>OX465281.1:209883894-210483894 GCA_949987705.1 Thereva unica | reverse complement strand
TGGGGCTAATTCGCTTTTTTCAAGCCACTGACTGGGGTCTATGTTTCCGGGATGCCAGTGCGAGCTATGCCGCTCTATGAATAACCAAAATTATACGGGCTGGAATGCGCTTATTCATTCCTCATTCTACCAAATCTATAAAGCCAAGGCCGAATAGATGGTTTAATGGGGAATGCATGGGCGCAATTAAAGCTAAAGAAGCCGCTTATAGAGCGTACAGACACTCCCCAAGTGAGTCCCTTCGTCGTGAGTATATCAAATTAAGAAATTCCTGTAATTCCACCATCAGGAAGGTTAAATCGTCATTTGACGACAAATTAAGAAACAAGATTCTCAGCGCAAATGCAGGCAGCAAAAACTTCTGGGCCTTGGTAACTTCCATCAAGAAGAATTTTACCTCTTCCTCAACCCCTCCATTCATCAATGGAAAGGAGGTGATAACAGAAAGCAAATCCAAGGCCGATTTATTGGCATCTCTGTTCGCCTCAAATTCTTCTCTGCCCGAATCTGATACGTCACCACCGGTCCTCGATCGCATCGCCCATTCAATGGGCGGGATCTTCTTCAGGACCCGTGAGGTGTATAAATGTCTCAAGGAGCTTGACGTCAACAAATCCACTGGCCCCGATAATATTCCCCCTATGGTACTCAATAAATGTGCCTCACCTTTGGCTAAACCTCTGCGCAAACTTTTTGCCTTATCATATTTCTCCGGAGTTTATCCAAACTCCTGGAAACTAGCTCATGTTCAGCCCATTCCGAAAAAAGGCGATGCCAGCGACCCTTTAAACTACCGCCCAATAGCAATAACTTCTGTTCTCTCCAAAATCATGGAGACAATAATTAATAGAAAGCTGATGCAATATTTAGAATCTAACCAAATCATACACGACAGGCAGTACGGCTTTAGACCGAAAAGATCTACTGGCGACCTTCTTGTGTGTTTGACCGAGCATCTACACCGAAGCATCCATAGTTCCGGTGAGTCTGGTCTGGTTGCTCTAGATATTTCCAAGGCTTTTGACAGAGTATGGCATCCCGCTCTGCTGTCTAAACTCCAAGCTATTGGTATCGACTCAGTTCTTATGAACTGGATTGAGAGCTTTCTTTCCAGCCGTTCAATCAGGGTAGTATTGGATGGCGTCGAATCCAACCCACACTCCATCTCGGCCGGCGTTCCCCAAGGATCGATCCTCTCACCTGCTCTCTTTCTAATATTTATTAACGATCTGCTCTCAATCCCCTCTAACCCACTCCACAGTTTCGCCGACGACAGTACTCTGCGTTACTCTTACGCCAACGCTAGACAAGCAAGTGCCAGACCTTGTCTCTTAGACCGCGAACTCATGTCCAGCTCTCTTAACGCAGACATCGAGCTCATTCTTGACTGGGGCCGCAAGAATCGGGTCGAATTTAACGCATCAAAAACAAAGTACTGCCTTATCTCCACCAAAACCTGTACCGACTTTCCCTCTATTTTAGTGGACGGGGATAGCCTAGCACCTGACCCATCTCTTAGCATCCTGGGAATGACTATCTAATGATATGCAATGGAATGGTCACATATTCCAAATTGCCAAACAAGCGTATCAATGCCTAGGATTCCTTAAGAGATGCAAGTTCCTCCTTCAGCCAGCTGCTCTAGCTACAATCTACAAGTCCTACATTCGACCCCACCTTGAATACAACTCGTATATCTGGGCGGGCGCTCCTAAAACCACCTTGGCTTGGCTGGATAAGGTGCAAAATCGCGTCATCAAACTCATTGGTGATAGCACTCTTTGCTCCTCCATCGACCCTTTAAGCCACCGTAGGAACGTAGCTGCACTCAGCAAGTTTTATCGCTATTATTACAGCGAATGCTCCACTGAAATAAAGAACCTCCTGCCTACACGGCAACTTTTTTCCCGCAACACAAGACTAGCCAACTCGGCTCACCCCTTCACCCTGCAGCCCTCCCCTTCACGCACATTACGGTTTAGCTGTTCGTTTATAAATAGAACAACTCGGTTGTGGAACTCTCTTCCGCAGTCGGTGTTTCCGAGCTCATATAACATCTCTGAGTTCAAACGCAAGGTTCATCGACACCTACTCATGCACCCCCCAGACCCCTAACCTATCCTTTCTATTCTATCCTTCAGATCAAGCTTACTACTATACATTGCACCAAGACTCGAACGACATGACGGACTAGTAGTACAAAGGGTGACTCCTAAGCTTCATCGTATCACAAAAAAAAAAAAAAAAATGCAATCAAAACTAAAGAACGGCCTTCATAGTTGACAAGATTTCCCCGACCGAATCACTCCGTCGAGAGTATATAAAACTAAGAAATTCCTGCCATCAGGAAAGTCTAAACCTCATTTGACAACAAGTTGAGAAGCAAGCTCATTAGTGCACGCGGTGGTAGCATAAACTTCTGGTCCTTGGTAAGTTCCATCAAGAAGAATTTCCTTACATCCACAACACCTTCCTCCATCTACGATTGGGCCTCGGTAGACTAGGGAGTAAGACGTCTGGCCACCATCCGGTTCGAATCTCGGCAGCGCCATGGTCCTTCGCCTTTTCCACTTTCCCACTTACATAACTTTCCTTCCCTCTACATCATTGATTCCTCCTGTCATAGCCTTCCTTAGTCCTTTCCCGTTCCACCAAAGCGCATGTCATCGGTTGGTTGATGAGATTCAACTCGTTTCAGGAGGCATAACACTCCAACGGGTTGTTTCTCGATGCCCTGATCTCAGAGTCGCGATAGTAATGGTTGGGAGTAGGTGGAATAAAAATATCGCGGCTAGGTTGTGGCAGTTCCTTCCTTCCCGATTAGAGCTGCTGCTCGACATTGCACTCTACACGAAGAAAATAGATTGTCGACAGTATAAAGGGCAAATCCAAGGCCGATTTACTGCTCCCCTTAAATTCTTTATCCGAAACCGATATGCAACCCCCGGTTCTCGAGCACAACGCCCATTGAATGGACAGCATATTCTTTAAGACTCGCGAAGTTTATAGGTGGTTCAAGGAGCTCGACGGCAACAAATCCACTGGACCCAATAATATACCGCTATCGCCTTAAAACAATGCGCCTCACCTTTGGCTAAACCTCTACGCAAACTTTTTGACCTATCATAGTTTTCCGGAGAGTCTGGATACTTGCACATGTTCAGCCCATATCTAAAAAAGTGACTCCAGCCTTCCTTCCAGCTACCGTCGCGGGATATCTAGAATCCAACCTACTTATAAATGACAAACTGTACGGCTTCCGGCAAAAACGATCCACTGGCGGATCAACCGTAGTTTGCATCGATTTGATGAATCTAGTCTGGTTGCTCTAAATATTTCCAAGGCTTCTGATAGATTATGACACTCAGCCCAGCCAAACTCAAAGCTATTTGTGTTGACCCACTTCTACAGAATTGGATTTAAAGTTTCCTTTCTGGCCGTTCATCAAAGTAGTATTGGATGGCGCCAAATTCGAACCCCACCCGATCTCTGCGGGGGTCCCCAGAGAGCAATTCTATCACCTGCTTTATTCCTTATCTTTATAAATGACCTACTTTCAATCCTCTCCAACCCCCTTCTTAGTTTCGCTGACGACGGTACCCTGCGTTACTCTTACGGCTTTGATAAAGCAAGACAAGCACGTGCCAGATCCTGTTTTGATGATCGTGAGCGAATGTCCAACTCTATAAATGAAGACATTGAACTCAGGTTGGGCGAAGCAAGAATCGTGTCGAATTCAACCCCACCAAAACAAAGTACCTTCTTATCTCCAATAAAAATTGCATCCCCTCTCCATCCGTGTTGGTGGATCGTGTTGAACTAATGTCCGACCCATTCCTTAACATCTTAGGCGTGACATTAACCAAAGACTTGCGTTGGAATGACCACATATTCCAAAACGGCAAACAAGCATCCCGGGGCTTGGGATTTATCAAGAGGTGCAAGTTCCTCCTCCAGCCATCGGCCCATGCTGTAATATACAAGTCCTACATTCGCCCGCTTCTCGAATACAACTCTCTTATTTGGGGCGGCGCTCCGAAAACGTGGTTAGATAAGGTATGTACAAAAAAGGGCCTTCAAACTTAACGGTGACGACGCTGTATATGCTCCGCCATCAATTACAAAAAACAATTCCAAAATAAGCTACTGAGTATCATGGAGTGGTCCTCTTATTCGATTCCTGTTATCCTTTTAATATTCCGTATTGAAATACAAACGCTCAAGATCAAGAGCTCCACAGCCTATTGTTGGCCTTTGCTTCCTCCTGCGTTCGCCTACATGTTTCTCACCCGACTTTTTTAGTTTCTTATTTCCAACTGTCTCAAGTCATCCTCGACGTCATCTATATAACTTTTCTTAGGGCACGCTCAGTGTTTTCCATTATTTAAATGTTTCGTTTGTGTTGAAATGCTCACGACAGAAGCGTGCCTTGTCCCTCATTCCTTGTTCCATCATTCTCTTGAAAATTATGGTGTTTTTCTTGTCCCGTTAATCGTTGTCTTACTGAAATTTATTTTTATCTCTTTAGTGGAGCTTTCATTCCAGCCTGCATGATCATTGTGTTAATGTGTGGTCTGTTTGCTGAGAGTCTGTCTTTGTTACATTGAAATCGTAGGATTTCATCCGCCTTATTGGGTCTTTAAATTGCTTTGTCCAATTAAGAGCGTGATATATTAGGAGAGCCGTTTTTCTTCCATACAAATATATACTCGGGGGCACTGTCTCGTTGTGTCGAAAATAGCCTGCTCCGAAGACTAAGCTGAGATCTTCAAATGTTGTATTAACAGTAAACAGGCACTTTTATTTTATTTTTAACATATTTTCTTTTGATTTTAAATTGTGTTTTATGAAATGTAACTAGTTGTACAGATTTTTGCCTCTATAATTTGTTACCTATTTTGTTTCTGAAATTCCTGTAACTTTTCTGGCGATGGTTGATCTTGTATTTAAGAGAAAAAGGATTTGACTTATACCACGCAGTACAAAGACATTTTAAAATTAGAATTAATTCTTTCGATTCGCATCTCACTTTTCAACTCAACCAGTTAGCAAACAGTGCCATAATCGCCCAAGACTTTCAAAGCACTGAAATATGAAGTTACAATTAATGACCTTCATTGGACATACATAGTTGGTAGCAATTTTATTTTTTTCATGTAGAGCTACACGAAATATATTGAGGAAAGTTGCGCATTTTCATCCGTATAAGGTTGAGTTGATTTCGAACTTCAAATCAAAGACCATGAATGATGCTTAATAGAATTACTGTAATTCAATCTTGGTGTAGCTTATTGAAGGTAATCTAGATTATTTTAAAGAATCAGTAGCAAGGAAGCAACTCGTAACTTTTTTCTACTAAGTGAAAAGCAATCAATTGATTTAATTCCACAAATTACGAAGAAATCATTTGTTGGGAGCGTGATGTGCAAGATCTTACGATTTTGTTTAAAACTTGATCTTTGCTGCTCTGTTCGAATAAAGTATTTTCTAATAAATTGAAGATAACATTCAATATGTTGATTGAATGTTATGATTATCCCATTTGAATTCGCAAGAGCTTTCATGGGATTATTTGTAAATAAGCGAAACTTGTAACGATGGGATGTTTGTTTGACGATTTCTACGAAGTGACGCCTAATATGTTAAGGGATGGGTCAGTTCTACAGTAAAAGCTAGAAGTGCTTAAGTGCGAATTCGACGATTTTGAGTTTATTGCATTTTTGTATCCAGTATTTTATTCTTAATCATTATTATAAACTCTTTTCTTAAACTGAGCAGTTCTTCCTGAGTTATCGAACCCACGAAAGTGGATGTGCACAATTGTGTATTTATAAAAATAATTTATCTTCCAAAACACAACCAAATTACTTTAAATTGTTTTGGTTGAGGTTTTTCGAAGGGAGAACGAAGTGAAAAACACAACCAAATGGCCATACAAGAATTTGTGCCAAAGCTTAGCCGGGGAGGCCAATTTCTTAATGATTATAGAGAGTATGCCTACTTTCACCATTGCTATTTCTTATAGTAATAAATGACATGCTTGTCAGCGCTCTATTTAGTAGAAAAGGCAGACAGTCATATGTAAATTTTTTGAGAACTTTGAGTTTTAAAGCCATCCGTGTACCATACTAGTCCGCCTGGAAAATTCCATTCCAACCTTGGGCTAAAAAGTTTCGGCCGTTAAGAAGCTCTAGGAGTTCATCCACAACAAGGCACCAGAGAAGTGGACTGTAGACAGCCTTTTGCCCTCCAGAGACCTGAACATTAGTTTAGTTTGCGAATTCTCAGCATAGAGTCAATTCAGTTGCAGAAAGTGCTAGTTAGACTGCATCTACTTGGAGTCCTAGCTAAAGTATCAAAGGATGTATTGTCGAAGTCTCCCTCGGTATCGAGGAAGGCCGTCAGCGCAACTCCTTTGTTTAGAGCTGTGTATTCCAGCCTGAGCACCAGATTGTGCAGTGCTGTCTCAGTGGGCTTGCCCGCCTGGTACCCATGTTGATTGGAGCTTAGTGGTTGACTTTGAAGAGAAGTTTCCCTTATCGCCCGGTGGACAATTTTCCCCATTGTCTTCAAGGCAAAAGAATAGAGACTTATCGGGCTGAAAGATTTAGCCGAGGTGTAATCCGAATTCCCTGGCTTAGGTATAAATGTTATATTGACGTTCCTCCAGACAGATGGGATGTAATCATTTGCCCTGCATCAGCCTTATTCTCGTTGTCGAGGGACGTGACGGATGTGTATGTTTGATATTCTCATTGCCAATCTAACAGATTTTTGTCAAGCAAATCGACTAATTGTCGCAAAGTGGCGTGTGAAGTGACATTTTCCTCGATACGTGTGAAGACATCAACAGTTTCATTCCACTGCGTCTCTCGCAGTCACGTCACTCGCCAACGAGAATATCACCTAATATTTTGCTAAAGTGACTAGGTCGCAGCCCTCCAGTAACAGAATAGGATAGATTTCGTCCAGGGGACTTGTATGGCTTCGTGGTTAAACACGGTGTTTGCTTCTGTCCAGGCAGCTTTGGCCACTTTAGAAAGTGGGCTTGTTGGCAGCCCAGCAGAAATTGTTTTCCCATTTAAATAAATCGTTGTGCCTGCGAAGTGTGCCTGGAGCAATATTATGAAGGTTTTCCCCTAGACTGTGTGAAAGAGCCATCGGTTCTCCTGATAGATCAAAGATCTCCCTATAAGCCCTTTTATAAAGCTTTGTGCATTTTTGCTGAGTCTCGAATGTCTTCGACGCTCTTGCAGAAATTCCTCCAGCTATTTTTTTTTGCTCGTCAGATCGCCCTGTTATAGGTGGTTAGCAAGCCTTTACAACTTTCCCAGTTGTCGCTTATCTTGGCTGCGTTGAAAAGCTTGCTCGTAGCGGATCTCCACTTGGAGAGCTCGTTATTCCACCATGGAGTTTTTCTTTTACGCGTCCTGATCAGAACGGGACAGTTTTTGTTGTAAGCAGCAGTAACCGCCTCCATAAGGAAGTCCGCGGAAAGTTCTCATCCATCGTAGATTTGATTGAGTGCATGGAACCCTTCAATACGCTATTGAGTTCGCCCCGAAAGTCTGTCAAGTTCGTATATCTAGGATTCTTATATGCACTCAGACTCACCCACCATAAAGTAAATGTGTCTATGGTCTGGGTCCCTGGAGTCGTAGGGGAGGTATGCCGAGCATAAGATAATCATGCTCTTACTGCCCCCTTGTTAATCTGAATCTTTACCACTGCCAGGTATCGACGATTTATCTGTGAGAGGAAAGCAGTTGGTGTTTTTATTGTAAATTACACAGGTAGCCGGTTGCCCGCAAGCCCCGTATAGCACCGTTATTGAGCCATGACGTCAATAGCTTGGGTGGCCAGCACCCTGCAAAGGACTGCCGAGGCAGCCCCACTGTGTTGCAGGTTGCACTGTACCACCCGCATTCTGGGGCTGTTCCTGCTGCTGTGATCCAGCAGGAGTCAATCTCCTTGACTCTGATTCGGACGAAGCCGTTCTAACCTTTCTTATTCTTTTCCATCCTTCAAATCAAACTTACCACGACCTTAACTGCATCACGACCTTAACTGCATCACAGATTGGTAGTACAAAGGGTGATTCCTAAGCTTGGCCTTTTTCACACATGACTTGCGCGAAAGAATTAAACTTGATACTGAATGTAATCGAGAGGTACAAAGTTAAGTAAGCAATGCCGGTTATTATGAATGAATATTGTTACGATGATAGTACAAAGCTCAAGTTTTGTTCTTATATTAATATAAGAATATTATTTACACTATTAGTTTTCAACCGGATTTTTATATAAATATAAAATTATAATCATTCAGAGCTATCTATCTTTTTTCTCTAAATTTATTTTTCAGGTTTTATGCCATCGTCGCCACTACTTGTTTCTTTGTGCGAAATTCGAACAGATTTTTACATAAAATTTTTTTATACACCTGGCAAACAGGTTTTTACTATTAAAATCTGATACCATTCGACTTTGAATTTTTAGATGAAATTTAATTTATTGAAATAATTTTTTTTTTGTGTAAATATTAAATTAATTTTTCAGCTTTAAGAATTTTACTAATAGACCAAAAAAACGCAATTCACTCTCGCTTAAATTCCACACGACGACAACACAAAAGTGGAAAGAGCTTCTTTTGAAGAGAGAAAAATTTGATCAACTCTCCACCATTCGCCGTTTTTTACATTATGAATACGTAGCTTGTACAACGTCAACAATTTAATGCTTATGTCTGGTTGACTGGCGTTATCTCTCCTTAGTCAGAAGTATACGCTTGGGAATTTCGGTGTGTTTCTTTGTTGATTCTATGTTGTCTGGAGTCTAGTTTTTAGTTAACCTAGTAGTTTAAAATCGTTTATTTTAAAGGCTGTGCAATTAATTAGTTATAATCATGAAGAGGAGTATTGTAGAAAAGATGGTTGATAATATATTTAAGAGGAAACAAAATGTTCCTAAGTCACAGCCGCCGCCACCAACAACGACGACGGCTGTAAATAAAGAAGACAATGTTAATATGGAAAATTGGGTATATGGTTAGTATTAGTTGAGTTTATGGTGGAGAGAAATGTGGTTATAGCAACTTTTACTTTTCTAAAAACCTATTTTCCATAACCAATAAATATTCGATAATTACACCAACTTTTCTACATTTTGTATAGGTAATATGTATTAACATTTTTAATCGATAAAATTTTTGCTATCACTGATAAACACGCTTTCACTGATAGCGAAAAATTTGATATTATTCAATTTGCGTTGATGTAAACAAACTAAAAAATAATTTAAATTTGTATCAATAAATCAAATTAAATACTGTTCTTGTACTCGGAATTAGAAAATATTAATTAAAAGCTAATTATAGTTATAGAACACACAAAAAATATAAAACATAATTTCAATATACACTATCTCCGAGATACAGAGCAGCTAGATCACAATAATAGACTTACAAAAATTGCAGTACACTCACAAAACCAAAGGATTACAGTTCATATCGGCAATTGTTAAGGGACAGAATTTTTAATATAGAACGTGGTCTGTCTTCAGTTTTTGGTGGTGTAATTTTTATAATATTTTGTTCTATAATGGCTAGCAAAAAAAATCTTAAGAATTTTATTAATTCTGTTAGTGAGAAAATGAATAAACATCCGTTATTAGTGAAATTAGGTGAGTGATTGAAGACAATTCATTTAAATAACTGATTACCAAATCTGTAATGTCCTTAAAAGTGCATCCGTTATATAAAATCTATCACAAAGTCCGGGAGAGGTCTTTTATTAAAGTGATTGCAAGAAGTACCACAAAGAAAATGTTGCAATGTTTCAAAAAATCTGAAATATTATGATAATGGTGATTTGTTCAATATTAGTTTTGCATTATTACATGTAGATTTACTACATTCGAAGTAACAGTATTACTAATTATATAGTGTATGTATTTAATTTACATAAAAAAGTTATGATTGCACGTGCTGCATTAATTATTTCTTTCAATTTTCTCTTAATTTAATGATCTTAATTAGTATAACAAGATAATAAGCTAGAAACATCAAAAGATTTATTAATATATATTTATAGATTATCAAAGTGTAAATCTAACCCTAAACAGAAGTTTGTCTGTAGCTTTTATAATACATATGTAAACTAGTCTTCTTTAGCTTTGTATTTGTAATATAAAAAAAATAATTTAAAAACCATCAAATACTGTGATATTTGAAGGGGTTGTTGGCCTCTTATGGAACAACCTTACCATGTACACATTTCCAAAAGTATGGACAAATTCCGAATAGTGTACGATTAAGCAAAAAGTTTAGGATACAATTTGAGCCATACTCATTATAGTGTGCATATTGTTAGGGCCAGTGAATTTGTTAGTGTCAAGCTCTTGAAGACCCCTCCTCATAGAGATTGTAATTTTTTTTTAATTTAAAGCAGACTCTCGCACAATAGTAATTGAATATGGCGATCTTCCAATAGCCAATTTGAATATGGTGATCTTCCAAATGGTTGCCACGTGTTTTTTTTTTTAAATATGACGATCCTTTCAGTTTCGAGTCGTCGGGTCAATGATAAATTTTGAATAATCTGGATCTTGAGCAAATTGAGCTTTATATTTGTGAAAATGTAATTCTTTGGTTAAAATTCGCTTCCTACCGCTTCTTTCTACTGGTTCCCCTTTGTTAGGCTCGAAGATTAGAAAGAAATATAGGATAAATTAGAGAGAGTCGGGGGCATTGAAGGAGATGGCGATGCACCTTGCATTTAAACTCGCGGATGTTGTACGAATTCGAGAATATTGGCTGTCGAAGGCTGTGAAGTGAATCTTGTGTTGCAAGAAAAGTACTGCTATATGGGCATAAGGTTACTTCTTTCTGTGAAGCAGTCATTATGTAAAACGATAATATTTTTGCCAGAGCTGCTACATTTCTACGGTGGCTTATTCAATCAATAAAAGAGCAAAGGGCGCTATCATCAATAAGTAAGAGCGCGATTTTGATTTCTTGACTAGCCAAGCTAAGCGAGGACGAATGTAGGACTTGCAGATTATAGCCCTGGCAGACGGCTGGAGGACGAATTTGTACCTTTTGAGTAAGAACTGGGATGTTTGTTTAGTAATTTGGAGTATTTAGATCTTCGGTTAATGTTATATGCTTAGTATATTTAAAGAAGGTTCGGCCGTTAGATTCTCGTTATCCACTGAGAGAGAAGCAAGCTAGGTGCAGTTTTGCTATTTACAAAACATAGACAGACACCACTGGCAAACACATCGTCGGGAATAACGTCAGACTGACGCAATAAAGCAGTTCGTAAGATGCATAAAAAATGCGTAATAAAACGGTTGCTCTTCTTCGTGATCGATATTCGTGATCTTGGTACGTCTACGTATGGGAATGATTCTCAACAAGTGTTTTTATAGTCTAGTCCAGTTGAATATGTACCAATCAGTGCCCCCTGATGGCATATATTTTCGTTGTTTCGATAACCACGAACTTCTTTCTGCTTTGTTCTTACTCATAGTTTCAACATCTGCCTTACAGTTTCTCAGTTTCTTAGCCAATGGAAACAGGCTCTTGTTGTACCTATTCCGAAAAAGGTCTCTCCTTCGCAACTATCTGACTTCCGTCCAATTAGTCTTCTATGTTTCCTCTCTCAAGTTATTGAAAAAAATATTTTTAAGCAGCTCATGTACTATCTAAATCAAAGTAGTCTTCTCTCTATATGGCAATCTGGTTTCAGGTCTGGGCACAGCTGCCAAACGGCACTCTTAAAGGTTTCAACTGATATTTTTGTCACTTGATAACAATTAAATTGCAATCTTAGTCCTACTCGATTTCTCAAAAGCATTTGAACGAGTTTACTTACCATATGATGTTACTTAAAAAATTAGGCAGACATTTTGGACTCGGCCCTACTGCAGTTAAATTTTTTGAAAGTTATCTCCAATAGCGTTCTCAAATTGTTAAGATACAAGAATCTTTCTCCTAACCAGCGCTTTTTCACTGTGGAGTTCCTCAATGTTCTATCCCGGGTCCCTTTTCAGCCTTTACATAAACTACCTTCCAAATGCAGTCAAACATTCTTCTATTTATCTATATGCTGATGCTGTGCAGATCTATTTAAGCAAACCTCTTGAACTTATCGAGGATTGTACTGTTCAGCTAAACAGTGATCTAAAACGCGTGTCTGAATGGTCAGTTCAGTATAAATTACTGCTGAACCCTATCAAGTCGTCTTGCCTTGTCGTCAGCAAAACTCCTATTGATATTGAAAATCTGTTCCCAATTAAAATTAATGATAATGTTTTACCCTATGTTGACTCTATAAGAAATCTGGCAATCGAACTCGACTCCTAATTTAGCTGCTGTAACCAAACCAAAATTGTGCTTCGTAAGGTTTATGCCTGCCTTCGCCAACTTTGGGTATCCTCTAATCTATTGCCTTTTGCCTTACGTATACGACTGATAAACGCCATGATAATGATCTATTTAACTTATGGAAGCCAAAATTTTGCAAAACTCGTTCGTTTTCAAGTCGCGTTCAACAATTCCCTTCGTTTTGTCTTTAAATTACGTCGTTTTGATCATCACGCCATATGCTTCCGCTTTGCTAGGTATGACGTTTGAAAACTACCTAAAATATCATCGATTAAAATTCACTTTTAAACTTATACACAGCAGATGCTCTCGATATTTATATGAAAAAAATTAACTTTTTGCAACTAAGCAGAGAATGTAGCACATTTTTGGTGCCTCGTATACGAAAAGGGCATGGTTCCAAATTACTTGTACCAAATTGCTCAGATGTGGAATAAACTACCCGTCTCTATACGGAGCGCGTCCTCTTGGTGATTATTTAACAAACTCTTCAAGGAACATCTAATAAATAATAACTTGTAGGGTCACTCACCTTTTGAATCTTCTTTTCTTTTTTTTTTAATCTTATTTTTTATTTTTTGTTAATATTATTTTTCACTTTTAACTATAGTTTTTAGTCTCGTTTAGTATATCTTAAGTTTATTTTTGTCAAATATTTTACCCAATTACTATTTTATTTGTACGGTTGTTCTTTTGTACAATGGCAAATAAATTAATAATAATAATTAATTCCACATTATTTGTAATCTAGAAAGCATGAGTGATTTGGTATCGGTGAGAGTTTGGTCAGCTAGTATGATCAATTTCTTGCTTACTACCAATTCTGAATTTGTAGTATTACTGTCCTATCAAGCTTACCAAATGTTTTTTAAAATTCTGTGTTGGGGGCGATCATAGCATAACTTAAGGTTTTTCTTAAACTTAATTACAAATTGATTGTTGATCTTTGCTAGTATATTTTAGAATGTTCTGTAACATTTAGGAGAACGGCCACCCTAAAGTTGTTGCGCAGGTATTATAAGATCCACCAGCCAGCATGATAAAAAGTCAACAGTCCATTCTTTTATACACTAGGAAATTGTGGTTGGGCAGAACGGAGTACATGTTTAAATTTTAAATAGGTGGTTTTCAACTCAGTGAACTCGCTATATTTTTAGCGTTTTTCTCCTCAATAATACTTCATTTTCGATTTTTTTCGTCAAAACTCGATGCGTTATGACGACAAAATATCATTCTAAGCTCCGATTTTTAATTGTCTTCGTTCCGGTTTCGTCGAATTAAGAGTTAAATCCATATTAAAACCTGGGTAATATTAGTCACAGTCAAATCGAAGTGTTACAATATTTTAAAAACTCGAAATAAGTGAATTACTAACTAATATTTATCATAATAAAAACGTAAACAAAAACTAGATAAATTCTAGAATATTCAAATATTTGAATTTTCTATTTTAGGAGGAGCAGTGATAGTCCTTGTATACTTAGTCTTTGGTTACGGTGCGAATCTTTTATGCCATTTCATTGGTGTAGCATACCCAGCTTACGTTTCAATACATGCTATTGAAACAAGCTCAAAGGAAGACGACACCAGGTGGCTTGTTTATTGGGTCACTTTCGCTGTTATAACGTTAGTTGAACAATTTGGTTCAATATTGACAAGTCTCATCCCGTTCTATTTCTTACTGAAGGTAATTTTCCTATATTTAAATATAATAATATTAAATTTTAATAAATAAAACATTTTCAGTGTCTTTTCTTAATTTGGTGTATGTTGCCAATTGAAAATAATGGTTCAAATGTTATTTATTTAAGATTCGTCCGGCCTTACTTTATGGCACATCATGAAGGTAAGACAGAATAGGGTTATTGAATAAATCAAAATTATATAATCCAATATATTTAATTTTTTCAGCTGCTGATAAACTGATAGAAGAAATGGCAGAAAAGGCTAAGGGCGTAATTGGCAATGTGATGAAATCCGATTAATTTCAAAAAGTACAAGTAAACTGTAAAATTCATAGTTTACTATTGAATTTCTTATTTTGCCTTTTAAAAATAAAAATAAAAAAATTGTATAATTTTAAATAAAATAATATTCTTAACCTCATGGGCACACATTGGTTTCCGTGAAGATGGAATTCGGATTTTATTCTTCAAAAAAAATATTGCCTTATTGATGGGACGATCCTTATGCGTGTGGTTGCTAGGAAAATAATGATTGTTCGGAATATAAAAATCTCAGCAAGGCTTTTTGTATTACATAAAAATATTTTGTTAATGTTTTTTAAGTAATTCTTTTCTTATGTAATTTAAATTATATTTCTTTAAAACAGAAATATATTGAATTATTTATTGTAAGATGGCAAGTTTTTGTTTATTTTGCTTTTGGGGGGCTAAGAACATACTACAAAGATTATTCGAATATTATTAGAAGATGCCCAGTTCACCCTTTTATAGCTCAATTAATACATACGTTATACGATCTTATATGGCAGGGTTAGAAATTTTGTATTCATACATACATATGTATATGTCTCATATACCGAATTATCATGAGAGTTCAACTGGGGTTAAAGGTTTTCGTTAAATATTTAATGCAAATATATACAATACATTACAGCAATTTAAACTCAACTGAGCTCCAATGCAAACTCGATTGTTCAACAGCCCGATTTTCCCACGTATGAACGAATTGTCTGTAGTGTGCGCGAAAACATTAGGCAGTGGAAATTAGAGTTGAGCCGGACTTAAACGAGGCAATACATTTGTCCCTCACACGATGGTAAATTGTACGAGGCCTTATTTTTTTAAGTGCCCCGGTTCAATGGTATATGAGCGTGTATCAAGATAAATAAAGCGAGGTGTGATTGTAAATTACGTAGTAGAAATACATTTCTTACTCTTTGGGGCAGTAAAATATCCAATTTAAACTGCGACGAGGTGAGATTTTAAACAGGAACAGGAAAGGAGAGACATTTCTGACTTTTTTGCGACAATAAAATATCCAATTTGAACTACGGCGAGGTGAGATTGTAAACAGGAACTGGAGAGGAGAGACATTTCTTTTTTTTGCGGCAGCGAAATAAGCAACTTGAGATTAGGCAAGGTGAGATTATAAACACTGCTTCTTTTACGGTAGTAAAATATCCAATTGATGAGGTGGGATTGTAAATTCCGATCCCCCCTTGACCTTGCTTTCGTAGATTATGAGAAAGCTTTCGACTCGGTTAATAGGAGCCTTATATGGCAGTCACTACGGCGACGTGGACATACAATGGGGTTTGATAGACCGTCTTAAGAATTTCGACTACGCGGATGATATCTGTTTGCTGGCCCATAGACACCAGGACTTCAAAAACATGTTAAACATTTTGGCAACAGAAAGTAGTCCAGCAGGCTTAAGACTAAATCCGACTAAAACAAAAGAAATGCGGATAAATGCAAACACCAGTGAACACAGCACTGAATAACCGTGACGTGGAACTGGTAGATAAATTCTGCTAGCTCGGTAGTATTATTACCGAAAATGGTGATGCAGAAGAAGATGTCAGTTCCAGAATAAATAAAGCACGAAGGTAGTACTTTTGTACGGTTGCGAAACATGGGCCCCTGTGCTGAATGTCGAGTCGTAATTTGTGACAATTTTTTTGAGTTGAAGAAAGTGACGTTTTAATCAAATTACGATTTTCAGCATGTTTAGCCCCCTATGGTGAAAGTCGCAATTCGTCTGAAACTCCACTTTCTTCAACTCAAAAAACTTGTCACAAATCACGACTCGACATTCAGCACAGGGGCCATGGAAAATCACCCAATTCATCACAGTGCGCTTATAAGTCTTCATCAACAGATACCTGCGTCGTATCCTAAAAATCCGCTGGCAGGATAGAATTTCAAACGAAGAACTATGGTGCCGTGCCGGCCAAGAAAGGATAGACGACCAAATCAGGGGCCGTATTTGGTTTCTCGAGTCGTTGGATCGACACGACAAAAAAAGCTTCTCGATTTTCTTTAAGTTTCATATTTGATTTCACGACCAAATCGACAGCTAAGCGCAGCCATACAAAACCATCAAATTGTGTGGTATTACTCCAAGGCAGCAAATCACGTATATTTAATTAAAATAGAAATTGTTAAAAGTTTATTGCATGCATAGGCCCCTGTGCTGAATGTCGAGTCATATGACAGGCGCATGAAGATGTCGATGTCATCTCGTTCTTTAGATGATGTGCTGAGAGTCGGGTGGCGTGACAAGTCGTTTGAGTTCAAGAAATAGTCGTTTCAGTAAAATTACGACTGTCAGCACAATAACAATAATGAATAAACAATTTTAGTTTGAAGAATAAACATTTTTGAGTTTGTTTCGCGAAAATTTTAATAAATTATACATAATTTGAGATTAAAGATGATAAGTTCTTGTTGTGGTTTAGTAGTTTGGAAGATCAAGATAGCAAAAGCGAAAAATTTTATGTTATTATTTCTTCCCAAAAATCGGTGTAGTTTGTCAGCATATCTCTGCTCTTTAGCCACATCTGAATGGTTTTCTAAAACTTATGTTTCGAATTATTTTCTATTAAGTAATTTCTATTCTGAAATTATTAAAAACTTAAAATTAATCCCTCCAAAATAACAAAAGTGTATTTTCTTTCAAATTTTCCTTCTTTGTCACTAACGCAAACAGCCCGATCAAAAGTGACAACAAAAGGACAATAAAAACGACTGTCAGCACACCAAATAAGTTGTCGTTTATGTCGGCAGATTTTACACGACAAGAATCGACTATCAGCACACCGCTGTATTAGCTTCACTTCATATGACAGCAAATACGACATTCAGCACAGGGGCCATAAATTGAGCTTTTTAATAATAGTCAAACGTCTTTGTCAACACGTAAAGAGACGATATCGTGTCGCCAAATGCCAATTTTTATTTATCGACAGACGACAATGTCGACTCGAGAAACCAAATACGGCCCCAGGCGAAGGAGATGGAATTGGGTTGGCCACTACTTGTGACGCGAAATCGAAAATCTAGCCAAACACTGAACTAGCCAAACTTGACTGAAATCCGCAAGGATCCCGTAGAGTCGGAAGACCTAGAACAACGTTGAGGAGAACCCTACTAGCAGAGGCCGCAACAACTGGGAGATCCTGGTCAGAGCTGAGAGCTTTCGCGCAATACAGAGTCCGCTGGAAGGCAACTGTTTGCGCCCTGTGTCCCATGAGGGATTAAAGGAGCATAAAGAAGAAGATTGTAAATACGAGCTGGAGAGACATTTTTCGAGGGAGGTAAATTTTGTACTGAAGAGACATTTCTTACATTTTCTAAGGAGGTGAAATTTTGTCATTTTTTACTTCTTTTGCGGTAGCAAAATATCTAACTTGAAATTAACGACGAAGCGCTGTCAAAACAGAAACACAAAAACTATCAAACATGCTTGATAGAACGAAGCGCGGATGTTTTTTAGTAGAGAAAACTTTCGCGTAGAGTGGGTGTACAAACTTCTAGGGAGCTCTACGCGAGATTTTTCTCTAGCTCGACGCAAAAAACTCTATAGTGGGCACTATAGTATACTATTATATTGGTTGCTGGTTAGTCTATATCTGATGTTATGGAGCCATTACATGATATTATTTTAACATCTGATCTTTAGTTTTTAAAAAGCATTTTTTATTTATTACCTTATACTATCTATCATCTGATCTTGCTATGGACGTGATTATGGAAATTGAGGCGCTACCTGATTCTTCGTCACCTTATGCTCCTGCTTCGTCGATCATGGCGAATGAACCACTATATCTGATGATTCATCCAGCCTTTTGACGTTGGTTACTCAGGAATGCATTTGCACCAGCTACCAACTCCCGAGGGTCTATCACGTAATTGTAATAATGCTAGCTTGATTGATAACTGTTTAATCGATGATATCAACTGCATGAATGTACAATTTGTAGCTTTCAGGAGTTAAAAAACACACTACCGGTAGACTACAGAGACTACTACGACAATATACCACATGAAGACTAAGGGCCTGTGTGAATTCGAAGACTAAAATTTAGTGTCGATAATACAGTATTTAGTCTTTTGGCGAGGAGACTAAATTTTTTGACAGTTGACTAAATTGATGTTGAATTTGTTCAATACAATGGAAAATAAAGTGAAGAACTAATAGGCTGCTGTCAATAATGATATCTTCTGCATCCATAAATTTAGTTGCTTACTGTATAACAAAACATATACATACTATAAATTATAAAAGTAAAAACTATTGTCAATTGAATTTAGTCATCAAATGAATTCACACAGATATTCCCTTCATTAACGACAAAAACTGCAAAATTTAGTTTAGTCATCAATTTAGTCCCAATTCACACAGGCCCTAAATATTAATATAATGTCTAAGATATAATTATAATAAAGAAATGTAATATGTTTTGACCAAAATATATTATTTTTTCTTATTTCCTGATAATATATATACGACGATGCTCAAAATAGTTTTCTAAATCAAAGTAGGCCAAATATTTGTCGATTGTTGGTTACACAATGCCAAAAAGAAAATTAATCGACTATAGTCGAGTCGAACGTTAATCGACCCTCGCAATAGGGGCCTTTGTTATGCGGTTTTTTCGATTTCTTGTACAATTTCGGAGCTAGCTGGTTTGCAGGTTCTTCTTCTTTAAACTCCTTTAATCCCTCATGGGACATAGGGCGGAAACAGTTGTCTTCCAGCGGCCTCTGTTTTGCGCGACAGCTCTTAGCTCCGACCAGGATCTCCCAGTTGTTGCGGCTTCTTCTAGTAGGGTTCTCCTCCACGTTGTTCTAGGTCTTCCTACTCGACGGGAACCTTGCGGATTCTAGTCAAGGGCCTGTTTGGCTAGATTTTCGTTTTCGCGCCGCAAGGTGTGGCCAACCCAATTCCATTTCCTTCGCCTGATTTGGTCGCCTATCCTTTCTTAGCCATAGTTCTTCGTTTGAAATTCTATCTTGCCAGCGGATTTTTAGGATACGACGAAGGCATCTGTTGATGAAGACTTGTAGGCGCCCTGTGATGAATTGGGTGACTTTCCATGTTTCGCAACTATATAAAAGAACTGCCTTAACGTTGGAGTTGAACAGCCGCAATTTGGTGTTAGTGGAAATCACCGTTGATCTCCATATGTGGGACAGGCATGCATATGCGCCTCGTGCTTTATTTATTCTGGAACTGACGTCTTCTGCCCCACCATTTTCGGTAATAATGCTACCGAGGTAGCAGAATTTATCTACCAGTTCCACGTCACGGTTATTCAGCGCTGTTCGTTCAATGGTGTTTGCATTTATCCGCATTTCTTTAGTTTTAGTCGGATTTAGCCTTAAGCCTGCTGGACTACTTTCTGTTGCCAAATTGTTTAACATGTTTTTGAGGTCCTGGTGTCTGTGGGCCAGCAAACAGATATCATCGGCGTAGTCGAGATCCTTAAGGCGGTCTACCAAACCACATTGTATGCCGCCTGTTATATTATCTAGAGCGCCGACAAGGATGTCATTTATTACTATAAGAAATAGTAAAGGTGAAAGTAGGGATCCTTGTCGTACTCCTGAGCTCACCTCAAAGCTGTCGGATAATTTTCCATTATGGAGAACTCTGCATTTGGAATTGTTATATAGGGCTTTTATCAATTCTATTATTTTATCAGGCAGTCCACGTCGCCGTAGTGCGTGCCAAATGAAGCTCCTATTGACCGAGTCGAACGCTTTCTCATAGTCTACGAAAGCAAGGTAAAGGGGGATCGGAATTCGGTTTGCAGGTTAAGCCGTGGAAATGTAGTTTTATGGACCCAGAAATATTAAATAAAATCATTAAAAAGTAATATGTTAAGATTTTAATGGCTAGTGTTACCCGGTCATTACACGGGTCATTTCTACTGACACTGACTCGTGTAAATACTCACTGACGGCATTTTTTTACTGACAAGTCAGCACTGTCGAGACAGTGTTGAAGTCAGTGCTGACTAGACAGTGAAATGTCAAATTCAGTATTTTAAGCAGCATGTCTTGAGAATAAACAAAAATTTGTTTATTTTAGGAAAATATATTAAATCGATTGCAAATAGTATACCTAGTAGAAAAGTACGAGGGAAATTTTTGCTTATGGGATTTAACCTCTACTATTTACCCATTCAAGGAAGCATGTGTACAGGGGCCTTATCATGAAATGCGATACGAAAGTAAATACGAACCGAAATTAATTTGCGGTACGAATGAATCTACCGATCATAGGATCCGTCTACTACGAATTCGCATTGCAAAGGGAGTACTGCCCTACGCAACTTAAAAATTCTTTCCAATACTGGAAAAGCAGGCAACTTCATGCCAATAAAGTAATAAAGTTTGTGAGTTTTCTTTACAATAATTAAATAATTTAATCGAAGTAAAATATATATTATATACATTATTATATAAAAATGATTAGTGTCGAAGCGTTTTTCTCATCATCTGACAGTGAAGAAGAAAATCTTCAAAATATGCGATTGGTTGAAAGAAAACTTCGTGATAATTCGAATCCTATGGGGCTCCCTGATGCAATATGAGTACACAAACTTTATTAGTTTCTTCATTACAATTATTTTCTGTTACAGCTTTATACAATTCTTTCGAGTATCAAAGCCGGTGTTTTCGTATCTTTTAGAAGAGATTAACAATGAATTTAACCCAGCGGCTAATTCGATTTCCATTCCAAGCTATGTAAAGCTTGCGTCTGTTTTACGTTTTTTCGCGGAAGGAGGATACCAAAGAGGCACGGGGCAGGATAGTTTTGTGTAAATGCAGAAGAAAAGAATGCTTGCTCAAATACCCTTTAGCTAAACTGGGATTTGTCTTTATCCAAGTTACTAAAATTTCGTATTGTTTTTGTGTTGTATCTTTTCCCCTAAAAAATTGTTTATTTATATAATCAATTAAATATGTAGTTATAAGAAAATATGAAATATAAATTTACATTTTTTATTCCTAAAGTGTGCACCAATCACTCACGAAATCGAAATGCGACAGCTGCACAGCTATCGGAAAAAATTCCGTTTGTAATCGCATCAAACCGATTCGAATTCGCATGGCATGATCGCTTTTTTCGATTTTCGGATAATTTCATTTTCGAATCGCATTTCATGATAAGGCCCCTGGTTGACGGCTTCTGCCTCGCCAGTTGCCCGAACGAAATTCACTCAGAGTCAGTAGATTTGACAAACAGAGTCAGTACTGAGTCAGCAGAACTGACTCGTGTAATGGCCGGGTTATGGTCAATGCCGGCGGATCGTGTTGAGCCCGAGTCATAATTGTTTTTGTTTAATTTGCCGTTTAATTCTAAAGTACATACGCTTTTAGCGGAATAAGATATTGTTATCTTGATGTACTGTAACTTTAATAAATAAATGAAATGAAATGAGTAGTCAGACAAATACACCTCCTCTTCCGAAACTGTTATTCGGTAACTACAAAACAAAGGAGGTAGAACACTTCATTCTGGATCGGAATATGAGCCGACGGTGTACAGAACATGTGATGACCTGGGACCTCTCCTCTGAATCACAATGTATTATGGTGTGTTGAGGCTATGCCTCGATGAAATCGAATTATGCGAGAACGAAGCTATCTGAGATGTTAAAACGTGGCTTGAAAGCGCTAATCTGTCGTTTGCTGAACAGGAAACTGTAACTGTGCTGCTTAGCAACCAGGGAAAACAAATATCTGTAAGAAAAAAGGGATGGGAACAGATCATTCACTCAGAGTCCACCTTAAATTGTCTGGACCCCAAGGTGGGGTCAAAATCGGTCCCTCACCTCCTGATGGCGAGGGTGGTTAGCTCAGTCCATCTTTACGCAGTGCCGGTGTGGGCAGCAACGTTGAACAAGAGGACTAATAGCCGTATACAGACTAAAGTTGGAAACAGAGATATGTGTGCGTACAGTGGGTGCGGTGTATGCGGCGAATTTTCGTTGACAGGCAGTTGCGTGCTTGAGTTCAGTTCTTTGTCAGTTTCAATTTGAATGTACGCAATGAATGTCTATTATATCAATCACCCCACACACCAAAGTACACATTCTATTTTTTCCAGCTTAAGCGTCCAACCAACGGTGCATTGTCCGTGGTAGCGGGAATTATACGATTAGAGATACTGCCGAGAGATGGCATGTACATATCTCTATGATCCAGAAAATGTTAGAGGGGAGACATATTCAGTGCGGCGGCAAATGACATAAGTCTGTAACACAATGGCAATGTAAGTGAGACGAGTCTGTTAAGGTGGACCCTCAGACTTATCCCAAACATTGATAGATGGGTTATGATTTCACGCAGATCTTGAGTGGAAATGGAGGATATACAAACTACCCCTATCGTACGTACCTATAGCACGATAGCTCAGCGCTGTGACTGGTATGACTAGGTACCCAGGATGCACCAGAGCATGTCTTCCAGAGGCATTCTCCATGCTAAGGTCTCTCTCTCAAATTCCAGGTGGGTACTACTACCCACCATACCCACATTATCCGCCGGCTATGGTTATGGTGTAAGTTTGCAATAACGTTGAGCTAATGGCAGAAAATATTCTGTCGAAGCCGGACTCTTTAAGATCTTTATAATTTTGTTAGGATTCGTTTAACAAGCAAGATGTAGGCAATTCAAATGTTCAAAACCTCCAATTTGTTATCAGATACATCATAAAACTCTATTGTTAATTCATCACAAATACGTTCAATTTTAAGACACATTGGTAAGTTTAACTGCCCACAGACCCCACCATACAGAAAAAATACATATATAATAATATAACCTAAAAAATAAATCCTTATTGAACTAGGTTCTTTTTATTCTAGGAGGAATATTTTTAATTCTAATTTATTTAATTGTTGGTCATGGAGCACACCTAATGTGCAATATGATTGGCGTAATATATCCAGCTTATATTACAATTCATTCAATTGAGGCAGGCACAAAGGCATGCGATACAAGGTGGCTTATTTACTGGGTAACTTTTGCTGCACTTATTGCAATTGAAGATGCCGCTTCCACAATATTTTTCGGTCTATATATACCATGTTATTATTTAGTAAAGGTAATTTAAGAAAATCTATTATTTCACAGAAAATATTCAATAAATAATTTATGTTTTCTGCTTTAGTCCTTCTTTTTAGGTTGGTGTATGTTTCCAAGTGGAAAAAACGGGTGCAGTATGATTTACAATAAAATTTTTGGTAGCGCAAGTGAAGGTAACGATCATTTTAACATTAAAGCTATATTATCATTTTGTCGTTTTGTTTTCAATGGATTTTTCCCTTCTGCAAAAATTTCTAACATTGCTTTCCCATTACCTGTGATTTAAAAACTTGTTTTTCGTATCTGGCAATAGATACAGGGCCTTTTACAACATCTTTGAGTCAGTCATCCATTCGTAGGACATGACCAGCCTATCACCCTCGCAGCAATGTGCTACATGTTGATATAGCTTACCCTCTTTTTACAGGTCATACAATTCATGATTATCTTCCGTGCAGAGTTTCCATTGCAAGCGTAGTATATCCTTTGCAGAATTTTCTTCTCCATATATTCAGTTACAGATTTTTGCTAGATGTTCCTTCACATCCATACGTGACTAGTATGCGTATGATCGTTTTGTAGATTCTTATTTTATTCGCTCTACATGTCCTGCCCATCGTAGACTTTATAGATTTGGTACAGTTCGTCATTGTATCTGATTCGCCATGTTAGTATATCAGTTAATTCAAATCCTAACAAAGTCGTCATCAATAATCGGTGATTCAACTTCTAACAAACAGATGGCGCATAAATCATCACACTGCCCCCTTCTTAGGACTTCGTCCCGAACAGTTGTCCATCCTGGATCCGGCTGATGATATGGGCACAGCCTGCCTATGTGCACGATCTTCTTCTTTGCTTTGAGGCCTTGTTGAACCCTTTTCCATCGCCGAGGGTTGAACAACCAAACGAGGCCCCTTCCTTGTATCCACTACTGTTCGCTCGGAGGTCGTACCTTGGTTTCATCACTGGCCGTCGTAAGATTCTCCGTTGCGATTCTCTCAACTGAAACCCCCACGTTGTCGCGTTTCTTCTTTCGCTCTTACTCGAGGACCCTTACCGTCGGCACAAACTGTGCATTTACGACACCAGTTCGTAACATCCTCCCGCATGTGAAGCCAATAGAATCTCTCCTTTTTTTTGCCAAAGTTTTGTTGACTCCCAAATGTCCTCTTGACGGGCTATTATGACACTCCTCGAGAATATCTGTTATTCCAGCGCGAAGGAGTAGCACCTGCATTGGATGAGGGGTACCAACAGCTGTTTCCCATTTGTGCTTCATTATTCCTCCTTCGACATGCAATGAATCCCATTGGGCCCAATAGCTCTTAAGGACTTCGCATCTCTCTGCGATGTCTTTCCGTTTAGGCTTCTCCTCGTGTTCTTTCCATGACAAAATCGGAGAAATATCCGGGTTGTCGCGTTGCGCATCTCGGATTCCCTGATCCTCACATCCTATACATGGCTCAACAGTCGTTCTTCGCATGATCGCTGGGATAGTGCAGTATCCATTGGAATTCCCCTGATGCGATGTTTCATCGTTCCTTCTCCGATGTCCAATAATATTCCGTGTGTTGTCATAAAGTCCAAACCGAGAATACACTCGATTACAAGGCTGTTGTTGCTACGCTACAGTTTTCTTCACCAACTCCCTCTGGTCGCTTTTCTGCCATTATCCACGTTTTCCGCAACATGTTGATCCATTTCTACTCCGTGGAGATCCCTTCTTCGCTTTCGACAACTCCTTTGTAGATGGTCCGGCTCACCACCGTTCCACCATCGTAGACGACGACGTACTTTCGAGGTGTTGATTCGATGGCAAAAGCTCTCAGTCGTATTGATACCCCTAAGGTGGACTGTATTCCTTGTTGCTTGCTTCGCTGCCTGGTATGCCAGAGCATATGCCAAAACTTCGGTGGTAGTCTTTTTTCCGGCCAATCTGACTGCTATTTGCCGGTCCCGGTCTTCTTTTATTTCATCTTTGATCCGTTAGCTAGCTGTCCGAGCGGAACGTCGATGCCGCTTTAAAAAATGCGATTTCTTGCCTAGTTTCTTCGGTTTCCCGAGTCTGGTCAATTCGGTAGGTCGACCACCCTCCTACTTTCACACCCCCAGGACTTGGGACCAGACGAAGGCGGAGTTAGGTCCTGATCAGTAAATGAGTTAAGAAGAGCCTCTCTTGCTATCTCGTTAATATAGTCTTGACCGAACTAGCATATGCCAAATGCACTAGCCTCTCGATATCGGCGCATAGTTGTTGGTGAAGTTGAAGTCAATAAACCTCTTGCTTGAATTAAGTACGAATACTTCTTACTTGTCCATTGTCCATCCAACTTTGTAAACGCTATTTTAAAAGCGATTGTTTGAAGCGATCGTGGTTGGCTAAGTTTTAAAGATTTCTTTTAAAAATCATTAGAATTGAATGTGTTTGTGTCTTTTAGGTGCCGCAGAATAATGAATCATGAAATTTATGAAGATATGATTGTGAAATTCAATATGTATTAAAATTCTTATGTTTTTTTTAAGGGCCTAATACACTCAATCGAGCAATTATAGGGTATCGCGCGCCCGCGAATATTAAGAAAACTATCCAACCAAATGAAATAATTTAAATTAGGTATTTTTAAGAAAACATAAATCTAGCTATTCATGGTGGAAAATTTTAATATTTTTTATTAGTATATTAGTTATAATGGTTCAAAGTTCCGTACCTGCGCCCGGAAAATACTCCTATTTAGGTGGAAAAATTTTAAAATTTTTTTAATGTACGATAAACTTAAATCGATTATCTAGCTATTCATGGTGGAAAATTTTTGAATTTTAGCCTTCTTTCATGAGTAAATTATGTTTTAAAAATTGTCCACAAAATTTAAGAACGAAAATTTCCTAAAATTCTTCAGTTTTAATACATCAAATTTCCGCTCCAAGCAAATCTCTGCGCTAGTTGTATTCTGTATAAAGCATTTGCGTAATCATACACGAGATGCGTTTGTATAAGTGAGAGCTTCTGCTTCGGCTTTTGCAGGGGAAATTTCAAACCTTTTTTGTTGCAGGCATGGATGGTGATCGTATTTTCGGGAAAAAATAAAATCTGAGGAAAAATCGGTTTGTTTGGCAAGAATTTTAATGACTTGCTTGATGGTGATTTCCTTGATTTGAGAATTTAGGGATTCTTGCCCGGTGGTCAGGTAGTGATCAATCGGTGTTTATTATCTTGGCTTTATGAAAAACCCAAGAAAATATTTTAATGGCAAATACTAACTTCATGTAATAATTAAGTTTTATGACATCCTTGTTTTTCGTTATTGTCTTTTTAGCCGTAACAACTTCCCGGAACTAGATTCGCAAAAAAGGTGTATCCCTTGCACAGGTATTTTACAACATGAGTGTAGATAAATTTTGCGTAAATTCATTTTTTATGGTTTTTATTATTTTTGTATGTAAATATGGGCTTTGCTGGACCTCTGGGTTAATTTGGTAGGAGGTCCGGAAATTCGGAAAGTCGGGGGTGTTTTTCAGATTTTTTAGTAAAGGGGGTGGGAGCCAAACAAAAAAAACTAGTATCTAGCACTTGCTAAATTTCAAATCAGCAAAAGCAGCGATATCAAAATTTCACATGAATGAAAAATTTAAATATCAAACAAAAAAGATCTATTCTCATATCCCATGACAGGAACAAGTTCGTAGAGTGCATTACTGCGACATTAATTCAATTTCCATTCATAATTATCTAACACTGGCTTCAATTTCTAGCCGGCGACACCGCAGAAGAGATTTCTTGAAAGTCGCCAGAAAAGGACCCCGCAAACTTTCTATGGAAAAACGGTCTCCGTCAAATCACTTGATATTGTGGTATTAGATTCTTCGTACCCTTCTGATGAAAAGTCATCACGGGCACGAAGCACGAAACCTGAAATTTTCAGTCCAAAATGCCCTTTGAAAACTTCGACTTCGGCTGAAAATCGATTTTTTATGTTTGACTGATACTGATCTTTCAACTAAAGAATAAAAAAATAATCGCTATCACATGTTAGTATGAAAACATTTATAACGATAGCAATGTCCCTTTGCAAAAATTGAATTTTGAAAAAAAAAAAAAAAATTACTTGTTTTATGCAAAATAGTGATTGTGTGTTGTTGAAATACGATATTTAATGCATTCAAGCGACAATTTGATGGAAAATAATAAAAAAAGAAGCAAAAACCTACATCGAAAAAAATTGATTTTCGGCCGAAGTCGAAGATTTCAAAGGGCATTTTGGACTAAAAATTTCAGGTTTCGTGCTTCGTGCCCGTGATGACTTTTCATCAGAAGGGTACGAAGAATCTAATACCACAATATCAAGTGATTTGACGGAGACCGTTTTTCCATAGAAAGTTTGCGGGGTCCTTTACCTCGGGCACGCACTCATAAAGTAAAGCCCAACAAGACATACGAATGCAGCCGAACCCCTTTATTGTGCAAAGATTTCCCCTCCGGCGGCCGTGTTGTGCACTGCAAGCAGTGCACAACAGGTAATTTTGACTGTGTTAGGATGTTTTTGAGATTGGGTTAGTTTAATTTTGTGACTGTATTTTTTTTTAAGCTTCCCTTAATATTTTGTTGTTGGAACTGAATTTCATGTTGGACTTCGTCGCTGAGTGTATTAGGGCCTTAATAAATAAATTATAGAAATGAATCAAAAAAGAAGTGTCCTTAAAATTTCTTTTCAGCTTACTAACTTAAAAAGAATGATATAAAACATAATTTGATAAAGCAGGATGAGTGAAAGTAACAGAAAGAGTTATGTGCTGGATCGTTCACACGACCTATTAATACACATTAAAGAATTCAGTTCCCAAAAGAAGTGACTTACTAAGCCTGTGTATAGGGATGTATAGCCTATATGTCGACTCCAAAGGGTTCCATGAAAACACTAATAAAAATGGAAAATGAATCAATAGGCAATATAGATATAGAAGGTTATGATCTTGGAGATCGCAACAAGTAAAGACTTGTTCATTGGGAATACTAGATTGTGGGTGCTAGGGTTGAATCAACTCGGAAATAAACGACTTTTTCTTGAGTGTGCGAGCAAGCACGGAGGTGGAGGTGTCATGGTTTGGGACCGCATGTCCTGGAACGGAGTCGTGAAATTCATTTTTATCGATGGCGTAATGGACGTCAAAACTTATTTGAAGATCCTGCAGAACAATCTATCCATAAAGCCACCTGGGTATCTCCTGATGGAGCCACTCGCAACCAAATAGATCATGTGTTGATAGACCGCCGCCACCTTTCGGGTCTGATGACGGTACGTACGTGCCGAGGTGCCAACTTAGACTCGGATCACTATCTTGTTGGTATGGTGCTCCGAGAGCGGATTATAGCGCTAAGTTTTGTATGCGCTGATCAGGATCGAATCAACACAGCTGCACTACGCAATGAAATGATAAAAAACAGATACAGTCATGCATTCGAACTCGCCTTAAGTCCTGGGGATGAGACGCCGAGCGTCGATGAGAGCTGGACCTGCCTTAAAAATATTGTCATTGGTACTGCTGATTCCATCTTGGGCAGAAGTCGCAGAGATCGGAACGACTGGTTCGATAATGAATGCAAGCTGGCAACTGAACTTAAGAGTGCTGTGTACCGAAATATAAAGAGGAAAAGAGGATTCATAGACAAAAAAGGAAGCCTGGGAAAAAATCTTATCTGTGAACTAGAACTGTACAGAGAGCGAGGGCCGCACCAGACGCGGGAGTTGTACCGAAGAGTTCGCAGTATGACACAATTCACACCACGTTGCACATACTGCAAGAATAAAGAAAGGAATCTGATCACCGATTCTACAGGGATCTTGGAGCGATGGGAAGAGCATTTTCATGAGTTGCTTAATGGCGAGCTAACTGAGAATTCGGAGGAGCCACCAATATCTGATGATAATGCTATGCTGCCGCCACCAAGCTTAGAAGAAGTTAGCAGAACCCAGCTCAAAAACAACAAGACCTCGGTGCAGACGGTTTCTAAGTGGAGCTGGTTAAATATGGAGGGCCTACATTATACCAAGCGTTTCATGAACTAATGGTGCAAGTATGGGAGCAGGAAGAGATGCCAGACGACTGGAGAAAAGGCATCCTCTGTCCGGTACATAAAAAAGAAGTTATCACAGCGTGCACTAATTATCGCGGTATAACGTTGTTAAGTACTGCTTATAAGATATTCTCCGCTATCCTACAAAACAGGATGGCCCTATACACCACAAACATCATAGGCCAATACCAGTGTGGCTTCAGCCCAGGTAAATCAACGACTGATAAGATTTTCACCTTGAGGCAGGCTATGGAAAAATGTCCAGAGTTTCAAAACTCAATTCAACACCTCTTCATAGAGTTTAAAGCCGCCTATGATAACATAGCCAAAGTAGAACTCTACAAAGCCATGAGAGAATTTGACATCCCCAACAAACTGACAAGACTATGTAGGTTGACCATGATCAATGTGTCAAGCCAAGTAAAGGTATCTGGAACACTGTCCAGACCGATCAACATCTATAATGGACTCCGACAAGGGGACGGTCTTTTTCAACCCGGCTTCGGAGAAATTGATTCGAGATTCGGGCGTGACATAAAGGGGCACAATCCTGCACAAGTCCACCCAATTACTGGCTTATTAAGACGACATTGACATCATTGGAACAGCCGTACAAGAAGCTTTCACTCAGATTGAGCAAGCGGCAGGAAACCTGGGACTGCACATTAACGAAAGCAAAACAAAGTACATGGTGGCCTCGTCTGGAAGAACACCTAACATTGGTGCCACAATCAAGGCGGAGGAACACAAGCACAATCAAGGCGGAGGAACACGAGTTTAAAGTGGTAAAATCATTTACCTACTTTGCGTCAATAGTAGCAGCCGACAATAGCATGGAACCAAAAATACGCTAAAAGCCTACTATAGTCTGTCAAGGCTCTTTAAATCCAAGGATCTAACCATAAAGTCTAAACTTCTACTATATAAGACGATGGTTTTACCGGTGCTCACATATGCATCTGAAACGTGGGTGCTTAGCAAAAAGCACTCAAACCTCTTAGCCTTGTTCGAGAGGAAAATACTTCGGAGGATTGTTGGCCCCGTATGTTATGAAGGACGATTCCGAAGGACTGTACAATGACGAGATCTACGAACTCTATCGCAACATAGATGTTCTGAAGAAAATAAAGCTCGGTAGGCTACGGTGGGCAGGGCATCTAGCTCGTCTGAATGAAGATGAGCCTGCTCAGAAAGTTCTCTGCGGTAAGACCTGTGGGGTGCCACAGGTAGGGAGACCCAACCTTCCCTGGAAGGATGGCGTGGACCAGGACGCTCAGAGTTTAGGGATGCCAAACTGGATGACATCGGCTCAGAATCGGGGCCGGTGGAGAGAACAGTTGCGAGAGACCAATACCGTAGAGCCGTTAAAGAAGAAGAATTTTACCCACCCGGAATTTTCTCCGTGGAGGCTGCTACCCACATTATCCGCCAGCTGTGCACTGTGTCAAATGCTTTTTTTTAAATCGATAAATACTGTCGCTACCTAGTAACCCATATCAATATAGTCGTTTATAAGGTTCAGGGCTTCCGAAATAGCCAGTTCAGTTCTGCTCCATTCTTGAAAGCTGAACTATTTACTGTCCAAATTTTCTTATTCTTTACTCAAAGATTTTTTCATAAAATTTTTTCCACGTTGCTTACTATGGCTATGGGCCTGTGATTTTTCATGTCAGCCGAGTCTCCTTTCAAAATCGGAATAACAATCGAATCCAGCTACGAAATGTGTCACTCATTGCCTCATTTATAAGTTTCTTAATAACATCGGCTATGTCTTCAGTGAATACATATTTCATCCTTTCCAGGTGCTATATTTTTTTTTAAATTCAGAGCAACACCATCTACAACTTCTATGCTGGTAGGAGTCATGAAGATTACAGTTACTCGCCATTGGTGTATCTACAGGTAGCCTGCTTGGTATCATCTCCTGCACGTTCAATTGCCTTTTACTATGGTTTTCTATAGATCACTTTTCGTTTTTGTCTCGTGCTTCTTTAATATGTCCTCATTTATAAGATTCCACAGTTCTCTGGTGTCCCTCTAGGAGGTGATATTCTATCATTCACTGCCTCCTCCTCATGTATCCTCCAGATTACACCCTTAACCTATCATGCCCTTTACAATTTTCGAGCTAAGCGGTAATCTTATATTAATTCTTGAACCAAATATGAAGACATTGCATCACGACGTGGACGAGATAACGCACTGGTTGCATAAAGGGTGACACCTAAGCTTAGACTTTCACATAAAAAAATTAATTTACAATACGATAAACAGAAAGGAGCATTCACAAAACCTGAATTAAAAATGGTCTACTTTATTATAATTACATACAAATTTCTACTTCTTCTTCTCATCATTTACTTTATCTGTGGCTTCCTCTTTTTGCCTATTTCGCCAAGCAGTCATATATGTCCTAGGATGAATCGGAAGAAATCCAGCAATCCCCAGCAATTCGGCCACAGGCGTCGACAAGTGCGCTCCATACCCTAACCAATGTCGAATTCGCTCAAAATTGAATGAGACTAGTTTTTCATCATACTGATTTGGAATTGGATCATAAGTGCCAACTTGCTCAATAACTGGCTGATGCTGATTGCGGCGCCTCTGAAATATTAAAATTTTTATACAAACATCGAACAAAATTCGCGGCAATTATTACTTCCATAACAACTATATGATAGAATGGACGATTTGTGCATCCTAAACGAACAAATCGAATTATTTTTGCAGATTTCTTATAAAATCTACCGATTCCACTGGCCGGTGATAATTGCGACATTGACATTTTTCTTTAAATAGAAAAGAACATAAATCCGGCCATTCAAAAAGTTTTGACAGCTAAAATCAGAACTGTCTTAATCAGCTGTTGATTGCCTGTACTAGCTCCATGTAGTGGTTCATGACCAAAACATTTTTCGAAAATATTATCGAACAAACATTTTTAGTACTTCATGAACTTTTTATATGAAATCGATTATTTGCCTAAAAAAAATGGTTTAAATTTTTTCTTATATCCGAATAAAAATTTTAAGATGAAAAGTGATCATTTATAATATCAAATCTAATTATGTTAATTTAAGAAACAAGGCCTTTTGAAATAAAAAACATAAATAATCCCATTTTGGCTGTTTATTAAACCAGTTATTTGGACAATCGCAGACAGAGTGACATCTCATGGAGGATGTTATTATGAAAATTTTGTGATATATTAACCCCCAAAACTCTTTATTTGTTTGCAATTAACAACTTCTAAATGAGTAATTATTGTTAAAAGAAGATAAAACTAGCAGATTATTTATATTCCAAGCAAAATAAGTTTAATTTTCATAATCTCGTTCAAGGTCATATCGCTTTAATATGCCCTAAGAGCATCATCTGCCGACAAATATTAAGCTGAACTCGGTTGCTATCTACTGCTTTTGTAACAATGCTAACTTGATTAATTACCTGCAATAATTTTATACTGGTGATGGGTCGTCCATAAATTACGCGAGGGGATTTTTGCGGTTTTTCGACCCCCTGCGCCCTTGGTGAGATGTAAAATTTAGCTCCACCCCTATCGTGAGATTTTTCAAATTTTAAAAAATATCTGGTATTTGCACTAAAATCGTATTTACAGTCGTAACAACAGCAAGTCGAGCCTTTCCTTAGAATAAAGAGCTGCAGGAAAGCCCCTCGCGTGTAAAATCCGTATACGTAACCGTAATGAAATCTGGGTCAGTCGACTGTCAAATTGGGTTAGTTACTGTCAAATTATATCTGCTTTGTTTACATTAAGATGAAATGTCATCAGCTGATTAAAAGTTATTGTCAGCATCTAAGATTTTGTTTGATAGAACTGATAATTAGACTTTTTGCCCCTCCTCTATTCCACTTGTAGTGGACACCCAACTACCAAAACGTGAGCACTCACTCAACTAAAGTTCGGCGTCTGCCTTCCTGTAGTTTTATATTGTATGAGCCTTTTCGCGGGTCAGTGTTACTTGCCTCGTACGCTGTAGCATTCGCCGAGTCGCGCGTTTTGGCTGGCCGATGGCTGTTAAACAATAGCCCTAACTATAATGGTCTTAAGATACCTTAAGATTTTTTACGCTCCTATGAAATGTCATAATACCAACTATAATGGCCTTAAGGAATCTTTCGTTAACTTTTCCAATCTTTCGTCAAGTCTTTAATGTACGGTAACGAGCGTACAAATCTTAAGCAATCATAAGAAAAGCCCTAACTATAATGATCTTAAGACGTCATAAGATTCTTCGTCAAATTCTCTTAAGACTGGTTAATTATCTGTCAAATCGTAAGCTCAGCTATAAAGGCCCCCATCCACGGTCAAACAAATCGTCAAACCAATTTTCGACAAACAGCGCACACATTTATGCTTTGACATTTTTGGCCATCAACGAGGAAAACTTTCTTCAAACATCCCGAGCGACATTTCATATAATCTACTGTAAACAAAGCGAACTTTACATGGCACACAGGCAAAACTCACACACACATTTAAGCTGTTTGAAGGAAATATTAAACCAGACGAATATTTTCTTCAAACAGCGGCCAACTTCGAAAACTTGTATTTTATACACGCACACTTGCAATTTTTTCGATGTTGGCCAGGAATTTGACGATTTGTTTGACCGTGGATGGGGGCCTTATGTGCTAGTGCTGCAGTCTGGTGTCGAAACTTTGCCGTAATGCTGCTTTCACTGGTTATACCGTTTTAATTTTCTTATCACACAAAAATAGATTAAAGAAAATATTTTAACAAACTTTACCTATTTCTTAAATGCTACAATAATCGTCATCTTATCAAAAACAATTAAATGTTTTCTTTAAAAGGGTTAAAATTAAAACTCCATAAATAAATAAAATAATTTTAGACCAATTTTAGAATATTGAACAAATATATCAAAAAAATGTTATTTTCGAAAATATCGAACGTAGCCAGCAAGTAGTCACGTGACCACATGAAGTGCGTTTCTTTAGCGCATTTGCAGGTACGGTTGTAGTGGCTCGTCAGATTATTTTTGTAGTTTTTTCCTTAATAATTTTTGTGCACATAGAAATCATTTGTGGTAAATTATTGAAAGTAGATTGAATGTTTCTTAAAGTGAATAGAATGAATGTTGAAAACTTTCTGTGTAAAACAAAATAATTGTTTGGTGATATCATTACCAAATGGAGCACCGCTGTCGCACCGTGAAAGTTGCCATTCCGCTATCAAAGGATTTTTTCTCCAAACCCCAGCAGCAGCAGAAATGGCGTCTGTGTACTTTTTTTAGCACATGGCCTTCATCCTTTTTATTTAATATGCTTAAATATATAAGTATTGATCAGTTAATTTAAATTGCATTTAAATATGGCTATAAAAATTATTGAATGACTGTGCGTCTTCGATTTATTTCGGTGCTGAAATTTATTGGTAATCTGTCGGCTAATTTGTTCCGTCCGGTGAGCCTTTGTGAGAAATGCCGATAGCCAATGCTGCCAACTGAATTTTTAAATAAAAAAAAAGAAAGAAAAGGTTTTTTGTGTGTTCGTAAGTGAACAAAAAAAAATACGTCAAGTATTTTAATAACGATTACAAATTTACGAGTTTGTAGAAAAATCTTGCATCAGGTTTGAGTAATGTGCATAAAATTATTAGAAAATAACCCAAGTACAATAGCGCAAGAAATTGCTTAAGAAAAGTGCTCGATTTTTGACAGGTGGACACATTTCTTTCGCCGCGAGTCCTTGCGGGACGTTTTTATCGCAAAAGAATTAAAAAGAAACTCGTCTGATTTGAGCAGTAATTTGTAAACATTTTTATCTACATATATATGCACTCCCTAGTCTAGTTACTTATTATCTTATCTTACATGTTGTTGTTGAATTTCTAGTTAATACTTTGATATTTCTAATATGCTTGCGCCGATATCGTCGGAATCAGAGGCAAAGTATAAAAACCAATGATAAATATGTAAAATTGCGAATAATACACAATTTATGGCAATTGACATACTTCTTCATCGCAGGGATAATTGACAGCTCTTCGTTATCATCGATGAACCAAGAGAGTAGTACATTCTTTTCTTGATACCCCGTGTGTGGCAGTGGGTTTTGCGCAGACTTAAATGAATCATCATCATTGGTTCTGGCTAATTGCATTCAAGAAAAACCTTCAATAAATTCATAATTTCTTTGCAGCTTAACATGATGACGTGATTTTCTTCCGCTTAAATATCATATTTTTATGAGGTGGGGAGAAAATTACTTAACAATAATATAAAATATTATTCTTGCAACATTCTTAGATTTAAGGTAGTTACGATTCTAGCATTAAGTTCAATACGTAAACAGATAAATGATTAACCACAACACAAAACTAGTTTCTTTGCTTAACATCGGATTTTATCAGTAAATAGTAACTGCAGATGTGTTAGGACTCAGCTGTCATAATTCATATTTTTCACTTGGGGAATTATCCTGATTACTAATAAGAAAATTTAGACTCGTAGGAGCAAATCTCACTGCATTTTCTTATTTCCTAATAATATATAAACATTCTGTTCATTTATAAGAACAGTGTTTTTTTAAGGAGTGATGGGCAACCCACATGGTGAACTCTGCGACCCAGTTAGGCCTATTGTGTACGTACCCCCCTAGCGGACATCCAACATCCTAGGCAAGAAGGTCTTTAATGGTCGAAGACCGGAACTGAGCAGGATTCAAAAAATCTCTGATAAACGTTCTTCTAAGCCATATCAGAGCAGGGCATTCACAAAGAATATGTGTGGAAGTCTCTCGTCGAGTCATCAGTCAGATTACCCACCAGCAGCCGCTGTCCGCTCCTTAAGGTCTTATAAGATCTTTAGCCTGTCTTATATCTGGGACTGACTCCCAATACGCTAGGTTTAGTCCCTTAATTCTCTTCTCTACCAAGGACTTGAAAGTGGATCAAGGTATGCCACAGAAAGGTTCTGGGCCCTGAAGCAATTACTCAGGCCCCTCCTTCGCAAGGCTGTCTGCAGCCTGATTCCCCTCGATACCTCATTGTACGTGGACCCAGCAGAGCACATTTCTTTTGGTCAGGCTACGGAGTATGTCAAAACACCCTGCAACTATTTTGGAAGAAAACTTCCACGTTGAGAGTGCCTTGATGGCAGTTTGGCTGTGAGAAAAAAGATTTTAATGTTGGCGCTTTTTAGACCTTTCTCATGGTTGAGCCTAGCGCAGTTCGCAATGGCATGTATTTCAGTCTGGAAAACAGAGGGCCACTTACCCATTGCAATCGAGACCTTGGAGTTGGTTCCTGCGACACCAGCCCTTGTCCCATGTTCCATCTTTGTCGATCGGTGAACCAGTGGAGATGTTTTAGATCTCAAGGAAGAAAGCGCAATTCCTTTCGTCTAAGCTTAGCCCTGCTTTGCCTACGAAGAAACTTTGGAAAACATAAACTACTCGGCATTCACGACAGTGAAGGTGAAGCCCAGATCAGCCATAGCGCTGCTGAATTAAAGAATTATTTTGTTGCCGCAACTAATTTATGTGAAGATCCCCATTGCTCAAGGCCAATTGATAGTGCTACTGATTTATTCAGCTCTCGCGATGTAGCTAACGCGGAAGTCCACAAAGCTTTTTACTCCATCAAATCTGAATCAGTTGGTCCAGACAATCTCCCACCCGTCTTCATATTTCAACAACTGCCTGACAAAGTCATACTTTCCGCTTCAGTGGAAAAAAGCAAAAGTTATTGCACTTCCTAAATGCAAAACCCGAAGGGCCCCGGTGATTATCGTCCTATAAGCATATTATGTTTCTTAGGCAAAGTACTGGAAAAACTAATGACTTGGCAAATCGAGAGGCACATTGAAACATGCAGCCTTATTCTCGTTGTCGAGTGACGTGACAGATGTGCCACTTAGACCTTAAATTGGTATTCTCATTGTCAATCTAACAGATTTCTGGCAAGCAAATCGATTAAATTCATATTTAATTGTCGCAAAGTTTCATGTGAAGTGACATTTTCCTCGATACATGTGAAGGCATCGACAGTTTCATTCCACCACGTCCCTCGTCGCATGCACTGTCTGGTTTCCGCAAAAGCAGTAATTGCGAAACTGCACTGCTGAAGGTGACCACCGACCTGCGGATGGCTCTTGATTCTAATGACATTACTTTTCTTAAGCTTCTTAACTTCAGTAACGCTTTTGACAGTGTTAGCCATAAGCTTCTAGAAATGAAGCTAATAGACCAGACCACATGAGCTTTTCATCTTCAACTGCGTCTCTAATTCGGGAATACTTGCTTAATCGATCTCAAAAAGTTTGGCTAAAAAATTCAATTTTGGATCCTTGACCACAATCACGCGAGGTGTTCCGCAAGGTTCCATATTAGCACCGTTGCTTTTCAGCATGTACACAAACGACCTCAGCAGTATCGTGACGAATTGTAAACTGCAGATGATGTCCAAATTTATTTAAATAGTCCCATTGGATTGGTAAAGAACTGTGTGCATAACATTAATGCCGATCTGGAGCGTATCAATGGTCTTTATCCAACCACCTACTGCTAAATGCTTCTAAGTCCTGTTTCATTCCAATGTATAGAAATCAGTTAGACACTTCTTACCCAACCAACTTCGAGTGAAAAATCTAGGTGTCCATCTGAACTCACAATTAACCTGCTGTGATCAGGTGTCTCATACCCTATCTAATATATGTGGTATTTTGCGACGCTTCCGTTCTGCCCATAGAAACTCGTTCAAAGTTAATTAAAACTCTGATTTTACCGCACTTCACCTACGCTAGCTTCATCTTTCCTTCTCTCGATGCATCATGCCGTGATAGGCTCAATGTTGGAGTTTGGTCTGGGACAGCGAGGTGTTCGGACGTTTGCTGTTCCGGTCTCTTAATTTCGCAGTAATAGAAGTGATCCCTAAAATAAAATAACAAAAAAAGTTAAATTCCATACAAAAAAAAATTCATAGTGAACAAAAACCCATAAAAAACAAACAAACAATAGAAACTCATCCGGCGCTGCAGTCTACGCGAAGGTTCACCACACTTCACTAGACGACATCAACGAAAGACACGACCGACGAACGGCAAAAGTAAGTACCCTTGCTCCCTACCCTCTCTCAGACCCCGGACTTGCAGGTGCCGCGCCCAAAATCTGTCGGTCGATAAAATTTGCCCCGTTTCAAAAGGCATAACACTTTGACGCGGACAAATTTTATTGCCTCTGATGGATGCGGCAAGTGTAATTCCGGAAAATATCCCAAAGAATGTGGCGATTGAACCCGCGCAACCGAAGTCCCGTTACAAGTCAAGTTTTGGTATTGACTTTTGTAACATTCGTGGACTTCAAGCGAATTTCTCTTTTGTTGAGTGCCACTTATCTAGTTACAAACCCCCAATCTTCGCACTAAGTGAAACCCAAATATCACCCGATAATGACTTAGGTTATTACCAGGTGTCGGGGTACACTTTAGTGCACAATCTCTCCCCCCATAGGGGTATTGCCATTTATGTTAGGGACGACGTGGCTTATTACAAAATACACTCAAGCACAACTTCAGATTTTAATTATCTTTGGATTAAAATCATTTTCCAAAGCCACGTCATATTCTTCTGCTTCCTATACAGAAGCCCTAACATAAGTAACGAAGCCTCCACCTTATCTTTTGATACTATTTCCGAACAAATCTCGGGATTTTTGTCGTCCAATCCTGAGTGTGAAATCATCGTTGCGGGTGATTTCAATGTTCACAACGTTAAATGGCTGACTTACTCAAATGGCACCAGTATTTCTGGCAAGGACGTCGAGCTCTTTGCAGACATCAATAACTTGCATCAAATTGTGGATCATCCCACAAGAGTCCCTGATGTTGCTGGTCAAGGAGGATATCTCCTTGATCTTTTTCTAACTTCTCATCCAGCGCGTTACTCCGTCGAAGTTGATTCACCTCTCGGCAATTCAGACCACTGCCTAATCAGTGCTAACTTCCCATTCGAATTTCCCACCCCTCCCAAACCAGTTCGAAGAACTGTATGGCATTATGGGAAGGCCAATTGGCTGGGGCTTATTAATTTCTTCCAGTCTACAGACTGGAACCTGTGTTTCCGGAATAGAAACGCCAACTCTGCCGCTATCCGTATTTCTAGGATCATACAGGCAGGAATGCATTTGTTCATTCCTCATACTACTAAATCTGTGAAGGCTAGGCCCAACAGATGGTTTAATCAGGAGTGTATGAATGCAATCAGAAATAAAGAAGCCGCCTTTCGAGCTTACAAGAGCTCCCCGAGTGAATCGCTCCGTGCAGAGTATATAAAACTAAGAAATTCCTGTAAAGTCACCATCAGGAATGTCAAAAATTCATTTGACAGCAAGTTGAGAAGTAAACTCCTTAATGCAACCTCTGGTAGCAAGAACTTCTGGTCCTTGGTAAGCTCCATTAAGAAGAATTTCACTTCATCCACAACTCCTTCACTTATCCACAATGAGAAGGTGATAACAGACAGCAAATCCAAGGCCGATTTATTAGCATCTCTGTTTGCTTCCAATTCTTCTTTACCCCAAACTGATATGCTACCCCCGGTTCTTGAGCTCAGCGCTCATCTAATGGACAGGGTTTTCTTCAGGACTCGCGAGGTGTACAGGTGCCTCAAGGAGCTCGATGTAAACAAATCGACTGGACCCGATAATATACCCCCTATCGTCTTAAAACAATGCGCCTCACCTTTGGCTAGACCTCTGCGCAAACTTTTTGCCCTATCATACTCTTCCGGAGTTTACCCAGATTCTTGGAAACTTGCCCATGTTCAGCCAATACCGAAAAAAGGTGACTCCAGCGATCCCTCCAACTACCGCCCAATAGCAATTACTTCTATTCTCTCCAAAACCATGGAGACGATAATTAACAAAAAGCTTATGGGATATCTAGAATCCAACCAACTTATCAACGACAAACAATACGGCTTCCGTCAAAAAAGATCCACTGGTGATCTTTTAATTTGCCTTACAGAACACCTCAGCCGAAGTTTGCATGGATCTGGCGAATCTAGTTTGGTTGCTTTGGATATCTCCAAGGCTTTTGATAGAGTATGGCACTCAGCCTTGTTAGCTAAACTCCAAGCTATTGGAATTGACTCACTTCTGTATAAGTGGGTTGAGAGTTTCCTTTCCGGCCGTTCAATTAAGGTATTATTGGATGGCGTCAAATCTGAATCTCACCCCATCTCTGCGGGGGTCCCTCAGGGGTCAATTTTATCACCGGCCCTTTTTCTCATCTTTATAAATGACCTACTTTCAATCCCCTCCAACCCACTTCTCAGCTTCGCTGACGACGGTACTCTACGTTACTCGTACAGCTTCGATACAAGACGGACACATGCCAGATCCTGTCTTGATGATCGTGAACTAATGTTCAACTCTATTAAAAAAGACATCAAACTAATTCTAGATTGGGGAGAGAAGAATCGTGTCAAATTCAACCCCTCTAAAACCAAGTACTGTCTTATCTCCAAAAAGAAGTTCAACACCTCACCATCCTTGACAGTGGATGACGTTGAACTAAAGGCCGACCCATCCCTACACATCTTAGGCGTGACATTAGCCAAAGACCTTCGTTGGAATGATCACATATTCCAAATCGCCAAACAAGCATCCCAGTGCTTGGGATTTCTTAAGAGGTGCAAGTTCCTCCTCCAGCCATCGGCCCGCGCTGTTATTTATAAATCCTACATACGGCCTCTTCTCGAATATAACTCCCTCGTTTGGGGCGGCGCTCCAATAACCACCTTGGCATGGTTAGATAAGGTCCAAAAAAAGGCCCTTAAATTAATTGATGACGACACCGCTGGCTCCACCATCGACCCCCTCAGCCACCGTAGGAATGTAGCAGCATTGACTAAATTTTATCGCTACTATCATAATGACTGTTCCTCCGAGTTAAACGCTCTCCTGCCTCCACGGCAATCTTATAACCGCAACACCAGATTAGCCCACTCGTCTCATTCCCTTCACCTGCAACTCCCCCTTTCACGCACTCAACAGGATATGAATTCGTTTGTTAATAGAACAACTCGACTGTGGAATAGTCTCTCGCAGTCAGTATTTCCGAGCTCCTACAACATCCAAGAGTTCAAACGCAGGGTTCATCACCACCTTCTTCAATACCCCCCCGTTCCTTTTAACCCTTAACCTATACCCCCCTTCCCTCCCCGTACTAAGCTTACTGCTAGACATTGCACCATGACGTGACAAATGACATGACGGACTGGTAGTACAAAGGGTGACTCCTGAGCTTAGCACTGTCACATAAAAAAAAAAAAAAATGATTGTACAAGGTTGTTTCTAATCTTTGCTGATCTGACCATATAAGTCGATATCGTTCTTCCGTCCTGGGGGGCAAACTTGATGTGTACTTATCGCTCAAGACAATGACATTAACTTACACTCTGACCGTCCATCATACCTCCATGAGTATCTTCGATTTGGTCGTACGACTAGAAGAATACTATTTATCCTTCCTAGATTCAACCATTTAGTTGCGTAGAGATCTTTTTTTGTTCATTCTACCCAGTTATGGAACAGTAAATAAGTTCGTCCCATTCAGAACGATCCGGGATAATCGCTCTGAATTTTCTTTGGAACCGCAGCTCACTAACCATATGGTCGGATACGCGGCAAATGGAAATGTTTGGAATATTGTTGAGGATATCCATGTGTTCTTTGACCGTATAGGGCCGGCCAGTCGGATGGGATCTGAAGTCTCAAGGCACTTATGACGGCGGGTTTCCATATGAAGAGATTCCAAGGGGTCAATCCAATGATGGCCTCCATTGCAGCTGTGGGCCAGGATCGCATAGCTCTGGTAATGGAGACACATAGCGGCATAACTACAGGTTTAACGATCGTATTGTACATCCAGTACATCATTTGTGGTGTAAGACCCCATGTCTTATCCAGAAGCCTTTTGCAGGCCCATATGGCCCTTGTGGATTTGCTGATGAAGTAGTCAAGTTGAGCGTTCCAGTTCAGTCTCTTTTTTAACTTTACTCCCAATTATTTGACTGAGTCTGAGTACTCAACTGTGGTACCCTGGATACAGCTACGACCTAGGTCCACTTTGTAGCGTTTGGATAAAGGTTCCAGGACCGCCAGGCCTTCCTTGGTACACCATCTTTGAACAGTTTTGCTAATAAGAGATCATTGATCTCAGCCACATTGTTTCAGCCACATTTACGCACAATGTGGTTTAATAGATAAATTTACCACATTATATAGTTTTACATGTTTTAAACATGGATTAAGAATTTGAATTACTAAATGATTATTATTTATCCCGAAATTTATCTATTAACCCTTTGACTCCGGCGCAGGAGACTTGCAGACAAGAATAAAAGTTTTGCGTGTAAACTTTTCATAGTTAGTAGCGTGGCACACCTTTGCTACCACATCGTTTACCAACATAAACGTATTTTTGTCATAACTGTATTTTTGTCCTAGTCGATGGTCTCAAACTGGGAAGAGCAACTGCATTAGGCAAGAAAATTTACATATGAATTTTATTCTTCCTATTATAAGCTTGGAACTGAATGAGCTTTGTTCCTTTAATAAGTTGAAAATACATTTGATGCATTTGAGCTTGAGGTCAATCATCACTCCAAGGTATAGTTGTTTTCAAACCTCGTGACATCCCGCGCATCTTCCCCAGCTAAGCTCTTAAAAATGTTAAAAAGTTCAGACAAAAGCTTCACTTAACTCCTCCTATCAAATCACTTGCTGTTGCTGCCATGTAATCAGTCGCGACTGCGTATTGCTAAAGGGAGGTGTATTTTTCTGGGACTTCAATGATTATTTAAAAAATTTACAAATTATGACTGAAAAACACCCGTTTTTATATATTTTTTTTTATTTTAAGGTTTTTATATTTTACGCATATGCCACAGAAATAATTTGTAGTAATTTCTACTAAAAAATACGATATTTGTGTTTTTATCACTTTGATTACTAGATTTTTGACATTTTCCGCCAGTCGCAAGCGCGCTTCTGCCTGGGGAGGTTGTGTTGCTTGCGGCTGCGGAGAACTTTCAATTTATGAATGAAAACGCTCATATCTTTAAAAGAAAATTTTCCAGCAATTTTTTTAATTTATTTTAAATTTAGGGATGAGAAATATTTAGCATAATTATAGTAAAATTATGCTTATTACGATGGATAAACTTCCTTTGTTGAGCAGGAGTTTTACATGTATTTAAAAGCTCTGCTCAATACATATAAAGATTACTTAACTTTATTCATCCGGCATGCGCACATCCCTTCCCAAATTATTTTGTTGAGTTTTTTCTGCGTTTGTTGCCTTTTTAAGTTAAAAGAGGGGAAATGATAGAACAAATTTTATGAAATTGGGCAACGAGGTGCGCAGAACCCTTCAAATTATTTGTGTCACGGAGTTTGAAAACTTCTATACAATGGGGCGAGCTGTGACAGAATGATGTGTTCCCATTCCCATGTCAGCGCGGACACTAGTTTTCTTAGTTTGCGTAGCTTCAGTGTTCAGCAATGGTCAGATAGCCGTTTTCAGGCCACACTTGAATCTCTCAGATCACTTGGTTTGCCCATAATGCCATCTTATTGAGGCGTCGTCTCACGAGCACCTTCGCTACGCTCGTGGGTGTTTGGTAACTTCTATCTCTTTTATTATTTATAGTGGGGAGGTGTTACCAGAAAGAAAATCCAATGCCGAATTAACACCTCTTTATCCGAAACTTTTACAAGCAATTTTGCAGACAATCACTTTAGGCATTAGCAATTCTTGATGCTTTGAATAGCCGTTATATTTTTAACCCCATTGCCTCAAACCAGTTAACTAATGTAACACTAATTTCGATCCAAGATAATTTTCTTTATCTATATTAATAAAAGCAATTGTTGCCTGCATACCGTCACGCGTTGCAGCCAAACCAGAAGAGATAGAAAACTGATTTTTTTGTAGATGCATGGATACCCCAACAGGTGGAATAAAGTGTTCGTTTTTCGAAATTTTACTTTTTTTAATTAATTAGAACAATGATTCACAATTTTTTACGTTCTACGCCTCTTGACACTTGAATTTGACCCACTTTCATATAACCGATCAGCCTCAAATTTTGCCCATATGCATAGTTCGCGGGACAATGCAATATGACATTTTTATAAGTCAAGATGGCGGCCGAATTTTGCAATGGATATTACGAGTAGGGTACAATTATCTAACTAGTGTTGTTCCAAATACAAAATGCGGCCAATACAAGTTGGCGGAAGACAGAACAAAAAGTAAAAAAATATAACTTATCTTCTTATAAAAGTAGAAAATGTAACTAGCTCGCGTGACAATGCAATTGGACCATTTTGTAAAAAAAAATAACAGCGGTTCCAATATGGCAGCCGAATTTTGCAAGAATACAAGCTGTGAGGCCAAATTCAAAATGGCGGCAAACAAATAATGGCGGATTACCTTTTGTTTTACAAGCTACTCGCTACTCTTTTAATTTACAAGCTAAAGGGTATGACAAGTAGAATTTTATTAGAGCTGTTGCGTTATTCCAAATTCAAAATGGCGGCAAACAAATCTTGGCTGCCAACACAAAACGGCTACCTTTTGCGCCCTCGGTATGTGTATTAAGCCAAAGTGTATGACGAGTATAGTACAGTAAGATGTGTGACGTCATTTTAAATCTGATATGGCAGTCACCATAAAATGGTCGAAGACATATCATAGACTGAAAAGTAGAAAACAAACTGTATAGTTTAAAAAAACTAAAAAATACTTTTTTATTTTAAAATGGATTAAAAAGTAAAAAAATAATTTTGAATGTGAAGTTTTTGTTGCTACAGCCAGTATATGGGAGTAACCTACCTTTCCAAATCTTAACGTCTTAACGAAAAGTACATACATCCTTTGATGGAGCTAGGGCTCTAAGTAGACGCAGTCTAAGTAGCACTTTTTACAACTGGATTGACTATATGCTAACAACTCGCAAACTAATGGTCTCTCATGTTGAGGGGCCTCTGGAGGGCACTATAGCAAAAGGTTGTCCACAGGGAAAAGATTTTTCTCCACTTCTCTGGTGCCTTGTTGTAGATGAACTCCTAGAGCTGCTCAGCGACCGAAACTTTCTCGCCCAAGGTTGTGCTGACGATGTCGTCATAGTAATTACAGGTGAAACTGAAGGAGCCATGACAAGGCACTAGATCTAGTCTCTAGCTGGTACGATAGGGTAGGACTAAAAGTCAATCCCGACAAAACGATTCTGGTTCTTTTCACCAGGAAACGATCACTATCGAGACTTTTGGAACCTACACTCGCAGGCAGAGCTATAGGCTTTTTACAACAAGCTCAACTGGAACCAGCACATGGACACTCTGATGAGCAGAATGCGCAGATCCCTGTGGGCTTGCGGGGTTTGCAACCGAAAACCATGTATTGGATATTATTAGGCCCATGGTAACTTGTGGAGTTTGGTGGCACAGAATGGCGCTAAGGCCGGGACACACATATCCGCACCGTGTCCGCGTAAAAATAAACTCAAGTAATTTGACGCGGTGCGGACACGGATATGTGGAGGCTGACTGGTAAAATGGTACTTGTTTACTTTCTCTCCGAGTGGCGTCCGACACACGGTGCGGATGCGGTGCGGATATGTGTGTCCCGGCCTTAAGGGTCTCATAACCAATTTAAGGATAATTCAAAGAATGGCCTGCCTCTCCATCACTGGGACCATCCGCACTTTGCGACGGCAGCGCTTGAGACTCTCCTCAATCTGGTACCCCTACACCTTGAGCTAGAGAAGTCCGCCATAAACGCGGCGCTGCGGCTGAAAGCGAATGGTCACCTGGACGCTGGTCTTGGGTGAGGACATTCTATAATAATCAACATCATAGAAGATGCGGAGATGCTATCGGACTGCATGTCCTTTAGAATCTTAAAATTTGAGCAACCTGCTGTACACATACAGGATAGGCTAACCTGGGGCCAGTTCACGCAATTCGACGTCGACTGAAAACGACGCGTTAAATGTCGTTTTGGGTTCACGCAAGTCGACGTTTTATGTTTGTCGTTTTAAAAGTGTCGTTAATCTTCTCGACGCCAGATTTGGCGTCGAATTCATTTATTGTATTAAAAACGAGTTGTGCTGCCAATTAGAGCAGAGCAGAAATAATTTTACACAAAACTTTTTACAGTTCTGAACGAGCAAAATGCAATAGAAAAAGAAAAACTATTAATTAAAAAATAACAATTATAACTACTCCAAGAAGAGTTAGATGTACAAAAATAAATTCAGAGTTGAGATTTTCCAATATTATTATGAATTTGTTTAATTGATTAATTTAATTACTCACATTATTGAAGTTTTAGTATTATTTGCAACTTGTCCCCCTTGTGGATAATGTGAAGAGTGCAGGGTTTTTATTGGATTTTGCATACCTTTAGGAGAAATTATTTTGGGAAAACGACATTCGACACGTCGACTTACGTGAACCCAAATTCAACGTCGTCGAAATTAATGTCGTTTTCATAAAGCGTCGATGTCGACGTCGAGTGTCGAATTGCGTGAACTGGCCCCTGGACTTTTCTGTATTGCCGGGCGGACTAGTATGGTACAGGGATGGCTCTAAAACAGAGATATGTGTGGGCGCCGGAATCTGGAGTGAAAGCCCCCAGATTTAGCAGGCCTAGTAACTGTCTTTCAAGCAGAGATGTACGTTATTCTGGCATGCACTCATGAGAACTTAAGAAGGACCTACCAAAATAAACGGGTTATCTTCTCTGATAGCCAAGCGCCAATTAGAGCGATAAGGTCCGGTAGGACCAAGTCGAAATTAGTTTGGGGCTGCCCAAATGCTCTTGATGAGTTGGGCGTTCTTAATCAAGCTAGTCACCGGGACTTCAAAGGCAACGAAAGTGCGGATGCCCTGTTAAACAGTGTTCTGATACTGCGTTCATCGGTCCAGAGTTGGCTATTGTCCGTTGCACCGTCCAGCTTACTGCAAGGCCCTGGTCGATCCGACTTCGATGAAACACACTGAACGCTGGAGGTCCGCGCCTGGACTGGCCAACTCTAAGCGGTTCCTTCCTGTGCCGTCTCTTAAGGCTGAAGCCACACCGAACCAGGCAGAACAAAACAAAAGCAAATTTCCATACTAATTCACACAACTCAAAGCAAAACAAGCAAAACAGTTTTCCAAAATGTATGGAAATTTGCTTTTGTTTTGTTTGCCTGGTTCGGTGTGGCTTCAGCCTAAGACGGCCAAGGAATTTTCAGGGTGCAGTAGGAATGATGTCAGGACACTTGTTGGCTTGATTACCGGACACTGTGCACTAAATTACCACTTATGGAAGATAGGAAGGGCGGAGGACCCCACATGTAGGCTTTGCCTAGAAGAGGATAAGTTGCCCTCCACATTCTCTATGAGTGCCCCGCAATAGCGAGGAGTAGGGTTTCTTTGTTCGAGGAGTCCCTGCTCGAACCCTCAAGTCTAAGCGACAAACCACTAAACAGATTGCTGAACTTGTTCAATCGGTCTGGCCTGCAAATATGAGCTAGAACGGTTGTAGTACAATAGGCCAAATGAATAGCCGAAGTAGCTTTGGAGCCAATACCTCACACAGAAAAAAAATAGTGGATGTAGAGCTATATGTTCCTATTCGACACAAAATATTTTAAACATTCATTTTATCAAGCCATTAAGAGAAACATTTGTCCACAATTTACTTATAAACTCCTAATGCCAATATAAAATCCAAAATGTGTAATTAAATATTATAAATCGTTTTAGCTAACTTGTAAATAACAGTGTATATAACAATGAGCACACAAAATCGGACAGGCGGCGGAGGCCGCAATCAGAAAAAAATCAACTCTGGTGGAGGCGGTGATGGGATTAAGAAAACAGAGCTAACAAAAACAGAAAAGGAAAAGCCACAGCCAAAGGTAAAAATCTAATTTCGATTGAAAAAAAAAACAGTGTAAATAATTTTTAAAATTCCAGCCAACAGCAGAACAAATTCGTATTGCTCAAATCACTGACATTAGCGGATCAGAAGATCCGAAGATGCGTGAGAAAGTTGCAACATTGATTGAGATGACTCAAAGATCTGAGGAAGAAGTTTGTTGTGCTTTATACGAGTGCGATAATAATTTGGAAAAGGCTGTGGTATTTCTATTAGAAACGCTTCCAGTAGTAAGTTTGAATTTGATTTTATTTAATTACGTTGACTACATCAAAAAATATTTTCTTAAGGGGGCGTTTGAAACATCATCAAAAAAGAAAAAGAATCGTGCTGCAAATGCCGCTAGTGATGGCAACACTGACGGTGAATGGACCGACAGTAATGCCAATACTGATAAACGGGAAAGATCCCGTAACAGAACAAATAACCGTGGTGGGCGCGGAGGTTCTGATAGCCGTGGATGTAAGTGAATTGTAATGATTTGCATATTATTTTTCTACAACAAATTGTAATTATAGGGCGAGGAAGAGAGGCTCGTGAAAATGAAAGAAATGCAGCTGATTCTAAGGGTGGTGATGGATGGCGCGGCAGGGGACGAGGCAGTAGTCGTGGGGGTTATGGTGGACGCGGAGGTCGTGGTGGCCGGACCGGCCCAAGATCAATGGGATCTAGGGATCATGGCCGGAGCAATTTCTCTAGGCAACAGCAAGAGCCCCAAGAAGTTGATACTTGGGACAATACGTTGGCACAAACAACGGAAAATATTAAGCAAGATGGTACTATTTTAGTTTTTAATAATAAACTCATTCCTAATTAATTTTTGTTTTACAGATGTGTGGGGTGATTGGGATAACGAAGAGTACAATGGCTCTCTCAAGGACACTAAAGTCTTTACACCAAGTAATCTTCAGAATCCACCTCTTCCAGGTAAGTATATACAAAGTGATTCTATTTAATATAAAAACTAATAAATATAGTTGCATCAGAGTTATCTGCACCCCCGGGACTGGAGCAGCATATTGTCAATGCGCAAACGTTCACAACACCCGACGAACTGGTGCAGCAGTATAGTACAACTGTCGTATCAAGTACTACTACGGCAGCAGCCGTAGCAGCTGGTGTTAATCCTGTCCAGTTTCCGGATATACACTCAGCAAATGCACCTCAGCATTTAAGATTGGGATTGGATGCGCAACAAATGAAACCTTCATCTGCGCTATCTGCTGAACAATCGCAGTATTTTAATTCTTTACCATCTCAAACAGCAAATCAGCAAACAAATGTCAATTCGTATCAGGTAAAATTAATACGAAAAATAATAACCAAATTAATATAAAAATATTTCTTTAGAACTCATCTGTGCAATATCCAGCATCTTATGTATCTGGAAATGTATTTGGTGATCAGGTTGTTTCATCTCAACCGGCTGTTAGAAGGGCAAGAGCTAAAGTTCCTCCTCCTTCGAAGGTAACGGAAGTTTATATTTTTCTTTACATTAATAAAATTCAATTACTTTTTTTAGATTCCTTCATCTGCAGTTGAAATGCCTGGTGATACCCTTAATAATTCGGGCTATTTAGACGTGCAATTTGGAGGTTTAGACTTTGGAACTGAAGATTCCTTTGATGTATTGACTGAGAAATTTAATGCAACTACTATTGAAAGTCAACAAACGGTTCCAAGTCAAGAAGTTGTAACAAACGACTATCAAACAAAGGCCAATGCACAGCAATCGGCTCTTACTGCAGGCCTGCAGACCTCGCAAATGGTGAGTTATTTAAAAAATACACGGCGAGAGTTTCTCGTGCAGTTACGTCACGGTTGGATGATGAAGATGTAGAGGCAGCTGTGCAAGTAGAATGTATAGTAATAAATACGTATAGTAAGCTTTCATAAATGCTTTCTTGGCGCGTAAGAAAAAGACTTGATGACAACAATGTTTGCGTAGGTTATTATATTACCATGGTAGATTGATTGAATATTTCGCCTTCTCTCTATACTCTCGAATCCAGTACAATATCATGTTTGCCTTTTCTTCTTCTTTGACCCGTTAGCTGGCGGTCCAAGCGGGACGTCCCTGCAACGGATACGCTGATGTCGGTGCCGCTGGGTCTCGAACTCTATTCACAATTCGTTCCCATTCGCCGGTTTTTGGCAACGTCTCGAGCCTCAGTAACTGGTAATCGTTGATTCTTTAGGCCACCCTCGATATTCTTTAGCCAGGCCTGTGGGACGATCTCGCCAGAGAAGTTTACGTGGCAAGCGGTTATCATCCATTCGGCAAGCATGTCCAAACCACCGTAGTCGACGTTTTTGCATTTCTTCTTCGTTCAGTGTCTGCTGATCGCATCTTGGTCTAACTCTCGTTTCGAAGGCGATCGCTAAATGAAACGCCGAGAATCGGCCTCAAGCATTGCATTTGGAAGATCTCGAGTTGTTGGAGTCAGGTTTGAGCAGTGTTTCCGACCCATAAAGAAGAATCGGAACAATCAATGTTCGTTAAACGCGTATTTTCGTTTTGATGGCAATATTTGTTCGTATGCACCACTTGATCGTGGCAGATGTTGCAGTTGCCTGGCCGATGCGTCTGTGAACGTCCGACGTCATTTCCTCAACCAATGATCCCAAATATTTGAACATCAGAACCTGTTCGATTTGGGTTCCATCAACGTGAACACTGGCCCTCGATCCGTCCCTTGTGAGCACTTTGGTCTTTTCCACATCGTATAAGATATCCGTTGCTTCGGTATCCGTGTCAGCAAAGAAGGCCCTATCGTCGGCGAACATTAAGTCGGTTATGAAGTTGTTGTCATATCGAACTGCGAGTCTGCTTCACGTATAATTGCGTCGATCACATCGTTGAAGAGAAGTGATGAAGCGTCGTCTCTCTGTCGGACACCCGTTTGAATCGGGAACTCTTCGGATAAATCGCTTCGAATACGAAACGAACCCTGCTGATTGAGCTTGGAGGAGTTGGATGATTTTCAATGACAAGTGTTCGGTTTCCAAAGCTCCCCACAAGCTTTTCCAATCGATGTAATCGAAAGCGGATTTGAAATCGATGAAAACGACGACAGTTTGTTTGCCCAACGAATTCTTCCATTAGCTGACGGATTTTGAATATTTGATCAATATATCCTCGATATGGTTGGTCTAAATCCAGCTTGTTCTTTTCGGCTCGTTTGCTCTCAATGTTTCTGGGGCCTTGATTGTATGACTTTCTTAAATACTTTGCGGACAATCGAAAGGACGCAAATATCGCGATAATTCTTGCATTTCCGACTGTCGCCTTTTTTCAAAATTGGAACAACGATCGCTTTCTTCCATTGCAATATGTGTGTTATGAGAACATGAAGTCGTTGTGATAAGGCATCACCTCCGGCTTTGATCACCTCGGCGGTCGCTTGGTCTGTTCCCGGCGCTTTTCCATTTTTCAGCGATTTTATTGCATTCTTCACCTCGATAATTGTCGGTTCGGTATCGAGAAACTGATTCGTCGGATGTTCGATAGTCGGCAGTTCGAGTGCTGGACCTTGTGGCGATTCGTGGTTCTACAGCTGGTGGAAGAATTCTCTCCATTGCTGCAGGCGCTCAGATTTTTTGATGATATGTTGTTTTGTCACCAACACCGAATTGTCTGGTACAGCGTCCGGTACTCGTGCCTCGACGCCACTTCTTCCATGTCTGCCGCAACGTTATTCCTGTGCACTTCTCGTTCCGATTTCATTTTCTGTCGAACTTCTTTGTCCAATCATCGGTATTGCTCAAAGTCGACTTGTTTTCATTCACTTTCGCTGATCGACGAGGCCCCGACAGCTGTCCGAGATCCAAGGCTGCGTCCGTTTAAGGATAGGTGGACACAACTCCATCGCACACTTCACCTTCACATTGGACTCCGACAATTACCTTTCTTCTACATAGATATCGTCCGATATTGCGAGCGCTGCGAATTTGTTGGATAATGCCATTTGAAACTCTCGTTCGATGGCCGGGTCCCGTAGGCACTCCCAATTCTTCTTGCCAGGTGGTGGCGCCGCTTTCTTCGCTCTTTGTAATCGCATCTGTAATTTCGCTCGAACAAGATAATGGGCCGATCCGCAGTCGGGCCTACGCATTGCACGTACGTCTTTGAGCATCGATCGGAATCTTGCGTTGATCAAAATGTAGTTTATCATCGCCGAATCTTTCCCGGATGGATTTCGCCAGGTGCGATGGTGTTTGAGTGGATGGCTGAAAATGCTGTTGCCAACGATCACTGAATGAAAACAGGCGTAAACCATTGTCGTTAGTTATTCCGTGCCCGAATTTGCCCATCGTTCCTTTCCAGCCGGTTCGATCTGCTCCTTAATGTGCATTGAAGTCCCCCACGAGTATTATTAATTCGGTTCGATGTATCATATCCAGATTCTGTTGAAGCTGATCGTAAAATTCGTCCTTGTTTGCAACCGTGTTGGTCTCGATACGATACGATATGGGTCTTGATCGTTCTACCAATGGTTACAACCGCCAAACGCTCGGATATCGTTTTGAAGGCGATAACGCTGCTGGCAGCCCGTCGATCGACCATAAGGCCTCTCGTCTCTACCACCGGAATAGTAAAGCGTCATCGTTTTGTCGATAGCTGGCGGGACGATCGTCAATGTCTCGGATCCGGTAAGCCGTAGTTCCGATAGCGCAGCAACTGATATTTTGCATTTCAACAATTCCATTGCTATGATTTCCTTTTGACTTCCTTTTATTTTGGGTGTTCGGCCAGGAACCCACTTCTCACCAGCATCCCTGGTCCCCAGTGCTGGCGCATCTGCTGCCCCGGATGCTGATCATTATTTCATGAATAGTTAGTTCGTGTATCCATACGGTTTCTTACCTAGTTTCTTCGGTTTCCCGGTTCTGGTCAACTCGGCAGGTCGACCACTCTCTCGTTTCACACCGGCAGAGTTATATGTTTTGCAGTATAGTTTGTAGTGCGTGAATATGTTTCCTAGAAAGCAGCAATATGTTACCCCAAAGTTGCCGACGAATTAGTTACTTTCGCATTGGTACTGTAGACTATATTTTAATATTGGCACCAATTCTCTTCGGTGTAAAGTTATATACTAAAAAATTTATTTTTAACAGATTCCAAGTTCTGATGCGCTGTCTTCACAGACTGAAAGCTTATCATCAACGTATTCACAACGAGCCTCAGCTAATATTCCACAACAAAGTGCTAACGTAGGTGGTTCTATTAATACATCAGCGAATAATGCTTTGGATCAATTGAAGAATGATCCATATAATCAAGCAAATACATCAAGTACAAGTGGCTATCAAAGTTCGTACAATACAAGTGCTTCAAATAACAAATCTGCGTCTTATCAGTCAAGTGGGCCAGCTCAAGTCTACAGCAGTACAAACTATGCAAACACTCAAGTATATTGAAATTTTTATTTTAAAAAAAATTTTAATGTTTATTAACAAAAATTATACTTTAAAGGTTTCATCTGGTAGTAATTATCAACCAGCATCAAATAATTACAATACTTACAATCAGAATTCTGTGAATTCTTATCAGCAACAGACTAGTGGTTCTGGTAATAACTCCTCAAACTCTGTGACTGGTAGTGCTGTTAATAGTAGCAATTCTACACAAAACATTCCTGTTGGTGGAAGCAGCAATGCGGTGAACAATTCAAGGTATTTAACTGATTAATTCCCACTAATTATTTACTAATTTATTTCGTAAATAACAATGCCATATTTTTTTCTGCATTTATCGTTTTTTTTTTATTGACATATTTACTTTCTTACTATTTTGATTTAATTAATTATACTAAAAATACTATTAATATTTTTTTCTATAACACGGTTTTATTTGATTTTTACATCTAACAGTTCAAATACAAATGCCGGATATTTATCCAGCCAGTACCAAAGTAATCAAACTTCATCCGCATTCCAATCACAACAGAGTGCTTACCAAAATAGTCAGAGTGTTTATGGAAGTACTGGTCTAACCAATAATACAGGGTATGTATGATATAATGTTTAAAAATATATAAGTTATGTTTGTTTGCTTTTCTCATTAATATTATGTATTTTTCTTCTTTTTTTTATTTTTTTTTAAATCATTTACATGTAATATATAACTGCATTTGTTTTGTTCAAATGTTCGTTTCTGCTCAAATTTATGTGCAAAGATTTATGTTTGATACAATTACTTTATGAAGTAAAACTTAATGTTACTGTCCTTTTGTATAAATGCTTTCTTCGTTGTTAAAAAATGTGTAAAAATGCTTTATATAGCTTCAAGGGTACTTAAAAAGTAGGGGAAATCTTAGGATTCTGATAGATTGTGCTCCGTTAAACTAATAAATATACTAGCATTTTATTCATATTATATACACGCAGGGCGGCGCTTTCATAGGTGCAAATGGTGCACTTGCACCGGGCGCAATTAGACCGGGCACTTCGAATAAATATTGAAAAAGTGTTCCCGTGCCATCATTTTCATATATTAAAGGAACTGCATAGAGTGTTTGTGTCTTTTTCAATTGTTCCTTGCAAGGCGTGGCCAATAAATTCCATTTCAATGCCTGTTTTCGTCGTTTTCCTTTCTTGGCCGGCACGGTGCCATAGTTCTTGATTTGCATGCAGTTCAGTGACCACCGATTATCCCTTGAAATATGAAGGCTTGTAGAACGACTTAGGGATATTTTTTATGGTCTATAAATTTCCAGAACCCGGGATTGTGCTTGAAACAGCTAGGGAAGTACACCGAAAAACATCCTGGAGCAGATGATGAGGTTGGTAGATCGTACCCAAAAAATAGCTTCAGTTAAAGAATTTCAAGAATTTGATTTTGTGACTTGTGTTTTCGGTTTTGTGTACTAGCTGTCTCAGTTCAAACCAGATATTTTTATGCCGGAATCACACGTTTGTCAAGGCTTGACAAGCGTTCGCAATTGTTTGCTTGCTTGGTTTGGGGGGCATCTACAAGCTTGCCAGTGCGCTTGTACCTTCTGAACAAGCAAGCATGACGGACGTCGAGGTTGTGTCGGCCATAACTTTTGGTTTTTGGGTATACTACTAGCTTATTCATGAAAAGAGGACTTAGGGTTACCAAAATACAGGGTGATATGAAAACTGTAAAAAAAACTTTAGAACGCCTTAGAGACTAAACCGTTATGACTCACCACCCCCCTCTCCAACCCTTTCAATTTTTGGTTTGTCCAACCAAAACCTATCAACAGTCGGCCGCTTTGTAAAGTGTTAGTGAATATAAAAAGATAAATTATGCACGCTCCCGCTACAGGCGAGAAAATTGAAAAATGTCCACGCTGAAAGCATGAACATCGATAAATGCACCCGTGTTGGCATAGACCATTCCAAAATCGAGTTTCGTTTGACCACGTAGTCCTCCAACTAAGTACTAACTACGTCCAATGCTGCTTAACCTAGCCAAACGTACGAGAAAGTGTTCACTGGGTATGCTAATGTCTCCCTTTATGGTAATCAAGACACTTGCCCGTTTTCTTCGTTCTTTCGTTAGTCTAGAAAAATTATGAGCGTACCGTGCCTCGTTTGGGTGCCATTGAGGCTGTGCGGTGGCCTTATTAAAATATTATCTTGACAAATTACAAGTGCCTCCGTCTGTGGATGCTTTTTTATTATGAGGACTGAATTCAATAACTTTTGAAAATATTCTATACATGTTTCTTTTATCCTATAGGAGACCTAATAGGTGCTCGTTTTGGCTGATATTTATTGCCAAACTGGCGTGTTCCTTTGTACTCTTGTCTAATTCTCCTTTCATTGAAGTCTTCCTGCATCTGTAGGATCCTCCTGTTTAGATATTCTCTTTTTTTCTGCACAACTTGTCTTTTTTCTTCCTTTTAGTGTGAAGAATTCTATCCTTGCTTTTGCAGCGGCTCTGATTTCGTTCTTCAATTTTCGATCTACAGTTCTGCTCGAATCTGTCAATAGTACCTCTTCTACTGCCCCCTTTATGCTGCTGTATTCGCTCTGCTTCTCGTACTTGGAGATTGTTGTTTCTTAAGGATCGTATGGCACTTTGTACTTCTTCCACAGTGGGTACATTTGTTTCTCTGGTGTCATCGTTATGTTGTAGACGGGGTTCTGGTACATTTCGGATGTTCTCATTTGCGTTCAGCAGCTCGCTAAAAAAATTCCTTCCATCTTTTCTTTACATCTTCGCTGCCTGTGACTACAGTGCCTTCTTTTGTTCTACATATAACGGAGGAGGGTTTGAAGCCTTTCTTGAAGAAGTTTACTTCCTAGTATGCCTTCTGTGTTTTGTTCTGGCCAAAGTTTTCCTCTGCTCTCAGGATATAATTGTTGAGGAATTATCTTTTTTTCTTCCTCTTTCTAAACACATTCTATTTTATTTTTGTTTTATGGTACTTTTAATAACAATAATTTTTAATTGAGGGACAAAACAAATGCAGTTCTCCAAAAATTCACTTTTAATCTAAATATTTTATTTCTTCCTTGTAACAAATTTTTATTTTTGTTATAATTTTTTTTCACTAACTTAACAACTCTAAAACTAACTAAAACCACCCGATCGCATATAGGTTTACTGGTAGCACAAATGCCTCATCATCGCAATACAGTAATTTTAGTAGTTCAAAACAGAAGGAAACTTCTACTTCGGCTAGTACTCACTTTGACAGGTAAGGAAGCGTTCAAATATGCATCATATTATTATTTTTCATTTTGCATGAGAATTTATTTCATTGGCTTGGTGTGTATTCATTGTTTCGTTAATTTCATATGAAAAGTTATTTTATTAACTTTGTTTAATTGCAAAAATAAATTGTTAAATAGTGAAAGCATAGAACACATGAATCACTACACTAGGGGAGACTGAACACCTCGCCGGAGAAATTCCTCTTCTTTAGAATTTTTTGATTATATTGATTGATGAGTGATGTGTGAAGATTTATTTCAAAAGCTTTGGTGTTTTTGATTTGATATAAGTTTGTTTTTTGTATTGCTTAAGTATAGTTTCAATAATGTGTTCGTCAAATAAATAATGCTTTTTAATATATGCTCTCACTGTACAGAGCCGTGTGTCTTTGTAACTTGGTAAATTACATAGAAGGAAGGTCTTGATTAGGGAATCCAATCCCGCGAACGCGTGATCTCGCACCTCGCACTAATGAGGGACTAGACATGCGGGATTCGCGAGATTTGGGCAGTAGGATCACCGAGATTTGGGCAGTAGGTTATAAGAACCGGGACTTAATAGAGAAATACTAACAATATTGCAAAGTATTAATAAAAATAGATGTAGGCCCTCCGAACACGAGTCGACTGATTTGCAGTTCCAGTTGCACACGTAAATGTTTCGTGATCTTGCCCGTGTACGGAAGTGGCAATCTATTCATACAGAAACGAAACCCATTTGAAACTAGTTTGAACAGCTCGGGTGCAACTGTTCTTGCCAATCGGAAGCTCTTTTAGATGCGTGGTTGAACTTCATCTGAACTACTTGACATTTTGGCAAATCTTTGTGACTAAAAATAACACCGATTGATCCAAAATCATTTGTGCTCATGTGTGGCCAAAGATTTCATTTTAATTGCAAACTGGTTGTGCTCTTGATTATTGTGAAACCAGTTTGAAATTGGGATTGCAAATCAATCGACTCGTGTGCGGAAAGCCCTACACTCCACAAAATTTATATTCGTTAGTTGAAGATATCTGCCAACTAAGCAATACAGCAATAACACAAAATCGTCTAACAATAAGTATATTTATGTGCGTGTATCCGAACGTGATCCATCACTGAGTTTCTAAGCAGAGTTTACAATGGGTTAGCTCAGAGTAAGCGCCCACGGAAACGGGGATTGAGTAAAGTTTCGTTAAATCCAAGGAAACTCCACGAAACACGTAGGACTAAGCTGGGTTTTGCATATGTGTTTGATGCGGGATTGGATTTCCTACTCTTGGTAGTTTGCAACTACGAGATTTCATTTTCTTTTTTTATTGTGGAAAAGTCTAAGCTTAACTCAACAAACTTTTAGTTTATCATTTTCTTCATTCACATTAAAAATGAAATTCAAAAGCTTAACTTCAGGTTATTCGTAGCCTCCTTTTACAGCGTTTATCGCAACATTTCGGAATGTAATCTTTGAAAATCCAACAAAGTTCTGTTTTTAGTATGTCCAATTTCTTTTCGCGTGCCGAAAAATCGTAAATTCAGTTCACCATACTAAATGCATTTCGAGATATTTCTTTTAGGGGATGAAAAATATATTCATATAATCCCTTTCTTCAAACTTGTGATTTTCATGAAATTCTACGAGTTTAGAGGAGAAATAAGCTTTGGTCCAGCCATGAATTGACACTGCTCAGAATTTTAGTACGATGATAGCACTCGCTTTGTTTTAAGTTTGTTTTAAGCATTTTTCAACTTTCGAAGTAATCTGCGGCCTGTATTGCCGAAACAAAAACGTTAACTTTGGCGCTATCCGTATCCCCAGGATCATACAAACAGGGATGCATTTGTTCATTTCGCATTCTACTAAACCTGTGAAGGCTATTTGGCAACAAGTTGAGAAGAACGCAAGCAATGGCAGCAAAAACTTCTGATCCTTAGTAAGTTCCATGAAGAAGAGTTTCATTATATCCACAACTCCTTCCTTGATGTACAAGGACAAGGTGATAGAGATAGCAAATCCAAGGGAGATTTATCAGCATCTCAGTTTGCCTCAAATTCTTCTTTTGCTCGCCACTGATATACCACCCCTGCATCCAAATATTCCACACACTATCAATGAATAGGGTACTCTTCAGGGCTCGCTAGGTTTATAGGTACCTCAAGGAGCTTCATGCCAACAAATCTCCGGTTGATATTACATTTATAGCAGACATTGATTTATATGTTATTTTAACATCAGTAGGAAAAAATCGCTCCGAAAAGCCTTTTAAAGCACTATTTCGAGGCAGTAAAGCGCTTACGCGTAAGGGGCCATCCATAAATTACGTCACACGTTAGGGGGGAGGGAGGGGGTCGGCGAAGTGTGACATTGTGTGACAAGGGGTGGGGGGGGGGGGGGGGGGTCTTAAATTTTGTTACGTCACATTTCAAAATCTAATATATCTAAATAATAGTAATACTGCTCATTACGCTTTTGTTAATTTTTTGAAATGTTTAAGTGAATTTTATGTTGATTTTATGTTAATTTTATTGAAAAATAATTTAAATAGAAATATATTTAATTTCGGAACTGCTGTTTTAGTTTAATAACTTCTAGATGCAAAATTGCACAATATGTGACGTCACACTAGGGAGGGGGGTCTCCCAAATGTGACCAGCTGTGACAAGGACGGGGGGGGGGGGTCAAAAAATCATTAAATTCGTGTGACGTAATTTATGGATGGCCCCTAAGAAGCTTCATGGTATTTTAACATTGAAGGCTTTTTTGTTCCATATTGCTGCGAATTCTGTTGCTAACAAATGCTGGGGCTGCTGTTCCGGCTGCGAATGCTTCATATACACATACCAAGAAAAGCTTTTATCCCTCTAAACAAAGTACCACTTTACTATATAAAGCTGGACCATGAAAAAAAAGCTGAAGGAAGCAAAGAATTTCACAGGCTTTGGAAAAGGAAGCTTTGAAAAACTGTAAACAAACAAAAGGCATTTTACAGTAAAGTATTTAACAGCTGAAGCATTTGCAGCCGGACCAGTATGCTCCTGAGAGCATTCGCAGCAATTTGAAACAAACAGCTTTCACAGTCTTCAGCAAAGTAAGTTTAAAATATGTGCTTTGCTTTAAGTGTGCTTTGCTTTCAAACTCGGCTCAGCACTTTTCTTCTTCTTGATGCTCCTTTATTCCCTAATGGGACATAGGGCGTTAGTTGAGATCTCCGTTGATGTCCAAATGCGGAACAGGCATGCATATGCGCTTCGTGCTTTATTTATTTTGTAACTGACGTCTTCTTCTGCCCCATCGTTTACGGTAATAATACTATCGAGGCAGCAGAATTTATCTACCAGTTCCAAGTCACCGTTATTCAGCGCAGTTCGTTCGAGGTTGTTTGCATTTATCCGAATTTCTTTGGTTTTATTCGGATTCATTCAGCCTTAAGCCTGCTGGACTACTTTCTGTTGCCAAATTGTTCAACATGTTTTTTAGGTCCTGATGTCTGTGGGCCAGCAAACAGATATCATCCGCGTAGTCAAGATCCTTAAGGCGCACATTTATCTGCTGCCTTTTATCACGCCGGACACTTCTCTTTACCTCTCGGTGTAATTGGAAGTATTCCCGTTCAAGTTGGTAGCGTCTTTCTGGGTCGCTTGTGGAGTTTGCGCTATTTTTGAGGTCCCTTCTGCTTTCTATTTTTTGCCAGGTTGTGTCCGAGATTCAGTGTTGCATGTTTCTTTGGACATAACCGATGCTTGTTTCCGCAGCCGTCAATATAGCGTCCTTTGTCGTCACAGCTCTACAACATTTGTGTCGTCAGAAACGGTTTGCTGGTTTAATATTTGTTCCAGGTTCCCAGCAAATTCTCGCCTTTTAATGCTCTCCCGCAGAAGGTCTACGTTAAATCGTCTACGGTTTATGGCATCTGTAATAGAGCGAAAAACCTTGTAATAGAGCGAAAAACCTCATTCAGTCGCATATAGAACTCTTCTTTGATGTCATCTTTTGCGTCATCAGTTGGAGCGAAGCATTGGACTAGCGTAGTACTTAGACTGGTACGCAGGCGCACGGTAATAATTCTCTCAGAAACTGGTGACCAGCTAATGAGGCTGGACCTGGCTTCTTTGGTGAGTATGTATTACACCAACGCCACTCCTACGGCTTTCAGTTTCATTTCTTCGACTATAAGAAGGACTCACTGTTTGGGCATATATGTTCCCTACATCGGGCCATCTAGTCTTGCTAAGTCGCACGATCTTGATTTTATATCCATCAGCAAGCATTGTTCTCACATTTCATGATCATTGTGTCATTGTTCGAAAAGCAAAGGTCGTCGTCGTGTTGTCCATCCGGTTTTGAGGCCTTGTTTGCCGTCGTAGCAATTGTGTTTTTTATGGAAGCGGGTTGCTAACCCTCAGCCCAACCGACTTAAAATTCTTTTTCGTGGTGCAGAGAGCTCGCCATTCGCCCGTCACCCGTTAGCTCCTTCCGAAGAAGTGCCCCAGGGGGCATCACACCAACACGACATATCTACATGTAACATCAGCAAAAACTCCCGTATTGCTACAGTCCTTAAAACGTACAAAATTATAATTTGGGACGAATGCACCATGGCCGAATCGCTCGAAGTGTTTGATAAGGCTTTGTGAGATTTCTGAGAAAAAACCAACCGATGAGAGGCGCTCAACTTTGCCTGTTATACCTCGACCAACAAATGCAAATGAGCTAACCGCTTGCTTGGAAGCATCATACCAATGGTACAGTTTTGAAAAAAAAAAAAATTACGCTCCAATGAATATGCGTGTCCATTTGCTACAAGGTGCCTCTGCTCAAACATTTTCAAAACAATTTTTGGACGTTGGTGATTCGTTTAACGGAGTGACAATTTTCTTTTCGAATGTAGTTTCACGGTAGGATTTGAGACTCTCATTGTCCATGGAAAAAGTGATTTTAAAATTCCCAATTGACTCGACTTTCAGCACAGGGGCCACTATTGGCATAAGCCATAAGGGTGCAGTGAGTCGTCCCAGGTTCCAGCTACTTTTCTATAAAACTATTATATTTGTCATTTGGGATACCATTGCTTCAATGTACTTTATCATAGCAATAAAAACAAATGCCGTATAGATATATATATAGAATATACATTATAGAAAATAAAAATTTCAATTTTTTTTGGAGAATAAGATTTCTAGATTTTTTTAAAAATTATTTTCAGTGTTTCTAATGTAACCTCTAGTAGTGCAGTTAATAGTACTGTAAGTTCAGTATCAAGCTCTTCAGCAACAACCAACAGTATGAGTTCACCATCATTAGGTTTGGCAAATACAAAAGTAACAAATTCCACGGCTAAAAGTAATGCCGGCATGGTACCAAATATACAAATGGTTAGTCAGTACATCCAAACAGCTGGTGTGCCGTATTATCAACAACCAGCAGTATATTCATATGAGGAAATACAAATGATGCAGCAAAGAATGCCACATGTGGTGAGTTCTTTGATAAAAAAAGTAAATAATTATATTAAATTTCATCTTGTAATGTTATGTTGTCATTGAATAATTATTATAATAAGATTTTTATTTTCTTTAGACTCAATATTATGACATTAATTATCCTCCAACAAGCCTTGGGGCGGCAGGAGTACGTGATGCTAATTTAGGTTCTGTTGCTTACTCAACTATGACTGACGGGCGATTTACAAGAACTGACAATAATTCAAGTCCTGTTAGCAATGTATGGTTTTTCTGTTTAGTTTAATAATCGTAAACAAATGATTGTGGTTTTTATAAAATTCTAGGTATCTAGCACAATGTCACAACAAGCTGGATCAAGTGGTCCAATGTTGAACGTTCCTTATGCCTATTTCTATGGTGGTAATATGATGCCAGGAGGTTTCCAATACGGCACGCCTACTATTTACCCTGTAAGATACAATGTTTACTTTAATCCATAGTAAATAACAATAATTATTATTTAAATAGCAACAAATGCCTACTGCGAATGCCACATCTGGTGGGCAATTCCCTAAACCGTCCTACAATAGTGGTTATGGATCTGCAAGCTATGATGCGCTAAGCCAAGCTACTCAAGATTATAGTAAAGGAGCTTATCCAGGATCTGGGGTTAGTCAACAAACTAAAACCCAAAATGTTACGAATCCACCACAAGCGGGTTCAGCGTCTGATATAACGTCTTCAATGTACGGGAAGAGTCATGTAGCGTTAAATAAAGTCAATGTATGAATTTTATATATAGTACACATAAAAATAATTAGTAATTCATAAAATTATTTTTTAACAGTCATATGAAAAGCAATCTTTTCATTCGGGTACACCGCCACCGTTTAATTTGACAGGAACTCAAACTGCTGGTGCTACATCAGCTCAACCATATGGAATGTACATTCAACCGATGCCTGCGGCACATCATAATATTAATATTCATCAACCAATTCATCAGGTAAAATTTATTTATTATATATAATAAACAAAAATATGAAATAGTAGTATTTACGCTCAAAAGTAGGTTAAAAAAATACATTTTAGTCGCATGCTTATATTATTATTATTAAAGTGCTTGATCACTTTTTTTCTTGTTTAGTGAAAAAATGGTGACGGTGCATGAAAGTATATCATTAAGCAAAAAAACCTAAAAGGTAAATCATAAATTGGGCAATTGCTGCATTATTTCGTGATTTTTATTACAATTAATTTGTGCGTAATATTTCTTTAATAATTAACTTCATTATTATTACACTGAATCAATCGTGATCGTACAATGTACAATTGGTAGGAGTTAGGATGATATAGTTCGTATCTTTCACTTTACATTTATTTAGTTATAGAATTAACATCCATCTTCGAGATATCGTACGTTTTAATAATAGTAGCTAATTTCGAAAGGAAATTCAGTTGACTTCGAAATCATATGTGTTGCTGTTTGTTTAAATTTTTAAGGTTACAAGTTTGTTTGCCTTAAGAAAGTTTATTACATCTTTGTAACTCGACTCTCGGGCACTGCGGGTGTTACAGGTACAGAAGTTACTGAATCCAACGTACCTGGCACTGCAAGTGACACAGTTACGCAAGTATCTGAACCCAATGTGCCTAGTATTGCGGGTGTTACAGGAACAGAAGTAGCTGGTCCTAAGGTGTATGAGGATACGCACCTACCAACCCTGAGTTCAAATGACAAGAAAAGAGTTCTTATCCTCTGAAGATACAAACATCTCAGGCGTTCCTTTGCCGTCAAGGACGGAGGACGAACTGGGGGACTTTGCCCAACTTCTTTCGGTGGGACATGATGATATTACTCTCACACCGGAAGAAGACGAGGCTGACATAACGGTGATCGAGATTGATCCCGCTACTCGCAATCACGTTGTTGAGAGCAGCGCAGATTAATCTCCACCACAGCAAGGCTGCATCCACCAGCCTATGCTTACGCCTTTCTAAGGCTGATATAGATGTCGTCCTGGTACAAGAGCCTTGGATTGCCTGGGGCCTTGTATGCGGAATCAGCACTCCTAAATACCATGCCAAGGAACAGGTTGTTAAAAATGTCCTTAACGCTTTTATGTTGTCTAAATTCAGCAAGGCTGACAATGTTATGACCTGCTTGGACAGGAGAAAAGGCGGTAGGGCTTCGAGGATTGGATCTGTCTACCTGCCATTTGAAGAAAATTTGGCCAGCTCCAGTTTCTTTGATGCGGCAAAGGAAACGGCTAGTCAACCAGCCTCATTGGATGTGATGCGAATGCTCACAACACCGTTTGGGGCAGCTCAGATTCAAATGTTAAATGCTATGCAACAGGGGTAATCAACCTACGTTCATCACAAGGGTAAGACAAGAAGTCTTGGATATTACTCTTGTTTCCCCAGACCTGGTCAACCGTGTAGAAAACTTGAGAGTATGCAGTTAACACTCCTTTTCTGCCCACAGAGTCATCCTTTTTAATATCAATATGTGGTCAACTGTGAAGAAGGCCCCTGGTTACAGGAATGTCGAAAACACAGAATGGGCCGTATGCAGACCAGTAGTGGAAAGATCATTCCGCGAGGATGTTCCCACCCACCCTATTAAGTGAGAAATCTCAGCAAACTCCTAAATAATGCATTAGAAGCAGCTTGTCCTACTAGGGGGTAAAACCAAACCCCTTAGTGGAACAGCAAGCTTCTCAAACTAAGGTCTGAAAGTAGAAAGGCCTTCAATAAGGCCAAACGGTCTAACTTGGCTTCGGACTGGGACAACTACAAAGGGTGTCTCAGAGAGCTCAAATACGAACTGCGAAAGTCAAGAGGGAATCTTGGAAGACATGGTGCGACAATAGAAGGAAAAACCGCAAAAATGAGAAAGGTTCTCTCGAAAAGCCCAATTAGTCCAATCAATCTACGGAAATTCTCCAGACAATTGAAGGCAGGGAAAAAAAAATATGGGCGTGTAGAACACTTAATTTGAAGAATGATAGCGTTTTTTTTTTACGGAACTGCATTGGCGAACTTAACCTAAAAAATTCGCAAAAGTCAAAAAACCGGTTTTTCGCCAATAAAACAAAAAGTTGAGCTCGGATCCGAAAAAGTTAAATTATAAAGTTATAGGTATTAAAATTATCTTTCAATTGATGTGGTACAAAATATTGGTTAGTGTCTTATACATGGAGAAAAATGCTAAAAACCGCTAAATATCGCTTCTTTTTCTTTTATTTTTTTCTTTTTATTGATGCGACCTAGAAACTTTTTATTTGGTAAAAATATTGCTTTTGGCAATCTGAAAACTCATTATTTTTTTTGGCTCGAAATTTTGCAAAATATGGGTGAAATTTCGATTTATGTAAAAAAAAGCGTTTTCGTAAAATCCTTCGTCTACAGCTCCTCGACCTCGTAGGACATTTTTTCGAAGCTCTTTTTCTTCGTTAAGAGTTGGACTATCATGCGCTATAAGTTAAAATTGGAGTTTTTCAATTTTATGTACAAAAAACTCCACCGCAAAAAAGACAAGTTTTTTTGCCGCAAAAAAGACAAGTTTTTGTACTGCAAGTTTTTTATTTCATTATTTTTCGACTCTAAACTACTATTTAATAAAAGTTTATATTCTTTTTACTAATTTTAAAATAAAATAAATTAACCGTACGACCGTCAACAGCGAAGACATTTTTTTAAATAACGGAGCCTTTTTCCTTTGTTAAATACCTGTGAATTTGAGACATATTGTTGTTCAATATTTACTGTACTACATACATACAAGTTGTTATTGACGTCTCAACAGCACGGATCATGTGCGATTTCATCTTTTACGTAGAATGTTCACTTGGTGAGCGGCCACTTCTAACTTTTCGCGCTGTAGTAATTTCTGGTTGTTCGAATCAATTTTTATTATATAAACTAGCTGGGACCCGGGGCGCTTATGCTGCACCCATAAGCCAATAGTAGTAATCAGGTGAAGCATTTTAATATACCGTAAGGGAGTTTGAAAAAGGCATTTTTTTGGTATTTTTGATTCCAAATAACAAAATGTGAAACTATTAGGGATCTGACATGTTGATCGCGACAATAAAAACCATCCATTGACATATCATTTTTCGAGATATGAATTTTCATACACAGATGCAGTGTCGCAATGAACTGCTTATTTTCTGTATTTTGGATAGCTAGGACCCGGTGCGCCTTGCTGCAGCTAACGATTAAATATTTAAAATCATTTCAAAGCTTCTAAATTCAACTTTTATCAACCAATAATTAAAAACCAACTTTTCCTATAAAAGTTGGAGTCATTAGATTCAAAATACATTTATTTGAACTATGACCAAAATTGCCTGAACGTTAAAATATTTAAAATTAATGCAAATAGCCGCATCCAGGACTCGAAATTCGAGGGCCATTTTCTATAGCTTTTTTTAATTTAACTCTAGAAGTCTGCAATAAAAAAATTTTTTCGAGAAGAATTGAAAAATGAAACAATTTTTTATAGTTGGAAAAAGCCATGCCAAAAAACCAACTTTTATTATCATTTATATAATGTATGACCACATTACCTATTTATTCTCTAAAAACCACCAACGTTAAACCATTTAAATAAACCCAACTCTTCAAAATACAACATGCAACTCTTCAACTACTTTTCATGTAGATCAACCAAAAACAAATTATTCCTATAAAAGTGTGAGATATTAGATTCAATATACATTTATATAATGTATGACCAAATTACCTATTTTTTCTCTAAACAGAATATAAACTTTTATTAAATAGTAGTTTAGAGTCGAAAAATAATGAAATAAAAAACTTGCAGTACAAAAACTTGTCTTTTTTGCGGCAAAAAAACTTGTCTTTTTTGCGGTGGAGTTTTTTGTACATAAAATTGAAAAACTCCAATTTTAACTTATAGCGCATGATAGTCCAACTCTTAACGAAGAAAAAGAGCTTCGAAAAAATGTCCTACGAGGTCGAGGAGCTGTAGACGAAGGATTTTACGAAAACGCTTTTTTTTACATAAATCGAAATTTCACCCATATTTTGCAAAATTTCGAGCCAAAAAAAATAATGAGTTTTCAGATTGCCAAAAGCAACATTTTTACCAAATAAAAAGTTTCTAGGTCGCATCAATAAAAAGAAAAAAATAAAAGAAAAAGAAGCGATATTTAGCGGTTTTTAGCATTTTTCTCCATGTATAAGACACTAACCAATATTTTGTACCACATCAATTGAAAGATAATTTTAATACCTATAACTTTATAATTTAACTTTTTCGGATCCGAGCTCAACTTTTTGTTTTATTGGCGAAAAACCGGTTTTTTGACTTTTGCGAATTTTTTAGGTTAAGTTCGCCAATGCAGTTCCGTAAAAAAAAACGCTATCATTCTTCAAATTAAGTGTTCTACATGCCCATATTTTTTTTTTCCTGCCTTCAATTGTCTGGAAACTAACATGGTGATTCCGTAGATTGATTGGACTAAATGTGCCAAGAACTGCTGCAACAAGCAAACGGTACATGGACCACAAGCAGTCAGGAGTCATTGAAACTTCTTTTCGATACCCATTTTCCTGGCTCGGCATCTCTTGCTGCATCTGCAGAAACAGTTTTTGGGGGCACAACTAGTAAACATAATTTAGGCACCATTGACAAATTGATAAACAGGGATTTACTCCTGTGGTCCATAGAAGGTTTTAAGCCTTATAAAACACCTGGACTAGACGGAATTTATCCCATCGAAATTCAGAAAGTCAGTGACCTAATTCTGAATTGGCTCATAGCCATCTATAGGACTTCCCTTCGGCTAAGTTACATTCCAACATCCTGGAGAGTAGCGAAGTTGGCTTTCATTCCAAAAGCGGGTAAAATCTCCTACCACAATCCAAAGGACTTGTGACTTATATGTCTCACATCCTTTCTCCTCAAGATTTTAGAAAGACTTGTGGAAACTCGTATTATGCAAAGCATTGATAGAAAACTGATTTCTCCCTCGCAGCATGCCTACACGAAAGGTAAATCAGTAGAAAATGTTGAAGCTTCTGCGGTCACGGGGGCACTCCAGCGTCTGGACGTTGATGGGTGCTGGGGTACAGGATCATAAAGTTTAACCTAGAGCTTTCGGATGAAGTCAGACGGGTTGGAAGAGGCACACCACAAGGTGGGGTCTTATGGCCGCTCCTTGGGAATATAAAAGTCAACGAAGTGCTGATAACTCTAAGGGAGTCCCACGGTGGCCTATGCTGATGATATTGTGCTGGTGGTTACCGGCAAGTATATATCAACAATAAGAGGTATAATGCAACAAGCATTGGACACTCTTGCTCATTGGGCTACTACAAAGGGTCTACGCGTTAACCAGAGCCAAGACTGAAGTAGTGCTCCTTACAAATAGCATAGACTTCCTAATTCTCCTTCTTTAAGACTCTGCCTTTAAAGGAGGATGCGAAATTACTAGGTCTCGTACTCGATAGCAGACTAACGTGGAGACCGAATCATTTAGAAAGAGTCAATAAGGCCAAAATATCTCTCTTCTTCTGCCAGAGAACGATCGGAGTCAATTGAGGCCTTCGACCCCGCATCGTCCACTGGCTGTATACAGTCGTAATCAGACCTATACTTATGAGTGGCATATCGGTATGGTGGACTGCATTACAGAAGATTACGTATCGTAAAATACTGGAAAGGGTCCAAGGAACAGCTGAGCTGTTGCTGAGCTTACTCCTTTGGACATACACGTCGAGCAAATCGCAGCCAGGACAAAGGCTTCTCTGCAATGGACTCCATATTCATATGGTCACTCATCTATTCTTAGAAGGACACCGCTGCGGACAACCTAGGCTACACTACACCTACGTGGCCCTTGGAGAAAGGTTTCAATCAGGGTTTCGAACCCTGTAAATTTTGGGTGCGGGTACGGGTTCGGGTTCAATACCCTGAAATTTAGTGGGTTCAGGTTCGGGTTCGGGTTCAAGCTTTTTCCCAGCAAAAACAAAACAAAGAATAGAGGTGACACCAAAAAAAATGACGCCGGAGCGCGCATCTGGGGAAATGAAAACTGCACACAAAAAGAAATTGCCCACATATGGATAAGAAACGTGCTTATGTATTTTCAAATTTCCCCTTCGAAATTTGTTGCGACTAGGCTAAGGGATGGGAATGGCATGCGGGGATTCTACTGCGCATGGATATCGATTCTTTTCTCGGCGTCATTTTTTTGGTTTCACCTCTAAAAATCTTGTTTGAAAGAAAAAGAAAATTCTGCGAAATCTGAAATTTAAATTTTTAAGCGCCGCACACTTAGATAATAATTGCCGTTAAAAATTGAACCTGAACCGAATTTTTGATTGGGTTCGGGTCCGGGTTCGGGTTCAAAAAATTTAAAAAAAATCTTGAACCGGAGCGGGTTCATGGTTCGGGTTCGGTTCGGGTTCGAAACCCTGGTTTCAATACCATCATTCCGGCCAGAGATGACTGGACAGATGGTGTTATCCCAACTGGGTGACACAGATGGCGCAAAAATTGGGAACAGCGTAGGCTCTGGTATTTTCTCCGAGACATTGAACATAGATACCTCTCTTCCTCTACCCGACCACTGTCTCCAAGTGGGAGTCACTACGATCTGATAGGCTCTCAAATGGCTGTCTAGCAAGCTCATCTGCCCTACAGTTTCCCCTAATCCCACTGTGTTCAGGAACCCAACACAGTGTTATCTATATCAAACTGAGTGGCAGTCTCGCACAGAGATCTGCGGCAGTTCAGAACAATCATGGATGTTGTGACGACAGAATTAACAGCCTTGAGGGCCGCCTGGCTATCCGATAAAATATATATATGAGATATTATTTATTTATATATCTCATATATATATTTTATCGGAGGCGGCCCTCAAGGCTGTTAATTCTGTCGTCACAATATTCATGATTGTTCTGAACTGCCGCAGATCTCTGTGCGAGACTGCCACTCAGTTTGATATAGATAACACTGTGTTGGGTTCCTGAACACAGTGGGATTAGGGGAAACTGTAGGGCAGATGAGCTTGCTAGACAGGGAACCGAAGTGGATAGGACACCACACTTAGGATTAGGACTTCTCCACAACGTCTTATGCAGAAGTTGTGGTAATGAAGAGGAGGAAGAAACTATCTTCCCCCTTCTCTGTAAATGTTCCGCCCTGGCAAGGAAAAGAGGGGCCTTCCTTGGCTCACTCTTCCTTGATGGAGCTCACCCTTCCTTGAGCGAGCTGCAAAATATTGGTATTCCTAACCTCGGTCGCTTTATCAAAAGCTCAAAATGGGTTGAAATGACCTGCACTTTGTCCCAACACTAGAATGGCATCATTTCATTGTAAACGATTAATTCTCTTCTCTTCTAATTTAACCAAACTCACAGCACTACTTCTTTGGCATCAGTTTGGGAAGCTTTTCATGATCTTTTGGTACATTGTGGGCGAAATTAAGTCAAACTCCTCTCATGTATATCTAGCCTTGCTTTTGTTTTAAAATTATATCAAATGTTTGGTTAACTGATTAATCGGGTTGACTGCTTTAAATGTTTTTCAAGATTTTGTCCAATTTTATGAATTGAAAGCGAAATTTTGCAAATACATTTTAAGCGCCAATATTTAAAAAAAATTCAACAAGGTTTTTTTTCTTCATTTTTAGTAGTTTTTAAAATGGAATAATTTATGATACTCGTCAACGTTTTCATTATTTTCTGTTAGATATCAAGTTGATCGGAAATTGACGCCGGATTTTTAAAATAAAACGAACGAGTTAAATTTCAAAATTAGTTTTTTGCGAGAGCTCATTTTGTTTTTTGTTAATTACACTTGTAAGAAAATAATTTTTTTTATTAGAATTAGTTGTGTTTGTTTTATTCCCCTTAATCTCTCATGGGACATACGGCGGAAACAGTTGCCCTCCAGTGGAGTTTGTTTTGTGCGACAGCTCTCAGCTCCGACCAGGATCTTGCAGTTGTTGCAGCCTCTGGTAATAGGATTCTCCTTCACGTTGTTCTAGGTCTTCCGACTCGACGGGATCCTTGCGGATTTCAGTCAAGGGCTGTTTGGCTAGATTCTCGTTTTCGCGTCGGAAGGGTGGCCAATCCAGTACATCCTTTCTTAGCCGCTCGGCGCCATAGTTCTTCATTAGGAATTCTATCTTGCCAGCAGATTTTTAGCACTCGACGCAGGCATCTATTGATGAAGACTTGTAGGCGCCCTGTGATGAATTGGGTGACTTTCCATGTTTTGCAACCGTACAAAAGAACTGCCTTAACGTTGGAGTTGAACAGCCGCAGTTTGGCGTTAATTGAGATCTGTGTTGATCTCCAAATGCGGAACAGGCATGCATATGCGGTTCGTGCTTTATTTATTCTGGAACTGACGTTTTCTTCTGGCCCGCCATACCGAGGTAGCAGAATTTGTCTACCAGTTCCACATCACGGTTATTCAGCGCCGTCCGTTCAATGGTGTTTGCATTTATCCGCATTTCGTTGGTTTTGTTCGGATTTAGCTTTAAGCCCAATTGTTTAACATATTTTTGAGGTCCTGGTGTCTGTGGGCCAGCAAACAATCTTCGTCGATCTTCATATGCGAAACAGGCTTGCATACTCGATTCTTGCTTTATTGGAACTGACGGCACCGTTAATTTCGGTAATAAGACTATCGAGGTAGAAGAATTAATCTACTAATTCCCCGTCAACATAAGTCAACGCTGTGCGTTCAATGGTGTTTGCATTTACCCGCATTTCTTTAGTTTTACTCGGATTTAACCTTAAGCCTGCCGAACTACTTTGTGGGGCTAAATTGTTTAACATATTTTTGAGGTCCGGAATAGGCAACCCCCTCTTTCAGGCATCAGATTAAAAATTTGATTTTTATGTCATAAAAGTAATTTTTTTTAATTTGAGATGTCTAGGATAAAAAGTTTCGATTGCCTATTCTAACTCTAGATCTCAACTCCTGCCTCACGGTACCAAAGTTTCCCTTGGCTTGGAACCATGTTTTAATCATATCCATTCTTAAGTAAGTTATTGGACTATCAGTATTCTTCCATTTCTGGCAAAGGCTCTTGAAAAGCTGATGGCTACTCAAATAATTGCCTATTGTGAACGTCTGAAACTTATAGGGCATTTTCATAAACGCAAGATTGCCGCAACATTGCAGAATTCAGCTACAGTCTTCCAATTGCCCATAAATATGAATATGGTAATCTGGCTTACGTAAACATCACAGCCTTCAATCACGCCCTGCTGCAGTGAAAACTGGCCTCACATCCACAAGCCACAACATTTTGTTCTATCTGTTCTATTGCAAAATTTCTTATCTAACCGCTCTCAAATAGTTAAACTAGGTTCCTCAAGTGCCCTACTCCACGCTGGAGTACCCAAGGCTCCATTCTTGGGCCACTTTTATTCAGTATTTATAGTAACGATATTCCCTTATTAGTAAAATATTCTAAGATTCCTATGCACGCAGACGATGTGCAGCTTTATTTCTCTGCGCCAAGAGATGAAATACATATGTATGTGTGTGAAGAAACTTGCTGTTGACTTGTCATGAAGCGAAAAAACAATGTATCATTACTTTTTAAATATTGGTCGGAAAGGAATCAAATTTTGTGTCGAGGGAGATTCTAATACGGAGAATTCAATGACCTAATTAACTCAATTTTGTCTTAAGTCGATAGGGGACTATCCAGTGAAATGGCTAAAATTTGATCTATTGTACCGATTTTGATCAAATTTTGTGAGAATATAGCTACTATCAAATGAAAAACAAAATCATAATTGTTTGTCAGTGATTTTTAACAACATTTTATTACATAACAATTGAAAAATAGTACGTGAATTTTTATGCGATTTCAATTTTGTTGGCGTCAAAATGTTCGGTAATTAATGATAAACAAATGTACTAGACAGAATTTCGATATCATCTTTTGTTTATTAACAATCCACGAATATGTGTGCGGATGAGTCCTAAAATTATGTTTTTTTTCGAGTTTTTTTTACATTTTTGTTTATAATTTAGTGAATTTTTTATAAATCAAAAATCTGTCTGTTATATTTGTTCTATATTGAATGACAAACATTTTCCACTTTGTATAATTAAAATCGGTTGAAAACCAACGTTGTAATTACGATTAGAAGTTGAAAAAAAGGTAAAAAAAAGTTATCGAGATATTCATCTTTGAAGTTACACGTTCGGTTTCTGTTGCCGAGTTACGAGCGCCATTTGACACCGTGCACGCTCTTGAAAAAACATGAAAAAAAAGCATGTTGTACGTTGTTTTTTTTTTTAAATCTGAAAACGCAGGACGATAGAGGACATTTCAACCTTTCAGAATATGCAATAAAAAAAAATTCGTAAAAAACTTGATTTTAGACCAAAAATCACTGGATAGTCCCCTTAAGCGGTTATTCATTATCACCACAGATATCCTAGGGGACGACATATATTTGCTGCAGCTAAATCCTTCGAATCGACCTGCTGCGATCACATTAGTTTCATTGTTAGTAAAACCTAAGGACAAACAATGAAACTAATGTGATAGCAGCCTACGGACAGAAGGCCGTAGATACAGACGCTGCACACTTGTTGGGCGTGCGAAATAGGACTCCAGCCAGTGAACGAGAAGCTTGGAGGAGAAAACTGAAGTAGGCCTAAGCTCGATTTGGGCTGTAGTGCCATTGAACTGAACTGAAAACCTACAGACTCCTGTCTAAACTACGTTATGATTGTAGCTTGTTGAAAAGGGCTGTACGATTGAATTTGTTGAAAGCTTTACTGCTACGTCTTCTAATGCATGACCTTTCCATCTTCTGCGCTCATGAACTTGAAGTAACATTGAACGATTCTGTACAACCTTCGCAATTCCTCAGAAATAATATTTAGTAATTCTTGTTTTTCGCAGCACAGCTTTGGAACTCTCTCCCTAAATTAATATTAAACTAAATTTGAATCACCCAATATATCACCCCGGCCCGCGGGATACCATTTGGGTTGGCCACTCCTGACATATCTTTCTTTGCCTAAATTTAAGAAGACCAAAAAGAATAATTTATATATGGTGCACAGGGTTCGTTGTCAGCTCTTCGTAAATGTGCTAACCATTGCTCAATGCTCAAAACAGCAATATCAATGTTAGATTAAGTAGGTGGTTGAATTACACAATGAGAACAAATCTTTTTTTAAACTTTTTGAAAGAAGGAAATATTAAGGTCAAAAAGAAATATTCATCAAACTACACTATTTCATCAGCAATTATTCATATCAATAAAGAATATACAAAATTTTAAAAACCAAATCACTTCTATAGTACACATAATGTTTTTTTAAATAGTTTTTTTTTATTTGGCTTTATATATTTTACGGAAAATTGCACGCAATTGCCAAAGTTCTATGAATTGCAATTATTTTTATTGGCTTTGTAAAACAAAAAACAAAAAAACATAAAAACAACAGCAATTTTGCATTTTGTCAAAATTAATCACATTCAGTATTCTTATGCTTTTAATTATACATACTATAATTAGTTAACTCCTTCGCTTTTAAGCTTATAAAAAAATACAAAATACCTTCGAAGCTGGTTGTTAGGATTTATTAGGAATTTTTATTTTTCTAGGATTATTATTCCTAATCAAAAGCAGCAGTGGTTGACTAAAAACAAAAATAAATATATAAAATATTAAAAAAAAAAAAAAATAAAAAAAATTAAAAAAGATTTAAAAGTACTTCTTGGACATAAAAACGTATTTTGAAAACCAAAAAAAAAAATTAATAAAATTAAAAAAAAAAATAAATAAAAAGAAAGTTATTAATTATTATATTAACGCTTTATTTATATTTATAAATCCTGTTGAAGTGCGAGCAGTTCTATATTTTATTCCATTAGTTAAAAAGTAATTTTTTTCCTTGCACATCTTTTGTAACGCTTAATTATAAAAATCAATATGCAAAGTTGAGATGAACTTTTAAGAATAAAAAAAAAAACAAAAAACAAAACAACAGATTTGCATGCAATTTTTACTGTTTTGGTTTATTTTTGTTCGTCTTAGATGGACGGCAGAATTCATAATACATCACGTCGGGTAAGTTTTTGTTTTATTTTTATAAAAAAAAAAGAAAAACAACAAAACAAAACTGCTTTTTTGACAACATATATTTATATTTTTATTTTATTTTTTAATTTTATTTTTTATTTGCTTTTTTTTAAGCTTATCTAATATTTTCACATTAGCTTTTTTTACTAAAACAAAATTTTTGCTCGATGTATTTTTCATGTTTTTTTTATATATTGGAAATAATTAAATTTGAAGTTTGTTTTTTTATTTTTAGTTATGATAGATTTTGATAGTTTTTTCTAGTTCGCTAATGTAATAGTGGATTCTTCTCAAATAGACGTATATATATAGCTTAACTAGTTTTTTTCTTCAAAATTTTGCAACCCTAGGTTGTTAGAAATTTTTTCAAAAAAAAAACTATTTACTTAAAAATAAATATTCTAAATTATTAAATTAAAATTTACTAATTTTCATTTATTTAGTTAATTTGGTCTTAGGCAGACAGTGCTCATAAAGAATTAACAAGATTTATTATTCTTAGAATTATAATAGACTTATTAATCTGCAGGGGTTATCTGACCCGTTCAAAATAGTCATTGGTTTTTTAAATTTCTTCTTTTCTTTCAAGAATGATTACACAGGCCTGCAAAAAACGGTTTTTTTTTCTTGACAATTTAATAGTCGTATTTTAAGTATTTTTTCGCGCTGAATCCGAATCCGTTGGCCAAATTGCCCTATCACGTCAGGATTTTGAGCAATCCTAACCTAAAAGTGCCAAAAAGCGTGTTTTTTGCACTTTTGCGCGTTAAATATCTCAAAACTATGGAATGATAGGGCAAATCTGACAACGGGATCGTTTTCAGCATGCCAAAATCTATAGAAAAGCATGTCGGAAGCGTGAAATTTGACAACACTTTTTTTGTAATACTGAAAAGAAAAACTTCTTGGCGCGAAATCGACGATTTTTATTGACATGTTATCATCGTTGCACCTCGTTTTTCGGGGGCTCGTATTTTAAGTATTTTTTCGCGCTGAATCCGAATCCGTTGGCCAAATTGCCCTATCACGTCAGGATTTTGAGCAATCCTAACCTAAAAGTGCCAAAAAGCGTGTTCGCTTTTTGGCACTTTTAGGTTAGGATTGCTCAAAATCCTGACGTGATAGGGCAATTTGGCCAACGGATTCGGATTCAGCGCGAAAAAATACTTAAAATACGAGCCCCCGAAAAACGAGGTGCAACGATGATAACATGTCTTAATAAAAATCGTCGATTTCGCGCCAAGAAGTTTTTCTTTTCAGTATTACAAAAAAAGTGTTGTCAAATTTCACGCTTCCGACATGCTTTTCTATAGATTTTGGCATGCTGAAAACGATCCCGTTGTCAGATTTGCCCTATCATTCCATAGTTTTGAGATATTTAACGCGCAAAAGTGCAAAAAACACGCTTTTTGGCACTTTTAGGTTAGGATTGCTCAAAATCCTGACGTGATAGGGCAATTTGGCAAACGGATTCGGATTCAGCGCGAAAAAATACTTAAAATACGACTATTAAATTGTCAAGAAAAAAACCTTGCAGGCCTGTGTTATTAAATTCTTAATTTATTAATGCATTTATGAAAAAAACTAGCTGGAACCCGGGGCGTCTCGCTGCTGCATAAGACAATAGTATGGCGTGCGCCAAAACAATTGGGAATTTCAAAAAAGCTTTTTCCATGGGCAGTGAGTCTCAAATCCTACCACGAAACAACATTCGAAAAGAAAAATGTCACTTCGTTAAACGAAATCACTCGCTCATTTATAATCCCAATCACAATTTAACGGTTTTACTGTCATGCTTGTCGTGGTCAGATGCTATGGGGGAGTGTTGTTGCCCATAAACGAATTTCGAAGGGGAAATTACATGTGCCCTTTATTTTATCTATACACGAAATATTAATGTGCGTCGAATTGTCATTTCCTCGCCCGCTTTTAAATTTCTATATCTTTTGGTGCACAGAAAAGCTTATCTTTATTTTGCAGTTGAAGTGATAAAAATTTTAATATACAGTAGGAGACATTCAAGACATTTTTTTCGTATTTTTGATTGCGAAAAATAAAATAATAAAATGTGCCGTTATCGATTGGAATTTTGCCATTTACAACGTTCAAAAGTTGCTTTGAAAATGTTTGAGCAAAGGCAGCTTGTAGCAAATGGACACGCATATTCGTTGGAGCGTATTTTTTGTTTCAAAACGGTTCCATAGGTATGATGCTTTCTAGCAAGCCTTTAGTTCGTTTTCAGGTGTTAAGGTATAATAGGCAAAGTTGATCGCCTCCCATTGGTTGGTTTTTTCCTCGGAAATTTCGCAAAGCCCTGTCAAACACTTCGGGCGATTCGGCCATAATGCACGTTGTGGCAATAACGGAGTTTTTGCTGATGTTACATATATGTAGGTGTTTCGATATGGTTCAAACCCAATGGGAGCTTGGGTGCTGAATGCACTTGTACGTCCACCATCAAGTATCGTTGATGCAATTCCTGATGATGTCACTGCAGATGCAATTACATTCAGCATTCGAGTCGGCGCCAAAAGCAATTTGATAAGATATGTTTTGCCTGTACCGCCTGTAGCATCTACGAAAAAATCTAGCTATTTCCTTTGTCATGGTTTTGTCGTAGAATTTTTTGATCAGCAACTAATTGTCTTGCCTGAAATTTTACGAAATGTTTTAGCTGATTTACGTTGAACTGCTGTTCTCGCACCAAGTCTCCGTTTTGCACAGCGCTTCTGCCTCGTGTCGATTTTGAACTTTTTGTTGATTGATATTCATAAGTCCTCAAACAGTATTGAAGCTTTATTGAAAATTACGTCAGAATAATCACAGTTGCGTATGCACATAATAGACTTCACTCTATGAGTGGAGACGGTTAATACGTTCAATAGGCAACATTTGGCAGCATTGGGCGAGCTTTTCAAATATTTAACGGCATGATAAAAAGTAATTTTTCCGTAAGAAATATGAAACAAAAAATATGTCCCATGCAAAATTATTGTATGTTGAAAAATCAAGCACCTTGAAATCTCTCAAAAAATGAAAGCGATGAACATCCGATTATTGAATTTGTCGTTTTTTTTTGCTTCGAGACCTTTTATTTAAAAACCATACATTGCTAAAATGGGGCACATACAGCCAAAAACAGCGTGCTTCGCGAAAAATCTGCTTTCTTCAACAAAATTGTACGGCGACTCACCTCACCTCCTCCTCACCTCGATCGATTTGAAAATTTTGGGAATCGTATTTTTTTCGGGGAAAAAACCAAATCTGAGTTCTTTAGCAGTAATTTGAAGAGTACCTCCCATATCCAAGTTTCGGATTTTTCTATATCAGTGACTACAGCTACCCGAAGGACTTGAGATAGAGGAAAAAATTATAGCTTATATGTTATTCTGATGTAATTCTGATAAAATCCATTCAGTAGTTTTTGCGTGAAAGAGAAACAAACATCCATACAAACTTTCGCGTTTATAACATTAGTAATATTGATTGATTTTATAGTATCCTTATACAAACAAATAAAGTTAGAAAAATCGGGAAAATCATTTGTTATTTTAAATACTGTAATATTTTTAGTTTTTCATTTTTATCTCATAAATTTCGAGCAGTTGCAATTTAGTTAATTTTTGCGAAAGCAGGGTACTATTAGCGACGCGTTTGCTGAAAGGAATGGTATAGATTATGAGTTCTTTGGTGTTAGATTTTTATTAAAGTGATATAGGGTTAATTTTTAGAGTATACATATAAGGTTTTTCTAGTTATATTATACCCATTATGTCCCAATATATGTTGCCATTTAATGGTGTTATTTTGATTGCACTTAACAACGTCCGATAAACAACAAAAAGTGAATCAATTGATTTTTATACAAATGTTGTACAAATTACAGAGCTCTATCAAGATCAAACGAAGTAATAAATAAAAGTTTCCAAATGTGCAGAATGAATTTATTCATTGTAGATAGTTTCTAATTAGACGTAAGATATCATGATGGAACATAACGTCTTTTCTGCTTTCACACTTTTAATGTGTTCTGTTTAATGGATTCATATAATTCGTTTAATTGGTGCCAATGCACTTTTGAAGTAATTTCCCGAACATCGTAACATCATAAGCTGGATGTCATCAATCAAACTTCTACAATTCTCACAAAGAGAAAAAATGTCATTTCTACTCTTCGTAATGTTACCGTAATAAGTGATTGATTTTAAAGAACGTTTGAATTTTACATGTCGAGCTTTGAAAGGAAACCAAATTATTTAATTTATGGTCATAAACGATCACATTCTTTTCTCACAGAATTGACTATATATTTTTTTATGTGGCAGTGCTAAGCTCAGGAATCACCGATTGTACTACTAGTCCGTTATGTTGTTTGTCACGCCATGGTGCAATGTCTAGCAGTAAGCTTAGTACGGGGTGAATAGCTTAAGGGTTATGAGGGCTCGGGGGGCATTGAAGAAATGAATAAGAATTTTGCAGAGCTCGCAATAAACGCACATGTCTGCGACTTCTTAATTTTGTAAAATTAAACTATTAACAAAAAATATCCAAGTGTACAGCTGCTGTGTACAGAATGCTTAAATTCCTTTTACTAAACGTCTTTATCGACAGGTAGAGACGGTAATGTGTCGATATCGTGTTGCCCAATGTCAATTTTTATTTATCGACAGAAGTCGATATCGACTCAAAAAAAAAACCAAATACGACCCCTGGGGCCGTATTTGGTTTCTCGAGTCGATGGGTCGCCTCGACAAAAAAAGCTTCTCGACTTTGTCTAAGTTTCATATTTGGCATCACGACCAAATCGAAAGATAAGCACGGCCATACAAAACCATAAAATTGTATGGTATTATTCCAAGGGCAGCAAGGGCACGTATATTTAATTAAAATATAAATTGTTATAAGTTTATTGCATGCATAAATTGAGTTTTTTAATAATCGTCAAGTCTCTTTGTCGACACGTAAAGAGACGATATCGTGTCGCCAAATGACAATTTTTATTTATCGACAGAAGACAATGTCGACTCGAGAAACCAAATACGGCCCCTGGCTTCTTTCAGTATCGTTTCCCCCAGAATATAAGAAGGACTCACCGTTTGGGCAGATATGTTCCCTCGTATCGTGCCATCTGGTCTTGCTAAGTCCCATGATCTTGATTTTATATTGATTCATCAGGACTGCATCCAGCCGTCCCTCAGCAAGTACTTTTCTCACATTCCATGATCCGATTCATATCCTGGTTCGAAAAGCAAAGATCGTCGTTGTGTTGTACATCCGGTTCCGAGGCATTGTTTGCCGATTCGTAGCAATGGTTTTTATGGGAGCGGGTTCCTAACCCTCAGCTCCACCGACTCTGTTTTATGGCGCAGAGAACTCGCCATTCGCCCGTCCCCCGTTAGCTCCTTCCGAAGATGTATCCCAGGAGGCACCGCGTGGAGCTGGGATTAGGACTTGCTAACAGGGCTGCTAGGTGTTTGTCTGCAGTGACTCCTCTCGGGTTTTGACAGAAGTGACAAATCGGGTGACACTACTTTCCGAGGTCTTCGTTAACCATTCGCCGCCTGTTTTTCTATACTGCTTTCTAACATATCAAGAAGAAATAGAAATAGTTCCTTGGAGACTCTGAAATATTGTGTAAATCTGAAGAGAAATAAATCTATTAAATTATTAAGAAAAAATGAAATGTTCGCTTACGTCAAACAGGCACATCCCAAGGATTTGCTTTAGCCCTTATTTTTACTCGTTATCTTGCTATAAACCATAAATCTTGCATTTCCCCCTCATCACTATCAAACTACATTTCCACAAAGCTCATTTTTCTAAATTACTTGAGAATTCTGAGATAAATTACCTTTCTAATTGTCTTTTTCTTGAGCTGAGTTGCCATCTTTCAACTAGTTTTGTCACATTTTAACTCACTCACTTTTTTCTTGTCACTCGATTCTGAGATCATCACTTTAAAAATGACGTGACAAAAAATGTGAGGTGAGGCAAAAAGTAAGGTGACTATGGGGCCGAAATTTGGTTACCCTCATATTGCTATGCAATTTTTGGAAAACAATTGTTTTACCAAATTTTGTTCTATGCGTTTATAAATATTTCGCGAGGTGTATGTCTAATAAAATTAACGGGAAAACGTAGTCAAAATTCATGTTGTACTTGTTATTTAATAATGGTTTGAGATTGTTAGGTTATGTTTTTCTTATTCTTTTCTTTTGTGATTCGCGTCAAGTGTTATTATTAATATTTAGAAGAAACAGTAGATTTGTTACGTTTATTGGTAGTTTACCCTCCCTCCAAAGATGTGCTAAACTTGATAGTTATATTTTTAATATATTTAACAAAATCGTATTTGTCGCTCCTTCCATCCACCCCCAAAACCCCTATTATAACAATTACATAACATTAAGCATCTACTAATTTCTCTCTATATATATATTGTTACTTAATTCTTAATTAAAAAAATTAAAAATTAAATAATTTTCTTCTTTCCATTTTATTTAATTACAGGAATCGAACAGTACTGGTCAACGACAACAAACCAGTAGCCAAAGCAAGTCGGGAACTAAGCAAGGTTATTCACCCTCATATTGGACAGCACAGAATTAAAAAAATAAAAACAAAAAAATTGCTAAAAGCGATATTTAATAATTATGTAAAAGAATTTTACATCAATTTATGGATGTTCTAAAAAAAACAAAAAAAAAACAAAAAACAAAAAAAATAACAAACTGAAAATATGGTTTAACGTTTTTCTTTTTTGAATGTTTACCTTCTTATATAATAGTTCTTAAAAAATAGTAACATGTCTTTATATATATATAAATGTAATAATAATGCAAAAACACAAAATAATGAAATTTGATGAAACAAAGAAAGAAAAACAAAAAAAAAACAAAAATTACAATTTGTGTATTTGATGAAGATTTTTGTCTCACCTGTGTGTCCTGATTTTTTTTTTGCGCGTATAAAACAGAAAAACAACAACAACCGCACTAACTTACAAAGAAATTCCCAAAGTATCATTTTTTCCGAATCTTAAGTACATTTAAACATTTATATAATATAATACTAATATAAATAATACGGATTATATAAAGAAAAGAAGAAAAATAAAATAAAATAAAATTAAGAAAAAACAAAATATAAAAAATATACGAGAGTAAGATTGTGAGAGGACTATATATTATGTATATGTACTACATATATATAAATAGCGTTGAAGTTAAAAGAAACCATTTTAGTTGCCTTGCCCACCATCCGTTATATAATCAACGTATATATCTATTATTTACACCACACACACACAAACACAGTAACTTTAATAAATAACAATTATAAAACAATTTAATCGTATTTCATAAGATTTTTTAAAGGAAGGAATAATAATTTTAAAAATTTTTAAATTTTTTTTTAAATAATTTAAATTATAATCAAAAAAAAACCTGTATTTACAAATTGTACGCGAATTAGTTTTTTTTATTATTATTTTTAAATTCATTATAAATGTTAAAAAACAAATGTGGATAATAATTAATTTTAAAAATCTTACAATAGGTTTTTTTTTAAATTAAAAAACAAAAAACAAAATAAACTTCAAAAAACAAAAAAACTCTAAACTAAATTTAATTAATTTTTTCCCTCTAATATTGTAATTTGTACTTTACACTGCACGACAAAATGATACGACACCCCTCGAAATTTTCGGCTTCTCCCAAGCAATAAAAGCTGTAAAAAACTTTTATTGTACACTAGCAAAAACTCGCGTGCCTTGCAACGGCTTTTAATAAAACAAAATTATGTGTGCGTAGTCCGGGATAAAAAAGGGGTATAATGAAACTAAGAACAAACATGCATAACATGGTTATGTTAGCTACAACTTTTTTTAAAATTCGAGGTTAATCATCACCTATCGGAAAAGTTTTGTACTACGTGGACAACAGATACTTAGCCAATTATATTCAGAATATGTCTTGTGCGGGTAGATTTGATCTTCCCAGATAATTGGCACCCTGAAGTTGCCCCATGGGGAACATGGCTTGAGACAAAGATTGCCAACATTTTACGACGATACTACTAAGTTGATTCTAAAAAGGACAGTTGCTGCTTCCCGTTTTGTTTCGTGGTTTCCGGTCATACCGCCCGCACGGCACTGGTTAACAATCCATTGTAACGCTTGTTTATAAACGATGTTAGATGTTTCACTTGTAAGTATTACAATGTTTGTGGCATTACAGAGTTGAGTCGATTTAATTGAGTTGATATTTTGGAAATCGTCATAAATGTCGCTCATCAAAATTTCCTCGTCTATTACGAACTTTCAAACAACATCCAGCAGCTCACTGTCATCATTTTCTATTGCATATCTTATGTTGAGGAGAATAGTACTGAATTCTGGCCCTGTACTCCCGAAGACGAGACGATAAAGAAACGAAACAAAATAAAGAGACGAGACGAAAATATATTTCCTACTCCTGGAGACGATAATCTCGTACTGCCTTGCGTTTGTAAATTTTGACTTATTATGCAAAATAAATTAAAACTATCAAAATAATTAACAATCCCAACTTACAATTTAACCCCAAAACCGACCACATACAAGCACTAACGTCTAAACGAAGACGATTACAAATGTGTCATCGTTTGTTTAGACGAAAACGAGGCGATATCGTCTTCCAAGGAGCATTTCGTCGGCATTTGGCGACACGATATCGTCTCTTTACGAGTCGATAAAGACGTTTGACGTTTATTAAAAAGCTCAATTTATGCATGCAATAAATTTTTAATATCTATTTTAATTGAATATACGTTATTTGCTGCCTTGGAGTAATACCACCCAATTTGATGGTTTTGTATGGCTGCGCTTAGCTGTCGATTTGGTCGTGAAACCAAATATGAAACTTAAAGAAAATCGAGAAGCTTTTTTGTCGAGTCGCCGGTCCGGCCATTTTTTGTTGGCCGCCATTTTGAATTTGGAATGACACCAAATAGAAAATTATATTATACTTATCATTTGATATCCATGTCGGCGTCTGGCGAGCACAATTGCGAAATTCGTCATCGTCGACGCACCCGTTTTTCAAAAAATTTAACAAAATTCCTGGAAAAAAGGCTCTATGGGTACGCAAGTTGCTGGTTTAGCGTTTTCTATAGATGTACTTTATAATGTACAATAAGCGTTTTTTTACAGCTTTTATTGCTTGGGAGAATCCGGAAATTTCGAGGGGTGTCGTATCATTTTGTCGTGCAGTGTACATTTTAAATTGTTTTTAATATTATTTATTTTAAACAATTTCTCCAGGATACACACTAATTGTATGTTAATTAAGTAGTAAAAATTTTCTGGATAAATATGTAGTTTAATGAAGAAGTGCAGATAGAAAGACGAGTATAGAGATTATTTGTAAATATTCTTTTCGTCAATGTATAAAAAAAGAGTTTATTTTAAAATTTTCAAACGTAGTAAGAAGAATATTATCAATAGTTTCATTTTAACTGTATTATTCATAAAATAATAGTTTTTTCTTAAATTTTGGCTATATTAGTTGCAGTTTACATATAGAAATTTATTCCTATAGTTTCGTGAATCCATAATAATTAATCGTGTTAGATTTATACATCCTTTATTATAAATCATAATTTAAAAACATTGTGTGGTCTGGCCTGTTTAAATACTTACATCGCACCTCGAGACCTATTTGTTGCCAACATGTAATAAACAGTAGGTAAAATAATTATCGCCATTGATATTTTGAGGTGTTGTCAATTGACATTAGACGCTGTCAAAACTTAGAGGGATGATTCACGAGTCGACGTGTTGATGCAACACACTGTCAGTTTTTTGAGCGGATGTGATACACGACTCAACACGCTGCACTCAACACTGTATAATACAATGCGATTTTCATGTGTCAAGGAGGCTTTTGTCAACTTCTTGATAAACGATTGGGCGAATCCAGAAATGGCCAGTTTCATTGGCAATAAAATCCTTTATGTCAATTTTCCATCATGTTTCAACTTTCAAAAACAAGAAGACGCTGTTGTGAAGTCCGAAGAGATATCGATATTTTGTTTATAATGCTCAGTAACATGCAACACGTCTGCGAGAACGTCAAAATCTAGGGTGGTAGTAATTCAAAATTTTTGTATGGAAAGAGGTCGTTTGAATCAACTTACGTGCTACCACCCCTGTTTTTACGTTGGCGTCAAAAATAATGAAAGGTTCATCAACGTAATTGAAATGTACGCGAAATTAGGCCAAGAATTATGCTCGGCACTTCCCGCGCTTCATGTCTTCACAGGATGCGACTTGAATCCTGCTTTGTACAGAAAAGGTAAGCGAAACCGTTAAATATGTTAAAGTATTGCCGATATTGCCGATTGTATTGAAATATGTTTGTCCTTTGTACGGATGGGAAAAAGCAAAGGAAATAAGTGCAAAAGATAATAAAATAAGGTGCGAGTAGAAACATTTTTAAAGACCTACAAATGCAAAGAATGTTACAAACTTCGATGGATCGAGCCTCCCTCCATGCAGGGCAAGTGGTCGTTTTTTGACGTCTGATGTTAATTGACAACCCCTCAAAATATGAACGACGATGATATGAGGTTTTTTTTCTATTGTTTATGACATATTGTTGTTGCTCCCAGTAAACTTTGTAAGTGGTCGATTTTCGTGACTTACTAGACCTTATTGAAGATAATGAGTCACCAAAAAATGTCGCTGGTTCCCCACTATTAAAAAGACGATAGACTGTGTGCTCTATTTTGATGACACAAAATCGATCTTTCATGTTGGAAATGTAGTTTTATCTATTGCAGCTCACAAAAATTGTCTTGTGTCGAATGTCGTTTTCTCGTGTCATTTTTGTCGGCGTCTATAAATGCGGTGTTTGTGTCACTTAGTTGTCGCAATTAAGATGTTATTTTGAAAGTTTAAGTAGTATTCTTAAAACTCCTCAGGGCAGATTAAAAAAATTTTTTTTTATCCTGTAAATAAATTTTTACTAGGGCCCCTATTGCGAGTGTCGATACCTAATCGATACCGCGACATTTATCGATTATCGACTGCCGATAATTTAGTTTTATATTGCGAATGTCGATTATAATCGAAAATTGTCGGTTTGACAGCCGACTTTTATCAATTGGTTTTTCGCTCACGACAAAATTTGCCAGGAATTTTAACAAAAAAACTGCTCAAAATAATTTTCTAAATCAAGTAGTCCAAATATTTGTCGATTGGGTTACCAAAAAGAAAATTAATCGACACAATCGAGTCGATCGTTAATCGACACTCCCAATAGGGGCCTAGATTAAATTTTTTTTTGAAATGTGTGTTTCATCTTATGTGAGAGAACCTAAAATTCTTGAATGGGATTTCGACCCAAATATCCTTGGTGGTCTCCAGTCAGTTCTCCTTACTATGAACGGCTTGAATAACTTCATTCATTATGGTATATGAAAAAAACTAGGAAAGAGCTCCTCAGAGTGATGTTGTTCTTGCTTCGACATTGAAAGGAATATCCCAAAGTGGTACATTGTTCAAATGTGCTAGCTATGGGCCTTTTCGTAAGCGTCAATGAAACAGAGCAACTGCGCAACAAAACAGCGCAAACTTCTTTTCGCATACGTCTGCGGTACATCAATCCGTTCTAAAACGCAAAGTTTTTAATAGTAGTAAAATCCAAAAATTCTAAAAAATAAATATAAACAGCTATTGAAGCCAACGTTAACATCTAAATGCATCGCAATTGGCTTCCGCTTGCTTTTTACTTTCGCATCTCCTTCTAGGCTAACTGGCCTGATAACATTACATACAATAGATATTAGACACAAATGCTGTTATATCATGAAATCGCGACATTTTTGCACACTTTAAAACGGCCTATATTCCTCAATCCACAAATTTGACAGTTGGCGTTTGCAGAAGACATTCGGAGTGGAAGTGAATGTGTCAAGTGCATTCTTTAATGTAGAAGTTCCTTCGTCGAATTTAATAATCATAAAACAAAAGTAAAGTGAAACTCAACGGCGGCGAGAACGTCAGATCCGCCGGATTCGGGAATAAGGGCCAATGACTACAAGGTAACAGCAAGTAGCAAAAGCCCCGTTCTACGGGATAACTCAATCAATGGGTCATAGAGAAAGAAATCTGTTGCATGGCTGGTCGTATCAAATAGATAACTATTTTCGTTTGGGAGAAGTGCAGATAGCCTAAATACACGGGAATGCATGCTTCTGTGTTAAAAGCCAGGGGCCGACGAAAATGGAAGAGTTCGCATAGGTCGAAAAAAAATTTTCGTGGCCAACCGCAATATTGAAAAACGAAAAATGTTACAACAAATGCTGTAAAAATATACAACAATTTAATATTTGAAAATTATTGATCATAGTAATGCAAAAACTCGATAACCCAAGACCTTTCGAGTGCCTTTCGTCGGCTTCAGACGAAAATTTTCAATTTTTCGACCTACGCGAAAGTGCGCAGGGAATAGGACATTTTTTTTATTTTAGAGAGGTTGCTAGTTTGCAAGGCTATTTTTTTAAGGATGGTGCTATGGTGCCACAGAGGTTTGAGTTATGTAATGATCTACATTTAAAGCCCTCAAAGCAAAATTTGTTCTAAACTTCTAAACGTCTAAACTTAGATATGCTAGAAGTTAGCTGAACTAGAGAATAGAAAAAGGGTATGGTACGTTAAGGATAGTCGGGAGGATGCATGATGAAAAGGCATTTGACCCCTAGTACAAAATTCGTCAATCGAAAGTTGATTCGATTGTTAATTGTGATTGGCTATCCGTAACGCAGTCGAATCGAACCAAAAACGCCGCCATTGTAACTGAAAATTTTCTGTCGTTTTTTCGAAGGAAATTGAATGACGATGTTGTTTTACGAAAGTTGTTAGCCTAGTGAATAAGCACCCCCCATGAATTGCAGTACTGAAAATGTTTGTAAAGTTCACTGGGCTCTGTGTTTAAATAAAATAAATACAACAGTAGTATTCGACCATCTAAAGGCAATCGTGAACTGTCATCGACTACAATCGAGAATCGGACTATTAATTTTTCGATTTGACATTCATTCGATTGTTTGACGAGAATCGGACTAAGGACCATTGAGCCTCGCGTTTGAACTCTTGGATGTTGTAAATTTTCTTTTCAGGTCAAAATAACGAAGTATAAATGCAAATTCTGGGGCCAGTTCGTGTATGTCGAAAACGAAAAATTTTTTTCGTCTCGGGTTCGCGTAAGTCGAAAAAATTGAAAATTTTCGACTGAAGCCGACGAAAGGCACTCGAAAGGTCTTGGGTTGTCGAGTTTTTACATTAGGATACAAACAATTTCCTTTCGACTTACGCGAACGCTAAAATTTTCGTCGCCAAAATTTTTCGACTTCAATTTTTTTTCGTTCGACTATCGTCGTTCGCCATACACGAACCCGCCCCTGGTTCTATAGACCTTGCATCTTTCATAGGACTTTTCGTCAGTTCTGTTAGGTGATTACTTTAAGATGTTCCATAGCATCAAATAACTCATTACAGCTCATACTATCGTAAGCGTGTTTGTGGTCGATGAATGAAAAATGGATGCTTATGTTAAATTCCACAGCTTCTCTGAGTAAAAATAGCTGATCTGACGAAAACATCATTGGTACTCTCCTAGCTTCTTTGTGGCCCCTAAAACCGAACGTTTGCTGAGGCGTTTCGCGTTATGTCTAGACGATTTTATAACGAATAACGGGCCGTCGCAATTGGGTCATCATCATGCCATCATCAATGTTGTTTTGTAAATGCATGTATGGATTTTTTCACAGATTTTATTAATTTTTTTTCTTCAAATATTTTCATAAATAGTAACAGGAATCTCAAAAATAGTTTATTGTGTTGCTTTGCCACTGTGATATAAATTTAAAATGCAAACTTTCCTCTGTATTTTATTTTCAAATCATGATAATTCGACAGTTTGACAGTTTGGCAATTTTCAACGCCCAAAAATGGAGAAGAAAATTTTAAAGTTGGTCGACTTTTGCGAAGTCATTCATACTTTGGTTTTGAAAAAATGCACTAAAATTGATTTTGATGACCTTTGACCCTCCATAACTCGAGTAGCCGGTTGGCTTTATGGAGAGTCCCGCTGAGTTGCATTTTTGCAGAGATTTGGCCCTTTTTTGTATAAAGTGACTGGTCTATAACATAGATTATATTCTTTTACTTAGAGTTTTAATTTTATGAAAAGTAAACTAAGTTAACAAGAAGAAAGATTGAATAAAACGAACGTCTACGAGCTACAGCTATACAGTCTGTATGTGCCAGTGAATTACAACATCCTTATTCTGACACTTGTATTCATATATTGTTTCATCTTATAATGAAATTGGAGAGACCTCTACACCAATTTGATCTGTGACATTAACTTGGCTGAACAAAATCAATATACAGACATGGGTCGGGTTCATGTTTGCAATTCTGACTCCGCAGTGTAAGTTTTTGCAGTTATAAATTTAATGCTGACCTAGTAGACTTCGAAAATTTAACTGCGATGTTCATGAACTGCTACTTAGATCTAAACCAGTTCTGCAAACATGAACCCGGCCATGTTCTACAATTCGAGTGGAATGATTTCATCGTAATCGGAATTCAATTTCACTCGAATTATATATATGTTACATATATGAAATTGATCGAAATGTGGAACAACTAATTTCGATTTCGAGTGTATATTCGATAGAAATCGAATTGTGGAACACCGCCGATAAAATGCTTCTATTAAGTTTTTTCACATTAAATTCACCCGGGTGCAAATCAAACTGATCCTTTTGCAAATGACATTCACCCTTTTACAAATAAGATTCACCTTTTTGCAAATTAAATTTATCCATTTTACAAATTAAATTCATCCTTTTGCAAATGAAATTCACCGGTTTGAAAATTAAATATTGCTATAATAATGTTAGTAAATCCAGGTTCGGTCAAGCTCGACACACCATAAGCTATTACTATTCATACATTTTGTATGTTAGCTGATCCTTTAAATTGGAAATGACAATTCACATATCGTGTATGGATAAAATACAAGCGCATGTGCATTGTAATTTCCATTTCGAAATTCGTTTACAGGTAACAACATTTCCTCCATCTGACCATGGCAAGAGGGCGCAGTGAGACCGTTGAATTGTGATTGGGCTTCCTCACACTGTGACATATTCATGGCAAGTAAAACCAGTGTTATAGAAGAGACGGGAACAGAAAAAATTCACGAATAAAACCAGTTTTACTCAATACACTTATGGCATCGTTTGAACTGGAATATAAATGAGCGGGTGATTTGGGCTTATTAAACGAACAGGGTGACACTTTTATTTTCGAGTGTACTTTCGTTGTGGGATTCGGGACTCTCATTGCCAATTGATTTTGAGATTCCCAATTGTTTTGGCGCACGCCATACTATTGGCTTATGTGTGCAGTGAGACGCACAGGGTTCCAGCTAGTAATATAATATATAATGTAGAAGTATTTAATTTTCAAGCGGGTGAATTTGATTTGCAAAAGGATGAATTTAATTTGGTGAATTTTATTTGTAAAAATATGAATTTAATTTGCAAAAGGATTAATTTGATTTGCAAATGAGTGAATTTAATGTGAAAAAACTGTATTATGAACACATTAATTTTTTTTTAATTTTTTCCTTAGTTACCTGACATTTATCAATTTGTATTCATATGTTGTATTCCTAGAAATTGAGACATAATAAAAAACGTTTAAAAAAATTAAAATTGCATTTCTTTTTGCTTATAATTTACAAATTAAATTATTATAATGGATGTAAACACACACACAGATGCTTCACACATTGAATATTTGGCGAAATAAATAAATTGTAATTGGCTTTATCATGGGCTTAACTAAATAACTATGTATGCTTAAAGCTAACATTAACTGTATGAATGGAACACTTTGGAACTTGTTTTTAATTTCTAATATATATTACACCTCTTTTTTACAAGTGATATTAGTTTTCAATTAGCAAAAAAAAAAAAAATTAATTAGAATTGTGAGTAAATTAAAAAAAAAAGAAATTAATAATTAGAAGGCTAAGAAGAAGTAATAAATGAATTAAAGAAGGTTTGTGACAATTGTGACATTTGTAGTCACTGCGCTTTTATGACAAGTATGAAAATATGATTGCAAGCATAATGTGAAGAAATAAATTGTCTTAGACATATTTTCTGTTTTTTTTTACCATTTTTTTCTTGTTTTTTGATTTTTAAAATAAAAAATTATCTGCATTATATAAGTCTACTTTAATAAAAAATGAAAAGTAGAAATTTTATACTGTAAAACACGTGAGTAGCAACAAAAAATTAATTAATTATATTTCAATCGTCTTTTAGGAAATTTTTCAATAAAAAAAATTAAAAAAAAAAATTAAAAAAAAATATATAAATATAAATATAAAAAAATACAAAATTAAATTACATGCAAAACGCAAAAATCTTTTTAGTTATTATAGTCTAACCTCCCATTACAAAAAAGGTGCCCCATCGAACACCTCAAAACAATAAAGTGAGATCGGGTGAAAAACATGTACCGCCCGCCAGACTAGTAAATTTTTTTATTTTTGAATTTTTGAATTTTTTTTTTAAAAACAATGATTTTATTTTCCAAAACACCTGTCTGAAATTTATACAATTTGTAGTAAATAATGAACCATTTTTGAAAAAATTTGTTTGTCTGACAACTTTTGTTAATTGGCTTCTGATAGACTTTATGTTATAAATTCTTTTATTTTTATAAAAATGCACTTCATAACACCTCCTTGATTTTTGTTTTAAATAAAGTTTAAGATCTCTTCTGTCTATTAAAATTGGTCTGGCTGGCAATTTGTCAGACTGAATTTTGAATGCGCAGCATCAAGATCAAAACACTGAGATTTCAGAACACCTTGTTCAAAAAGAAAACAACTGAAGTTTAAGATGCATAAAAATAAGCCTGTCATTGAAAAAATGTTTTTTACCATGTCAGATGTAATTTTTAAGCGCCGTGACAGGGTTTTTTTTTAAATAAGAACTTTTACAAGGGCCTTGTCAAAACACTGCTTTACTTTTTTTCTGGAAGAAGACTTGTCATCTATTTTATGAATAAAATTTGGTCTGTCAGTAAAAAAAAGTTTTTTACTCTGACAGACTTCATTTTGTGCTGAGACCACATTTTTTAATGTATAAATGTGGTATGATCGTTGCTAACTAAAATTTTTTTTTTCAATTTTAAATTTTACTTCCTCCTCAACACCTCCTTTTATTCACAACAAGGAAGTGATAACAGAAAGCAAACCCAAGGCCGACCTATTAGCTTCTCTCTTCGCCGCAAATTCTTCTCTACCCGATGCTGCTATGTCACCCCCCACTCTTGAGAATACCACCCACTCAATGGACGGGGTTCACTTCAGGACTCGCGAGGTATTTAGGTGTCTCAAAGAACTCGACATCAATAAATCCACTGGTCCCTATGAAATCCCCCCTATGGTACTTAAAAAATGTGCCTCACCTTTGGCTAAACCCCTGCGCAAACTTTTTGCCCTGTCTTACTTCTCCGGAGTGTATCCCGACTCTTGGAAACTAGCTCATGTTCAGCCAATCCCAAAAAAAGGTGAAGCCAGCGACCCCTTAAACTACCGCCGAATATCAATTACTTCGGTTCTCTCCAAAATCATGGAGACAATAATCAATAAAAAGCTGACGAAATATCTAGAATCCAACCAAATTATACACGACAGGCAATACGGCTTCAGACCAAAACGGTCTACTGGCGATCTGCTTGTGTGTTTAACCGAGCGTATCAACTAAAGGGGCGTTGCTCTAGATATATCAAAGGCTTTTGACAGAGTATGGCACCCTGCTCTGTTGAATAAACTCCAAGCTATTGGTATACACTTAGTTCTAAGGAACTGGATTAAGAGATTTCTTTCAGGCCGTTCAATCAAGGTAGTATTGGATGGCGTCCTTCGACAATATAAGACAAGCAAGTGCCAGACCTTATCTTTACTACCGTCAACTGATGTCCACTTCGATCAACCGGGATATCGAATCGATTCCTCATTGGGGCGAAATAAACCGCGTCGAATTCAATGCTACGAAAACGAAGTACTGCCTGATCTCCAACAAAAATTGTACCGACCTTGCTCCTATCTCAGTGGATAAAGATAATTTAACGGCTGACTCAACTCTCAACATCCTAGCGGTAACTTTAACGGAGCATCTGCGATGGAATGATCACATATTCCAAATCGCCAAACAAGCTTCCAATGTCTTGGATTTCTCAAGAGATGCAAGTTCCTCCTCCAGCCAGCCGCCTTGACTACAATCTACAAATCCTACATTCGGCCGTGCCTCGAATACAACTCTTATTCGGGGCAGGCGCCCCAAAAACCACCTTGGCTTGTTTCGACAAGGTGCAAAATCGCGCATTCAAACTCATTGGTGATGGCCCCTTTCGCGCCTCCATAGACACCTTAAGCCACCGTAGGAATGTATCAGCCCTGTCTACACTTTATCGCTATTACCACAGCGACTGTTCCACTGAAATTGAGGATCTCCTGCCTGCACGGCAATATTTTTCCTGCAACAAAAGTCTAGCCCAACCCCATACCCTACAGCCCCCGTTTACTCACAATACGGTCTAGAAGTTCGTTTATGAATAGAACAACTCGACTGTGGAATAATCTCCCGCAGTCAGTATTTCCGAACTCGTACATCTTAGAGTTCAAACGAGAGGTTCATCGTCATTTTCTTCTCCTCTATTCTTCAAATCAAGCTTACCACTAGACATTGCACCATGAACTGAACGACATGACGGACTGGGTTACTCCTAAGCTTGGTTTTTTCAAATAAAAAAAAATTAATATTGTAGATCCCGTTTGTATACTCAAATACGTTCTTCGTCAAAAAATTATGTGTTATGAAGTGGACTTTCATAAAAAAAATAATTTATAACAAATGGTCTGTCAGACATTAATAAACAAAAATGGTCAGCCAGACAAGTTTTAATAGACCGAAAAGATCTTAAACTTTATATAAAACAAAAATCAAGGAGGTGTTATGAAGTGCATTTTTATAAAAAAAAAAAGAATTTTTAACATAAGGTCTGTCAGAAGCCAATTAACAAAAATTGTCGGACAGGCATTTTTTCAAAAATGGTTCATTACTTACTACAAATTGTATAAATTTCAGACAGGTGTTTTGGAAAATAAAATCATTCTTTTTTAACAAAATTCAAAAATTCATAAAAAATAGCAACCAACAAATTTTTACTAGTCTGGCCAATCTCACTTTATTGTTTTGAGGTGTTCGATGGGGCACCTTTTTTGTCATGGGAGCTTAGACTATTATTTCTTTATTAAATTGTTTCATTATAATCACTATAAATAAATTTAAAAAAAATGATGGTAATTATATAAAAAAAAGCAACACTTAACTATTTATATTAGATTTTATTGCGTGCTAAATGGGATTTAATAAAATAGTATAAGAAGGTCAAATTAAATTAAAACAAAAAAATTTACAAGAAAAATAACAAAAAAATAAAAAAAAACACTAAAAAGATTATGAACATTTAGGTAATAGGCAATTAAAGAAAATAAAAATAAAAAAAGAATAAATGGGTGAAATACACGAGTATATTAAAAAATAAAAACACAACAAAAAAAAATGAATAAAGATTAAAAACTTCTTTAAAAAAAATAATATATATATAAATAAAAAGTATATATATAGGTTATGAAAAAAAAGTAAAAATAATATACAAAACAAAAAAAAATATTTTAATTTACTATTTTTATTGAATAAGTAATTTTTAATTAAAGTAAATGAAGAAAAAATACATAAATATAATGCATATATATTATTATTAATAAACTTTTATTTTATTTTCTTGTAACTTGTATAACGTTATTATATTATGAATGGACATTTAAAAAAAAACAAACCGCATTAGAAATGAAAAAAAAAAACAAATTAATGATTTGAAAGAAAACACAATGTTTTTTACTGTTTATAAAAATCTTATGTGTAAAAGAAAAATAATAACAATTACTTGACGAAATAAAATTAAACATTAATAATGTGTATTTTGTTGTTTGCCTTTTTAATGGTTTTATTTTTAGGTTGACCTTGTATGTATGTTTAAGGCTCAAGCAGAACCAATCCGTTCCGTCCGTTTTTAAAAGTTGGAAATTTGACATTTCCATAAACTTTCCATGAGACGAACGGAACGGTAGCCACAATCAAGCGGACGGAATGTCAAAAAGAACAAAGGAAAAACGTGCGGAGCGGACGGAACGGATTGGTTGTGCTTCAGCCTTTAAGGTTTTAGGACGCGGTTCGTGTCGTTTTCAGTCGACGTCGAATTGCGTGAACTGGCCCCAGGTCATCAAGAAGTCCTCGTGGCCAGCAGAATTCTTCGCCGCTAGGCCACAAACCCGCTCAGGGAAGTATCGAAGGAGGACTACACCAAAGTCCAGGATGACATTGCTTGGGCAAAGCAAGTCATACCAGACTTTACACTAGAACGGTTAAGAGGTGTACCAGCCACTGAACGCCAACGATCTGTGGAGTAACCAAGCACCCGCAGTCAAGTCCCGAAAAAGTCCAAGACGCACGGAACCAAAGCGATATCCTTCCCAGAAGTAGCGAAAGATGGAAAAATAATCGGAGTCCTGGACTAAACGATGACAATGGGAAGATCCCCAAACACTAATGGCGTTGGGTACAAGTCCCCCTCTCTATGGAGGTCCTTGACCTTCCCCCTTATGCCTTGATACCGGTTGGTATCAAGGCAGCATAATACTTACGGCCTGCGACAACACCAGATCCGCAGAGAAATATAAAGCTGCGGTATCTAGAGTCGGGGAAGTTTACCCAAGCGCCCTACTCAAGGCAGTCAATGCCGCGGATATACCAGATCGTCCGAGGGCCAGAGCATGGTTTCCAGTGGCTCCATCGGAGCCTGATGAAATCCTCACTATGCTGATGGCCTTCAACCCTCACATCCCACCGATAACTGGTAGGTTATCAAAACGGAGCAGACTAACAGGGCCACAATGCAAGTTATTCTGCTCCTAAATGAAAAATGCCTGACATGGCTGGCAAAAGAAAAATACGCCGTGAGCTATGGCTTCCAACAGTGCGAACGGAAGGTCTACATGGAAGCCGTAGTGAACCAAGTGGCCTGCACCAAGACCTCTGACGATGAATCAGAAAACATGGAAACCGATGGCGAAAGCGCAGTTCAGAGCGAAGTTGATGCATCGACAGACTCCGAGCTGGGCAGAGCCGTCGGTAATCAGTTCACAGAGCGGCAACTCCTCATCTCAGATATCGACGGAGTCACCTCTAGCGACAATTAAGCGAAGGTGACTGTTGTCGAAGTAAAACACCCGGAAATGGTGCAGGTGATACAAATAAACTTGCACCATTGTAAAGCAGCATCCGCTTCGCTTCTTCTGAAGTCGATGTTGCCCTAGTCCAAGAGCCATGGATCTCTGGAGGCAGGATCTGTGGCTTATGGACACCTAAATTTAATCTCTTTTATACCAAAGGTAAGGGAAAACCCAGAACAGGCGTTCTGGTGAAAAATAATATAAGCACCTTTCTTCTCCCTCAATTTAGTGACGGAGACCTTACTGTGGTCGACCTAGAGTTAAAACAGAAGAATCTCAGGATGGCCTCTTTCTATCTAGCTTGCGATGTTGAGGTCTCTCTATCTCCCATGGCCTTTAAGGACCTGGTAAGACACACTGACTCTACCACGGTCCTGGTTATGGGAGGTGATGCAAATGCACACCACACGCAATGGGGCAGCACGGACACCGATGATTAAGGTGAAGTTATTTTTAACTACTTACTGAACACCAAGCTTTTGTAACAAGGGAAATGATCCCACCTTTATTACCAAAAACAAAGAAGAAGTGCTGGACATCACCCTTGTCTCAGACTGCCACTCCCACCGAATTGTGATCTGGAAGGTTTTGAAGGAACACTCCTCAGACCACAGATTTATACATAGATTTCAAACTGAAAGACTCTAGCCCAGCCACACCTTCTAAAATAAAAAACCTCAAAAGGATAAATTGGGGTTACTATACTGGGCTAATCGCAAAGAACGCTTCCCTGTATTCCCAAAAACCGGGTCCAACTCGATATCTCATCACTCGGCTCATTTTGAAATTCATTCGGTATACAAAAAGACGACTATAATGGGAAAATGCAAGAAATTTTAAATTAGTGTAGAGAAACGCAAGATTCACCAGTAAAACATTTGTAAGGTTTATCGCGCTTGACTTTGGCTCTTTCTTCTTCAAAAAATAACATTTTGCTTTGAATTTGCTAAATAATTTGTGAACAACAGTTGAGGCCATATTTAATAGTTGATTTGTTACTTTTGTAATAATTGTAATTTTTATAATTAAATTTCGTGTTAAATTATGAATTTCTTATTGGAAAATGTGCTAAATCGAATAATAGAAATTTTTATTCTGACACCAACTTTCCCAGCGGCTCAATGGTCTAGGGGTATGATTCTCGCTTTGGGTGCGAGAGGTCCCGGGTTCAAATCCCGGTTGAGCCCGATTTTTTTTGAAATTTTTTTATTTATAAAATTATGAAGAATATTTTATTTATATTAGCTGGAGCCCGGTGCGCCTCGCTGCCCCCTTGAAGAAAGAAGTAAAAAAAGTTGTAAAACATATTTGGACAACAAAGATTTCTTATCCACGTAAGCGCCAAGTGACTCAGGTGGAGCTATTTGCCATTGAAATAGCATATTCCAGGTGCTTCTTTTTGAAATTTTAAAGCATAACAATATTGCAACAATTTATTTATTGGGCCGGAAAACACAACATAGGGGTGCATGATGTAATAGTGATATTTTTTGTAATTGAATGCTTCCTTTTTAAAATCGGACTGTTCATAAAGCCTGATTAACACGGACATAACTAACAACAAACGTAAATAAAAAGTTCATTGTTGATGGGATGTACGAATCCGCTCTAAAGCATCCCGTCAAGACGTTATTCGGATGCGCTTCAACTGGTGTTCCTTGTTTGCTACTTTGGAATGTTTTTGAAGTTTTATTCCAAGTGTAATATTGCGGCATTTCCGAGTAATGCAAAATTCTTGCAATTTCATCAGCTTTGCACATCGCGAAGAAACTTATCAATGTGGTGAATGGCGGTCGTTCAGCCCTTCCCGCGAAAAAAATCGTCATATCGCTCCATTGCTGCTAATACCATCGCACTCGAAATCCTCCGATTTCGGCAAAAATGAGGATTTCGGATGAAATCTCATGTGAAATCTCATGTTTTTTTTGCATATAAAATGAAATCGCCCTACGAGGGAGATTTCAATGAAAACTCGCTCGAAATCTAGTTAATGTCTATTCAGCCAATTCAGCATAAACCCTGCGCATGGAAAATTTGACGGCAGTTATAATTTTTTGACAATGCGATTCATGTTGAATTAATTTATCGTTACAATGATAGAAAATGCCGGAAAATAATAAAAAAACTATTTATCGCGACAACATTAATTTTATTTCTATTTTAGTTTCTAAATTTGTTTTAAAAATTTTGTTATGACAAGCGAAAGCATCTAGATGCGATGTGAACCCATTTGGATTTCGTGAAATCGTTTTGTTGAAAACCGCGGATTTCAAGTGCGATGGAAACATGGTATAACATAACGTCCCTTTTGATATTGTAATATTTTGTCGATCTTATTTGCATTTTTCTTCTTCTTTTACGGCACTACAACCGGAATCCGGTCCTGTCATCCAGTTTGGCATCGCTAAACTCTGAGCGTCCTGGTCTACGCCATCCTTCCAGTGTCGGTTGGGTCTCCCTCGCTGTCGCACCCCATAGGTCTTACCGTAGAGAATTTTTCGAGCAGGCTCATCTTCACTCGTACGAGCTAGATGTCCTGCACACCGGAGCCTACGGAGCTTTATTTTCTTCACAACATTTATGTCGCGATAGCGCTCGTAGATCTCGTCATTGTAGAGTCTCCGGAATCGTCCTTCCTCACATACGGGGCCAACAATCCTTCGAAGTACTTTCCTCTCAAACACGCCCAAGAGTTTTGAGTGCTTTTTGCTAAGCACCCACGTTTCGGATGCATATGTGAGAACGGGTAAGACCATCGTCTTATATAGTAAAAGTTTAGACGTTATGGTTAGATATTTGGATTTGAAGAGCCTTGACAGACTATAGTAGGCTTTGTTGGCTTTTAGCAGTCGTGCGCGTATTTCTGGTTCCATGCTATTGTCGGCTGCTACTATTGACCCAAGGTAGGTAAATGATTTTACCACGTCAAACTCGGGTTCCGCTACCTTGATTGTGGGACTAATGTTAAGTGTTCTTCCAGACGAGGCCACCATGTACTTTGTTTTGCTTTTGTTAATGTACAGTCAGAGATTTCCTGCCGCTTGCTCAATCTGAGTGAAAGCTTCTTGAACAGCTGTTGTTGTTCTTCCAATGATGTCAGGGGCCATCCATAAATTACGTCACACGTTAGGGGGAGGGAGGGGGTCGGCGAAGTGTGACATTGTGTGACAAGGGGTGGGGGGGGGGGTCTTAAATTTTGTTACGTCACATTTCAGAATCTAATATATCTAAATATAGTAATACTGCTCATTACGCGAATTTTATTAAAAAATAATTTAAATAGAAATATATTTAATTTCGGAACTGCTGTTTTAGTTTAATAACTTCTAGATGCAAAATTGCACAATATGTGACGTCACACTAGGGAGGGGGGGGTCTCCCAAATGCGACCAGCTGTGACAAGGACGGGGGGGGGGGGTCAAAAAATCATGAAATTCGTGTGACGTAATTTATGGATGGCCCCCAAGTCGTCTACGTAAGCCAGTAATTGGGTGGACTTGTGGAGGATTGTACCCCTTGATGTCACGCCCGAATCTCGGATCACTTTCTCCAACGACAGGAAAAGGAGGCAGGCCAGACCGTCCCCTTGTCGGAGTCCATTATAGATGTTGATTGGTCTGGACAGTGTTCCGGATACCTTTGCTTGGCTGGACACATCGATCATGGTCAGCCTACATAGTCTTGTCAGTTTGTTGGGGATGCCGAATTCTCTCATGGCTTTGTAGAGTTCTGATGACAGTACTCTGCGTTATTCATATAGCTTCAAAAAAGCAAGGCAAGCACGTGCCAGACCTTGATCGTGAACTTATGTCCATTTCCACCAACAGCGAGATAAATCTGATTAGATTAGGGGCACAAGAATCGTGTCGAATTCAACGCACGGAAAACAAATTACTCAATTCCTCCCATTACAGTGGGCCGTCTAGAACTGATGACAGAACCATCTCTTAATATCCTAGGGATAACATTAACAGAAGATCTGCGTTGGAGTAATCGCATATTCCAAATCGCTAAAAAAGCATCACAATGCTTGGGACTCCTTAAAAGATGCAATTTTCTCCTTCAGCCGTCGGCCAGGGCTATAATCTACAAATCCTACATTCGGCCCCGCCTCGAATTCAACTCGTATCTCTGAGCAGGGGCACCGAGTACCACCTTAGCTTGGCCGGACAAGGTGCAAAGCCGCGCCCTCCAACTCATTGGCGACGGTTCCATTTGCTCCGCAATTCATTAAGCCACCGCAGGAATGTAGCAGCTCTGGTGAAATTCTACCGCCTCTACCATAACGACTGTTCCACCGAAATAACCTGCTGCTTCCACGGCAATGTTTTTCCCGCAACACAAGATTAGCCCTTTCGGCTTATCCTCACTATCTGCAGCCCTTATTTTCACGCACACATCAGTTTCGAAATTCGTTCTTTTCGAGAACAACTCGACTGTGGAACAACCTCCCACAGTCAGTATTTCCGAACTCATAACATCCAAGAGCTCAAACGTAAGGTTCATCTCCATCTACTACACCCCCCGCCCCCTCCCCCCATTTACGCACCCCCCAAACTCCCTTTAATTTATCTTATCCTTTCTCTATCCTTCGAACTAAGCTTGCTACCAGACATCTGGCCCTTGACGTGTACGACATGACGGACTGGTAGTACAAAAGGTGACACCAGAGGTTAGACTAACACAGAACAAAAATTGTTTTTCCCTGTGCCGCCTTGTAACGCAGACAGAGAATTTTCAATGAGCTGAAGGAAAGATACCAGGACACCAGATGTGTTGATTATTGATTATTATAAAGGACAGAGGACCCAGTCTGTTGAGTGTGCTTCGAGGACGCAATAAATGAGGAAAATACCCAATAAGCGATTGTTGGGCTGAAAATTTTAGGTATAGGAACTGTTAAGATAAATTGGTCCAATTGGCGGCTAAAAGAAAAAACCTTAAAACCGTTCAGGAAAAGACGTCACAATTCCTACGTGAATATTTTTCCCAGTTGATTGTGAGTTCGATGACTCTTTGCAAATATGTATTACATAAAAGAGAATATATTCTGTAGGGTAACAAAATTAAACATGAACATTAATCATTAAATTAAAAAGGTATTTTCTGAAAAGCTGAAGGTTAAAGTTAGTATAGAATACTAGGTAGGCACTTATTAAGTGCAATGTAATATCCAATGATGCTCGTATGTAACGAAGCATAAGATAGAATTTTTCATTAATGTTAAACGCCTCAAGATTGTAATCAGTCTAGAAACGTGTTGCTAGTAACACATTAGTTCTCTAACCCTTAAAAGTCCTTCACTTGTCAAGACCATTATTATAAAATCTCATTCAATCTAGCACTTTTCGCTCGTCACTTGGGTGCCTTTCTATCGACATATACCCACTCTCGGCTGCAGTCTTAGCCAAAACTGCAGACACTTAATGAAAACCAGCATCGCTTCAAAAGTTGAACTCTGCGTTAAGCGGTACACACCCAGGTAGAGACTAGACATCGGCGTTCATAAGGCTCTGGCATAGTGACTATACCTCTACAGTTGACCCACCTGAGCAGAGAGATAGGCACAAGTCTCATGCAGCTATTAGTATCCGCGAATAATCTAGTCTAGAAGTGATCGGCATCAAATATGTACGCATTCTGCCCTAGGCGACAAACGGAGCGCATTGCTTTTGTTGAAGGTGCGTAAATCATTGGGCCTTGGTCTAGATTTGCAGCCAGCGACAAACAGGAATCGGTGAATATTTTGCACGCGGCAAATTGAAGTCGCGTTTCTTGTTTACGTTGACATTAGCTTTTCTGCAAATTCTTTAGCCCAGGTAACCAGATGTCGATATTGGACGTACTGCGCTTTGCGTTATTGAATTCTACCTGAATTAATGTCGAAATTCGTAGGAAATTTGTAAAGATTGTTTTTCAGGCAACAAAAACTGGTTGTCCAAGAAATGCAGTCGAACTCGGCTTAGGAGCAAAATTAATTAGCGATAACAAAACTTAAGATTGAATTGTTAAATTTCACCGGTAATTATTTTTTAATGGGAAATTGTCACGCTCGTTTTGGGGGATTTGTAAAAGTCGCGTTTTTACAAGTGATATAAATTTTTACCAATTGTGACCGTGTTCACAATTGCACCTACAAGCAATTCTTGTTTTTCTTTCCTTAATTACTCCGAAGTCCTTAGCTGCGCACAAATTTCTTTAATTTTTTTTTGTTTCGTTAAGCAACAAGTCCACATTTAAAGTTTTATCACTTTAGTATGCTAATTACCACGAGTCGTTATCCCTAGGAGCCGGTTTATTGAACACTTCTTTATTCTCTTGTCCAACACTCCATGGAAGGTCATTGTTCCTTCATCGGCGAACTATAAGGTTGACGTGGTGAAGTACTTGTTGAAAATGAAAGTGGTATAGAAGTTTTCAAACTCCGTGACACAAATAATTTGAAGGGTTCTGCGCACCTCGTTGCCCAATTTCATACAATTTGTTCTATCATTTCCCCTCTTTTAACTTAAAAAGGCAACAAACGCAGAAAAAACTCAACAAAATAATTTGGGAAGGGATGTGCGCATGCCGGATGAATAAAGTTAAGTAATCTTTATATGTTTGAGCAGAGCTTTGAAATACATGTAAAACTCCTGCTCAACAAAGGCAGTTTATCCATCGTAATAAGCATAATTTTACTATAATTATGCTAAATATTTCTCATCCCTAAATTTAAAATAAATTGAAAGAATTACTGGAAAAATTTCTTTTAAAGATATGAGCATTTTCATTCATAAATTGAAAGTTCTCCGCAGCCGCAAGCAACACAACCTCCCCAGGCAGAAGCGCGCTTGCGACTGGCGGAAAATGTCAAAAATCTAGTAATCAAAGTGATAAAAACACAAATATCGTATTTTTTAGTAGAAATTACTACAAATTATTTCTGTGGCATATGTGTAAAATATAAAAACCTTAAAATAAAAAAAATATATAAAAACGGGTGTTTTTCAGTCATAATTTGTAAATTTTTTAAATAATCATTGAAGTCCCAGAAAAATACACCTCCCTTTAGCAATACGCAGTCGCGACTGATTACATGGCAGCAAGTGATTTGATAGGAGGAGTTAAGTGAAGCTTTTGTCTGAACTTTTTAAAATTTTTAAGAGCTTAGCTGGGGAAGATGCGCGGGATGTCACGAGGTTTGAAAACGTCTATACATGCAAAAGGCGATTTTGGCTTGCGGTGTTCGGGCTTAAATCGTGGCAATTGCATGTTGATATCTTAGTGGGACGATCTCTTTTCTTAATCAGAAAGTTGTTCTTAAATAGGCCTTACTACACTTGGGTGGAAATTATTTAAAATTTATTTTAAATTAATTTAATGTAATTAAATTTGATTGTTTCTTTTTTTTTTATTCAATGGTGAAACATTATGGATGACGAATTTTATATCTTCAATAAAATTTGTTCCATCAATAAATTGAAAGTAACTGACTGGCTTCATCAACCCAAGCATTGGTACATTTATATTGGCCAACCTAAAAAATAATGGAAAGTTAGTTAAGCTTGCAATTCACTTGTACGATTTTATTTGGAAAGGATGTTTTCCCCTTGCTCGTTACGTGCATTTTGTAGATGACGATCCTTTTGACAAATTTTTCAAGATTTTTTTGGCATTTTGTGGCTTATTTCTTAGATCACCAATATTTTGTGGATCTTCAGATTGATGGCGTTCAATGACGTTAGTTCGCAAGATCCCTGAGGTCAATTCCCATCACTTCTTCGGCAAATCAGATGGATTCGTTACAGAAGAAAAATTATCACAAAAATTGACGATTGTTATGCGTGCGCTGTTTTACTATGAAACGTTCTATAATGAATTTTGTACATTTACAGATGAGGTAATACTATGATCAAGAAATAGTAAGACTCGATTATCGCAGTGTGGTGCATTATGTATTTTTTCCGGCAGTTTAAACAAACTGTTAACAAGGAATATTATTTGATCGATCACAGTACCTATATACACAATATGTCGCATTTCAACCACCATGTTAAACGCGTCACAAATATCCTGTCGAAAAACAGGCCGACTGCAAATGGATTAACTCAGAGTTAGCACTAATCGAAGCGAGGGTTGATTAAAATACTTGAAATTAATTATCTGTCACTTCAACCCAGAACCGTCATGGAAATGGCATCGAGTTAATTTGATGGAAAACTTCTTCTTCGTCCATGCAGCACTCGGGCCTCTTGAAGTTTTTTTCCAGTGGTCTCTACGTTTAGCTATCTCTTTGCAATTTGTTCTTCAAAGTTTCGGTATATCTTCTAGCACGTCATCCATCCATCTATTTCTTGACCGTCTTATTTTTCTCCTTCCCGTTGATCTACCATTAAAAATCCTGGCTAGCATTCTATCTTCTGAACCTCGTATATAACATGTCCGAGCCATCGCAGTCTATTCAATTTTTTTGTAAGCTATATTTATTTCGTCATACATTTCTTGAAGCTCTTCGTTTGTTCTAATGCGCCATTCGGTCCTTTCAGGACCAAATATTCTTATTAAGACTTTCCTTTCGAAGATTTTGAGCTAAATTTCTGTTGATTGGGTCAATGTGCAAGACGAAGTAGGCGGATTAATGTTTTATTCTGACTTTGCATCATCTTGAAATTTATTTGTTTTTTTTTTAGAGCCGGGACTATGTTGTCCTTTATATAGCGGAGGAACAGTTTGCGTGACAGCTCTCAGCTCCACCCGGATCTCCCGGTTGTTGCGGCCTCTGCTAGTAGGTTCTCCTCCACGTTGTTCTAGGTCTCACCGATATGTTCCCCCGCATCAGGCCATATCTGGTCTCGCTAAGTCCCATGATCTTGGTTTTATATCGATTCATCTCCTTGAGAACTTCATCCAGCAGTCCATCAGCAACAGCAACATTTCATGATCCGATTCGTGTCCTTGTTTGAAAAGCAAAGGTCGTCGTCGTGTTATCCATCCGGTTCCGAGGCATTGTTTGCCGATTCGTAGCAATGTTTTTTATGGGAGCGGGCTGCTAACCCTCAGCCCAACCGAGTTAAAACTCTGTTTTATGACGCAGAGAGCTCACCATTCGTCCATCTCTCGTTAGCTCCTTCCGAGGGGCTTCCAGGGACACCGCGGGGAGCTGCGGTTAGGACTTGCTAACAGAGCTGCTAGGTGTTGGTCTGCAGTGACTCTTCTCGGGGTTTGACAGAAGTGATAAATCGGGCGGCCAGTGACCCCTACGACTTCCATCAGTTCGAGATAGTACATGTTTTTTCCCATATCTCGCTGGTGACTGACCACCAAGCAAGGTACCAACTCTGTCAAACAAAAGATATTTTGCCCGATTCACCAAAGCAGTGCTTGCTTTTATTTGGTTAGACATACTAGAAGATCGACGCATCTTTATTACGAGTGTGGCTAGTTCGACCCTATTGTATACAGTGCCAGTGCGGGTAGGACACAACGGCAATAAGAGTAAAACTAACTCTGCGTATCGCAGCATGCATGCAGGAATGATTGCCAGGGATATTAAGAAGGAGGACAAGTAGTACGATTCGGAATATGCAAGGAGGAGTCCAAGGACGTGCGACGGACTCTGGCGCCTGCCCAGATCCTCGTAGCATCACAGAGGATGGGGCTAAGTTTATTAAGGGCCGATGTATTCCTTCAGCAGCAGCAGAACCGGTTTCTTATTCTTTCATCGAAATAATTTTTTTTGTCTTTATAGTCCAGTCAAAATAGACGAAAAAACGCCATAATTGGAAGATAATTCGGAAGTTGCTGAAAATTGGAACAGCCCTTAAAAACATTATTATACATAAGCTGTAGAGACTGCCACGCGATTTGACGACTGCAAACTTTTTTATTCAAGGTCAAAGGGTCAAAATATCAGTTTTTTGCAAATATATGCTAAACCGTACGTCTTATCAGAAAATTGTGAACTCGAATATGCACGAACTCTCTCTTTCCAAGAGTCCTTGACTCTAGAAAAGAAGATAGGCACTATCACCAACGGTTTCCTTAGAAAATGTCTTGGCCTTACGCACTCTACCCCCAACTACATCATCTACGCCTTGGCTCACGAGATCCCAACGGACCTCAGAGCGGAAATCATCGCTGCAAAGGAACTGACTCGTATTCTCAAGGTGAACAAAAATTTTTTAGGTCTTTTGGACCTTAATGCACCCACATCTCCCTTTGACAGAATACTGTCAAAATACAATGAACTTTTTAGTCTTCTACATCTTGGCGCTGAGAATCCTGTCCACTGTACCAACCTTTCCTTCGACCTTACCTTCCTTTATGGCCTGGGCAATAAAAAACAAGTTCCCATTTCCACGATTAGGACTCTTATGTGTGAAAAAAGAGACACTTTTCCACCTGACTCGCTCATCATCGCAACTGACGCGTCCATCCACAATAAAATTGTGGGCCTGGGTATTCATTTCAATGGGACTTTGGCTGACAGAAGGTTTAGATCCTTCTGGTGCATGTCCACCCTGTCCGCAGAGCTATCAGCAATAGAACTTGCCCTAAAGGCGGCTGCCACCTTTAATCAAAAGAGGATCATCATTTTAACCGACAGCCTTAACAGCTGCCTTGCCCTTAAAGACAGAAAGCTGGACAACCATATTGTGGCGTCCATCTACTCCATTGCCTGCAAACTAGAGAGTGTTAAATTTATGTGGGTTCCGTCTCATTGCGGGATCCCGGAAAAAGAAAGGGCGGACACCTTGGCTGGTGAAGCAATTACACATGGTGATGTCTTTACTCATAAATTAAGCTCAAACGACATTATTCTCAATGTCAGGTGCAAGGTTCTTCAGGAGTGGAATAGGAGATATCAATTAGAATCCCATGAGAAAGGGAGATTCTTCTCCACCATTTTCCCTACCCTTCCCACCTCTCCTTGGTTCTCCAAACTATCCCTTCTGCCTAGAGCCTTTCGCATGATCAACAGAATCCTTTCGGGACACACGTATGACGAAGTGAGATTAGCCTCATGGAGATGTATAGACAATCCAGTTTGCAACTTGTGCAATATTAGCAGTGATGCGGAACATATCATCTTAAAATGCAAGAAATACCAACAAATAAGATCAAAGTATCCTCTCCTGATCCAAGCTGACAGTCTTTTAACGGTTCTTACGCCGTTTAATCTAGCTAACATATCCATCCTTGCGACCTTCCTATCTGAAGCAAAGATCTCTATTTGACAAGCCTTTTGTTTCCTAGATTCTAGTATCTTTTCTTGTGCTCATCAAGTTTCTTGTTTTTAGAGTCCCGTAGTGGAGCTATGAATTGCCAAATTTTTGAGATTACATATATATAATGTACTTTTAATTTTGTATCAACTAGACTAAGTAACTTGACAACAGCCCTTCTACATTAGTAACGTAGTACAGGACTGAATCGACACAGAGAGAGAGTTATTCTTCATCGATCAAACATTTAAACTACGTATTTTGGTCTATATAGCCTTAAGGCTGGGACCAGTAAGAAACCCCTGAGTGGGGTTCACTAGCTTTGGCTAGTAAAGCTTTAAAACTACAACAACAACAACAACAACAGAAAATTGTGTTTACAACGTTTGTAGATTAGGCGATTATCTACAAAAAAATATATTATACATTTTCTCGTAGGTATTGCCATTTCTGAGATATTGTCGTTTTAATAAGTTAAAATACTCATATTCTATCATTCCCGACTTGTAAAGGTCATCAGAAATTTAATAAATCCTTTGTTGGAGTACGCGGGTAATATTTTCAGGGATGATTCCTGGATGTCTTTGGAGAAAAAAATTGTTCTACAGAGGGCGGCTATCTCCACTATCCACTAAGATACAGGGTGATTAGGGAAAAAATTTTGTTTTTTTTTTAAATTTACTGAAATTTGAATAACTCCTAAAGTAATTATCATAAAGTAGCCTAATTAGGCTCATCTTTTAGGTAAATGTGTATTCTTTTATTTGGTGTAAAGAACAGCAACCTGAGTGACTCCGTTCAAAAAATATGTAGGCTCAAACTATGGCATGCAACAGGCCTGGTGAGTTTAGTCGGTAGGAATCTGACACTATGGTCTGGACGCGGACTCCCAGCGGTGTCTCTGGGCTTTAGACAGACGGTTGCGAACATTCTCTGCTACTAGAGCCCTCGTAAAAATATCCTAGAAGGCCGCCAGTAGCCCAGTTTGAATAAAGAAGTTAATAAATACCAGTCTTTTGATAGAATTCTTTTTTACATCTAAACCCATTTTAGCCATTCTGAATTTCTTCTATCACAAAGCTACAGTATTCATAGTAGTTTTTTATTATAATATAACTTTTCAATAACTGGATTATTTTTTTTTCAATTAAGATCTCTTTTCTTATTATTATTCCACAATAAGTAGATTGAAGAAAAATTCACGTTTCCATAACCGCTACAAATTGCAAATTCACTTTCCACTTAATTTTCTTTCGCAATTTTGTTATCATACTTACGAAATGAGAAGAAACCACCAAATTTCAACCGCATAATTTGAGTCAATAAAAAAACTTATTTATCTCAAAAGGTGCACAAAAGTTTAATTAATTTGCATTCGATGAAAAAGAGGAAATTTTCCAGACCTCCACTCACGTAGGTCACAGCAAGGAGGATCACGTTATCAAAAAATAAACCTGAAAATGATATTTTATTAATTTCATAACTTTCGAATTATTGCCACAAGGTACTCTAGATTGCAGTGAAAAAGAATATAAAAAAAGGATGAAAAAAAGTATTACTTAAAAGCAGACAACAATTCAAGATCTTTCGGTCAAGGTGATCGTGTCCGGTTATCAGGCTCGCGGGTTTGTCACCTTGGTCTGTGGCGATTTCCCCAAAATTGCACCTCCATGAACTGCCGCCATATGTGAAGATATAGCATAAGAAAAAAAACAGGAATTTAAAGTCATGCATCTGCATCGGCCGTTAATCATCGTGTGGATGTAATGGATATTCCCCACTCAGAATTACCTGAATTACCTGCACACTTTTTATTAATGCTTTTTTATGCGTGTACCTGCGTTTTTTTGCGACTCTCTTATCACGATAGCCTTGATCAAGTACCTTGCTTGCGCCCACACTCAATGCTGCGGCATTCATAAATCTTTCTCTCTCTGATTACAATTCAACATTACCGTCGTCATGACAATGTGCAAAATTTTGTCAATTGCTGATCAGAATACAGAAACGGTCACGATTGTGCACTTTTGACGAAAAAAATTAAATTCGGCGGGGATTATAGTTATAGATGAATAGATCACCTGGGAATTCTTTATTTTACTCTTGTGTTTATTTAATATAAGATAAGAAATTTTTCGCTGTCATCATCAACCAATAAAAAAACCATCAGAAATATTTCGCTGATTGCAAGTTTATTGGAGTTAACAAGTATAAGAGGTCAAGAGAAAACCTTCTCGAGTAGCAGAGTTCGACAGATCGAATTAACCACGTCGACATCGATCACTTTGTGAACGCGCTTTCATTGCTGAGGTAGTCACTGGATATGTGTGTGCTAATCTTGGTTGTCGGAAGTAACCGTCACCCACCTGGGGAGTACATAGTTGCGAATTTTAAGCCCGACCGCCCCATTGCGGCCCTGATGGAGTGCGCAGTGTAATGAACGGCAACGAACATTGCGAATTAGTCCCAGTCGGATTATGCTGCTTACGTCTGCCTGTAGTAGTCTAAAAAAATATTTGGGAATCAGCAATGCCACTACCATAAAGCAACGACTAGTTTCAGCTTTTAGTTGTTGCATATTCTGAGTCATCAGGAATAAAGTTAGTGGTGATAGTAACACTTCAAGTTCGAGTCAGAAGATCACTCTGGTCGTATCATTGATGGAAGTACTCTTATTTAACTCACGTTCTGATGTATTCTACCTAGAAAAAGATAACATATGCATATTATAATGAAAAACGCGAAAATGTTTTTTAGAGTTTTGCAAAATTCAATAAATTTTAAATTAAGTAAAACAGAAATAAAAAGGGAAAAATAATAAAAATCACAAAAATTCTGTTGAAATAAATAATCTGCGTACAGCGCCAGAGTCGATCGCTATTACTAATGATGAGCAAAAATGATCTTGTTCTTGCAGTCTTGTCTTGTTCTTGCACATTTAATAAGAACAAGAGATTAGTCTTGTCTTGTTCTTGCGTTTGCTCATCACTAGCTATTACCATTGCAACTGTTCCACTGAAATTTCGGCCGTCCTGTCTGCTCGGCAATATTTCTCCCGCAACACATTCGGCTGATTCTCATACTCTGTAATCCCCTTTTTCATCAATAAATCATAGTCGACGTTTCTCATTTCTTCTTCGATCAGTGCTTGCTGATCGCATCTTTGTATAACTGTTTCGTTTCGAAGGCGATTGCGAAGTGAGACACCGAGGATCTGCCTCAAGCAACTCATTTGGAAGACCTCGAGCTTCTTAACGTCCGGTTTGAGCAGTGTCCTCGTTTCAGATCCATAAAGAAGAATCGGAAGGATCAACGTTTGGTAAAGCCATATTTTGTTTTGATGGAACTATTTGCTCATTTCCATATGCACCACTTGAGCGGCTGTGAACGTCGGCGGACGGTGCCACTTTCGTTTCCTCAACCAATCATCCCAAATATTTGAACCTCGAAACCTGTTCGATTTTGGAACCATCGCGATGAACACTGGCCTTCGATCCGTCCATATGACTAGGCTATGCGGGAATTGTCGTATAAGATGTCCGTTGCTTCGGCATCCGTTTCGGCGAAGACGGCGCTATGGTCGACGAACTATAAGTTGGTTTCGAAGTTGTTGTCGTCGTATCAAACTCCGCGTCGTCCATCGAATGCTTCACGCATAATCGCGTCGATCACAACGTTGAAGAAAAGGGGCGAAGCTACGCCTCCCTGTCGAAGACCCGCTTCAATCGGGAACTCCTCGGATAAGTTGCTTCGAATGCGAAAGCTGCTGGTTGAGCTGGTACGAATCTTGGAGAAGTTAGATGGTTTTCAATGGCACGTGTTCGGTTTCCAAAGCTCTCCACAAACTGTTCCAATCGACGTTTAATTGACGCGAGTTCGTTTGACGCAACGAATTCTTTCTTCCATTAGCTGACGGAGTGCGAATATTTGATCAATACATCCTCGATGCGGTCTAAATCCCGCTTGTTCTTTCCGGCTCGTTTGCTCTCGATGTTTCTGGAGCCTCGATTGTACGAGATTTTGCTAAATACTTTGCTCACGATCGAAAGGAGTTTTATGCCGCGATAATTCTTGCATTCCCAAATGTCGCCTTTTTTCAAAATTGGGACAACTATCGCTTTATTCCACGCCGACGGGGAACGATCCGAATGCTATTTGTGTGTTATGAAAACATAGAGTCGTTGTGATAAGACCTCAGCTTCGGCTTTGTCATCTTGGCAGTTACTTAGTCTATTCCCGGCGCTTTTAGATTTTTCAGCTATTTTATTTCCGTCTTCACCTCGATAATTGTCGGTTCGGTATCGAGAAACTGATTTGCCGGCTGTTCGATAATCGGCGGTTCTGGACCTTGTGGCGGATCGTGGTTGTACAGCTGGTGGAAAAATTTTCTCCACCGCTGCAGGCGCTCATGGGGAGAAGTCGCAAAAGTTCCATCCGATATTTTGATGTTGTCTTTTGTTTTGCGCCAAACCACCGGATTGTCTAGTACAGCATCCGGTACTCGTGCCTCGACGTCGCTTCTTCCATGTCGGCCGCAACGTTATTCCAGTACGCTTTTCGTTCCAATTTCATTTTCTGTCGAACTTTTTTGTTCAATCTTCGGTATTGCTCAAAGTCGACGTGTTTCATTCGTTTCCGCTGATCGACGAGGTGCAGGCAGCTGGCCGAGAACCATGGCTGCGTCCGTTTATGGATAGGTTGACACAACTGCATTGCACACTTCACAACAGACTTCGGCAATTGCCTTTCTTCTTCATCGATATGTTCCGGTATTGCGAGCGCCACGAATTTTTGGATAGTGCGATTTGAAACTCTCGCCCGATGACCGAGTCCCGAAGCCACGCCCAATTCTTCTTGGCTGGTGGTGGTGCCATTTTCGTCGCGTCCGTATTGGTCTCGGTTGGCGCATAAACGGATACCATATGGGTCTTGATCGTTCCAGCGATGGTTATAACCGTCTAACGCACGGATATCGGTTGGAATGCGATAACGCTGCTAGTAGCCCGTCGATCGACCATAAAGCCGCCGCCGGCCTCTAGTCTCTCACCACCGGAATAGTAAAGCGTCATCATTTCGTCGATTGCTGGGTCGATCGTCAATGTCCCGGATCCGGTAAATCATAGTTCCGATAGCGCAGCAACTGATATTTTGCATTTCAACAGTTCCATTGCTATGATTTCCTTTTGACCGACGTGATGTTCTGTCCGTACATTCCACGCGGCGAATTGAATTTCCATTTCCGGTGTGACTAATTTCAGTGTTAGGTCAGTAACCCACTTCTCACCAGCATCGCTGGTCCCCAGTGCTGGCGCATAGGATGCAGTAGGATTATTTCGTGAATAATTAGTTCGCATATCCATACGGTTTCCCAATTCTGGTCAACACGGTAGGTCGACCACCCTCCTTCTTTCACACCCTGGGCTTGGCACCAGACGACGGAATAATTACTTTGGGGGTTTTCACTCTCCGAAATACAAATGTGGGTTAGCTACCTCTGTTACAAATCTCTTAGATAGTGTCAACTATGTAATTAAAAAGCGACTCACCCCTTTCGTGGTATTCTTTTTGGCTGCCTCGTAATGCAAGATAGCCAAATCAAAACTAAATACATAATTGAAACTTCTAAGGTAAATTAATTATACTTACCAGAACGTCGTATCTGGTTTTTCTGCTCAATTGCCGTGTTTAGTGAAGCAGTTGTTTAAAGAAAATAATGCGCTATCTAGGTGAAGACGCCTCCTCATATATTCAAAATATGTATTTTGAGAAAACATAATGGGCTTAAGTAAACCAAAACTCCATGAAATAACAAAATATTTATAGTATAATAAACATTTTATTACATTGATCAATGAAAACATATTTATGTGTTAAAAACTAGATAGTACATTTCTTAAATCTAAGTAGAATGAAGTAACTTGGTAAAATCAGCATAAGCCGACTCCAAATCAAACAGAAACTGTCTCACTTGTCCATCTGTGAGCTCATCCGAAGCCTGCATAGAGTTTAAAGTTGTCAGCCAACTTTCGACTTTAGTTTTTGCTTCAAAGTCCTCCGGAATCAGCGATAATCGATCCATAGTGTCCACTAAATCCTTAAGTTCAAAATGCAGCTCATCCATTGTCTTAATTTTCAATCTCAATTTGTCCATAATAGTAATAAACAAGGAGACAATATCGGCAATGCACTTGCTGGTGTTTCCTTTGTCATCTTTTATAGTAATTGGGCGATCTTCCTTAATTCGTTCCATTGCTGCCGGGCAATCGAGGCGAAATTTCTTAACAAAGGCATCTACTGTGGGAAATTCATCACTTTGCACTTGCTTAAATGCCACTTTATATTGCACAAGATATTTAGAGCAAGCTGCGGTGTATTCTTGCGGAGTTATACAGTCCCAGATGTAGGCCTTCTCCAAATTTTGCAGGGTGTTTATGAGCGCATACAAATCAGCCATGTTATCGTATTTTTCACGCTCCCTGGCATGGCGGAATAATTTCACTTCTTCATAAAGTTCTGGACGATTGTCTTGCATTTTGATCACGATTTATAATGGGGAGAAAACTAATTTAGAGCTAGAATTACTCACTATGAAAACTCAGTAAAAAAATTGAAATCTTTTAACATGACACATCCAAATGTCAGTTATCAGCTGATGGAAGATTTAAGTTAAAATATAAAATGTAGCAGAGCACGAGTTGGAAATGTACTGAGTATGAAGAAGTGTGCAAACCGTTGAAATTCATTTTACAAAAATCTTATTTTATTTGCTTTTTTTTATCTTAATTATCGATTTTTATCTTCAAAGTTTTTATCCCGTTATTGTTTTTATATAGATTAATAAATAATAACACCTTAATAATAATGTGCATGGAAGGCTTGTTGTTGTTCTTAGTCTAGTACAAACTTATCTTGTTTTGAATTTTGTTGTTACTGGCGGGCTCGCGAATGAGCGAAGGTGAAACTAATAAACTTGGCGTAAAAATTATTCCTTGATGCCTATATTATAAGACTAGAATATTATTATAAGATTAGCCGATAGTAAATGTCGAAGTAGTGTTTGGATTGCTGTATATATCGTCTCTTTAAGAAAAACTGGATTTATTCGGTGTTTGCGGATTACTGCCAATGATAATAATGCTGTAAACCTCATAAAAAGTAAGTAAATAATCGTTTAGTAATTAAGGCTGATTGGACAATTAACAAAACCTGTTGCAAAATATTGATTAAATGGTAGTTTTATAAATGTATGATATTGGCTTAAGCATGAGGACATTGTCTTATTACTGTATGTTCTACAATAAAGTTGCATACCAAACATGTAACTTTTGAAATAATTCAATACTTTTGTTGCGTGTCCGTTGATCTTTAGCTGGGAGCAGTGCTGGCTTTAGGTATTTTGGCGCCCCGTGCGAGATATATTAATGCGTCCTTAACTTTTTCGGGACATTTCTTTTAGCTAGTATTACACTGGTCTGTCTGTAAGTGTAACGAAATCCTCCTTCAAATCTGCTGAAGCTAAATCTGGTTTCAATTTTTTTGCTGGCATGTCTAGATTTATAGTTATTTCGTTTTTTTTTAATTTCTCAAAAATTCAGAATTATCTTTAAAACGCGAATATAAGACCAATTCGAAATGATAGAAAGAGATAAATATTGGCTGCCAAAAAAATGGTGCGAGAGATACTCAAGTACTTTAATGGGTTGGCTCGAAGGAAATTATAAGACCATGCCATTGCAACGGCCATGATTTGGGGGTTCAAATGGTAGCAATGGCCTCAGGGACCTTTGATGGTGCCGGTACATCAAAACGAAGCAAATACCGGACTGGAATGAACCACAAAACCATAGAAACGATTGTTACTTTTGTACGACTATGATGCAAGGATTCACGAATACCAGTTCCTCGAACTAATGATACTTTACTTCCAGTTCTTGCTAGCAGTAACGCCATGGAAATACCTCGTTTGTAAGTACTTCTTCAAGTCCACGAAAAGAACCCTATCTCTTTAGACAATCTGATTTGAATGATCTTGTTCGAAATTTAGGTCTCTCAAAACCGAAGGTTTAACTTCTTACATTATATTCATAGTACTCGTGGAACATTTAGGCTGATTTAAAAGTTGTAGCAACGTCTGCAAAGCGGCATTTGACGATTTGTTCTATGTATAAATGATGAAAAGCTGCATATGCATATGTAAAAACGGGCCGAGAAGAGCGAGTTCAATCCCTGGAGTCATAAAGAAAAAAGCCTTTAGTGAAACATGTCCTGTCAATTATTACAAAAATAGATCTACAGCCATAGTCAAAAGTATTTACACAAGGCCATGCTGTGCTCCCGCTTTGCAAAGAAACTTTAAAAATCCGATGTTACTAATAATTATAAGGAAATATTTTTTTTGTAGGGTTGTCTGAATACTCTAGAACAGGAGGAGAAAAGCAATCGGTTGAATTCAGTTTAGTTTCTGAGAAATAAATAAGGGCCACCTGCGTCAAAAGTATTTACACACATTTTATTCCCGTCAAAAGTATTTACACAAGCACAAAAACATAGATTTCTTAAAACACACAAGTTTGAAAAATGTTAGTTTGATGGAGATTTGTAAAAAGTGAAGTTGCAAATTATTTTCCATTGTTAATCAATTATTTTTGAAAGTAAATTTTGTGCCTTTGTTTTTGTTTTTGCGAAAATGGTTAAAATAAAAGAATTGAGCTTAGAAACACGGACAGAGATTGTGACCATGTTTAAAGCTGGCACGAAAGCATCCGAATTGGAAAGATTATATAAGATATCAAGGAAAACGGTATATAATTTAGTAAAAAAGAAGGATACTTACGGAAGCCTCGAAAATAGAAAGAGGACCGGCCGAAAAGTCATCACTAACCAGCGAGAAGGTAGGATATTGCTGAGGGTGGTCAAAGAAAATCCATCTATAAGTCCAGTAAAAATTGCAGCAGAGTCCGAAAAAATAATTGGGAAAAAAATAAGTGAAGCGACACTTCGCAGGAGGTTGAAAGATTTCGGCGTGCGGACATATGTCGTGCGCAAGGTCCTTGATATTTCAGAAACCAATATTGCCAAACGTCTTTCTTTTGCCAAGAATTACATAAAAAAGCCCATAGAATTTTGGCATAATGTTTTGTGGACAGATGAAAGTTCTTTTCAGTTCGAAGGATCCTTTGGAAAGACTTTCATGCATCTTCCCAAAAGCTTGAAAGGAAATGCAGTGCAACCTTTGAACAATCATGGAGGTGGTTCAGTAATGTTTTGGGGATGCATGTCATTCTACGGATTTGGAGATCTGGTACCTCTAGAAAAAACTTTGAATCAAATCGAATACACGCATCTGCTGAATGATCATGCATTTCCATCTGCAGCAAAACTATTTCCTACCCATGAATTTATTTTTCAACATGATAACGCTCCGTGCCATAAAGGATGGATGCCAACGCAATTGTTACATGGAGCAGGTCAAGCTGTCATTCCGTGGCCTCCACAGAGCCCGGACCTTAATATTATTGAAAATGTTTGGGGTTTCGTAAACCAGCAGAGGACGATCCAAAAAGGACGAAAAAGGCAGGAAACTATTGATGAAATTAAAGAAATTTGGAGCAAGTTACCCAAAGAATTTATACATCGATTGATAGAATCTATTCCGGCTCGGTTGCAGGCAGTGATTGACGCCAAAGGTGGTCCAACAACATATTAACAAATCACATTTTATTATAGTTGAGAAAAAACATTTAAATTTTTGACTAGTTTCAAGAAATCTATGTTTTTGTGCTTGTGTAAATACTTTTGACGGGAATAAAATGTGTGTAAATACTTTTGACGCAGGTGGCCCTTATTTATTTCTCAGAAACTAAACTGAATTCAACCGATTGCTTTTCTCCTCCTGTTCTAGAGTATTCAGACAACCCTACAAAAAAAATATTTCCTTATAATTATTAGTAACATCGGATTTTTAAAGTTTCTTTGCAAAGCGGGAGCACAGCATGGCCTTGTGTAAATACTTTTGACTATGGCTGTAGATAGAAGATATGTAGATCGATTATTTTAATTATGATCTAATGCTGAGACCAGGTGCCAGAGCATCGATTTGGGAATACATATTATAAACATTTACACAAATGAAGGAATGAATGCGTTCATCGTCACGCGAAGTGATGAACGATATTTTTTGTCTTTCCGTTCGGAGAGAAAGGGAATACCGCCGAAGTAGCTTTTTAATGAAAGGGTATTTTTGGCTTGATTTACACGACTAGACACCGAACAGACAAAACTTAGCTGTTATCGTTAATTGTCCGGTGGCAAGTCGCATGAGCGTGTTTTTACGAGCGAAACTCCACGAACGAACAAACGAAGGAGCTAGTAAAAGCAATTGGCTTTTTGTTGTTGCTTTTTCAAATTTTCTTTTGCCTTCTCATCCTAGCAATAACAACAACGCAAGAACTCTCAAAATGTTAGCTCGGCTGTCCGCTGAAAATTTTAAAATTGTCCACTGACTGACTCCACTGGTTTAAGGGCGTGCTTAAGGTTGTATGGAACACCAAAATCAGGCTTTACTAAGTTTCACGTCAACAATGTCCTCTATGATAAGGCATTTGTTAATAGGATCGACAACTTCATAATCAAGTTGATACGAAAACATATTGCTAGAGCGATGGAGAGCGACAATCCTCTCATTCGGGGTGCGTTCTACCCGAACGCAAGATACCACAAAACAGCTGGTGAACGCGGCTTTATTCCTCCCACTGACATATAGAATGGACTGCTTATGAGAAATTTTTCATGGCACCAATTTGTTCCATAGGCTAAAAACCTTTTTTCACTCCATGTAAACACCGGAATCACTTTTGAAATTTACATTTTTTTAAATACGTTCTTAAAACATTAAAACAACACAAATATTTTGTTTAAAAAAATTAATAAACACTATTTTCACTTTTTCACCTTTTAAAATGCCTTTTTTTCATTAATTTGCAAATTTTATGTGTATCTGATTTAAGTTCTTAACGCCTGTCTTAGCAACTGACATTCTGTATGTCAAAATCCGGGGGCTTATGGGGAAAAGAGCAAAAGATATAAACATCACTATACCCGTCTATTTTTTTCTAATTGATTTTATTTCTGAGTGCTTCTGTCAGTTTGGGGGCTTATGGATGAGCGAGCGACTATACCTTTTTGGTGCCATCGGTTTGTATGGGAATAATTGCTGATGAGCAGTCCATTATTATATGTCAGTGATTCCTCCAGAGGCATTTGTTTACCTGGACTTAAAAAGATTACTGCAGGATAGATCGGGAGTGCCTCTCTTCTACCACATGTTTCGCAGGACATGTGACAAGCGATTCACTTTTAGCGAAGAGGATATAAATGTTCAGGATCTCTTGAGGTTCAGTACAAGAATTTCAACAAGGGATAAAAACCGCCAGCACTTGGTTCTGGTGGTTGTAGGACGAGTAAAAACTCCAGAAATAGGTTAGTTTAGTTTGAAATTTAGATTTAATGATTAGCTTAGGTCTTAAATAGGATCTAGTTCTAGTTTTTACCTAATAAGACATTTAGATTTAAGTAAGCTTAGGGTAAGGGTGCGGGTTTCCTCGTACTTTTGTAGATGGAAGCCCGTTGCCTGGGCGGGGGTCACCCCTCCCCCATGTTGTTCCGCAAATATGATTTTATCTATTTCAGTTTGTAGAAGCTTCGTTCCGCGGTAGTGACTACAACTCGAATCGTGTTCAAAATGCGTAAAGCGAGCGATGATTGACCGGCCGGCTCACAATCGATAGTTTTGGTTGTACATCTGCGATTTGATTTACATACATCCAAATTATTTTTGTGCGTTTTTTTGCGCACCTTTTGTGCTGTGCGATTTCGTGTCGTGTGGCCTATATGTTGATTTGGGTGGCCCATATTGATTGGTGTGGCCTATTCAATGAAGTAAAAATTCAAATAATGAATTCGAATGAATTTTATTGCCAAAATATTTATTCGCTTGCGAGGCCCTATGCAGTTGCACACACTACACATATGCCAGTCGCGGCACTGCCGCTGCCCCCGCCCAGATAGTGCTAGGACTAAGATTAAGAAAATTAAGATATTTTTAAGATTCTTTTTATATAAAATAAATATAGTATCTAAGTTTTTTCAACTTTTTCTTAGAGTGTACATTATTATAACGATCATTTTTTCTATAAAACACAATTAAAAATCAGATAAGTCAGCTAAAAGGCATAATTTAAGATATAGATTAAGAAAGATAGTGCCAATATGTTCGATAGATTAGAATCTTCTTCTTTCACGGCTCTACAACCGGGATCCGGTCCTGGCTTCTCGCCTTCACCAAGCCCGATTCTGAGCCGATGTCATCTAGAGATCGATTTTTTTTATGTGTCATGATGAAGCTCAGGAATTACCCTTTGTACAACTAGAACGTCATGTCGTTCAACTCATGGTGCAAAGTCTAGTAGTAAGCTTGACCTGAAAATAGAAAAAGAATAGGAAAGGTTAAGGGTAGTCTGGTGGATGTATAAGGAGAAGACAGTAAGCCTCGCGTTTGCACTACTGGGTGTTATATGAGTGCATCCATTTTTTTAGAGCCGCGTGAGTCACAACCGTCAGGGCTAGCGAGAGACAGTCTTGTTGGAGTGTTATGCTTCCTGAAACAAGTGACAGCCGACAAAGGCTGTGACGCCAACAGTACCAGACTACCAGGTGAACAATGAGATGCACCGGCCGCTAGATGAAGACACCACCTAAGCGGATACCCTATTGTTAACCGGTTAAGATTAGTATAGGCTAGAATAATTAACTTTAAACATTAGTCAAATTTATATTAAGATAAATGGTAAGGTAATAAATAAAAATATTTTTAAAACTAAAAAAACTAACTAAACCCATCTGTTCACGCACACTACTGTCTAAAAGTAATTGGATCAATTAGAATCGAATATCTATCACAGTTATTATTTCCGAACTCATGCAACGCCATCTTTGCTTCAGAACCCACAGATCTTCGCCATCCTCTGCTATTCTTCAAATCAAGTTTACTTCTGGTTAGAACATTTTTGTTCTTTTATAAAAATTGCACCTTAGCTTTGAAATTGTGAACATTGCTATAAATAATGTCAGGTTTAAACTACAATTAAGAGTTGTTTGTTTTGTATATGCAATTCAAAAAACTCCACAAGTCTCACAGCACACGTTTCACGCAATTTTCTTATAAAAAAAGTAACAAATTTTCCAATAATTTTAATGCAGTCGTGGAACACTTTCTCCTCGATTTTAATTAATTCCGGAAATTGCGTTGGAAGATAGGTCATGAACAAGAGCTTTGATACTGCTGTCGAACACCGGGGCTCTCCCACTTAAGAATGCACTATCGCGACTCACTCGTCGATGTAGTGCATCTGAGCAGCTTTAAATTAAGACGAATCGAAAATTAACGGGCCTGCAACGTGTAATAATGACCATAATAATTAACTCTGACGGAGGGATTAACATGTCGGCTTAATTATGAAGACAGGTACTTCAGCCACTTTTTGACTACTTGCACTAGTTTCTCGGTGAAAAGCGCTGTCACCGTTGGGCTATTTTTGATTTGATGTAGACTAGAAGTGCGGTCGGCGACTCTTGCGATACGCACCCAAGGCTGACACAGTTTTATATGATTTGTTCGCAGTTCTCGCAGATACTTAGCTGAAAAACAGCAGATCCCACTTCGAGAGCTCGTTCCGCTGTTTATCGGCGGAAATAGTTTACTTGAAATATTGACCTTAACCCAATTTAAAAGGGGGAAAATAATTGATGCATCAGCGCAGCGGTTATCCTCGATGCCTCCTAAAACTGCAATTACTGCAGCCAAGCCCCGGGGAAATATTTCCTTTGTCCAGACTCGGCTAGAAAGTTTGGAGGACAGTAAACAAATGTTTTTCAGTTTAGTAATGGACTTTGGGATTTGTTCATCTTTTTGCGATATTTATAGAAGATTGACAAGGTTTAATGTTGATTGTGGATTTTCCTCTTTTTTGTTAATTGGCAACTAATTTGTTTACATGTTTGTATTCTCTTGCATGCAGTTTGCTTTTCAACCTTCTCTTCTTTTTTTAGATTCATAACGCAATTTCATGAAGGGTTAAAGTGGCTTATAGAGGTCAGATACTCCTATTACTAAATGCGGGAGGCATTGTAGGTATAAAATATTGTCGTAAGTGCGTCGATCTGCTTTCACCTAATATGAAGCCTTTGAATAAATTCGTATACGTGCAAAGAGTTGAATATGAAAAATGTCAACGTAATATTGACCACAGAAAAATCAGGTAATAGTTCTCATTTAACATGGTCTTGACGACATTGACATTATTTTCTTGCTTGCTCTAGCTCTAGTGAGATAAACGTAATTTAATTATAGAAGAAGAAAGACGTCGGATTATTTATTTTTTTATGTGAAAGACCCTTAAAGGCCCTTTATACTATCGACAATCTATTTTAGGGATGGCCGATTACATCGTGATTAATCGGACAATCGATTATTCGATTCGATTAATCGAAACAATCGCATCGTTTTCTTCCAATCCGATTACATCGAAAATAGATTATTTCATGCGATTATTGCATCCGATTATTGAAAAATAAGAAAATAATTATTGAATTGTTAAAAATTGTAAAACAACAGATAAAAGGATGGCAGAATTTGAACCTAGATAATTGTTATTAAGTTGGAAGTACAGCTGCTTCACCACACGTCCCTATACCAAACGCAAGTATCAAAAAGATCTAGGTAACGTAAACATCTTGTCTTGTCGGTTGGTATTCGCGTCTAAAATTCTTGTGCGTCGATCATCCGTTGAACAGAGAGATAGTAGTTTTTGCTCGGCAAAAATGGCACCGGGTAGCGAAACTCTGTGGTCAAAATATAATCTTAAGTAACTTTCTTCTAGATTGATAAGTAATATACTCTGTTATCAAAAATAATTCTATGATCGTTTCAGAAGTATATTTACTTTTATATTTGACACTATTCTATAATAAAAATCTTTATTCTAAAGAACTGTAAAATTTCTTAATTGCATAATCACTACCTATTATTTAATTTTGATAATTTTATATTACTAGGTATATTACTTTGTACAACAATATAACAGTAGAAAAGTGTTTTTATCAATTTTTATTGAAAATGATTCGATTATTACATTAATCGATTATTTTCAAACGATTAATCGATTAGAGATAATCGAATGGTCCGATTAATCGTCATTCGATTAATCAACATTTTTTTAGTAATCGGCCATCCCTAATCTATTTTCTTCGTATAGAGTGCAATGTCGAACAGCAGCTCTAGTCGGGGAGGAAGGAACTGCCACAATCTACCCGCGATATTTTTAGTCCACCTACTCCCAGCCATTCCTATCGCGACTTTGCTTCGGGGTATCGAGAAACAACTCGGTGGAGTGCTATGCCTCCTGAAACGAGTTGAATCTGATCAACCAACCGATGACATGCGTTTTGGTGGAGCGGGGAAGGGCTAATGAGGGCTATGACAGAAAGAATCAGGAATGCAAAGAGGGAAGAAGAAAGAAGGAAAGTTATGTAGGTGAGAAAGTGGTAAAGGCGAAGGACCGTAGGGCTGATTCGAACCCGGGAGCTCTGAGTTGACCGTCTTTGGTTCTAAAATGAAAAAAAATTTGTTCTTGTTTTTGCAGTTTACCAATAACCATTTTTTGGCAGTTTCATTGCAAAGATAAGGGTTTTTAGTTTTCCATGATCCGATTTATAGAACCGGAGTTATTCACATTTTAAGCTCGAAAAACGCGCTGAAAAAACTTTAATTGTTTATAACAAAACATCAAACAAGATAAGATCGTAATCTTGCTGTTACCAGACTGTGCAAATTAATATGCTTTATTTACTGCACTATGAGGATACATTCCGGACACTATTATCACTATAACATCCGTGCATGCTACCAGCGCTTCTCCGCTTCTGTCTAGCTTTTGTAGTATGCCATTTATCGTTTGTCGCTTGGATTATTCTGGTTCTTAGTAACCTCCATCAGGAAGAATTTCACTTCATGCAACGCCTTCATTCATTTACAATAAACAGGTGATAACAGAAAGCAAACCCAAGGCCGACCTACTTACATCTCTGTTTACCAAGAATTCTTCCTTACCCGATGTTGACATGCAACCCCTATCATCGAGTGTTCCGCCCACTCAATGGATAGAGTTTTCTTCAGGACGCGTGAAGTTTATGTGTCTCAAAGAGCTTAACTCCAACAAAGCCACTGGCCCTGACAAAATGTGCTTTACCTTAAAAAATCTGGCTCACCTTTGGCTAAAACTCTGCGCAAACTTTACGCCCTTATACTTCTCCGGAGTTTATCCTGACTCTTGAAAACTGGCTCATGTTCAGCCTATACCGAAAAAAGGTGAAGCTAGTGACCCTGCTAACTACCGCCCAATAGGAATTACTTCTATTCTTTCCAAAATTATGGAGACAATAATAAATAGAAAGATAGACAAGATCTACTGGCGACTTCCTTATTTGCCTAACGGAGCACCTTAGCCGAAGTATACACCGATTTTGTGGATCTGGTCTGGTTTCTCTGGATATCTCCAAGGCTTTTGATAGAGACTTCGTTGCGTTCTAAAGAACTGGGCCTGTACTCTCAAAGACGAAACGAAACGAAAACGAAACCGTTTTGTCAAAATGCTACCTTGGAAGACGATATCGTCTCGTTTTCGTCTAAACAAACGACGACATATTTGTAATCGTCTGCGTTTGGACGTTAGTACTAAACATACAATTTGTTGGGATTGTTAATTATTTTGATATTTTTAATTTGTTTCGCATAATAGGTCAAAATTTGCAATACCAAGGCAATAGAGATTATCGTCTCCAGGAATAGGAAATATATTTTCGTCTCGTCTCGTTATTTCGTTTCGTTTCCTCATCGTCTCGTCTTCGGGAGTACAGGCCCTGGATTAAGAACTTCCTTTCTGGCCGTTCAATCAAGGTAGTATTGGATGGCGTCGAATCCAACCCCCACACCATCTCCACGGATGTGGATGGGTTCACTTTTGCGTGAAAGCTCCTCATATGTAGGTTGGCTAGAGGTAGCAAATGTCCATAGTAAATGTCTATAGTATTTGATGTAATTTACATGTTCTAAAAAAACTGGAAATAATTCCTTTTGACATGAATATGTCTTATCCCTGGGGTCTATTTAAAAGAATGTGTGGAACAAAAATCGTTACCATGACTCATTACTGAGTTTGGGGGCTGAGTTGGGATCTAGTTTAGGTATGTAGAGGAGGGCGTAGTGGGGATAGCAGTGGGCCTAACTAAGGCTGACACTAATGAGTCATTAACGATGACTCACTCTATGGCATGATATTGGCTGCGCCTGGGCAAGGCATCCTATAAAAAAATACTCAAATCCCTACTAACATAACCCTTCTGACAATAGTAGGTTTTTAGTAGCTATCAGTAGTTATAGTAACATTATATTATAAAAGATACACTATGTTTAATCTAAGTACATATATGTATACCTAGTTTAAGTGTGCCTTGTTTGGCGAATAATAAATAAATAAATAAATAATTATGCGCAGATGTATGCACGTGGTCTCAAATCATAAGCATTTATTTATCATTCACTGCATTTTTAATAGTTTCATTACGTAGCGGTTTCCACTTTTGAGCACGAATACTGTGTAAGTATTTTTTAAAAAAGGTGTGTGATGTGGATTTGTTGATCGTTGTTGTATGTTTGTATGTATATGTTTGTATGTATATAGTGTATATAACAGATCGAAAAAAAAAACATAAAACCATTTAAATCTTTCATTTCATTTGTTATATAAGAGATATTCATGTCCACTGTGCCATCGAGAAGCCATGGCATTTCTAAAAAAATTTTTTTTACTAAAATTTTATGCTTATCTGACTCCATTATAATCTTCTATATACAGTGTGTGTCAAAAGTGAGTCAACACCTAAAAATATTGAATAGAAAATATTGGATAAACAAAATAATTCAAAAAAAGCGTCAACCCAAAACCTTACCTTACCTTTTACCTTACCTAACCTTTATAGGTATGGGTATCAAATGAAAGGGTGTGACAAGTAGAATACTATTATCTGGGTCGCTTCATTCCAAATTCAAAATGGCGGTTTACCTTTTCCTTTACTTCGCTCTAGGTATGGATATCAAATGAAAGCGTATGACAGCAAGTAAGAAAGTAAGCTGTATGACGCCATTTAAAATCAAATATGGCGGTCACTACAAAATGGCGGAAGTCATATAATATACTACAAATAGAAAATAACTATATGGTTTAAAAAAACCAAAATATACGCTTTTATTTTAAAATAAACTAAAAAGTAAGTAAAGTAAGGTAAACTTTGCTGCAGCCAGAATATGGGAACAAACTACCTTTCGAAATGTAAAAAAATATTTTAAAATATAATAAAATATTATTTTTATGTTACGTTTTTTATAATGCAATAGTTTTTCATGTTGTATTTGTTTATTTCAAATGATTTTTTTTATTATTATTTTTCTTATTACTATTTCATTATTAATATTTTTGAATTGAATTTACTTGTATGTTGTCTTAAATGAGTTTTTCCTTTATTTTTCAACACTAATTGTTCCTCCTAATTACCATTTCACTACTAATTCCTAATAGGTTTCATTTTTCCCGGGTTCCCGGTGAAACCCGGATCCAGGAAACGTGACTCTCTAAAGTCCACTAAAAGAAATTATTTCTATATGGAATGTACTGTTCATCAATAAAATTTACTGGGAAGCAGTAAAATTTATAATGAAAGTGTTTTTAGTAAGTAAATTTCTAGTATTCTTTAACAGTGCAATAGAATAGTAGTGTTAATTTTCATAATTTAAAAATTTTCTTGAGTTTTAATTATAAACTTTAATATCTCTGACAAACATTACGCTGGAATTACCTCTGATAGTGACGCAGGTAACAAAAAAGAATTTAGTTATAGGTTTATAATTAAAATAACTTGTGTAATATGAAATATCGATTATCATCTTCAATAGAAAAAATCCCTGCGCAAAAATATAAATTTTCGAGAATTTTGGATTCAGAAAGTGAAGAAAATTTGATAAACAATAATTCTTATAATAGTAATAGAGTAAACCCTTTTAGCACAGAAGGTGCACTTACTAGCTGGTCCAAGAAAAATTAACCTACTCAGCACAATCAAGCGCTAAGATGAGGCTCTCAACTAAGCATGCAAACATAAAAGAATTAAAAACATCCAAATTAACATGCAACCCACGCAAGCAAAAGGAAACATACCTAAGCGTGCCACATCGTTATCCAAGTTTAGTAACTTAAGCCCAGATTCATATGATGGAAGAACTAATGGGAGTTTCTAAGGAACATGATTCAGTGCGAGTCGAACAAACCTTCGTTGAACCGATTCAATAGTTCTAACATGCGAATTGTAGTGAGGAGACCAAACCTGGGACGCACATTCGAGCAATGGTCTGACAAGAGAAATGTAAAGGTGTTTTGTGATCAAGGGGTTGTTAAATTCTTTGGACCACCTTTTTATAAAACCCAGGACTAAACTACCTCTGAGCGATTAGACCCAAATATCTGGTCTGTCGAGGGGATCGTTCGGTCTTTGTATGAAGGGTGCGAACCAGTGGTTTGTGATCAGGAAGACTACAAAATTGCGTCCTTCAAGGAAATAACGGAAGTGTTTGATCGCTGGGTAAATTGCAAGAAGCTCGCGATCGAATGCAGAGTACTTCCGTTCTGTTGGTGACAGCTTTTTGGAATAATAAGGTAGTGGTTGCCACCGGTGACCGTTAAATTGTTCCAATACACCTCTAATTGCATAATCAGAGGTATCAGTCGTTCGACTGTATTTTGCATTCTCGATTGGATGGTTCAGCAGAGTTGCTTCAGCCATCGAGGTTTCCACCTTGAGGAAAGCCGCCTGACATTCTGCTGTGCAGGTAAATACTTTATTGGCACGTGAGCGGTTTCTCAAATGCTCGTGTATCGGCACCAACTGTTCAGCGAATTTCGGGATAAATCGGTGATAGAAATTCACCATTCCCAAAAACTTCTGGATCGATTTGACAGAAGCTGGAGGTGCGAGATCAACGATAGCCTGAACCCGATCGGAGGATGGAAGTATTCCATCCTTTGTGATGTGGTGGCTCAGAAACTTGGTCTCTTATGTACCAAAAACGCATTTCTCCAGCTTAATGGTTAAATCGAAGCTATTGAGGTGTTTAAAGAGGTCTTCAAGATGAACGATATGCTCATCCTCGGTTTTGCTGGCGATAAGTATATTGTCCAAATATACAACGAAGTCGAGATCTCTCGTAACTTCATTTCTGAACCTTTGAAAGGTTTGGGCTGCATTCCGTAAGCCGAATGGCATACACGTAAATTCATATAAGCGCCGATTGGCGTGATAAGTTCAGTCTTATGCACGTCTTCTGGGGCGAATGGTTTGTGATGATATGCATGTACCAAATCAACCAAATCAAAATTGTGCAGCCGTGAAGATTCACGGAGAAATTCTGTATGTGAGGAGTGAGGGAATGGATATCTATCCTATCCGGCACAGTGACAGCATTAAGGTGACGGTAGTCGCCGCATGGCCTTCAATCATGTGAGTCCCATTTTAGTGACCAGATGAAGCGGAGATGCTGCGGGCGACGATGGAGGTCGACAAATCCCCAATTGGACCATATGGTCAAACTCTAACTTTGCCACCTTCAGTTTCTCCGGAGGAAGTCGCCGAGCGGAGCTTCATCTGGTCCCTAAGCGTACTTCGTTAATAGCCCTTTATACATGCAGATAATTTGGCATGGTATTGTTTCGGGGTTGTAGTCGACTGTAGCGCACACATTTATTCTAAAATTCGTGCGTTTGTCAACTAAATGCCAATCTACAGTACACAGACAGAAGTGCTTAAGTGCAAAATATGTGTTTCGAGAAAATCGCCCTCAAAGATTTTTTTAGATACAGAATTGTTCACAAAATGACTTTTGCCGGTCGTATAACTCGGCAACCACAGCTCAGTTTAAGACAAGAATTATAACAATGATTAAGAATAAAATACTGAATACAAAAATGCAATAAACTCAAAATCGTCAAAATTGCACTTAACCACATCCGGCTGTGTACTGTAGCAATACTTGAAATCGAGGGACAATTCGATCTTCGGACAGTGATGATAAACGGAGATGACGGAAATTGGCTATCTCGATAGGGACGGAACGGAAAGCGGCTAGATCACTGAACTTTGGGTTGATCGATGAAGTGTTCCGATTGATCGTTATTGATCGTGTTTATCGTTTTCAGAATATGTTGTGTGACTTTGCGTAAAACTTAGTAATTAAATTTGTACGCGGTCACCACAGACCCTTTCCAGTGTCTTAAGCACGAAGGATGTTTGGCTAATCAGGCTAATAGTTCTTCGCGGATTCGTGATTTCTTCTCTTGTTCATCTCCATCTCTTGGGGATGTAACTGAGCAACACGCAGCTCTTTAACAGGACCACTAACCATGGTACTATTACCTCAAGTAGTTTCTGCCGCCAGATGCTTGTTTTTGCGTGTGACTTCTCTTTTTACGGATAATCACTATTTGTGTTGGTAAGTATGATTTGATCTTGATGAAATAAAAGAAGATATTAAATGGAATGGTTGTTATTTATTAACAAAACACTAATACTCGAACAATGAAGTTATAAATATGGAAACGCGTAATCTTGATGTTAATTCTTGTTTCTAAACCTCTGTTACGATTTGGTAAATCCCAAACCGTATCTACCCCTAACTGTGTTAGATTCCTTACCCGGTGTGGTGAATCCCACTTGTAGGTAAAGAATGATTTATATTTCCTGGAATTCGCCTTTTATACTGTTTCCTTGATTCAAGCTCGCTGTAATATTCTAGTAGGCGAGCTTTTGATAACTTTCACTATAATTTTTATAGTATTAGAACTGCCATATATAGGATGCTTTGCTTTCCTGACATCCCAAAATTAATTAATTTATCAGTCAACATTTATTTTGACTTGTCACGCGTCAACATTCTCCCCCCGTTGAGAAATTTATTTGATCAACTCATTTTGGTATTATTTTATTTTAAATTTTTATTAATATTAATTAATTTTAGGTTTCACATACTTCAAATTCGACCAAACAATTTTATTTTTGCGTATCAAAATTCTTACACTCCGCCCTCCATCCAAGAACATCGTATAACGCTTCCTAGCGGTACCTCGAATATATTTCCAAGGTATAGATTCTAATTCTTCATAAGAAATGGTGAAGCTTCTCCCTTCTTTCGTGATTAACGTATAATCCCTTTTTTTCTCAATATTTGTGTTACTTAATTCGTTTTCGAGCTCATTTTGGACGACCATCTCCTCCCAGTTTATACTTCTTCCAGGAGTGATGGGTAATTCGTCCTTTTCTTTATTATGTTCGGTCAGTGGTATATTTGTTGGAGTTTCACTTCGCTCTTTGTTCGGTTCTTCGTATGGAGTTGACGGTGTGGTAATGGACCACTCTCCTATTGTTCTCCCAGGAGTCCGACAATATATTCCTTCTGATCCTTTAGAGTCAACTTCTGAATTCATCTGAATTACAATCTAATGAATTTATGCGATATTTAACAATATATTTATATAGATTTTCAATTATTTATTTTTTTTTTAAATTTTTAACGTCACGTTATTTCGTCGTACTTTCTAGAACTAGACAAATTACAAATTATTCCTCGGTCCTACTATGTTATTTTCCTACGTCTACTGCAAGTTCATTATTCTCAATCGATAAAATTGCAGGTTTCCGAACATTTCTTTTTAGACTGGTTTCATCTGTTTTTACTAAAACAGTGCGAATTACACCATCGCTACCTGGATAACATTCTATCACTCGTCCCATGGCCCAATGTGCTGGTGGCTGTGACGGCTGCTGTTCCTGCTGCTGAAACTCCAATTCAGCAAGTTCCCTATTTCGTTTCTCTCTAAGAATATCCTGATTGTGGGCATTTTCATAAACGCAAGACTGCCGCAACATTGCAGAATTCAGCTACAGACTTCCTATTGCTGAATTCTGCAATGTTGCGGCAGTCTTGCGTTTATGAAAATGCCCTGTATTGCATTAGCATTTTCCTCTTGGCAAAGTATTTATGATGCTTTCTACCATCTAGAATTTTATTGCTACTGTTTGTTTGTTGTATTGAATACTTTTCTGGTGAAGGACTATTGTTGTTGTTGCTGGCGTTGTTTAAGAATGCTTGGTTGATTGCTGCCCGTGATCTAATATGCTCACGAAAACTTAAGAAGTTCGGGCTTGGTATTGGTGGATTGCATGATAGTGGTGTTGTATTGCCGCTGCTTAAGCTTGGAGAGGGAATTGGTCCATTTGTATTATGCTGCGTACACACCGGCCCAACGAAGGCCAACAACGACATTCGACGTTGGCTACCGAACGTTCGTTCGCGTTCGGAGATACATCCAAGCCGCGTCTCCACCAACCGAACATGTTCGCCGAACAGTGTTCGACAGACATTTGTGATGTCCGCCGAACATTTTTCGGTGTTGTAGCGAACATTGATTTCTTCGCGGCTATTGAGCTCTTGAAAATGTTCGCCGAACATGTTTGGAAACCAAATGTGGAATGTTTGTCCGTTTTTATGTTCGCGAACACTGTTCGGCAAACATGTTCGGTTGGTGGAGACGCGGCTCCATAAGCATTTGTTGGTTTAGCAAACGTTCGTTGGGACGGGTATTCGGTTTAATTGCATCGAAGGGTGCTATGGATGACGACAAAGAAATTATTATATCTAGTTTCATATACCTTAACGAAACATGCTTCAATTTAATTTTCCTAAATGCCACTAAAAATATCTTTTCTATAAAATGCAACAAAATCCATAAACGTCACACTCTTAAAATTTCGGACTTCGAGCCTGTCAATCGTTGGTTAAACTTCGATGCCCGTCCACACCACATTCGCTCAAATGGCTTGTTTCCTTTGATGTTACCGACACGCTACGGGTTACAAGCGAACGCCAACGAATCTTCGTTGGCTTTCGATAAACCGTCCACGCAGAACCAACGAACGTCAGCGAATCCCATTCGTTGGCCTTCGTTGGCCCGGTGTGTACGCGGCATTAGAGAAAATCGATGATGTTTGTCCTGCATTAAGGGATTGGCTACTGTACCTGGTTGCACCATCTTCTGAAGGTTTTGGTACCCGGAGATCTTGTTCGGTCTCGTGTGTACTCTGCTGTAATTCGCTATGTAATCCCTTGATCTTCATTGCTTCGGCTACTTTGAGAAAGTGTGGTAGATCTTCGTATTTCACATTGACCTGGCCACTATACATGAAATCTAGAAGTCCAGCCATATGATTGCTATCGACATCAGTCATAAACAGGATAGGATGACTGCATGGATGATCTAGAAATATTTTCTGGAAATAAGAGCTGCACACGGAAAGGACCAGCTTATGAGCTTTAAATATTTTTCCACCAGCTGCTATAGTCACATCGACCATTTTCTCATCCTTTTGCAAACCGTGGAAACCTTTACACATATTGCCATGAAAGTTATTCCAGGATAACAAATATTGATCTATAGTATGATGCTCTGGCTGTTGATTATGCTGCGGTGATTGTTGTGATGGTTCTGGACGAACTGAAGGCTGTTGCTGCTGTCGCTGATGTTGCTCAGGAGCAATGACTGGTTTTTTATTGTCTTCATTATTGTTTAAATTATTGTAATCATTGACTGAAACTTCCGATACTCGGTCCTCATAGTTATCATTTTCACTTTCTTGTTTTCGTCGAACTAGTTCTGATATATCCATAAATGCTCCTGATGTTGAGTATTCTTTCAGAACATCATTATTTTGATTCTGAAGCCTCGTATCCTTACTCAACTTCCGCTCGACACTCTCAAGTCGCTTTAGTGCACATTGGTAAGAACTTCCTAAGTTAGTAACTTGTGATTTGAAAGGTAATGCTACAATATATCTTCCGTTAGATGCTCGTTTGACGTGTTTTTGAAAATGTTGTTCACATAGCTCTTCTTCCAAAGAGAACTTGTTTTCCCTTGGACACTCTTCTTTCTCCCAAAATTTGCTCAAGTTAAATTGTAACGATGTCGTGAGATGACAGGTATGATGGTTGCGTGATGATTTTGTAGTCGGTGCGGCGCCTCCGACAATCCAACCAAGCAATGTCTTTTGTAATAAGAACTCTTGCTTCTCTGGTAATTGAATTCGTATTTGCCCTACTGATAGTACTGAGAGCGTTGTTCCTGCTCCTAAGAGGATATCGATTGGTGCTGGTTGGTAAAACTTAGGGTCTGCTAGTTTGAGATTCCTTGGTATACAACCAGTTTCGATCTTGATTTGTTGTTCTGGTATTGCTTGAGAGATGGTCGGTATAATTAAGAAGGTCAATGTTCTTTCATAATTATTTCTACATGATTGAATGGTTGTGATTACCATCTCCTTTGCACATGTTGTCGTTTCGTTTAGCATGCCTACGGGTATCTGGCAGATACTCCTTTTCAAACCTAAAGTGTTAGCTAAACTCTCTGTTATAAAATTGGTGGTGGAACAGGTGTCCAATAAAGCTCGGCATTGAATTGGTTGAGTGTCCTTGTCCAGAATATTTAGCATAGCCGTTACCATAATATCGTTTGCCACCGAGTTTATAACCAAACTAGTTGGGTTTCTTTGACTCGGCATAGCATTCCGCATTAGTCATGTTTCTGATTCTAATTTACACCTTTCTGGTGGGATGGGATTGATTTTGTTCTGATCAACTTCGATATGTAGTAATGTGTTATGACGTCTCTTGCACCGTTGACAAGATGTCCTTGATTTACACTGATTTACTCCATGCCCTTTGCCAAAACAATTGAAACATAAATCAGCTTTAGAAATGACCTCTTGTCTTTTTTCTATTGTCAACTGACGAAATTTATTGCATGTGTAAATCCTATGGGATTCATTACACATTGGACACATGATACCTAAATTGTTATTGCTTTTATCTATTGTCGTAAAGGTTTGCGAACGGTCACGAAATTTAGCTGTACCATTGGCCTCATTTCCTTGTCTTGAAGACCTGTAGCTTGGTTGTTCAGTTGTAACATTTGCTACGCAAGTAGCTCGCCTTTCTAGAAATTTGAGCAATTCGATATATGAAGGCATTTCCTTCACAGTAAACGACAATTCCCATTGTAATACCGTGTTAGTGTTCAATTTCGATAATATTAAATCAATTAACGGTATGTCCCAATGAGACACTGGTGCCTTTAAATTTTCTAAGGCTCTAGTATGCTGTTGGAAAGTGTCAACTAAACTGTTTATAGCCGAAGGTGTATCCTTTTGTAGCTTCGGATATTCTCGCAATATTGCCCAATGGCGACGCAATGTTCTACTTGTACATTCGAATTTTTCCTTCAAAATATTCAAGGAGGTTTTGTACTTTTCTTCATTAGTCTCTAAAGCTTCTATTACTTTAGCAGCTCTTCCTGTAAGAGATAAGCGCAGATACTGTAATTTCTTTACTTCTGGCAAATCTTCTTGGTCAATGAGCGTACTAAAGAGACTATAAAATGAAGCCCATTTTTCGACCTTTCCATCGAAAGTCGGTAATGGGATCGGTGGTAAAATCACTGCAGAATTATTGATTTTATGTACAGATGAACCTGATGATGTTTCAGCGTTATTGATTTTCTCTACATATTGCTCCTGTATTTGTAGTACTCGACTTCGTTCCAAATTATAACTCTCAATAATTTCAACACGACGACCTTCTTCCGTTTCATCAATTTCTTCTATGTTAGCTTGTAGTTCTTCAAACTTCTCAAAAGCCTTTTCCATCGTATCAAGGGTTGTTTTCACTAGGTAAATGTTGCGATTGGTCGCGTCTGTATCCCATTTGTCGAGAATATTTCTTAAAATTGTTATGGTTGAAATAATATAAGCCCGTTGCTTCTTCAATTTGCTTAGTTCGGCCATTTTCGCTTCTTGTAAGTTGATTTACGAAAATAGTCTTGTGATCACTGGCCACCCAAGTTGATTGCTTTTGTTGATGATAAGTTGCTGGCCAGATCCGGCTCGAAGGACCAATGTTTTTGCGTGTGACTTCTCTTTTTACGGATAATCACTATTTGTGTTGGTAAGTATGATTTGATCTTGATGAAATAAAAGAAGATATTAAATGGAATGGTTGTTATTTATTAACAAAACACTAATACTCGAACAATGAAGTTATAAATATGGAAACGCGTAATCTTGATGTTAATTCTTGTTTAATTCTTGTTTCTAAACCTCTGTTACGATTTGGTAAATCCCAAACCGTATCTACCCCTAACTGTGTTAGATTCCTTACCCGGTGTGGTGAATCCCACTTGTAGGTAAAGAATGATTTATATTTCCTGGAATTCGCCTTTTATACTGTTTCCTTGATTCAAGCTCGCTGTAATATTCTAGTAGGCGAGCTTTTGATAACTTTCACTATAATTTTTATAGTATTAGAACTGCCATATATAGGATGCTTTGCTTTCCTGACATCCCAAAATTAATTAATTTATCAGTCAACATTTGTTTTGACTTGTCACGCGTCAACAATGCTTTCAATAGGGAGAAGCTATTAAACGCCTAGAGGAACTTTTCCTTTGTAATAATAGTGGTAATCTCCTCCCAGAGAAACCTCTGTCCATTCCCTGATGCTTCGACGTATGGCCTTACTTGCCTGATTTTTTATTTTTATTTTCTCGTACTTTGGTCATAAAACCGGTCGCATCTTCTGACTTTGGTTTGTATACCCAACATATTATTATTTGTTTATGTATTTTTTCCTTTATCGAGTTCCACATCAGATTTAAATCAGAACCCTAACTTTATCTGATTTTTGTTCAAATGGATTACTAGTACAAAAGCTTAATTAGAACAGAACACCAGAATTTCTGCATTACATTCGAGATAAGCACAAAAGAACCAGATTAAAAATATTTTGAAAAGAATTGAATGTTTCTGTTTGACCAACATCCAATGCATTTTAAAATACCGGATGTACGAACGAAACGCAAGATATATAGCACATTGTGAGACCGCGCCATTAAACCAACAGAAATCATCCTTTCAGCAAATTATCTTGAGGCAATTGATGTCGAGCATGAATAAATTATATTTCTTCAAGCACTTGCTATGTGTGCCACCACATCGCGTGCACGAAAAAGTCCTCGAGTAGTTTATTCTGCTGCCAATATTTATCTAATGAGAAACTATCGAACAGGTCCTTGGGCAAGAGCCAAAAGCACACACCGCGTCAACAGCAGATTCTGATCAGTCTCAGGTTCCAATGGACAGGGTGCACCTGTTTCTGTCAGTCAACCGAGGAATTGATATCCTAATTGCTGTGTAAGCGTCGATCGCGCCACGCGATCTCCAAATAAAGATAAAACTTATCAGCTCGCAATCAATCTGGCCGACTCGAACGGTACCCGCCATTTGCGATATGCACGATTGCACCCGGTGCTCAGCTGAGCGTTCACAATAAATTAATTTAATTACGTGCTGGTGCTACTGTCGTCTAGTGAATTGTTAACAGCTCAATTTCCCGTCGAGACAGCGACAAAATCTTTGGGTATCCACCTTTAAGATTTCCGCCAAAAAAACAAAAATAAGAGATTGCGCCGCTGAAGACTCTTGTGTCATGGATTTCGCGTCTCGCTCGCTGTGGAGCCCCCAGACTGAATTGAGCCGCGCACGCATTATGATTCTTGTCACGTGAATCTTTGTGCTAGGTGGAATCCACCTGCACACCCTGTACATCTTCGAGGCGATGGAGGAGCAAGATTTGTACATGAAATTGGGTCAAGTTCGTCTGATATTTTCGCGGACGAGAATAAGAAAATTCACTTAAAGCTGTCGCCCGAGAATTAATTATACGGACGTGCACGACGTCGCCGCTGATGTCACTACGAGTGTAACTCATGCAACGGAAACCTGTGTGACAAGTTGCCAAGTTTTTTCAACAATGTTCGGCGCTGGGGATTGCCTCGTTTTCAAGTCAAATTTATCGCGAAAAGATGCAGTGGGCTTGGCCAAAAGTCAGGCAGAAGTATGAAAAATTATTTTTAGGAAGGACGCGGCATTTTTTGTTTAAATTAAACTTTTCGGCTTTTGGATGCAAGTAAATAAAGGTTACTTAACAAATTTTCGTTTTTGCAGCTGGAGCACCAAGATGAACGACTGTTACACTGTGGAATCAAGTTATTTTATGCGGAATTGTGCCGTGATGGAGGTTAGATGTTTACGTGGTTGTTGTACAACTCAATTTAACCAAGAACATCGAGATTCTTGTCTCGTGCGTGAAGTCAGGTGTGTTGATGGATTTGATTAGTTTGCATTGAATTTGTGGGAATAGATATATTGTGGGCGCTACTTCATGTGTGGTGAATAGATATTCAATTGATATTTTATTTCACACATCATGGTCTCTTATATTTTTAGGAACTTAAGGACTGGACATGAAAGGACAATGGGGAAAAACGTCCCCGACCTCGCACAGATTTGAAACCTGTCTCAGTCGAAGTGTCTTAGCGTCTTTTTTCTTAACATAACCTAACCCGCAGCAACAGCGCAACCTCCTGGGGCTGCTATAAGTAGAAGATGAATAGATACAAAATGGCAATAATAAAAGCTAAACGTACCGACCGTGCTACCATTTGCAGCAATATAGAGTCCACGTCGGAAACCTCCAGGCTGCGTAAAATATTAACTAAAGAGCCAACAATGCTTAGTTATTTAAGCCATTCGACTGACTCAAGCAGAGAATCCCTGAAACTACTTATGTCCACCCACTTCCCTAGTAGTACTCCGATTAAGACAGCTATCACGATAAACTCTTCAGCCTCACTACAGCTGATCAAATCTGTTATAAGTAGAGCAAAAATTAAATGGGCTGTAAACACCTTCCACCCTTATAAATCACCAGGCCCTGACGGCATAGTGCCTGCATAACTGCAGTGCACCCTTAGTTACTTCATGCCCTGGTTGCAGGCCATGTTTACTGGGTGCCTTCAAAATAACTGCATTCTCTCTAGTTGGAAAGAGGTTAAAGTAGTTTTAATACCTAAGGCAGGAAAAGCCTCCCACGCAACACCCGAAGACTTCAGGCCAATCAACTTATCATCCTTTCTATTAAAGACTCTAGAAAGGCTAATCGAAATATATCTGAGGCAGACCATACTAACCTTGGAACTCTCTGGCGCACAACACGCCTACACAAATGGCAAATCTACTGATACTGCTCTTCACTCATTGGTTTCAACCATTGAAAAATCCCTCGATGTCCAGGAGTATACATTAGTAGCATTTCTTGTCATAGAGGAAGCATTATTAATGTGTATTGCCGGACGACATTACCCTTGCCTTGACAAAACATGGGATCGAGACATCGCTGGTGTCTCTTATCCACTAAATACTTACTGGCAAGATGGTGAGCTCGATCTTGGGCGACAGCTCGTTCCGAAAGGTCGTAAATAAAGGAACTCCGCAAGGAGGAGTACTTTCACCACTCCTATGGGTCGTAACTATGAACCAGCTGTTGTGGCGCATGGAGGCAGAGGGGCATCACCTCCTGGCGAACGCGAATGACGTTGTTATAATCAAAAAAGGAAAATTTCCTCAAGTCCTCTGGGATCTCATGAAGGTGACGTTACAAAATCTCTTAAGCTAGACTACCACCCGCGGACTCAGCGTTAGCCCAGTAAAAACGGAACTGGACCTCTTCACAAGGAGGTATAAGATCCCTCCATTAACACCCCCGGCATAACAATGTTAGGCTCAAAATTAGCAACAGTGCCAAATACTTGGGAGTAGTCCTGGCCAAGAAACTCCTCTGGAATGAAAACACAGAAGAGCGCATTACGAAAGCGAATATGGCGCTTTTCGCTTGCAAAAAATCCATTGGGAAGAAATGGGGCTTCTCCCCTAACATAGTGCGATGGATCTACACAGCGATCGTCCGCCCAATTCTCCTTTACGGGGTCTTTGTATGGTGGCCAACCCTGAGTAAATCCTCCGTGCTGAACAAAATACAGAAAGTGCAAAGATGTCCGGAGTTATGAGAAACAGGAGCACCTACAGATGCCCTAAATGTTATGTTATACCGCCCTTCTTTAAATCTTGTGGCAAGGGGCTTTTGGGTCCTCGGTAGTCTAGAGGTAAGGCGTCTGACTACCATCCCAGAGGTCCTGAGTCCGAATCACGGCAGCGCCACGGTCCTTCGCCTTTCCCACTTTCTCACCAACATAACTTACCTTCTTTCTTCTTCCCTCTTTACATTCCTGATTCCTCCTGTCATAGCCTTACCTAGTCCTTCCGCGCTCCACCCCTGTCATCGGTTGGTTGATGAGATTCAACTCGTTTCAGGAGGCATAACACTCCAGCTAGTGTCTGTTCTGTTACTATCCCTACAAAAACCGCCTTCTGCATTTCCGAGATTACCTTCACGAGGAACTACGGAGTGCACATCCCTTCACGTCGTGAATGGAAAAATATACCACACGGTCTTCATCATCATCATTGCGCTCCTTTAATCCCTCATGGGACAAAGGGCGGAAACAGTTGCCCTCCAGCGGACTCTGTTTCGCGCGACAGCTCTCAGCTCCGACCAGGATCTCCCAGTTGTTGTGGCTTCTTCTAGTAGGGTTCTCCTCCACGTTGTTGTAGGTCTTCCTACTCGACGGGAACCTTGCGGATTCCAGTCAAGGGCCTGTTTGGCTAGATTTTCGTTTTCGCGTCGCAGGGTGTGGCCAACCCAATTCCATTTCCTTCGCCTGATTTGGTCGTCTATCCTTCTTGGCCGGCACGGCGCCATAGTTCTTCGTTTGAAATTCTATCTTGCCAGCGGATTTTTAGGATACGACGAAGGCATCTGTTGATGAAGACTTGTAGGCGCCCTGTGATGAATTGAGTGACTTCGATGTCTCGCAACCGTACCAAAGAACTGCCTTAACGTTGGAGTTGAACAGCCGCAATTTGGTGTTAGTTGAGATCTCCGTTGATCTCCATATGCGGAACAGGCATGCATATGCGCCTCGTGCTTTATTTATTCTGGAACTGACATCGTCTTCTGCACCGCCATTTTCGGTAATAATACTACCGAGGTAGCAGAATTTATCGACCAGTTCCATGTCACGGTTATTCAGCGCAGTCCGTTCAATGGTGTTTGCATTCATCCGCATTTCTTTAGTTTTAGTCGGATTTAGCCTTAAGCCTACTGGACTACTTTCTGTTGCCAAATTGTTTATTATTTTATCAGGCAGTCCACGTCGCCTTAGTGCCTGCCAAATGAAGCTCCTATTGACCGAGTCGAACGCTTTCTCATAATCTACGAAAGCAAGGTAAAGGGGGGATCGGAATTCAGTAGACTTTCTTCTTTCTTCTTCTTTAAACTCCTTTAATCCCTCATGGGACATAGGGCGGAAACAGTTGCCCTCCAGCGGACTCTGTTTTGCGCGACAGCTCTTAGCTCCGACCAGGATCTCCCAGTTGTTGTGGCTTCTGCTAGAAGGGTTCTCCTCCACGTTGTTGTAGGTCTTCCGACTCGACGGGATCCTTGCGGATTCCAGTCAAGGGCCTGTTTGGCTAGATTTTCGTTTTGGCGTCGCAAGGTGTGGCCAACCCAATTCCATTTCCTTCGGCTGATTTGGTCGTCTATCCTTTCTTGGCCGGCACGGCGCCATAGTTCTTCGTTTGAAATTCTATCTTGCCAGCGGATTTTTAGGATACGACGAAGGCATCTGTTGATGAAGACTTGTAGGCGCCCTGTGATGAATTGGGTGACTTTCCATGTTTCGCAACCGTACAAAAGTACTGCCTTCACGTTGGAGTTGAACAGCCGCAATTTGGTGTTAGTTGAGATCTCCGTTGATCTCCATATGCGGAACAGGCATGCATATGCGCGTCGTGCTTTATTTATTCTGGAACTGACATCTTCTTCTGCACCGCCATTTTCGGTAATAATACTACTGAGGTAGCAGAATTTATCGACCAGGAGCGCGTTCAAAAACCTTACTATGGTTAACCATGGTTAACTATGGTAAACTTTTGTCGTTCAAAAACTACGTGGTTAACTGCAACATGAAGCTCCTATTGACCGAGTCGAACGCTTTCTCATAATCTACGAAAGCAAGGTAAAGGGGGGATCGGAATTCAGTAGACTTTCTTCTTTCTTCTTCTTTAAACTCCTTTAATCCCTCATGGGACATAGGGCGGAAACAGTTGCCCTCCAGCGGACTCTGTTTTGCGCGACAGCTCTTAGCTCCGACCAGGATCTCCCAGTTGTTGCGGCTTCTTCTAGTAGGGTTCTCCTCCACGTTGTTCTAGGTCTTCCTACTCGACGGGAACCTTGCGGATTCCAGTCAAGGGCCTGTTTGGCTAGATTTTCGTTTTCGCGTCGCAAGGTGTGGCCAACCCAATTCCATTTCCTTCAGTTCAGTTCAGTAGACTGCTCCACTATTATTCGTAAGGTGTTGATATGATCAATACATGAGCGGCCCTTCCTGAATCCGGCCTGCTGCCTCCTAAGCGTTCGGTCTACTGCCTCACTTATCCTAGATAGTAATATACACGGCCTTCAGGGTGCCATAAACTTCTTTACTGATGGCTTTAAGCTCTAAATCAACCAGCAAAGCGATAGGAACCGGAAAGTCTATATCTTCTCAGATAGTCAGGCGGCTCTGAAAGCTCTGCGTTTTTGCACAAACAGTTCTAGAACTACCTCTGAATGTCAAAGATCTCTTAATCAGAAGGCTCAACAGTTCAAGACCCTCCTCGTATGGTTGCCCGGTCACCGAAATATAAAGAGAAATTGTAAAGCTGACGAACTGGCTAGGAAAGACACGACCGCTACTCTCCTTCCAGAAAAGGAAAGAGTTGGAATGCCTTGGGCCACCTTTAAACTCCAATGCAAACAGCACACAATGGAACAAGCGGAAAAGCATTGGAGGGATCTTAATAAATGCACTTTGGCCAAGCTAGCGGACAACTTCACTACTGAGCCTCGGGAGACAAGATCTCTCAGCTATAGTGGGAGTGCTGACCACACACTACTGTCTAATAGGGATACATGCGACTCGCTTAGGTCTTGATACCTACGATTTTTACAGAAGCTTTAAAGAATCTGTACAAAGAGGAAAGTGTACTGCATCTCCTCTGCCACTGCCCTGCCCTAAGCAGGACGAGGTTAACCACATTTGGTGAACCCTTTCTAAGCACGCTTGCGGAAATATCATAGATTGTGATCCCGCATCTTAGAAGATTCATTACTTCCTCGAGATGGTTTAGCAAAGAAACGACACTTTAACATCACGTTTAAAGTGGGATCAATATGTCATCACAATGGGCCTAGCCTTTTGGCCTAAGTGCATGTATGAGCTTAAACCCACAGCTCAGGCATATCTAACCTAACCTAACAGAATCAATTGAGGGGTCCGTGAATAGTGATGATATTGTGTGATTATGAGCGAACTCAAATGACAGGAGGCATTATGGAGACCACCACCAATTCCTAAATTTTTTTCGCAATCCACAAATGAATTCAAGTCTTTATGTTTACTTTTTTGGTGGACAGACCGACAGACAGTAAAAATAAAAAATGGGCATATGGCGGGTGAATCATGGCCGCTTTTTAAGGGGGATATAGCGGCATTAGAATGTTTACCTATTTTTAATAGGAGCACATATGGCATTTCGACGGCCAAACTTGACCAAAAGATTTAAATGGCCAAGAACCAAGCTGTAGACGCGGATGTTCCACGGGCAAATTTGGGCTACAAAAGAATCTGCCCGAAATGTATTGTTGAATTTGTTTTATGGGAACTTGAACATTTTATACCTACAATAAATGTTCCTTTCGATTTATCCTACAAGATTACAGTTGCACAAGAGGAATGAGCTTATGTATATTAAAAATAGTATTTTTAATCGCATTATATACAAACTATACCCGTCAGAGGGTGCGTGTGTATGTGGTGTACGGTCGAACTGACCTGCAACGTGCCTTCTGATGCCCGTCAAATCTCCAAGGACTATGTTTCAATCACTTTTGTTATTCGCCCGTTGTAAGGCCATATTTTATTTTAACTCGAGGAGTCATGATGTTCATCCGAAAAATGTAAACGTTGATGAAACTTCAACCAAAATTTGTTAGCGGAGTCCAACCATTTAGAACCATTGTTGGAGCGTTTAACTATCCGGAAGCAAAGGGCCGAGTTAGTTTAGAGAGTCACGAAAACCTTCCAAGGAGATCTAGCAGAAAATTATGTTCCTCCTGTGCTCTATATAAACCATGTATGTTATTTTTGCTTCCAACTCCTCGTTCATAAAGAAAAAGATGTTTTCTTAATATGTCGTAATTCAAAGAATAAAGAACAAAGCGTAGGCGGCAGACTCCTCTCAAACAATGGAGACAGTGAGTAAACTGACCTTACTTTACCACTTAAAGCATCTAATCAACCAAAAACTCGATTTCTATCCGACTCAGTACTTAAGCCATAAAAGTCTGGAAAAAAAACTTTATAACTCTCAAAAAATATTTATTATAACAATTTTATATAATTTTCCGCTACTTCGCCCTTGGGCATATTTTTCAAACATATCCCAAAAAGTTTTGCCTCCTCATAAACTCTACAAATATTTCCGCACAAAAAATTTATCTTGAGTAATTTTTAATTTGTCTTGAGCTGTTTGATGCGCGGCTTCGTGTTGACTAAGACACAAGGTCAATTAACGAACGGAGTTTAACGTACTAAGTTCAATGCTAAGAGCACAACGACCCGGAAGATACAGAACACATTAGCCAAAGCCTCAATAAAATAGAATTGCTTGAGATAAAAAACAAAATGTAAAGTGCGCGCGCATACATTTTGTGAAATCCGAAATTATTACTTGATCAATCAGCACTAATAGACAGGTCAATAGTTTATGATTGAACAATCAACGTCTCTGAGCCCTTCAAGGACTGCGAGAGCACTGTCATAATTACGGGCGGTTTTTTCGCGCGACTAGCACACCGCGCAGGAACGCTCCAGTTAGCGCGATCGCGCGTTGCGCCAAGTTGAAAAGCATAAATAAATAAGCGCCTTCAATTGAACACATCTTGGCCTGGCGAAGGCCTCCGATGATTAATTGCCTTTAATGCTCAAAATAGCCCGGGCCGCACTTTTCAATTATATCATACCTGGCCGTTCGATGAATGCTCCGAGTCCGAAAGCTATTATATCACATGCCTGTCAGAAGCGAGCGTCTGAGGAGTAGGTCAATGGTGGTTGCCGCGCTTGTTCTAGACTGATCTCGCGAGACACCTTTTAGCTTGGCTAAAATCGATTCAAAGCAGTTCGGCGTACTGATCATACGGATTATATGTAAATCCACCTGCGATCACATACCAGCGACTTCTTTGGGGCCCCAGTGCTGCTGAGCATTAATGCGATCGGACTTGCTGCTAATATGAAATGCTCCCGTCGCCCAAGCAACACCCAGGTGAGTTGTCGTGTCATTGGGGCGAAACCGATCGATAGCTGTTGAAAGCTCGGTAAATTGATCTTTGTCGGAGCTTAAACTCAGGTTGCCCCTGTCACAGCGAGTAAGGCGGCTGATGTTCAATAACCACATCGATTGTAGCGCAGCTCAAAGTCAGCTGTCTGCGAATTTATTAGTAGTACGTGATTGCTTCAATGAAGATCGACATTAGCGAAGGTAAGTGACCATTTAAGGAGATATCAGTACTGATGTGTCTGGGAATACATGCGTCAGATGTAGAAATGCAGAATGTTTTATTTTTATTTAAGTAGGTTTTTGGGATAGAAAAGAATAATGAGATATTTTGTAGTTAATATTCGCGACATTGAGAAAATGTTTTTTGTTTTATGCTTCGTTATTTAGCGCGAAATCTGTACAAAATGAGATGTTGGATCACCGAAGCTATAATGAATGGTGGGTGTCTGTACCTTCCTGATTTGAGTCCATGCATCCTTTGTCTTTCCATTTTGTCCACCCAGATAGTATTGCTTCCTTCTTGATTTTCCTCTTCACAGAAAATCGGTTCTGCTATCGTTTCTTTAGATTAGTCCTTCTACTCTTGCAGATGATGTGATTGGCCCACCCGATCGTACATAGGTGGTAATTGGGACTCAGTGTTTGTTGACCAAGCCTACCAGTGTCCAGGCATCGTTTATTCTGCATCTAAGTTATTCGCTGACAGCATTGTGTAGGATGAAAACAGCGGAGCCCGTTTTCCTACCTTTATCGTTGCCCTTGAATATCCGATGATTCGGGACCAACATAAGAATGGCCCGGTTGATGGGATCGACCATACCATCCCACCGCCCTGAGAGGTTCTTTTTGTACATAGAAGGAAGTTTAAACTTTGAGATCCATGCAGGTATACAGTGTGATAGAATTCCCGCTTCTGAAGTTCCTTCTATAAAGTTGCCAATTGTAGAATGCTCAGCCCTAGTCTTCTTCTTCTTATGGCTCTACAGTCCAATTCGAGCCTTGGCATCCAGACGTCTCTCTGCTCCACAGCTTGTCTCCAGTTTCTTGTATTGAGCAGTTTTGCTGCATCGGCCTTAACATTGGCCTTTTTTTGCTATCCTTGAGTTGTCGTGTTTGTAGCGTATTCTCCATGTATTGTCCGTATATACCGTTAACCGTCAACGTGAGTAGACGCGCTCCCGCAGTTTTCACTTTTTGGTCTTGTTTCTGTTATTGTTTCTGTGCAATTTATAATTCAAACCCCTATTTTTTTTTATGTGGCAGTGCTAAGCTCAGGAGTCACCCTTTGTACTACTAGTCCGTCATGTCATTTGTCACGTCATGGTGCAATGTCTAGCAGTAAGCTTAGTACGGGGGAGTGATGGGGGGGTATAGGTTAAGGGTTAAAAGGTACGGAGGGGTATTGAAGAAGGTGGTGATGAACCCTGCGTTTGAGCTCTTGGGTGTTGTAGGAGCTCGGAAATACTGACTGCAGTCTGCAGATTATTCCACAGTCGAGTTGCTCTATTAACAAACGAATTCATATCTTGTTGAGTGCGTGAAAGGGGTAGTTGCAGGTGAAGGGAATGAGACGAGTGGGCTAATCTGGTGTTGCGGGTATAAGATTGCCGTGGAGGCAGGAGAGCTTTTAACTCGGAGGAACAGTCACTATGATAGTAGCGATAAAATTTTGTCAGTGCTGCTACATTCCTACGGTGGCTCAAGGGGTCGATGGTGGAGCAGGCGGTGTCGTCATCAATTAACTTGAGTGCCCTTTTTTGCACCTTATCTAACCATGCTAAGGTGGTTATTGGAGCGCCGCCCCAAACGAGGGAGTTATATTCGAGAAGAGGCCGAATGTAGGATTTATAAATAACAGCACGGGCCGATGGCTGGAGGAGGAACTTGCACCTCTTAAGAAATCCCAGGCACTGGGATGCTTGTTTGGCGATTTGGAATATGTGGTCATTCCATCGCAAGTCTTTGGCTAATGTCACGCCTAAGATGTGTAGGGATGGGTCGGCCTTTAGTTCAACGTCATCCACTGTCAAGGATGGTGAGGTGTTGAACTTCTTTTTTGAGATAAGACAGTACTTGGTTTTGGTGGGGTTGAATTCGACACGATTCTTCTCTCCCCAATCTAGAATTAGTTTGATGTCTTTTTTAATAGATTTGGACATTAATTCACGATCATGAAGACAGGATCTGACACGTCTCTGTCTTGTATCGAAGCTGTACGAGTAACGTAGAGTACCGTCGTCAGGGAAGCTGAGAAGTGGGTTGGAGGGTATTGAAAGTAGGTCATTTATAAAGATGAGAAAAAGGGCCGGTGATAAAATTGACCCCTGGGGGACCCCCGCAGAGATCGGGTGGGATGCGGATTTGACGTCATCCAATACTACTTTGATTGAACGGCCGGAAAGGAAACTCTCTATCCACTTCTGTAGAAGTGAGTCAACTCCAATAGCTTTGAGTTTAGCTAACAGGGCTGAGTGCCAAACTCTATCGAAAGCCTTGGAGATATCTAGAGCAACCAGACTAGACTCACCGGATTCATGCAGACTACGGCTGAGGTGTTCTGTAAGACAGACTAAAAGATCGCCAGTGGATCTTTTTTGTCGGAAGCCATACTGTCTGTCGTTTATGAGTAGATTGGATTCTAGATATCCCATAAGCATTTTGTTGATTATCGTCTCCATGGTTTTGGAGAGAATAGAAGTAATTGCTATTGGGCGGTAATTGGAGGGATCGCTGGAATCACCTTTTTTCGGTATGGGCTGAACATGGGCAAGTTTCCAAGAGTCGGGATAAACTCCGGAGAAATATGACAGGGAAAATAATTTGCGCAGAGGTTTAGCCAAAGATGAGGCACATTGTTTTAAGACGAATGGGGGTATATTATCGGGTCCAGTGGATTTGTTGGCATCGAGCTCTTTGAGGCACCTGTACACCTCGCGAGTCCTGAAAAAAACCCTGTCCATTGAATGGCCGTTACGCTCGGATACAGGGGGTAACACATCAGTTTCGGGTAAAGAAGAATTCGAAGCGAACATAGATGCTAATAAATTGGCCTTGGATTTGCTGTCTGTTATTACCTTCTCATTGTGAATAAAGGAAGGGGTTGAAGTTGTAGTGAAATTCTTCTTGATGGAACTTACCAAGGACCAGAAGTTTTTACTACCGGAGGTTGCATTTAGGAGTTTACTTCTCAATTTGTTGTCAAATAAGGATTTGACTTTCTTGATCTTGATTCTTGATTTCTTGATGGCGGTTTTACAAGAATTTCTTTGTTGTATGTACTCTAAACGGAGCGATTCACTCGGGAAGCTTTTGTACGCTCAGAAGGCGGCTTCTTTAGTTTTGATGGCATTCATACACTCCCGATTAAACCATCTGATGGGCCTAGGCTTCACAGATTTGGTAGAGTGGGGAATGAACAAATGCATTCCTGCCTGTATGATCCTGGTGATACGGATAGCGGCAGAGTTGGCGTTTCTATTCCGGAAACACAACTATATAAACAAATACCCGGTTTTTCAATCTGTGCCAGTGTCAAGTGACTATAGTGTTTTCCTTCAGGATCTGTGCTAGTTTCATCCATATTTAACTGACTTTTCGTGTCATAATTAATTTGGACTTTGGACTTCAAAATATTAAGTAATTTTTACTCAATATGTATAAATGCATGAGTGCGACTTGTTATGCAGCCGATGCTGCTTCTGCTGACGAAGGCGAATGGATTGCATGTAACGGAATTTGCGATAACTTTTTCCATCATGCATCGGACTTGCACGCACTACGACCCGATATATTAAAGAAATTAAAAAAGCTTTCAAGTTCTTTTGCCCTGAGTGTAAGTCCATTAATCTTCCGCATTTGTTATTGGCAATTAAATCTAACAACAGCAATGTAATGAGCTTGACTGAAGCTGTAAATAACCTGAAAGAAGATTTTGAAGCTTACAAAGTCAAAGACAATAATGCAGAAAAAAAATCACAACTCTTGCTGGAAAACATTGACGAGCTTTCATGCGCTATAGATCGCATTGATAACAATTGTCGGAATTACATAAAAAATTATGAATCGGTTAAGTTGAAGCTTGACAACTTATCCACCCTGGCGGATAATGCTGCAACTAAAAATGAATTAATGGATGAGTTAAAAAATATTATAAGGCTGGAAAGCCATTCTATAAAAACATCCATAAAAAAAACTTAATGAAAAGAACTCAGAAGGTAGCTCCTGCGATCACGACTACAGCAAAATACTTCGTGTAGCTTCAGATTGCCTTGACAAGCTTTCGTTATTCGATGACATAGTGTTACAGCTTAACGACCACTTAAGAAACCAGTTTAATTATGTCGAATCTGAGCTAGATAGCTTAAAATCCCTGGTTGTCGAAATTAAAACATCGACTCATAATAGGTCCATCGAAAATCCTATTTGGGATAAGGAAGCAATTCCACTCTCGGATGAACTGGTGCGAGATCAACTACCCATGGATACTACCACAATTACCACCGACTGCAGCTTTACGGATAATTTCGCACTTGGTGCACCCAATCTCCACACACAAACCTAATCGGTTTCATCGAAGCCATCTCATTCTTTACCACCTCTGTACCTTCCAGAACAAAACATAAGTAAATTTGGTACAACGTGGTCATTGGATGAATGGAATACCAGGCTGAAAAAGTTAAGTGCGAAAAACACCGTGAATGTAAAGTAGAAAAATGAGCCGAAACAACAACATAAAAAATCGAGGCGGAATATTGTAATTAACATTCCCAACACCATGGTACCTCCCAATCAGAGACCTCCTCAACGGCGCACCGTTCCAAGCAAATCCGTCTTGGGTTAGGAATATGTTGCAGACCGAGCTCCTTGGCTGTGAACTTGTTTCGCAAATAAACAATAAGGACAACTTACGGAGCTTCAAAATAACAATGGCCACTAAATATGAATGGCTATTTCTCAACTCTGCCTCGGATGTTTTCAAATGGAATGCTTTAACCCTCCGCCGCTGGAATGATAGATTAAGTAATAAATTTATTGTAGTTAAAACTAGTTAATATTAACACTATTAGCTCCAAAAAATCTAAAAATATTAACATACTAACAAAGCATGCAAAATCCCCTAATATCCACTGTAACATTAACTCTAAAATCATCAAAACCAATACTAACAGCATTCCCACCCCTACTCCTGTCGTCTCTGCACAAACAAATAATAGCGGTTTATACCCAAATTTTTCTCGTAGCCATATTATCATCGGCGGCCGTTCTTATTCCGATGTTACCGAGATTCCGATAAACAATCAACCTCCCCTTAACCCTTCACAACCTCATACTCCTACGGTTGTGGCAGAAACACCAATATTGGCGAGCTCTTCCATCACTGCAACCAAACCAAACTTCTTGGACCCTCTACAGCCTCCGAACGTAAAAAACACCTTAATTTCGGCAGACTCATCCGAGGGTCGGTACCTATTATCTCGCCTCAGAGATCGAGGGATTTTTGATAATGTAAGGCTCTTCCTTGCATATATGCACAACAAACCAGGCTCTACCTGTGTAAATGGTAAGACCAGGACCAGCCTCATTATTTCGATCCAACAGGAAGGTCTCCCCATATCGATCGAAATACCCTGCTTAAACTCTACACTGTGTATCATGAGCAATACCAGATCTCTTCTGAGCAAGTAAAGAAGAAATACATCCATCTTGTTTGCGGATTTTTGGGCAATACTCCATGCTTCACACCCATACGTAGCTACTGCACATATGATGGTTTTGTAGATGCCAAGGGCCCCGAAAAACCACAAGGAGTACGAAATCTTAGCTGCTGGTTCTCGAACTCTATTCACGATTCGTTTCCATTCTTGCCGGTTTTTGGCGACGTCTCGAGCCTCTGTAACTGATAATCGTTGATTAGGTCACCCTCGATACTCTTTAGCCAGATTTTATTCGGTGTCGATCGCTGGATTCTCCAGTCTGCGGGACGGTCTCGCAAGAGAAGTTTACGTGGCAAGCGGTTACCATCCATTTGGCAAACATGTCCAAACCACCATAGTCGACGTTTTTGCATTTCTTCTTCGATCAGTGTCTGCTGATCGCATCTTTGTCTACCTGTCTCGTTTCGAAGACGATCCTGGAGTAAGATACCAAGGATCTGCCTTAAGCATCGCATTTGGAAGACATCGAGCTTCTTAACGTCCGGTTTGAGCAGTTTCCACGTTTCAGATGCATAGAGAAGAATCGGAAGGATCGACGTTCGGTAAAAGGCGCACTTTCGTTTTGATGGTAATATTTGTTCGTTTCCATATGCACCACTTGAGCGAGGCGAATGTCGCTGTTGCCTGGCCGATGCGGCTGTGAACGTCGGCGGTCGATACCACTTTCGTTTCCTCAACCAATGATCCCAAATATTGAACCTGTTCGATTTGGGTTCCATCGAGGTCAACACTGGCCCTTAATCCGTCCGTTGTGAGCACTTTGGTCTTTTCCGCATTGGTTTTTAACCCGATGCGGGAAATGTCGTAGAAGATGTCCGTTGCATCCGCCTCGGCGAACATTAAGTCGGTTACGAAGTTGTCGTCGTATCGAACTCCAAGTCGTCCATCCAATGCTTCACGCATAGTCCCGTTGATCGCAACGTTGAAGAGAAGTGGCGAAGTGACGTCTCCCTGTCGGACACCCGTTTGAATCGGGAACTCCTGGGATAAGTCGCTTCGAATACGAACGCTGTTGGTTGAGCTATCTTACGACGCTTGGAGAAGTTGGATGATTTTCAATAGCACGTGCTCTCCACAAGCTGTTCCAATGGTTGCCATCGAAAGCGGATTTGAAATCGATGAAAACGACGACAGTTCGTTTGCCGCAACGAATTCTTTCTTCCATTAGCTGACGGAGTGCAAATATTTGATCAATACATCATCGATGTGGTCTAAATTCAGCTTGTTCTTTCCAGGTCGTTTACTCTCGATGTTTCTGGAGCCTCGATTATATGATTTTCGTAAATACTTTGCCGACGATCGAAAGCAGGCTGTAATTCTTGCATTCCCGACTGTCGCCTTTCTTCAAAGTTGGGACAACGATCGCTTTCTTCCACTCTGACGCGACGGGACACGAACCGAATATCATATGTGTGTTATGAGGATATGTAGTCGTTGTGATAAAACATCACCTCTGGCTTTGATCATCTCGGAGGTTACTTGGGGTATTCCCGGCGCTTTTCCATTTTTCAGCGATTTAATGCCGTCTTCACCTCGATAATTGTCGGTTCGGCATCGAGAAACTGATTCGTTGGCTGTTCGCTAATCGGCGGTTCGGGTGCTGGACCTTTTGGCGGATCGTGGTTGTACAGCTGGTGAAAGAATTCTTTGCACCGCTGCTCATGGGGAGAAATGACGAAAGATCCATCCGATTTTTTGATGTTATCGTTTGTTGATGTTGTTTTGCCGCCTAACCGCCGGATGGGCTGGTACAGCGTCCGGTATTCGTGCCTCGAGGCCGCTTCTTCCATGTCGGCCGCAACGTTATCCCAGTACGCTTCCCGTTCCGATTTCATTTTCTGTCGAACTCCTTTTTTTAATCGCAGATATTGATCAAAGTCGACGTGTTTCATTCGCTTCCGCTGATCGACGAGATCCAGACAGCTTACCGAGATCCATGACTGCGTCCGTTTACGGATAAGTGGACACAACTCCATTGTACACCCCACAATAGACTCTGATAATTATCTTTCTTCTACATCGATCGTTTTAGGAATTACATCTTAGTTTACCAAGCGAAGATACCGACTCTAATTCTAGTGCTGAATCTCCCTAAACAAGGGTCATCAGCCAAAGAAAGAACATACTCATAGTACTGGACAATCGAACAGTGATTAGGGGTATGAATTAGCCAAATATGAATAATCACTGGCGTTGGAATGTGTACAAAAATTAAACAGGTATTCGAACCAAAATTATGTGGCCCTAGCTAGGGCAGGGTCAGAGGACACAAAAGGATCCATGAGAATGAAAAGTATGACGACCTGGCAAAGCAGGTATCGATTTCGGAGTTTCGGGTCCCAGAATTATACTCGGCCATGGTAGGGGGCTGCGATGCTGTGACCATGTCTACGCAAACAAAGGTGGTATGTCATATGGTCAGCATATGAGCGGGGATCCCGCTAATGTAAAGTGGTATCACACTTTGCAAGATTATTGGGACAATCTATCGCACCCTAACGGGCCGTCCACACTACGCGGACTTAGATCCCACGCGCTTTTCGCCGTACGGCCTCAGAAAGAAGCGCACATGACCTTTTAATTTTCTGAATCGTGAGTAAATTGAGAAAACCGTCGAGAATCCTGTGTTGTGTGGACGTACAATGTACCTTTTTGAGCACAGCCTTATGTTCGCGCAGTTTGGCCGTGCTGCCTTTGCCATTAAAAATATCGTAAAAAAAACATTAAACTCTATACATATGAAAAAAAGAGGCAAAAGCGCGTATGACCTAAGTCCGCGTAGTGTGGACGCACCATAACTGACATGTTTTTAGGCAGATGGATTACGGGCCAACAAACACTTGTGCGATTCGATTAATCTATGTTTATACATTACATAAGATACATTAGAAATATTTGATATCTGATTTGCAGGGAACTTGGAATTTCATTTAAGAGCAATGCAACACCTAAAAGCGTTTCGATCATTCCTCGTGTTCATGTTATGACCCAGTTTTTTTCGCGTTCAAGTTCAATATAAAATACAATCTACTAAGAGAAACCATAACAAAAATCCACATTTCCTGATAAATGTCAATGTAAGAGTGAACCAAAAATAAGGATAAAAGTTATGCACTTATGTTGTTGCAAATGAACTCACAATGACCTATTTGATAAGACGTCGCACAATTTAAATACGATAAAGATTACGTACGCCCCTTAATGCCATATCAAAGCCTTGCTCTTATCTTCACGAACAAGACCTTAGCAGAAGAATCAAACTTGTAAATGGCACTAAAGCTCTGCAAATAATTTTGTTTACGGAATGTCTATTGTTGCTGGAGTTTCTGTTGCTGATAATGAAAAGCGGCATTTTTTTATGGAGATTAGTTAGATTTATTAGTATTCATCAATAAGTACTAATTTAGTTATATTTTGTGGGTCAATGTCAGTAGATAGATTTGTTATTATTGAAAGGAACACACGCTGGAATTGTGTTATTTAAAATAAATTGTGAAGAACGCCAACAAGGATTTTTCTATCTCTCGCTGTAGTAGTGGGCATGAAATAATAAATCAGTTTTCAGGGTCGAGGTTGGTTTAGGGGTTAGTTTTAGGGTGTGGTTTTCACGTGGCTTTTTGGAGAGACTTCTGTTGTGTATGTGAATTAAATATATGCACTCACTCGTGAATAAAACATTTACACTTACTGGAAAACCATCACTTTTCTTTACTTGTAGAACAATCTACTATATTCCCCACATATTTCACTGTAATTCAAAAAGTGGGTAATTTAGGTCCATTTTGCATCCTCTAATCAATTGCAATTAGTTTCAACCGGTTTCCTGATTTTCATCACTTCGGGGGATGAAATGAGGGGGCGCTGCAGGCCTATTAAAAATCACGAATTATTTCCTTTTTGTCCTGTTTTCCGCCCAATTTTGTTTAATCTTCAAGAATAACGAAATTGCAGCAAATCAAGTGGACATTCAAAGGATAAGTTTTGGGAGCCAGGAGCTGTGTGTGGTGATATAGCACCGTCCTGTTAGAACTACATGAACTGTAGCCCAAATGAATCATTCTGGCACAAGAAACTTGTTCAACATGTCACGGCAGCGGTAACTAGTAACTGTTACAGCTGTTGGGGGTAAAATCGAACCGTCACCTCGTCGTGGTGTCCCCAGGATAACCAAATAACGACGGTAGTAGGGAGCAAACCCTTAAAAGCCTACAAAACCAAGATGTAAATGCCATCGTGTCCAAGGCTGGATCTTCGCTTTTCCGCCATACTCGTGGGACTTTCGTGGATCAAAACTTTCAAAAATCTGACGAAGAAGGAGGTTGTGGGTCAGATGCAATAAGCATCAGCTCAGAGCTGGAGAGGGATCTCCTTGGAGGCAATGTTGTTGAAGAAATAACTGCCAAGGTTGTCGGTATGACCGTGCAACCAAGCAAGAAAAAATCTGGTGCTTCCAAGAGGAGGAGGGCCAAGGCAAGGAAGGCCGCATCGGAATTGGGGAGCTCCACTTCCTTCCCAGCAAACCAGAGGCAGGACATCGGCGGGCTCCAAGGAGTGGGCCCGGACTGTCGCTGTACTGGACCCACCAAATTGGTAGCACCAGCTCCTACATCTTCTAGAGAAGTATGTTGCATACCGGACCCAACTGACGCGTTGCCAAAACGGCAGCGGTCAGAGGATTCTCCGGCTGGGCAGGGACCCGAGAAGAAAAAAAGGGGGAGTCGCAAGAACCCTCATAGCGGGACAAGTTGGCTGACAGTGGTCTTGGACAACTATCTCGAAGGCAAATTGAGGGAGGAGAAATCCTCCTCTATTTGCGATTCCATTCGGACTGAGGTGGAGAAAAGTCGTAAAGGCGATTGCCCGCCTCAGTTTTTAGGTGTAAGGGCGGCAGGGGGTCTCATTAAGATCACCTGCGCCAACGAACCTACCAGCCAATGGCTGACAAATGCTGTCGCCAGGCCGCAGGTTTGGGAAGAGTCCAACCGAGGAAAAGGACCTTCTCAACTCAAGCGGATCGCATTCTAGGTTCCTAATAATGTTAGGGTACCGGAACAGGCTCCGCAGGCTGGAAATTCATAACCAGCCAACTAAGGTGACCTCTTGGCAAGTGATGGGTACGAAGGTGGACCAGAGCGGCCAACTCTTGCCCTAAGCATCGCTCATACAGCTTAAAGAGCAGACCACGGCTACGGCTTCGGCCGAATCAGAGCCAAGGAGATTGGCTCAAAAAAAGAGACTCCTGCTGGCTCACAGCAGCAGAAACAACCCCAGGATGCGGGTGGTACAGTGAAACCTGCAACGCAGTAGGGCTGCCTCGGCAGTCCTCTGCAGGGTACTGGGCACCCAAGCTATTGACGTGGCTCTTGTGCAGGTGTAGTTTACAATAAAACACCAACTGCTTTCCTCTCATAGATACATCGTCGACCTGGCAGTGGTGATGATTCAGATTAACAGGGGGCAGCAAGAGCATGATTATCTTATGCTCGGCATACCTCCCTTACGGACCCACCACCATCCAAAGAACTGAAGGATATCTTGGGTCACTCTAACAGGAGCGGTCTGCAGATCATCATAGGATGTGATGAAAACGCCCATCATGATGCCTGGGCTATTAAATCGCAGCACACCTTCGACAACGGTAGGAGACGTGAGGTTATAGACATCACGCTAGCCACTCAACAGGTTGCCACTCACGTGAGTGACTGGCAGGTCTCAGATGAGCCATGGTGTTCAGACCATAGACACATTTACTTAATGGTGGATGAGTCTTTGGGAAGAGTAAGTGCATATAGGAATCCTAGATACAGACTGAATACTGGGCAGACTTTTGGGGGCTCAGTAGCGTATTGAAAGCAAATCTACGATGGATATAGAACTATCCGCGGACTTCCTTACGGAGGCGGTAGCTGCTGCTTACAACAATAACTGTCCTGTTCTGATGATCCTTTGATACTATAGCTAGGGCTCTAAGTACACGCGAATTGACTCTATGCTGAAAACTTGCAAACTTATGGTTTCTCATGTTGAGGGGTCTCTGGAGGGCACTATAGCAAAAGGTTGTCCACAGGGAGGAGTTTTATCTCCTCTTCTCTGGTCCCTTGTTGTAGATGAACTTCTAGAGTTGCTCAACGGCCGAAACTTTTTTTGCCCAAGGTTACGCTGACGATGTCGTCATTGTAGTTATAGGTGAAACTGAAGAAGCCATGTCAAGGCGCCTGCAGCAGGCACTAGATCTAGTCTCTAGCTGGTGCAAGAGTGTAGGACTGAAAGTCAACCCTAACAAAACGATTCTGGTTCTTTTCACCAGGAAACGATCACTACCGGGACTTTTGGAACCTACACTCGCAAGCAGAGCTATAGGCTTTTCACAACAAGCCAAATATTTAGGAGTAACGCTAGATGCCAAGCTCAACTGGAACCAGCACATGGGCACTCTGATGAGCAGGACGCGCAGATCCCTGTGGGGTTGCCGCTGAGCTTGTGGTTCCACATGGGGTTTGCAACTGAAAACCATGTATTGGATATAGATCGCCATCATTAGGCCCACTGTAACTTATGGAGCTTTGGTTTGATGACCCAGAACGACGCTTAAGAGTTTCATAACCAATTTAAGCAAAATTCAAAGAATAGCCTACCTCTCCATCAATGGGGCCATCCGCATTTCCCCGACGGCAGCGCTGAAGACTCTCCTCAATCTGGTGTCCCTCTACCTTAAGATAGAGAAGTCCACCATAAACGCGGCGCTGCGGCTGAAAGCGAATGCTGAGTGCTGGACTCGGGCGAGGACATTCTATAATAACCATGATGTTTGGAAGAGATTCCGAAAGCGGATCGCATGCCCTTTAGAATCGCAAAATTTGAGCAATCTTCTGTGCACATGTATTGCCGGGCGGACTAGCATGGTACACGGATGGCTCTAAAACAGTGACAGATTTTGGCGCCAGAATCTAGAATGAAATCCCCAGATTAAGCAGGACGATAAGACTAGGCACCCTAGCAACTGTCTTTCAAGCAGAGGTGTACACTATTCTGGCATGCACTCAGTCCGGATGCCCTGGCTAAACAAAGCTTTGATATTGCATTCATCGGTCAAGAGCCGGCCATTGGAGCACCGTCCAGTTTGCTGCAAAGAGCCTTGGCCGATCGGAATTTGATGAAACATGCTGAACACTGGAGGTCCGCGCCTGGACTGGCCAACTCCAAGCGGTTTCTTCCTGTGCCGTCCCCTAAGACGGCCAAGGAATTGTTGGGGCGCAGGAGGAATGATGCCAAGACACTTGTTGGTTTATTTACCGGCCACTGTGCCCTAAATTACCACTTATGGAGGATAAGAAAGCCGGAGGACCCCATATGTAGGTTTTGCCTGGAAGAGGATGAGTCTGCCCTCCACGTTCTCTGTAAGTGCCCCGCAATAGTGAGGAGCAGGGTTTCTTTATTCGAAGAGTCCCTGCTCGAACACTCAAGTCTAAGCGACAAGACACTAGGTAGCTGAACTTGTTCAAGCGGTCTGGCCTACAAAGTATGTGGTCTAGGGGAGGCCCAATGAATGGCCGCGGTACCTTTGGACCCAATACCTCACACCGAAAAAAACTGTTACAGCAATTCCTCTGGTATTCTCGAAGAACAGCTCTATGACTATGTCCCAAAAAAGGTCGTTGCTGCATAAGTTAAGGATTCTCAATGCCCCAATAGCGACTATTCCGTTTATTAACAAAAGCAATCAAGTCGAAATGTGCCTCGTCATGATGGTTTTTGCCAAAAATGTTGGTCGTTTATACCGAGTTGTAAACTTTGTTGTTGCGCCCTTATGATTGCTCTCGATTACTATCCACAACTGTCAAATATGAACTGACAAATGACAGCCAAACCAAACTGGCGGCAAGACCTAAAACGCACTCTGAATTTGTCTAATTGTTAACATAATATTTATGAAGGAATTCAATACAGCATCAAATAGCGAAATGTTCATGTTCACACCAATTAACAACAAATCATCAGTGCAGCACCTGATAACATCGCTCCCATACCTGCCACAAACTAATATGTCAAAATACGTCCATTAACGGAATCAAAATAGTCAAAAGCAATTAATTCGTTTTATTATGCAAATCAGCAGTTCTTATCTCGCAGTTAATAGAAACGTATTTTTTTACTATTATCATCTGACAACACCTTGTGGCAGCAGAAAATCCCAGGTAATAAACATAAATAATAGGCATCTCGTACTGTACGAATATAATTGATATTTCAAGGGCGCTAAGCACTCGAGGCTGTTAATCACTTCCGGATAATCAGCGATCCCAGCAGTTAAGTGGGTGATTAACGGCCGATTTCTAAAGATGATACCGCGGCCGAAAAATACTTTTTATTGTGCGAATTCTTTACGAGAATGACACCAAGCCCCTCGAATCAATTTCGAACATTCGAGCTGCGCCGCGCGCTGCTTGAGATCTCGTCGTCTACAGTTGGTCCAGCCAGCAATGAACCCATCAAGAAGTCAACAAGTCCCATTCAATGGAGCCGCATGGAAACGTTAAAAATAACACTAAAACCGCCATTAAGCCCCGACGAGAACACGGAGATTCCGTACAGAATAGTGGACAGCCTTCGCCTTGGCCTTAGTTTCGACTCGACGTTCGTTCGTTTGTTTGTTTGTTCGTTCGATCATTCGAACAGAAGAAATACCCGCCGCCGCGCTCTGTTCACAATGTAGACGTCCGTCGGCTGGAGGAGCGGAAGTAACTGACAATCCGAACGGGGCCGTTGCATAACTATTGTTTATTTATTTACTGGAAAGTTGCTGGTCGTGGACATTGACTGCACGGAGCCCCGTATATCCCAGACACAGTCTCCAGCTCGGCTGGGCCGGGGCGCTCCGCCCAGGGGGCTGCATTGAAGCTTCCGCGTATGCCCGCATGTCCGCATGCAATTAATCACATGATAATGAATAATTGAAAGTGCAAGGCGTCGATTAGCATGCACTTAGCAACCTTAGATGTGCGCGCCATTGCGTTATCTATTTACGGAACAAGCGCGAATGGGTGGCGCTCACCTTTTTCACATTAAGCGATCGTCGGTAATCGCACAGAGTCTTAGAAAGCGATTAAAATTCTTGGATTAAAGGCACACGAAGAACTGAGGAATTCGCTGTGGTTTGTCAATTTAATTAGCCACCAACGGCACCAGGTAAGTTTCAGCATGATTCTTCCTCCACCGTTCTTCATATACAAAGTCCGCCGTAGTCTTGTTAACGACCAACAATTAACCGAATCCATTTCGGCAATTAATTACAGGACTTTAACGATTTCCAGGTGGTAAACCCGAATCACTTGAGGCCCTCTTGAGAAAGTGGAACACGACTGAGAACGTCATAAATCGCCAGAATGTGAAAAATTCTCGCCGCCGTGATTTCTGCCAAAAGCCATTTGACGGATTATTTTAATCGAACGAAGGTGAACCAAATCGTGATCGCTTTTAAATCGCGCCCTTGGCAAAGAGCTTTGCGATACCCTAGAGACGGAGGCCGAGCATGGGTGCTGCCGTTGGTAGTAGGTCTATCTATACTTATGCTCAATCGAAACTTGGCGTATTTTTAGAGATAGTATAGGTTGCAAATCGGTGCAAAGCAATTAACCTCAGTAAGGTTTTTGGGGGGCATAATTTAATGTAGTGTTTTTTTTGTGATAAGGATTTTGTTCTGTTGTCAAGGATGTGGCTTGGTAATCAAGTATGGGGGCTTATATAATCGAGTGTGTTTACACCAGCTAAGTACGGGAATTTAAGAGATTTATGTATGTCGCATTAGCTGTCATCAGAAATTACAGAGTAGCTAATACAATAGTTTTTTATAGAATTGAGTCAAATGAGGGTCTCTCTTGGAGAAGCAGAGTCGAAACCTTGTGGTCTAACTACTTCAACGTCTTTTTAAGTAAAAAAAAAGAACATAAAGAACATTTACGAATGTTATTTGCGAGATTACAAGAATACGAAATCTCTATAAATCCAACGAAATGTATTTTCGGAGTGGAAAAATTGGATTTTCTAGGCCACAATATATCAAGCGAAGGCATTTCGCCCTCAGAAGATCGAGTGAAGGCAATAGTCGATTTTCCCAGACCATCAACTGGCAAAAAACTTCAACGTTTCTTGGGAACGATCAATTTTTACCATAGATTCATCCCACAAATCGCGAAAATAGCAGTACCACTCTACGACGTTCTTAAAGCCAACAACTCAAAAAAGCAACTCAATTCATCTTTCACATGGACAAGTGCACACGAGAATGCTTTTAACGAGCTAAAGAATCAATTGAAAGCAAATACACTCCTTGTCCACCCTGATCCTCAAGCTCAAATTAGCCTTTGGACGGATGCTTCCGGCGATGCAGTAGGCGCAGTCTTGCAACAGTGCAACGCAGGTCAATGGCATCCTCTTAGTTTCTTTTCGAAACGTCTACAGCTAGCTGAAAAAAAATATTCCACTTTTGATAGGGAACTCTTAGCCGTCTATTTGGCAATCAAAAGATTCAGACACATTTTAGAGGGAAAGGATTTCATTGTTTTCACGGATCACAAGCCTTTAACAAAAGCCCTTTTTACAAAATCTGAAAAATTTCCCAGGCAAACTAACCATTTAAATTTCATATCTGAATTCACAACGATATCAGATACGTTAAAGGAAGTTTAAATGTGGTTTCCGATGCACTTTCAAGAGGACATGCAGACGCGATTACGAACGCTGAAAAAATTGATTTTCAGATACTTGCTAAATGCCAAAATTTGGACGAAGAATTAAAAAATATCCTCACAGAAATAGCTAACAATCCAAATAGTTTATCCATCAAATTAGAAAAAATATTTATTCCTATGGAAGACGTTGAGATATGGTGTGAAACCTCAACAGGAAAACACAGACCATACGTGCCAGAAAAAGTACGTCGAACAATTTTCAACAACCTTCACAACCTATCTCACCCCAGTATAAGGGCAACTAGGAAATTAATCACAGCCAAATACTTCTGGCCCAAAATCAACCAAGATACAAACCTGTGGGCAAAGACGTGTATTTCGTGCCAAAAAGCAAAAATACAGCGACACGTGTCATCCCCGCAAGGTAACTTTAAAGCCACTAGTGGAAGGTTTCAACACGTCCACATGGATATTGTTGGACCGCTACCTCCATCCAACGGACACACGTATCTGTTGACATTGAAAGATCGTTACACACACTGGCCCGAAGCCATTCCTATTAGAAACATATCAGCTAGTACGATAGTAAACAAATTCCTACATCAGTGGATCGCACGCTATGGAGTTCCACAAACCATTACAACAGACCAGGGAACTCAGTTTGAATCGTCGTTCTTCAGAGAGCTTTCGAAAATTCTAGGAAGTAATCGGATAAGAACGACAACATACCATCCATAATCTAATGGTTTCGTGGAAAGATTTCACAGGCATTTAAAAACCGCAATTAGATGCACCAATGAACCCAATAAATGGTACCAAAACTTACCGTGGATATTATTGGGAATTCGTTCTGCCATCATAGACGATCTAGACTTAGCTCCATCACAAATACTGTACGGACAGACACTTCGTCTACCGGGAGAATTGGTTACCACTAGCATACCTATCGAATTGAGAATCACTAACACTCAAGCAAAAGAAATTCAAGAGAATATAGGAAAAATAAGACCGCAGCCAACGAGAACTAGAAATAGTCCAGTCAAAATAGACGAAAAAACGCCATAATTGGAAGATAATTCGGAAGTTGCTGAAAATTGGAACAGCCCTTAAAAACATTATTATACATAAGCTGTAGAGACTGCCACGCGATTGGACGACTGCAAACTTTTTTATTCAAGGTCAAAGGGTCAAAATATCAGTTTTTTGCAAATATATGCTAAACCGTACGTCTTATCAGAAAATTGTGTTTACAACGTTTGTAGATTAGGCGATTATCTACAAAAAAATATATTATACATTTTCTCGTAGGAATTGCCATTTCTGAGATATTGCCGTTTTAATAAGTTAAAATACTCATATTCTATCATTCCCGACTTGTAAAGGTCATCAGAAATTTAATAAATTCTTTGTTGGAGTACGCGGCTAATATCCTGGATGTCTTTGGAGAAAAAAATTGTTCTACAGAGGGCGGCTATCTCCACTATCCACTAAGATACAGGGTGATTAGGGAAAAAAAAATTTTTTTTTTAATTTACTGAAATTTGAATAACTCCTAAAGTAATTATCATAAAGTAGCCTAATTAGGCTCATCTTTTAGGTAAATGTGTATTCTTTTATTTGGTATAAAGCATAGCAACCTGAGTGACTCCGTTCAAAAAATATGTAGGCTCAAACCAATGCTACTATGTCGCAGTTGAAAGACGAGTAACTTTTTAATTGTTCACGATAAAACTACTACTACTACCTACAAAACTACCCAAAATAAACACTTATTGTGTATGGAAATATTGTAGGTAATAGTTTGGTGCATCAGAAAAGCAAAAAAATGTACTGTTAGTAACGAATTTTCTGAGAAAAACGAAGAAATCTGCCAGGTCTAGATGCAAAGCATTGGTTTGAGCCTATATATTTTTTGAACGGAGTCACTCAGGTTGCTGTGCTTTATACCAAATAAAAGAATACACATTTACCTAAAAGATGAGCCTAATTAGGCTACTTTATGATAATTACTTTAGGAGTTATTCAAATTTCAGTAAATTAAAAAAAAAAAATTTTTCCCTAATCACCCTGTATCTTAGTGGATAGTGGAGATAGCCGCCCTCTGTAGAACAATTTTTTTCTCCAAAGACATCCAGGAATCACCCCTGAAAATATTAGCCGCGTACTCCAACAAAGGATTTATTAAATTTCTGATGACCTTTACAAGTCGGAAATGATAGAATATGAGTATTTTAACTTATTAAAACGACAATATCTCAGAAATGGCAATTCCTACGAGAAAATGTATAATATATTTTTTTGTAGATAATCGCCTAATCTACAAACGTTGTAAACACAATTTTCTGATAAGACGTACGGTTTAGCATATATTTGCAAAAAACTGATATTTTGACCCTTTGACCTTGAATAAAAAAGTTTGCAGTCGTCCAATCGCGTGGCAGTCTCTACAGCTTATGTATAATAATGTTTTTAAGGGCTGTTCCAATTTTCAGCAACTTCCGAATTATCTTCCAGTCAAACCTCTAATTTGACTGGACTAAAAACAGGCTAACATTTTCGTACCGCAAGAGTTGGAAACTTGTTCGCATGTATTTGTCAGAGAAATGGTCCACAAAGCATCACTAAATCCTCCATATACAGGACCGCACAAAGTAATTTCCAAAAACAACAAAATTTTTAAGATCGAAATGAACGGAAAGGAAGAAGTAGTAAACATCGATCGAGTCAAACCTGCACATACGCTCAATCCTGATTTTCACTCAACTAATCATTTTACCAGAAATCAAGTCAGAAAAAAAGGTAGTATTTCAGTTATAAAAAATAAACTTTTGCTTTTATCGAATTAAAAAGCGTTCTAATATTTACTAGTAATTTTAGTCGTAACTTAAATATAAATACAATCTTTCTTCATAGACTTCCAAGCCTTATGCAAAACAATATTGCAGTAGCAAATGTACAACTTTAAAACAGGTGAATTATCAATTTCAATAGATTTGAATGGTAGCGATAGATTAAGAGAAATAATTTTTTTTAGGGGGGAGTATTGTGGCGAAACTCATGAAATTCTCCGTCGCAATCAGCCCGCCCATAGACATTTAGACTTGTACTGTTATCCTTCTGATAACACGATAAGAATAACGAAATACACAGGTATAACTAGGAGATACACAGGTATCTCCTAGTTTATGTAAAATAAAATAATTTATAAAGAAGTAATTTTGATTTTTAAATACAAAGTGCAAATGCTGGGAACACTCAGCAATCGCCCTTAGCGCCGTAGCCAAACTGGAACCTTAGACAACTCTATTCTTCTCCTTCTCACCTCTGGCTGAAGTTCTCAAGAGGCAAAATCCTATCGACTTAGGTACCCATCAGCCTTTCCTTCTTCGTCAATATTTGTACTCGCAAGTTTACTGCTGTCTTAAAATAACAATAGGCAAAAAACGTAAATGAACCAATATATTTATTTATATTGATTTGTTAAAATATATTACATATATTTTATTTTCTACTTTTTAGTCTACTATATGTCTTTCGCCATTTTGTGTTGGACGCCATTTTAAATTTGGAATGACGTTACACTAATTGTATTCCATCTGTCAGACCCTTTCATTTGATACCCATGTCGGTGGTCTGGGAACACAATTGCAAAAATCGGTGGCCACCATTTTGATTATTTTACTAAATGGTCCGATTGGATTGTCAGGCAAACTATGCGTACGTGCAAAATTTTAAGTTGATCGGTTATATATTCTACTTTTTAGTCTATTATATATTTTCCGCCATTTTGAATTTGGAATGATGCTGCACCACTAATTTATTCTACCTGTTATGCCCTTTCATTTGATACCCATGTCGAGGGTCGGGGAACGCACATGCAAACATGAGCCGCCATCTTTGAGCCGCCAACTTGATTTTTAGCTTTTTCAAAAAAAAAAAAATGCTTATACAGAGGCTCTGTCCGTCTGTCCGTCTGAAGCCTACTTTCATCTCTGAAAGTACTGCCGCTACAGACTTGGGCCATATCTCAAAATGTAGCTCTTGGTCAAAAGACCAAAAACTGAGAAAATGGTCTGGAAATTTCAACCAGAAGTATATTTAAACAACAAAAAGAGCCTTTAAAGAAAATATTGTGACTAATTTTTGTGTTCTAAGGCTTATAACTTCTTAATTATTCATTTTACCACAAAATTTCTAAGTGTCCTTGCAAATTTCCGGTAAGATGTGCCGTTTCGGAGATATAGTGGAAAAACCATTTGCATACGTTTTCCAAGATGGCGGCCAAATGGGGGGGGGGGGGTTCTGAAAACTCAAACTTAAGCTCACCCTGACCCCCCTACACATCCCAAAAATAAAACCTTGTCCTGCATTTTTGCAATGTTAAAGTACCATTTCCATGGACTATAAAGGGCTAGGGAAAGTCCCTCGTCTGTGGGGCTGCGAGTTCGATCCTTCGGCTCGCGGTGCTTTTTTTTTCGTCATAATAATTTTTTTTAATTTCCTTCGGGGATTTTGTTTCATATGAAACAAGTTTTTGACATGAATACGTCTCTAAATTTGCTTCCAGAACAAAAACCGATGATAACGAAATTATGGCATATAGTTTTTATTTGCTGCTCAAAAACTATTGTTTATATTGAATAAAGAAATATACCATGACGTGTGTGAAGAATCAAAGAATTTTATTGTTTACATTTGATGTCCTTTTTTTTAAGCTATGATGATTATATTGTAGTGTTTGTTAAATACTTTGTTAAGTTTTAGATTACGCAAAGTCTCACAACTTATAACCTACATAAGCCTTTAACAAAAACTTTTCAAGATTAATTATATATAGCGTTGGTCAGTGTGATACTTATGAATCTCCATGGCCAAACTAGGGTGCGGTAAGCCGAATTTTTAACAATAAGACATGTATGTTTAAGTAAAATAATACACCTAATTCTGTTCCAATTCCTCCAATCCAAAGAAAAATGTTTAGATTCGTTTTCTATAGTGTTTACATGTGTGATGTGCTTTTTTTTTTTTTTCAATTTGACACATTCGAATTATTGGCCTCGATTCCCAGATCCGGCGGGTTGGAAGTGAGTGTGGATCAATCTCCACTTAATATATTGTCATCCAATCTGAAGTGTTATTCAACAGAAAGAATACCATGAAAAAGCGTAATTAGTGGCTAGTCTCTAGGCACAACATCCCACTAGTTTTACACAATGGTCAGTTTGCACTGTTAAGCAAGCTATGCATACGTGCAAAATTTGAAATTGATCGGACCCATACTGAGGGGTTGTGAAGCTAAATGTAATCGGCTGCTATTTTGGAACGGCCATCTTGATTTTGTCATGGCCGGATTACATTGCCACGCGAACTATGCATATGTGCGAAATTTGAAGTTGATCGGTTATTTTTTCTACATTTAGTCTACTACATGTCTTCCGGCATTTTGTGTTGGGCGCCATTTTGAATTTTAAATGACGCTACACTACTGTGCTCTATATATGAAACGATTCTTAAGCAGTAAACTCAAAAAAAAAAACATCCTTGTACATTTATCATCATTATACTTTTGATGTAAAAATAATCAAAATGATAAACATTGTCTCTATTTATAGCCCGGGGAAATTCGCATTTTAAAGAGACAAAATTCCAAAATATCTGTAAATTGGTACACAGCTTCCGTATGACTTTCTAAGAAAACAATTTCGGAATCCAAAAAAACATGGCCGCCCGAGATATCGCGTTTTTTCCGAGTTTTTCTTGTATCTCGGTTTCTATAGGCCATACAACCCTCAACAGGGCCCAAAATGTTGAGAATGAGATTCTATACAACTTTAGTTCTTACAAAAAAGTTGACTCCATTAACCCCTTGAAAGTTATTCAAGGTCAAAGTTTTCGAACATCACCTTTTGGCCAAAATTTCACTCAAAAACTGATATTTTCGAAATTTGATCAGTCAATACGAAACGTTATTGCCTACAAAAAGTGTTCTTGTTATTTTTTCGAAAACTTAACTCTTTCAAAGTTATTCAAGGTCAAAGTTTGAAAAAATCACTTTTTTACCCAAAAATCCCTCAAAAACTTTTTTTTTTTTTCGAAAATTGTATTTTGTAGGCAATAATGTTTGGTATAAGTAGATGAAAAAAAATGTGAGCTAAAAAATAAGCTGCTCAAGAGTTAAGGTGATTGTCTGGGGTCGTCCATAAATTACGTGAGGTGATTTTTGCGATTTTTCGACCCCCTCCGTCCCCCCTAATCTCACGTGAGATTTCTCAAATTTTATAAAATCCATAGTATTTACATTCAAATACATACGAAATTACGGTCGTAACCACAGAGTTTGAATACAGAACTGCAGGAAAGGCCCTCGCGTATAAAATCCGTGTACGTAACCGTAGTGAAATCTAGTGAAACTGTGTGAATGGGGGGTTTGGGTGCAAGATTTTATTTGAGATAATTGATAAATGCGGACTGCTTGTCCTCCTCGCTTTCCTGCTTGTGGTGGACACACAACTACCAAAACGTGAGCACTCACCCAACATTTCATTACGCTACAATTTGGCATGTGCTTTCTTGTAGCACTAGATTCTAATGGCCTTTTCGCGGTTAGCCAATTTCTTGGCTCGTACTCTGCAGCATTCGACGAGTCGCGCGTTTGACTAGCCTTTAGAGGCTAAACAATCGAGTAATTTTTTTGTGTAGGACTTACCCACATCTTAAGGGCCCAATTTACACACAGTTCGCCGGCAGGCCGTAGCCTGAAAGTTTTAGCCTTGAGGCCAAGTATTACCATACAATCACCGGCCGCCAACTGTCAGTTCGAGCCTGAAGATCTGAGCTTCTATTCACTCTCGAGCCTTGAATTGAGGGGAAGAATTCACGCTGTATCCACTCGTAACAGAAAGCAAGGCGCGAGCTAAGCGTGAAAACCATCTACACTCGCGTTTGCGCTTGTTTACGGGAGTTCACGGCGCGGCGTGAGGCTGGAGCCGCCTTGAAGCTTTCGTTGAGACCATGAACATTTTTGGGCTTGAATTAATAACCTTCTATGTTAAGCAGTCGTTTTCACCTGTGTGTCTGTAGAGAATCATGATTTCATCTGCATGCCACGGCCTGTCTGGCGGGTACCTGAAGTATCATCCCTCAGTTAGACTGAGTCAAGGTTAGTCGTGCTGGTCGACCTGGTCTGACAGGCCACTGCCTACCGGCGGCCTGTAAGTGAATGGAGGTCTTTAGTGGAGAAACATGTTTTACTTAATTTAACCCAGTTTTCTCGGCATTTTACACTGTTTCTTTAAAACAAAAAAAAAATAGGTGATATTTGCCGAGACTCCCCTCTCCGCCACTTTGCCGAGACTCCCCTAAACGCCTCATGTAATTTATGGACGACCCCTTTACTTCGATATTCGTGGTCCTTGTGTTCTTCTTATGACCCCGCACTAAAATTGCCGCTGAAGAGCAGCCTTTTTGGCTAGAGACTACAGCGGAAAGCGCCTGTGAAAATAAAGTGTTCCAAAAGCTCGCTGTCGTAATTCCTGATTCTTCCGAGGCTGACTTCTAAATTCCGTAACTAGAATTGTTTTCCTAGTACAGGCTGTCAACCAATCGCCTCGTCTGCCTATAGTACAGTAAAGATGTAATATTGATGCGCCAAAAATTCTTGGAAGGATGATTTTTCATAACTTTAAATTTGAGGGAAATTTCGAGTGGACGTTTTTTGGAAAACTCAAAAAGTTTTTGAAAAGCGTTTTTCTCTGAATCTACGCATTTTAGAGAAAAGTTGTTTAAACAAAAAATGTAGAGGACATTGTTACCTACAATTTGTTTCATAGAAGTCAGGCTGTACAACTTCAAATTCAGAAGCTAGGTGGCGCCAAAGATTCCAAAAAAGTGTTTTTTCGGTTTTTGTCCCAGAAAAAATGTTTTTTTTACAAAAGTGTAAATCAGAAAAATGTTTTTTTACAAAATTATAAATGAGTAAATTGTTCCTCTTAAAAATGTCTACAACATTTATTCAAGCTTTTTTTCCCTCCGACTTACCGTTCAAAAGTTATAGCGTGCTGAAGTGTGAGAATTGTGCCGGCCGGGGGTGCGCGATTTACCGTCCACAATCTTTTTACAGACAAAACACACACTCATTTTACAAGAGCAAAGTTTTGACGCTTTCACTATCGAAAACTCGCATAGCAACTGAAAAATGGACGCTTCTTAGTATAACAATAGGACGGTTAACTACGCAGCATAGCATTTACTGCCTATAACTTTTGAACGGTAAGTCGGAGGGAAAAAAAGTTTGAATAAATGTTGTAGACATTTTTAAGAGGAACAATTTACTGATTTACACTTTTGTAAAAAAAACATTTTTTCTGGGACAAAAACCGAAAAAACACTTTTTTGGAATCTTTGGCGCCATATAGCTTCTGAATTTGAAGTTGTACAGCCTGACTTCTATGAAACAAATTGTAGGTAACAATGTCCTCTACATTTTTTGTTTAAACAACTTTTCTCTAAAATGCGTAGATTCAGAGAAAAACGCTTTTCAAAAACTTTTTGAGTTTTCCAAAAAACGTCCACTCGAAATTTCCCTCAAATTTAAAGTTAAGCTTCTTTTATGCTCCATTAACGATTTATGAAAAATCATCCTTCCAAGAATTTTTGGGCGCATACCCCGATTTTCCAGTCCAACTTTACTGTACTACTATATTTATGTCCCTTCGTGCCATGGGTAGTCTAGATTCTACATTTACAGATTTTACTTGGGATTGGTAAGTAACCGTTTCCCTTAACCTTCCTGCTTTTCTGGGATTGAGATCGGTATTTTGGCGAGTTAGTTTTCCATTTGTGAACACTAAACAACTTATATATCAAGGAAAAAGAGGTCTTCTTAAATTTGTTGAAGCGATGTACATACATACGATTTTTCGAAAAAGCCAGACCTTAACATAATGCTGTAGCAACACCACCCAATATTCAACCCCCCCCCCTATAGTGTAGCAACAACTACTTTTTTCATTCAACATTTCACTTGCAACTTTGCATGTTGCACTGCCAGAAAGTGTTAAGGTCACCGATTTGAATATTGAAAGTTCTTTACACCTGTCAGCATTCCATTGTCTTCAACCTTCTCTTAATAGGATTAAACCAAAGTCAATGTGACTCGTGCCGTCGTCGGCATGCAAGCTCCTCTGCCACTTATTCGCGGCAAATTCCAGAAGATTAAACTTGCAAACTTTTTAAGGACTCGAACGATTATCGCCGCGCTTTCATAAAAATCGATAAAGTGCAAAGTATGTGCAACTGCCACAGACAATCGCAGAACGGTACTCCCGGCTGCTCATCGATTAAATCCGAAGGTCCTACGCCAACGAAGGGGTTAAATATGAGTTTATGTTATGACATTAGCCGGTCTTAAATAGTCACGACTATGCACGTTGCACATATTGCAGCCAGATCGAAAAAAATCTGCATCTGTGATGTGAACGTTCCTGCATTGCAAAGGTGCTGCGTGAATCAAGAAAGAGAGCGAGCAGGAGAGAGAATGGATTGCCGTGAATTAGCGCTTTGGCACCTTGAATCCAATCGAAAATTTGCGTGCGATCAATTAATCAAAGGTGGCCAGGTATGCTTTGCCGTCATACTCTGATCTGGGTAATATGATTGCCGAAGTTTGAGCGGACCGAGATCTGCTGCCGTCGTCGTCGGCGTGTGCGAACTAAGCGCGCTGCTAAGTCGGCTATTCGAAATTTTGCACGAGCGCGTAACTAATCGTGATTACTCGATATTAAATGCGACATAATTGGGTTGCTTACGCCCAGTGGAAATGCACTTTTGATTTGCTTTTCCTTTTTTATTGAGTGACAAAATTCGCGTTTTATTATTAGAAAGACGAAAAATATTTGATCTAAAAACTTTGATGGGGGTTTGAAAACCGGAGACCAGCCGCGGATGTGGATTTGAAATAGTTGTGGACACTAATAGAGTGCCATGCATGAACATTCTTGAGATTATTTTTTTTGTGCAGTTTTATCTCAAATTTAAAGAAAAGGCGGGAATATCCGCTGGAACAAAAACTAGCCATCATGTAAATTACTTGGAAAATGAACGAAGTTTTACGCTCATCCAAAGACATTCCAGCAAGTCGTTCAGCCAAGGAGTGATAATTCTGATCAATTAAACGTCAACCGATTTTTTTTAAAACGTTGACGTAGTACCAGCCCACAGGTCTCCTCAACAACAATTAAGGGCCTGTGCGAAAACTGGCTAAATGGCTAAATCTTTCCACGATCAATTTAGCTCGGTAAGGGTGTGCGAATTCTCAATTGACTAAGGGCCTGTGTGAATTCAGTGACTAAAATTTAGTGTCGATAATGCAGTATTAAGTCTTTTGGCGAGGAGACTAAATTTTTTGACAGTTGACTAAATTGATGTTGAATTTGTTTTAAAATAATTCAATACAATGGAGAATAAAGTGAAGAACTAGTAGCCTATTGTCAATAATGATATCTTCTACATCTTTACATTTAGTTGCTTACTGTATAAAAAGCATACGAGTATATGTACTATAAATTATAAAAGTAAAAATTATTGTCAATTGAATTTAGTCATCAAAAGAATTCACACAGCAATTCCCTACATTAACGACAAAAACTGCAAAATTTAGTTTAGTCATCAATTTAGTCACAATTCACACAGGCCCTAATGTAGTTTACAAATCTAAAATTAAAAACATTAACATTCAAAGCTTATATTTTCTATTTATATATATATGAAAAGGTATAGAGTTCTACATATAAACATAAAAACCATCAAAACAGAATTTAGTCAGTAACTGTCAACTTTACTGTTCAATTACAGTGAGAGCGGCGACGTGCGTTAACGTTGACAACCCGATAGATACCGTGTATTCTTATGACCGGTTCTACACATTCAACTTTGCATTCCACTTTTTGACGTTCAATTCTGTCGCTCGTGTCTACACATTTTCAACTTTTCAAGAAGAAGATCGAAAATCTCGTCTCTCACTGCTATCCGTGTACACTCATATTCATACATATACGCACACTCATAAAAATGTTGAACGAAAATACAAAAGAACGCATATTTTCATTCCATTCTGAGCTGCTTTCCATTTTCCTTTCAACTCTAGTCTGTTTCAAACTTTTCATTGGAGTGAAAGAGAAAAAAAAGTTGAACGTCAAAAAGTGGAATGGAAAGTTGAATGTGTAGAACCGGTCTATGAGAATGGTTTAAATGGCAGCGGCAAGCGAGCGTTGCCGTCCGTCGCAACGCGACCGATTTCTATTTTCTATTTTGACAAGCATTGGCTCAGTATGCGCTCTGCTCTGCTCTCAACTTTTTAAGCAGTCATCGAACACAACTATTATGATGCAAAAAACACATTGGGAAACATTAAAACGGGAAAAACCACTTTGCGAAACTACAAAAATGACAATCAATGGAAATTCCAATATTTTTTAAAATTATTTTTTTGACGTTCTATTATAATTCTGCCGTCGTTAAACGCTGCTACTGCCATTCCTTTACCGACGCTTCATGCCGTCGACGCACGCTGCCGCTCTCACTCTAATTGAACAGTTAGTTTCCTCGTGAAAAGACTAACGGAGCGTTTACATCCCCAAGTCAACGCGAAGGTGCACTTTGAAGCTCTTTTATCAAACAGAAATTTGTATGCTTTTTTCTCTGTTGCACCAAGTTTCAGAACTTCCGTGCAACAGAGAAAAAAGCATTCTGTGCGATAAAAGAGCTTCAAAGTGAACTTTCGCGTTGACTTTGGGATGTAAATGCGGCTTAAATCGCACTGCAATACCGACCTTTCCAATAATATAGTTTAGCCGCAATTTAGCCAGTATTCGCACAGGCCCTAAGTTTAACAAAAATGACACCAAAATCTGTAATCTATAGAAACAGTATCAACTCTTCCCGAAATCGTATCTGCTCCTTTTTTGAAGTTTTATCGAAAAAACCGTTATTTACATATTTTTAAATAGAAAGAGGCTACCTCAACCAGTTTGTGCAGCGTTCTCAATCTCTAAGAAACAATAACTTAATTATACCGCGTTTCCGCACCCTAATTGGTCAACGTTCTTTCTTTGTCGTCGCAGCTCTGCTCTGGAACTCTCTCCCAATTGACTTGCAAAACGAAGATTCAGCGCCCATCTTCAGGAAGCGTCTTTTCAATCTCCTAACTAATAGGACAGCTTAGAGCGCGAACGCATACTTTTCTTTTCTTTTCTTTTACCATTTAACTTCTTCTCTTTCTCTCATCTATCCTAGTATTTATTTATCTTTTTATTTTATTATTATTTTTATTATATTTATTATTTTTTTTCTTTTGTATTATTTTTATATTATTTTTGTATTAATTTTTTTTATGTTACTTTTGCTATGTATTATTCATGTTAGTTCCTTAGTTTAATGAATGTACTTATTATAAGATATATATCTTTTGTACATGTTTTGCAAAATAAATGAATGAAAAAAATGAATGAATGAAAGATGAAGTTAATTATATAATCTGTCGCCTTATATGTAAAGGTATTGCTGAAACTGATAAAACGCCCGGCTGTGGAGAGGTTTTGGATAGACGAACAAAAAATCGAATTTGTGGCGGGAAATGGTAACAGTTTAAACTCTAGGGCGATTTGAATTTTTTTTTGGTAGAGGTTTATATATCACCCTGTATTTTAAAACGTTCTTATTAGCTCGCTTTCTTGTCTGTCTGTTTTTCCGGTACAAATTTTGCAATAGATTTTTTGAATATTTCCGGTTTACCCTGATCACACAGCTTCAGCTCCGATGACAATGCAATATAGTATACTCAATATATCGATAGGTCCATGGCGGCCACCTCACGAGCTCGGATTCCGTTTTCAACAACAACTCCCTCGATATTGGTATTAAATAAAAAGACATCATAAGTAGAATACAATAGGCTATATCGTTAGATCCATGGCGGTCACCTCAAGATAGCGGGTTACCATTTTCTTCAAAACCCCTTCGACATTGATATTAAATGAAAGGGTATGATAAGTACAACACCATAAGCACTATAGTATACTCAATATATCGTTAGGTCCATGGCGGCCATCTCAAGAGGGCGGATTACCATTTTCTTCATAACCCTCTCGACATGGGTATCAAATGAAAGGGTATAATAAAAAGAATACAATAAGCTATATAGTATACTTAAAAACCCTTTAGATCCATGGCCATTACTATTGTCTTCACAATTTTCCGCATGTACCTATCATAATATTGCCAAGATGTTCAAAATCGATTGCAAAATTTCACACACAAAACTAAAAAGCTGAAAATAATTCTTTAGATAAAAAACTTTTTAATATACTACGTTTTTAAAACGAACTAAAAAGTATAAAATAATTTCTCCTAGTCCCATACAGATTTAGAACCTCAAACATATTCCTAACACCTGTCAGATGCTAACCATGCATGGTGATTTTGGTTCAAAGCGCTACACAGTCCATGCACCTTCTGCATTGACAATCTCGTGCAGCTATGGATCGGCGATTGGGCCGGGGATTTTAGCTGATATGATATCATCTACTTCATCAGACCGCAATTTGTTCATCGGCCAAATCAGAATATGGGCGTGGGGTAGACCACGTTTTTGCCACTCGACCGAGTCCACACCTAGTAATCCACTTCACCTAGTAATATCGAGCACTCGATGCTTCACGATCGCATCCATAAGAACCTTCTACAAAGTATTAGAAAACTCAAAAAAAAGTTGAATGAAATCGATAAAGTCATTCTCAAGTTATGGCGGAAAATAATGGGACAATTGCTTGATCCCTGGGCTCTCATCTGCAATGTCACTGGCCATGGTTTTATTTATTTACCCAGACGCCAGCCTATTCTGAACTACGAGAATTTTACACTTACTTGGCAAAATTCGTCAGCCATGTTGGCGCGGCGATTTTGAATTTATAAGTTTTGACCACAAATTCGATAATTGCGACCTTAAAACCCTCTAGATACCAATTTTCATTGGAATCGGAAGAAAATTGGCAAATTCAACCATATTTCCGCGGCCATTTTGAATTTTAGTAATATTTCAGCGACCATTTTGAATTTTACAAAACCAAGTTTCGATATGCATCATGGGAGACCCTTACGGACCTTCAGCCAAAATTTCAAAGCTCTGCAATGATTTTCAACGAAACTCCATGACAGCGTTATCTTGAAGTGGCTTTAGAAAGTGATAGAAAGTAATAGAATAGCACATGGTTAAAATTTCAAGAAGATCGGTTTCACGTTATTGTGTTTTTCGCTTATTGCGAACATACGGACCTACACACCTTAGTCGTTAAGTTTTCTGAAATTATCCAATTTTCTGCGTCATTTTCTTAATTTTTCTTGACGTAAGAACCTTTTTTTTATGTTACGTTTTTTTTAATGCAATAGTTTTCCATTTTATGTTTATTTTAAATGATTTTTATTATTATTAGTTTTCTTAAATTATGAATATTTTTGAATTGAATTTAGTTGTATCTTGTGTTAAATGAGTTTTTCATTTATTTTTCAACACTAATTCTGCTTCCTAATTACCATTTCACTAATAATTCCTTATAGGTTTCATTTTTCCCGCGTTCCGGGGAATACCGGGAAAAATAATTTTGGTTTTTCGGTTTCCCGGGAACAAAAATAATCTGGGAAACGTGAGCCTGCAGCCTAGGGGGTGATGATTCTGAAACAATTATCTACAACTCAAAAAATGCACTAGAAATCAGCCCGATTTTTATTAAAACGTTGACGTAGTACCAGCCTTCATCTACCATGGGCAAATAGTAGCATCCAACAACAGAATAGAGCCAGCATGATGTACGCTGTTGCAAAAAGCCAGCAGATCCTTTATATTATAGGATGTCTAGGATTTTCAAATCCAAGCATTTAACCAAGCCATTCACAACTGCTGCTGTATAATACCATGTTCGCACTGAGCCGAAATTAGGTGATTTCGGAAAGTGATTTTGAAATTATGTAGAACCGTTCGCACTGGATTGAAATGATTTCATTTGACAGTTTTTTCTAGCACTACATACTCATGTATTCGTTTTTTCCTGCCCGAATTTCCCTAGCAATTCCTCTTATAACAAATCCCATAGCTTATTTATTTTATATATCTTGGGTTTTTGTATTTTGAAGAATGTTAAAATGTGCAAAATCAAAATTGTGTTATTAAAATGTGTCAAACTGACGTGCTGCCAGCTGCTGAGAGACGTGCTGAATTGAGCTTAATTCGATTTTTAGGTTTGAGTATTGGCTTCGACATGATTTCGTTCGTAATTTTGCCAAAATTACGAGGTTTGAGATGATTTCGAAATCACAAGAATACATGGGAAATGACATGATTTTGAACGTGATTTTGGGCGAAATCACCAAAATAGCCGAAATCACGTAATTTCGGCTCAGTGCGAACATGGTATAAGACGATGATCTTGCCAGAAAGTCCCCGGATACATGTAGCATGCGACTTACATAAGTAAATTCGCAGTTAAGTTACGTAAAATGAAAATTTCAAAAACTGTCTCGTGCTTTTAAGAATATTGAATTGAGTATGCTGGAAAGCCAATACTAAGGATTGGGTTACAAGGGCGCTCTTCGGAGATTGATTTAATGATCACTTTGTTCCACAGTATTTCCGAACTTGTACAATACTTTAAAGGTCAAAAGTAAGGCTCATCGACATCTACTCGATCACAGACCCGCTCTAACTCTCTTATATCTTTCGAAGTTTTTTATGTTTTCAGTTTTGAGATATTGGACCCCCTGTTGTATCTTTACCCCTATATCTCATATTTGTGAGCCCGACCGCTGAAACAAGTTCAGCAGCCTGCCTAGTGGCTTGTCGCTCACATTTGATTGTTCAAGCTTCCCGGGTTACCGACCGGAGTCCAGCCTTCGGCCTGTTCAGTCTTGCCTTGGCTGTTTAGTGACTCCAGATCCAGATCCTTCGGGCAGAACGCTGGTTGTCCAGTCTGCCTCTTGGCTAACCGGGTTCGAAGCCGCCGTCCTGCCTTTGGTCTGGAGGAGTTCACGAAAACGGGGTTCGGTGATCACTAAACTACAGTGCAAGACCTACCCACTATCATGTAGCCTTCGACACGGTAGCTATAAAACTTGGCTTGGTAGGCCCAATCATAATAGCCCATTCCTTTCCGCACAGCTTCCAGTGGCCACCACGAGGAGGTTATATACTACACGTTGCTCCCCCTATCTCGCTGGTGACTGACCACCCGAACTAGGGCTACAATTAGACATTAGATCAGAACCTTAGCGACATACCGGTAGTACAAAGGGTGACTCCTAAGCTTGGTTTTTTCACATAAAAAAAAACCTTTCCGAACGTACTAACTGATTAATTAAAGATTTTTGTCCACCTAGAAAAGATGCAGTCCTCAAACTACCGAAGATTGCTCTTCCGTCAGTCCAGGGTTCCGGTCCTAGCCCCTTGCAATAGTTTTCTCCACCGTTCCCGATTCTGAGCTGATGTCATCTAGTTTGGCATCCGGAGTAAGACGGATAAGACCATCGTCTTGTACAGCTGCATTTTGGATGGTATTGGTAAATGGTTAGAGTTGAAGAGCCTCGACAGACTAGAGTAGGCTTTGTTGGATTTTAACAGCCGTGCGCGTATTTTTGGTTCCATGCTATTGACCCAAGGTAAGTAAATGGTTTTACTACTCCAAATTCGTTCCCCTCTGCCTTGATTGTAGAACCAATTTTAGGCGGGGCCACCATGTACTTTGTTTTGCTTTCGTTGATGTGCAGTTACAGCCTTCGTACCGCCCGCCCAATCTGGTGGAAAGCATTGTTTCAAATTCCATCAATGATTGCAATCACTCCATCTCAACATCACATTTGTTCCATATTCCATAATTTTTTGTCGGATTCGAACTTAAAACACACCCTTTCTGTACAGCTCTTGATGTTCTTCCAATGATGGCAATGTCTTTTCCATAAGCTAGCTAGTAATTGGTGAACTTGAACTTGTGGAGGATTATGTCCCTTGCTGTCACCCCCGAATCTAAGGTCAGATTAAGCCAGGTTAAAAAGGAGGCCAGAACGTCCCCTTGTCTGAGTCCATTATAATCTTTAATTGTAGTGTTTCCAATATATTTACTTGGATTTTACACTGGTCGTGGTTAACCTTCATACTCGTGCTTTCCATGGTATTTTGGTGGTACCAATGGTCTCAGCCAATATGTCCTGACAGGATGGCCCTAGGAGCGCCTTTCGTTCCCTCTTTCTGCTGCTGCTCCTTGTATTCCTGGAAAGCCATATGACAGCAATAGCTTCGGAAGAGCTCCTGATGTGTCCGGGACAGAGCAGTCCTCCTGGACGATATGTAAGCTCTTGAGATCTACTTTAGTCTACTTTTTTCCTGTACTCAGCATGTGAGGAAATAAATCACTATAACTATCTAGCGACAAAAAAATATTGATCTAGTTCCAGATTTTTTTCTTAACTTTGTTTTGAGACAAAGCAACACACGAGAATGCAGTCTTCGCTGTAATGGGAATACCCAAAATGATCATAATTAATCACTCCAACTGACGCCTCATTGAAATTGAGCCATGAAACTGATTGCGGAATTCTTGATACATTGCATAATCTCGTAGTGCACACAAATACTGACACTGGTCTTTCATTAGGTCAACAAGATAAAAATCGGTGCACAAAATTTAGCATATCCAGTTTACAAAGTCAGAGTTACCAATTCGCACTATTTTGATCACTTTCAATGACATTTAAAACCGCAAGCGACAAAAAAAATGTCTTACAATCATTGTCAACGAAATGTCAGAATTTGAAGCCAAAATTTGCTTTCTAGCTTTGAGTAGCGTAGACCTTAAGGTTAAGCCGTTGGTGTCAGTCACCCTGATAACTAGAGAGAGAGAAAGAAAATGGCCGAACAACTTTTGAAAAACGTTCTCAGCAAGTGCGAAATCCTGCTTAACCCATCAATCACCGCGGGCCTGGAAGGTCACGTTTGCAAATTTAAAAGGGTTAACAAGCCGGAAGCAGAGCAGTTCAACAGAAAGTGCCAATAGAATGGTGAAGTTGTAGAAATGGAACACCGCGTCAATGATATGGAGCAGAAGTATGAAAGCGTTCGGCGACTTTGAAATTATTGGCGAATAACTTCTTGATCGCCTTCAGGTAATTCGCAACAGCCAGCGAGCCTCCGGGCGAATTCAGTGTTGCCGAATGTCCTCCCTTGGCTACTTCGGCAGAGACAGCTCGGCCGGGGCTGAAGGCCGATCTCAATTTTCCGCGATATGTTAGCGCTGTACGGCCGCTGTCAGGCTCCGCATTATGCAAATCCCAAGCTGAACGACTAATTTTAATGGCTGTACAGTGACCCATTAACTGATCGAACCTTTCAATTACCACTTCACCAATATCAATCGCCATCACCGGCTCGAGCCCAGCCAGCAGCCTGTAGTCAAGCCCGGATTTTGCCCATTTCGCGGGCTACTCGTGCTGCGTGGTGGCACTGCAGTTTTTTTTGCTTTAATTAGTGTCGAGCTCGTTCCAAATTTGCTGGGCGCGCAACTCGAGGGTTAATGGCTTGTTTGCAGCGGCAACAGCAGCCAACTCCGATTGGGATTTACCTGTATTTTTTCTCGCTGATTATATCTCTGCGCAGAGTTTTAATCACAAGAAAGTTTATTGTTAATTTTGCAAGGTTTTATAGGTTTTCTTGCCGCAATTATCAATTTTCATCTTAATTCGGAGATGGACTTCGCGAGATACCGGTGCAATAATTTTCACCTGCTTATTTTATTAAATATGGGCGAAAATTTCGAGAGGTGTTTGAAGCAAGGCAAAAAAGTGCATCTTCAATTGTTCGGCATGAAGAATTCCCCAAAAATTTATGCATAATTTGTTTAGTTTTGGAGTAATTTGCTAAGCACATTTCCCGCCCGAATTAATGTTTTTGGTGAATTTGTTTTCTTACTTTCATTTCGAATGGAAAAAATCGTTGTAAGAGGCGGCTTTTGGTTTTGTTTATTAGGTTATATGCAGCGAACCGTATGTGATGCCTTGGTAGAAAAAATAGAAGAAAAGGCGTAAGAATTCCGCGGTGGATTTTGTGGATTAGGTCCATACTTTCCAAATTGGTTCGATACTGGAACAAGTACTGAAAATCGTGTTTTGATTAATAATTTAGAATGTGCGCTTATTGTCACTTTGAGGCCTCCCCTCTTTAGATAGATAGTTTATTCAATGAATAAGTTCCATAACGAATATTCATTAAATATGTTACTGATTACAATTAAACCTAGAAGCTAAAATGAAGCCTATTTGAGTTTTGCAGAAGTTAGACTAGTGCAAAGTATGTTCTACTGGTATTAACATTTGTTAACCGAAATTAAAAAAATATAAATACAGCGCGACTTCGATATTCAGGACTAATTAAAACCGCGACAATTCGTAGAATTAAATAATTCAAATTGCTAAACACGGGAAATTTTGTATTGAAAACAGATTGGGACGCAATTGAAGCCCTGTTACAAAAGATTTTGTATGGATTTATACATATGGGTGTTTCTCACCAAAGTGGTAAAATCGCTGTCCTTGGCAAATATTACGTAAACTATGGTGAGAAATATTTATATTTCTGCAAATTTCAATTTATAACTATCTAAACTACAGTATACAATATAGAAAATATCTCACTTAAAAACCTATATGGTTTCAATAACGTATTTTTTAGGTCTAAAAACAGTCCCCTAGCCGGTCCCCAAACCAAAATATTTTCTATTGAGTTCATTAATTGAACTAATATTTTAAAAACAATTAACTTATATAACACAATCTAATCAATATGAAATGATATGCTATTAGACTCTAATATCAATTTATTTAAACTATTTTTTGATTAGTTTAATTTAACCTAAAGTTGGTCCCCGAATTTCATGAACAGTCCCCTGCCAAAGTTTCGAGTTACGCATCAGGCCATCTACAGTAAAGACAGACTTGTTAATGGGCGTAACGAAACGTGACCGACATGAAATTAGCTTTGTTACCCCCAAAAGTAGCTATACCTCATTTTGTTTAGTGTTACAAGAGTTAGAGGGGCACATGCGCGTATCGGTACGCAACATTCGACAGTCCTCTGCTAAGTGTTATTTTTCTTTTTTTAAAGTGTTCCAGTTTTCTCTATTGTGCATAGTTTTAAATAAGATGGCTTATATTGTTTCTATATAACAAAATAAAGTCATAATGAAGGAATTTTATGGTACCGTACCAATTACACAAATTAAACAGTCCCCTGCCAACAGTCCCCGTCAACAGTCCCCCGCTACATACAGAAACAGGAGACTGTTTCATTTATTAGGGCACTGTTATTGCACTTTTGCCTTTGTTTTAGGTCTATAACCATCTTTTAATCATGGCGCGAGAAAGAAGAAAGTGTCTAAGGAAGAAATAAAAGTTCACAAGTTTACTTGGAACTACACAGAGAACCTTGGAACTACCAAAGAAGACTGTTTTATTTTTATATATATGCGTCATGAGGAATGTTTTTAAAGTATATATACTACTAATAAATGCTCATTTCACTTATATATACAGTCCTCTGACATATGCAACAGTCCTCTGACATATGAATTTTTTAAATTTACTCAATAAGTCCTAAAATAAAACAAATATATTTGGGTCCCTTACTGTTTATTATCCACCAGATAGATATCTATTTAATTGTATATTTTTTTTTCATATTCACGTAAAAAAGTTAGTGGGACAGATTTCTTGCAAAAATTTACCAGTTTACAGAGAAACACCCATATAATATTCGTCGGCATCATGCGAATTTTTTATTTGGCGGAGGGCCTCAATTACTCAAATACCTTTTTCTAAACACTAACCTATTTCTTACACTACGTACATAATTACTTCTCATTCACCCAAGTAGTTAATGCACCTCTCGGCAATTCTGACCACTGATTCGACAGCGCTATTCTATTTCTTTTTGAGGGGCGCCTTGGCGGGCACTGCGACCTATTTTGTTTGGCCTAAATTTTATCGGAGTGGTGGAGTTAATTTAACGCAAATTAGTCCGTGCTTTAAATCTCCTTCAAAAATTTTTGTTTCCGAAAGCCTGTCTAAAAACACTCAACGTATTTTTAGAGCTGCCATTAAATTAAAAGTGCAGAAAATGATTTATGGTGTTTCTTCACGGCGTGGTATAGTTTATATCCAGAAAATAAAAGATGGACCATTTCTGAAAGTAACATCTGTGGATGCACTGGACCATGTTTTGGAATCAAATCCTGGTGACTGAGGTTTTCTTCATGGATTTCGTTAAGTTTAGTTTTTATAATTTTAATTTTTATAATTTTAATATTTATAATTTTAATCTTATCTTTTCACTATTTAATTTAATTTTTAATTTCTTTTTTAATTTTATATTTTACAGTAATGTTATTTATTTTTTAGTCCTTCTTTCTTTTCTTTATTTCTTTTCCTTTTTCCGCTCGTTAGTTGCCTCTGAGATCATGGTTGTGCTCTGCATTTGTAATTATAAATCATTTTCCTGGTAGAATGCACAACGAGGGAACGCTACTTAATATCCTTTGCTCGTCCTCCACGGGACTGAATATTTGTGTTTTTAATGCGCGTAGTTTAAAAAATAAAATGGATGAGCTGAGGCATATGTTCGAACACACCAGAATACATGTTTTTCTCGTAAGCGAAACTTGGTTGAAACCCGAAATCCCCTCCGCTTTTGTATCCCTTCCGGATTTTTCATTACATCGCAATGATCGCATTGGTCGCACAGGTGGGGGTGTTGCTATTTATGTTACTTCTTCACTTTCCTCTAGAGTTATTGGTATGTCCAGTGGCTCACTATTTGAATTTATAGCCGTTGAAATTAAATCTCCTTATGAAAGATGTGTTCTAATCAATGTATATTGTCCCCCAAATGTTTTTAATCCTGACCTAGCTGCTGAGCTCTGCCACTTCGTTTCAAGCCTATCTCATCACTATGAGAATATAATTGTTGCAGGTGATTTTAACGTTGATCTGTTGAAGGATAATGCTCGTGCTAACACCCTTAGATATTTCCTTGAAGCTCTGGACCTACATATTCTGAATCATCTTCCTACCTTTCTGAATTGCCAAAATCCTTCCTTACTTGATGTTCTAACTGTTACCTCCACTGACTCAGTGCTAAAACATAATCAAATCTCTCCTCCTAGCTTTCTCGACCATGACTTACTATTCCTTTCTACTCGTTTTACCTTTTCTCCCTCTCCTTTATCTTCTTCTTTTTCATTTCGTGATTATAGCAACATTAATTTAGACTCGCTTAATGAATTAGTCTCCTCCTTCCCTTGGAGTATTATCTATAATACAACCTGTGTTGACTCAAAAGTCAACATCTTGAACTCTTTTATCTTATCTCTTTACGATCATTGCGTTCCCTTAGTCACAAGAAGGCGCAGATCGTCGTCACCAAATCCTTGGTTTTCTCGTGAAATCAGCGACTTAATAGTTCAGCGTGAGTTCATGTATAGGCGATATCGCAGAACTAGGGTGCGTAGTTACCTTACTTATTATAAACAGCTTCGTAACCTCATCAATGTTAAGGTTAAGTCTGCCAAACGTGAGTTCTATTCCCGCAAACTTGATCCTACTCTAAATCCTAAACAACTCTGGTCTAATATTCGTTCGCTTGGCATTCATTCTCCTACGTCTATCCCTTTTGATATGGATGTAAACATTCTCAACGCATCCTTTATTCAATCTGCTTCTAATCCTTCATCCTCCTTTAATCCTAATTCCTTTTCATTGGATTCACTTAGTTCTGATGGCTTCATCTTCCGTTGTATTAGCGCATCGGATGTTCTTAAAATTTTGTTTTCCATTTCCTCTAATTGCATAGGCTATGATGAAATTTCCCCCCGTTTTCTTAAACTCCTCTCCCCTTTAATTGTTCAAACTATCACGCATATATTCAATTACTGCCTGACCACATCCCAAGTTCCTTCGGTCTGGAAAAAAGCCATAGTGATCCCCTTACCAAAAAAGTCGTCACCCTCGGACTTAGCCGATTTTCGTCCTATCAGCATTCTTCCATTTCTTGCTAAGGCCTTTGAGAAAACTCTCTTTATGCAAGTCCTCCCTTATCTTGAAACCAATAACTTCCTTTGTAAATTCCAATCTGGTTTCCGTAAATCCCATAGCTGTGAGACTGCTGTTTTAAAGGTGACTACTGATCTTCGTTCTGCGCTCGACCTGGGTGACTTTGCGATATTGGTCCTTCTTGATTTTTCTAAGGCTTTCGATTCTGTGGTGCACTCAGTTTTACTTTCCAAACTTAGTCAGCGCTACCACTTTTCATCTTCTGCTACTCGGCTTATCTCTTCCCTTCTTACCAATAGGCTTCAATGTGTTCGCCATAATAGCTCTTTATCCTCTTTCCTCCCCGTGCCCTTGGGAGTACCGCAAGGCTCAATTCTTGGCCCTCTCCTTTTCTCTTTGTATATTAATGACCTTCCCCCTATAATCCGTCACTGCTCCTTCCACCTGTATGCTGATGATCTCCAACTATACACCTCATGTCCTCCGAATCAGATTGAATCCTGTATTTCTCAACTTAATAGTTCCTTATCCCAAATAAGTGAATGGAGTTCTATCAACTTCCTTAAACTAAATCCTAAAAAATCTCAAGTACTTCTGCTTAGCCGTCGTTTTCAGTCCCCTGACAGCATTCCACCTGTTCTACTTAATGGTATTCCCCTCCCTATTCTTGAGCGTGTTAATAATCTTGGCATTGTCATTAATTCCAAATTATCTTGCTGTAATCAAGTCTCACTTATGCTTTCCAAGATTTATGGGACACTGCGAAAGCTTTGGCTGTATGGTAGTCTTCTGTCGACCGCTGTTCGGCTCAAGCTTGTTAAATCCCTCATCGTACCACATTTCCTCTTTGGTTCCCTTGTATATATTTCCTTAGATTCAGCCTGCCGACAGCGCCTTAAAGTAGCTTTCAATGATTGCTTAAGATACATTTTTCATATGCGAAGGTCAGATCATGTGTCGAGTATACAAAATTCCTTGCTAGGTTGTGACCTCTTTCGTTTTATTGATGTCATGGCTTTAGTTCTTTTAAATAAGATTCTGTCCTCTAAAAGCCCTTCCTACCTTTTCGACTTCCTCTGTCCTCTTCGATCCTTGCGCTCAACCAAATTTCTCATTCCAGCTCATTGTTCGTTAATTGGTAGTCGCTCCTTCTTTGTGCATTCGTTTCGACTTTGGAACAATCTTCCCTGTGTGATTCAAAGAATGAGCTCAGCCACGGCTTTCAGAAGGCAAGCATCTCTTTTTCTTTCTTCCTCCTCTTCTTTTTCTTAGATTTTCTATCCACTTATTTTCATATCCTCTTCTGTACCTATTAATTATCCCGTTCTCTTTATCCCACTCACTACATTTATTTATATTTAAGTTAGATTACCTGTTTTAAAAAGTACTCTAAAAGATGTATGATCTTGTGTACCTTGCCAATAAATTTATTATTATTATTATTATTATTATTATTATTGTGCCATCTCCGTCTTTAAAAACCATCAAGGTTAAGGCTTCTAAAATAGCCTAAAACTGATTTAGGGTTCCTGTCCCAAATCTCCCTGGGAGTACGAAAGTCGCGACGGAGGAGGCTCAGTCTCTTCCTCGCTGTACCCTTACAGCAAGTGATCCGCAGTTTCGGGATCTGCCCCGCAGAACTGACAGCTATAATCGGCTACCAGTCCCATTTTTTTAGATGGTAGCTAAGCAAACAGTGGCCCGCCAGGAGCTCTGTTATTATTGTGCCTGTTTAGACGGGTCGCGCCCATCACCTTTCAACACGAAATTTGTTGATGCGGGGAGTGTTCGGGTGGGAGGGAAGTGCGTCTCGATTTTAAAGCGACTCACGTTCGCCTTTTCTGATCAGCTGTTTGTTCTAATTCCATTTTGTAGCACTTTAGTGTTCCATTTTATTTTTGTTTCAGCCGCCGTGATGAGCAGACGTGTTTTAATGAGGAAGGAGAATCTCTTAACTTATGTTCTCTAGGGTTGGCCAAAAAAATCAATTGTTAAAATAAAATTAAACACATAAAAAAGGTCTGTGGAAATAATTATTAAAACGGATGAGCTGAATCAAAATGTTAAATTAAAAAATTAATTTAACAATTATTATAAGAAAACTAGCTGGGACCCGGTACGCCTCGCTGCACCCATAAGCCAATAGTAGCCAATAAAAACTATCCATTGACTTGGTTTTTTTTTGCAAGGTATGAATTTTACACAGATGAAGTGCCTCAAAGAACGGATCCATGGGTCTTGAGATGGCCGCCATGGACCTAACGGCATATTGAGTAGATATAACGGTATATTGAGTATATACATAATATGTGGTGAGTGGCCATTATTTGTATGGGCGATTTTATTTTTTACATTTTTGGTGGTGCTAACCCCTAGAATGGTGCTCTATACCGAAAAAAAAATTCTACAAAAATTTCAGCTGATTTGGTACAGTCTTACCCGTGCTAAAAACGTGGTAAAGTTTGTTATTTTATGAGAAAACTTCCATTAATCAACGTTTTTGATTTGCTTCAATTTTTTTTACGCAGTCCCTATACAAAAAAAGTAGACACGTATATTTCCTTTTTTTCGGTCAATATTTTCGAAAATTAAGGGGGGTAAAATATCTTCGAAGAGAACTTCACGAAAAGACTTGTAGTTTATTTAATTGGGAATTGCTGTCGCGGAGTGAGTTTTTCAGTGGTAATTAATGTATTTCATATAGACCATACCTAGTTATCTCTCTGGAAAAATATGTTTTTTATAGTAAATTTCCCGGGGAAAACGATAGTATTATTTATTTATTTTTTTAAAAACGTGAACACATAGTAAAAGGTTTTTTAAATTTTTCAATTGTTAATAACAAATATTAAAATGAAACACTTTTTACAACTATTAAAATATTAATAAAGATCTCTTCATTACCTTTAAAATGATATCTTACTTAACTCGATGCGATGAATAGAACCGGAGTAATAGCGATTTAAAAAAGGGCATAATCGGCAAGTGACGTAAACTTACCTTCCCCAACCATCTTTTGGACAATATTGACCGAAATAAAAAAAGAAAAAATACGGGTACGCTTGTTTTGTATAGGGACTGCGCAAAAAAAAGTTGAAGCAAATCAAAAATGCTGATTAATAAAAGTTTTCATACAAAATAACAAACTTTATCCCGTTTTCGGCACGGGTTAACTTCAAACAATTGAGATTAAATTTTTTGGAGAATTATTTTTTAATAGTAGAGCCAACCCATAACCCATTTCACGGGTTAGCATGTACAAATTTCCGATTTTTAAAAATAAGGGCCACCCTAATACATATATTACTTATTGTATTCTACTTGTCATCCCCTTTCATTTGATACCCATGTCGAGGGGGTTGTGAAGAAAGTGGTAATCCGCCGTCTTGAGACGCCGCCATGGATCTATACTATATCGTTATTGTATTTCAGTATACTTTCAATAGCTTCATGGCCTACTTTATTGTTTGACAGCTACGTAAATTTGAAATTTTCATTAAATGGAATGATTCAATTTAATGACAATTTTACATTTACGAAGCTGTCAAACATTAGGTAGGCCATGAAGCTATTGAAACTAAAATCAAGTGAAAATTCTTAAAATTACCAATTTTTTTAGATTTTCAGCTGTCTCTTTTGGTTAAAGGTATAAAAAATAGCCTACGACCTATTCTCAGACCTACCAAATATACACAACAAATTTCATAAAAATCGGTCAACCCGTTTCGGAGGAGTTCGGTAACAAACACTGTGACACGAGATTTTTATAGATATAGATTCAAAACAACAATAATAAAATCAACATTTTTATGCAAATATTTTGACACCCTTGGTAGAAAGTGTGATAATTTTTTTAGAAATGAATTTTGATTGCATATAAGCTATTGAATTTAGCGAAATCATAAGCTTAGTATCCTGGAGCGCGTTCAAAAACCTTACTATGGTTAACCATGGTTAACTATGGTAAACTTTTGTCGTTCAAAAACTCCGTGGTTAACTACAACATAACCACGAGCATAACTTTTTGGCGTTCAAAAACTCCCGTGGTTAACCATGGTGTAGTTAAATTTTAACCATGCTCGGGAGCATGGTTAGCGATAGTTAAGAAGAAGAAGAATAAAAACAATTTTTGACATTTGTTTTAATGTTAATAATGAACAAATCAAAGTGGGATTTGTGAGATTATTAACTTCCCAGTATAGGAAGTTATTGTAATCGGTCCGAAAATCGAAATCGAAATTTTCAACGTATTTTCATCTTTCAAGGTCCCAGGAGCATTTTAAGCAAAAAATTGGGAGGAAGTATGTGTGTGTGTGTGTGTATGTGCGTACGGATGTGGTCATTTTTTCCTGTACGATATCGCGCGAACCAAAACTGATATCGACATCGTTGAGGTGTCGTTCGAAGCGTATTAACCGAAATATGATCTGAAAAGATTTTCATGAAATTCCGTCGAGCCGTTTTTTTGTTTAAGCGACGTAAGTGATTTTTGTACCTGCACGATATCGCCCGAACCACGAAAGATATTGACTTACTTTAGGTGCCGTTCGAAGCGTATTAGCGACAATATAATCTGAAAAGATTTTTATAGTATTCGGTCCAGCGGTTTTTTGGTTTAAATGACTTAAGTGATTTTTGCACCTGCACGATATCGCGCGAACTATAAAAGATATCGACTTAGTTGACGTGCCGTTCGAAGAGTATTAACCAAAATATGATCTGAAAAGATTTTCATAAAATTCGGTCGAGCCGTTTTTTTGTTTAAGCGGCGTAAGTGATTTTTGTACCTGCACGATATCGCCCGAACCACGAAAGATATTGACTTACTTGAGGTGCCGTTCGAAGCGTATTAGCGACAATATAATCTGAAAAGATTTTTATAATATTCGGTCCAGCGGTTTTTTGGTTTAAATGACTTAAGTGATTTTTGTACCTGCACGATACCGCGCGAACTAAAAACTATATCGACTTCATTGGGGTTCCGAAAAACATTAATACATCAATTTTATATACTTTTTCTTTATCCTAATCTTGTAAGTGCGCACATTTAGTTTGACATTTTAGCGAAAATATTGATAAACAATTGTGACAAATTCTCGGTATTATACATATATTCTACAATTGCCTATTGTTCATTTATTATTAAAATATCCAATCATAATATTCAACATGCATCATACTGGGAAGTTGATCGTGTGGACCGAAAGGGTCGAACCCACATCCCAACTAGTTTTAAATATATAATTATTGGAAATAATTGAGGCAAATAGCCGACACTATTTTATGGAAATTTTTTTTAAATTTTCTTTACCATGTAGTTAACCACGGTGCGTTCAAAAACCTGCATGGTTAAACATAAACTTTCGTGGTTAAGTGAAGTGATGTAGCATAACCACAGCTTACCTCGTGGTTTACTATAGTAAAGTTTTTGAACGCGCTCCTGTTCGCGCGGAATTCAGACTCCCCTTTAAAATACATGTAAAACAGTGTGCGGAATTCAGGTTAGAGAACGGTTTGAATTCCGTCCATAAAACCTAGTATCCTGTTCGTGCGAAATTCAGATACGTAAATGAACTTTGTACTCTAGAAAACAGATGGCGTTTTTTTAATGGAGACTTCTCGTTTCTTTTTTCGCAGGATACTTAGCTTCAAGAAATGTATTTTGTATTTTCATGAGCGGCAATTTTGACGTTTACTTATCGAAGTCACATAATATTGAAAAGTGTAACATTAACAAATGTTCGCGTCAAATAAAAATTATATTTTAAATGCAAAATCTTCTCTTGATTCTTTTTACTCTCTCTTAATTTATAATGTTTTAGCTAGTCCAATTTATTAGTACGAGGATATACATATGTATAGAACCTGCATCTTTGATAAAATTTCCGTTCAATCTTCTTTTCTCCGAATAATGGATTTACTCGATATGCAGGCAATTTTCTCAACTTGTTATATGCCGCAGAAGCGTGAGTAAAGTACAATAATTTTTACCTTTGGACGCATTTTCAAATTGCCCAACTGTCATTGTCTATATAACTCCCAGGTAAGCGGAATTCAGACTGGTTATATGGATTCTCTACGGAGCGGAATTCTGCACGAACAGGATACTAGGCTATAATAAGGACTTTTTTGTAGAGCATACGATTCTCTACAAAACTGTTATGAAGACATATTCGCTTTCTCTGAGTATTGACAGTGTATTCTCAATTTATAGTTTTGTTATTACATTAGAATTGCTTTTTAATTTAACTAATTGTCAGTCAATAAAATATATTTTATTCTATTGGATATTATAATTTTTCTTTATACAAGAATAGAAGATATTTATTTAATTTGAAATCCTTGGAGCCAACCAACACTTGCTGCTAGCTAATACTATCTTGTTCTTATGAAAAATCTAAATGCTCTCCAAGTTTATTTTTTCTATTGTTGTAAGCATTTTTTTTAGTTATTTGTACAATTTAAAAAAAACACTCGAGTTTCGCTTAAAAAGAAATATTTGAGCCGTTGATTTTGAAAGTGAGGCAAGTCCATTTTGTGAAAAAATTAGTTAAAGCTAAATTTTATTACAAATTAATATAAATTTTATGTTTTTAATCAATTCATGATAATTTTTTTCAATATCAGTAATAATTCCTTATTAGTAAATTGTTTGGGTAACGATTTTTCAAATGCGTTGATTTTGAAAGTGAGGCAAGTCCACTTTGAATAAATTTTTTTTTGCAATGCTGTGTTATTTTGGTAATAAAGGCACAAACAGATTGGCGCGGAGGTCGTGGCGGCAATCGCCTGTGAGAGAGTTTTCCATACATTTATTTTTCCTCCCCACCAGCGGAGAAATAAAATGTATGGAAAACTCTCTCGCAGGCGACTGCCGCCACGACCTCCACGCCAATCTGTTTGTGCCTTAATTCGGGTATTCCCCATTTAAGTTAATTGCGCACTTTGACAAGTTGTAAACAGTGTTGTCAAAAACTCCATATTGCCCTGGTACCTTGGAGTATTTACATCACTGTAAATGCATTTTCCATTATTATTCCATGTTTATCTTTAATAGTAAAGTGAAAAATTGTGGAGAATTTTATTAAAAAAAAGAAAGTTCGTTTAATTCATTAGTAGTGCATTTTATAAAAAATAATTTACTATGGATCTGAACTTAATAGTTACATCGGACAGTGGAACCTGTAAGAAAAAAATATAAATAAAGATAAAAGTTATATCTGAATTTAAACTTCGACTATAATTTTATATTTATTATTATTGTGTAGAAATAAACCCCATGAATATTAGAAAGAAGGGAAGAATCTTGACTTCAGAAAGTGAAAATGGCTTGGAGCAAAATACAATTTTAACGAAGAATTTAACAAAAAGAAGAAGAACTTTGGTACGATCTGATTCATCATCAGATGAGGAAGTTTCTGGGGACAATAAGGAAAACGATGATATTTATGCTCAAAATATCAGAAAAGCTAAACGGAATAGTGGTAAGAAATATTATACACAAAGAGGAAAAATTATTCCTGAAAAAAAATTTGAAAATAAAAACTGTCACTGCCTGAAAGATTGTATGTATAAATCTAGTAAGTGTCGAAGAGCGGAAACAAAATTTTGATAAATTTTGGAGCTTTGCAGACTTTAGCAACCAAAATATTTTTTTAAATGGAAATACTAAGAAGTTCGCTATAAAAAGAAAGCGACCGAGAAATTACAAAGGAACGCAAAGGTCTTATAGCTATAAATATTTTTTAGAAACCACACAAGTAGATATTGCAGTATGCAAACGATTCTTTTTAGACACTTTTAATATTTCTAAAGGAAGACTGGACCGCGCCCTTGAGGCCAAAAATTCGGGGCAGGATTTTCGTGGTCGAATGGAAGGTTCTTCTAGGAAAACCGGAGAAAGAGAACTAAATGGGGTGAGAAAACATATTCAAAGTTTCCCACAATTTGAAAGCCATTACACAAGGTCACACAATCCAAACAAAAAATATTTAGACCCTGAATTGAATATAAGAAAAATGTACAATTTGTGATGTGATGTAAAGAAAATAATACACTCTATGTTAAGGAGAAAATTTACAGAAATACGTTTAACAAAGAATTTAATTTATATTTTCATCATCCACGTAAAGACACCTGCCAAAAGTGCGATGCACTCAATATGAAAATTAAAACATCTTGCAATATTGAAGAAAAATCAAACCTGATAGAACAACATGAACATCATTTGAAAGCTGCTGAACTAGCTAGAAAATCATTACAAGAAGATACGGCGCTAGCCTCGGAAAATCCAGGGAATTACTTTTGATTTGCAAAAAGCACTGTCGTACCCTAAACTAACAGTGTCTGTTGCATATTACAAGCGAAACATGTATGTGTTAAATGAAGGCTTCCATAATTTACATGACGATAAAGTTCATATGTATACATGGGATGAAACAATTGCTTCTTGTTGTTTAAGACATCTAAAAAATTTGACAACCCAAAAACACGTTATCGCTTATAGTGATATGTGCACTGGGCAAAATAGAAATATTAAGTTGGCCATAATGTGGATAAAAATTGTCCAATCTAACGACAATGATTTAAATATTATTGACCATACATTTTTACTGTCGGGACATTCATTCCTACCGAACGATCGCGATTTTGGAGTTGTAGAAATGGCGATTCGAAAAACCAATTTCTTGTACTTATGTTCCCCAGGATTATTACAAATTAATACAAAAATGTCGGAAAAACAACGCATTTTTAGTACATGAAATGCATAGTGAAAACTTCTACTCAACCAAATCTCTGGAGGATGCAATTTTAAAAAGAGCAAAAAATACTGATGGAGAAACTGTTACAGTCAGTCAAGTAAGAGCGTGGTCGTCATTACCGATAGGTAATGAAAGATTTCGCTCTAATTCCTTTGCGAGCCGATAAAGGGAAGCTTTATCCTTGATGCATTGTCAACAAAGATTCAGTTGTCGTTGATCTTTTGAAAGAGAATCACGTTAAGCGCCATACGTCACGTACTGAGTGGAAGACTCAATCTGGCATCGTTACATTGGATTGGCCGACAACATCGTTACATTGGATTGGCCGCAGTGGCCCGATGCAAACCCTATTGAAAATGGGTGGGTATATATTAAACAGAAACTTCGTGGATGACGCACACACACTTTGAAGCAGCTATCTTGCGAAATTCGTTGGATCTGGAGATCGTTGCCATTACAATACGCCGTCAAATTAGTAGAAAGCATGCCTCGGAGATGTCAGGCAATTATCGACGCCGATGGTGACTGGATACCATATTAACCGAATTGCATCATCGTTTGTAATGTGTACACTGTATTTATAAATATGAAAGTTTCACGGAATAAATTTTTTTATAAATTAACCCGACCACGCTCTTACTTGACTGACTGTAATTGGTTGAATATTTGCTGGATAAGATGTCAAAGAACTGGGCCATATAAATTATTTTATATAACGTCTATGGAAAAGGATTCGCAATTTAAAACTCTTGATTTAACCCCAAAACGAGGTCGACCAAGTAATTTCGAAAAAATAGTTTTGTCATCGTTATATAAGAACACTAGAGCAATTACTCAAGAAAAGTATAAAGACATGATGGATTTATTACCCTATATACCACCCATTCATCATGAATACTTTAAAAACCTTCACTATCAAAATTAAGAAATACGCATACAACTTGTTATTGAATACTTTTCCCATCTTTTTTTTTTTTAAATTGAAGTCTCTTTTTCTTTTATTGTAACTTTTCTAGAGAAGAAATAAATATTGAAATAAAATAAATTAATATTTTTACTTATAAATAAAAACAAAAAAAAAATTACAAATAAATTTTATTTAAAAAAAATCAATGTTTTCAATAAATCGTTGCTTTTGAAAGTGGGGTAAGTCCATTTGCACATATCAAAATTATATTTCTTTTCAGATAACTTCGATATCCACGATTGCATATTAAATTTACATGAAAAAAGACCTCAAAAAAATTCAAATAAGTCTATTACTACTTAAGGATATTTTTAAATTCATTCAAACGCAAACCTTTAAATATCTAGCAATAACATAAAATGGACTTGCCTCACTTTCAAAATCAACGGCTCATTTCTCTTTTTGTCCAGCCCTAGTTCTCATTCCGTTTGTTTCAGCTGTCTTAAAAGCGACTGGACTCAAAGCGACCCGTCTAAACAAATTTTCGTTTTGGGGCGCCTCAAAAGGAGAGACAAAGCGAACCGTCTAAACAGGCACATTTTTAGCTCCCACCTCCTGAGATTTAAGTTTGCCGCTTTAGCTTTACCGATTTGGATGAATGTTTTAGCTTGACGAGAATCTTGGGTCCTTGTCCAGCTATGAAGAAATAGCTGGTCGACCAATTTCTGATGGCCGTTCTTACGTGGCAGCTTGCTAAGCTACAGTTCCAGATCGATAGGTGATGAGTTTGCGCCCACTCAAGCCCGGCTGTCGGCAATTTCATTACCAATGTGAGCAGCTTAACTGTCCGAGAAAATAACAATGTTAGAGATATTTGGAGCTCTATGACAAAGTCAAAGACAAGAATATGGCAGAAATGGTATCGGACAATGATATCATTGACTCCAGGTTCAGCTCCTTGAGGATCGATAAATGATCCAGATTCTGACTTAAAGAAGAATAGCTCCCGTAGATGCAGCGCCCCCGCCAGAGCCCCTCTACTAGGTATAGCGAAGGAAGATTCAGTAGGGTCTCCAAGACAGTCCAATCTTTGCACCCTGGCCGGCTTCCTTTTAGCATCCTTTTGTTTGGTCTTGACCCACCCAATGCGATGGATGCATTCATGACCATGAGCCCTACGACCGTCGTATATAGCCAAAACAAGTTTGAGACCCCAGGTTTTTCCTACAAATTGGCGACTAATATGAAGAAATGTAATTGCCTAGGCAGTTACTCTCAATTTGGGGTTTCCAGGAGAGCTTTTGATCCAGGCTTATGCCTAGATATTTAGCCTCATTTGAGAAAGCCATTTCTTTGCCGTCCAAAAAGAGAGCTTTTAAATTTAGCTTCCTTCTATTAGTAAATGGTACGATGACAGTCTTTTGTAGGTTAATACCAAAGTTCCTGCTTCGGCACCACCTATGCACATATGACAGAGCGGCTTGTATGAGGTCTGAGACGGTGCTATCATGACCGCCGCTAATCGTTATGACGATATCGTCTGCATAGGCCTGTGCTTTAAATCCCCGGCTATTCAGGTTGGCAAGAAGTTCGTCGATCATGATTGACCATAAGAGGGGTGATAGGACGCCCGATAGGAAACTCCGGAGAAGTATGACAGGGCGAAGAGTTTGCGTAGGGGTTTAGCCGGAGGTGAGGCGCATTTCTTGAGGGAATATTGTCTGGGCCAGTGGATTTATTGACTTCGATCTCTTTGAGACATTTATACACCTTGTAACCCTCTGTAGGCGGTCGTCTTAGCTTTAATTGCGTTCATACACTCCCCATTAAACCATCTATTTGGCCTAGGCTTTATAGATTTGGTAGAATGACGAATGAACAAACATATTCCTGCCCGTATTAGTGCGGCATAGTTCGCACTGGCACCGTGGAAACACAAATTCAGTGGCTTGGAAAAAGCGAATAAGTCCCAACCAGTTAGCTTTCCCATAATGCCAGACAGTTCTTTTGGGGACTGTGCCGGTTGGAGTAGAGCATGGATATGGGAAATTAGCACTGACTAGTTTGTGGTCCGAGTTTCCAAGGGGTGAGCTAGCCTCGAAGGAGTATCGAGATAGATGTGTGGTAAGAAATAGGACAAGCAGATGAGCTCCGTGATCTTCAACATAAGGAACTCGTGTCGGACAAGTCACGATTTGGTGCAAATTATTTAAGTCTGCATCTAATCTTTGCCAGAAACGTTAAAATCACCCGCAACAATGATTTCACACTCCGGGTGGGAGAATAAAAATCCGGAGATTCGTTTTGAGATAGCATCGAAAGCTAATGTCGTGGCTTCATTACTTATAATAGGACTTCTGTATAGAAAACAGAAGAATATGACGCGGCTACGATTATTTTAATCCATATGTAGTTAAATTCAGAAGATGTACTATTGCACACCTTTTGGAGAGCCACGTCATTCTTAACATACATAGCGTCACCTCTATCACCTGAAGTTGATCGAAATCAGTATCGGTGATTTGAGTTTCTTTTAGTGCGAGAATAGCTGGAGCATGGAGATATGTGGCATAGTTGTGAGCGGTGTGGGTACTTTCTCTAGGTTCGGTATGCATGAACCCACATCATCTGGCGAACCAAGACGCACATGCAGAGTTCGAGGAGTTCCCCTTGACTGAGGTCATGCCGTCTCCCAGCAATAGGCTGCATCTTGGCTTCAGTTTATAATTTGACAATTATTACAGTACGACATCGTAAATGATTATATGCTGATAAGCTCGTTATCCTTTATCCTTAAGACCCTAGAAAATATTCTATAACAGGGCACGCATATTGTAAAGGAAAATCGATTGACACCGTACCGAATAAAGTAGCGCTTTCGGCATCTAGATGGCCCTAACCGAATTCAGGATCTACAATAGTTTACTAGTTAGTGGATCTTTCGCATTCTTAAGCTGGCTTCTCAGGGTGCACGAAATTTCAGATTATCATGCACGACCGACGTTCATAGACAATCTCGCATCGCACCTTCAGTTGGCTTCCAACTGTGCGCGATTTTGCGGACAAACGGCGGAAGGCGCACCATGGAAAGAGTGTGGTCCGTGAAAGCACAGGCAAGTCTGTAGTAGTGCGTAGTTTCCACCGCGAGTTTTGCCTGTTGGTTTTGAGTACTTTTTCACCAACGCTATATGTTGTCAGAAAAATATAAGTTCATACCGCCCCTTTCGACATTCCTCATTTTTTCTTCGTTGATATTCTAGCAGATGCCCATGACCACCTCGTTTAGTTCGACATAGCTGCTTTTGCTGTAAAAAAGACGAATCTAACAGCCATAAGGTAACAACACACTGATCTAGAAGTTCGTTTATTACTAGAAAAACTGTACTGTGGAACAACCTCCTACAGTAAATATTCCCGAAATCATACAACATCTACGAGTTCAAAGGAAAAGTTCATCGCTATCTCCTTGGGCACCCCGGACTCCCCTTAACCAACCCTTTCCTTGCTATATCTGTCGAGCTAAAGTGACTACTATACATTGCATCATTCCATCAACGATATCAGAAACTGGCAGTGCAAAGATTGACATCTGAGCTTCGACTTCCACAAAAATTTTGAAAACCTGAAATTCGATCAAAGAATACCGAAACAAATTTGCGACTTGTCCCTTCAGTGCTTGGCGATATTCAATGCAAAAGAAAAATTTCATTACTCCGAAAAAAGTGAATTTCGCGTTTCTTTTGATTAAATAAAACGCGAACAAGTTGGCCTTATGTAATTACCTGAAATTGCGCCTCGCGGTATCAATTAGAGCGACTTCGTTCAATTAATATGTTTTTTTTTTGTCAGAATATTTTTTTCGTTTTTAAAAATCAATCCCTCAACTGAAATGGAAAGTTCATCCAGGTTAAATGCGTCTACAAAACTCACCGAAGCACCAATCCGACATGCCGTGAATGGTGAATCCATGATAATCAGCCGTGAAGCAGATTCGAAATGATTCGCGAACGATTCCTCATGGTCCGTTTGCTTTGCGACTTCAACTTCCACCAGCTCACCTGGGGCCGCGACGCGGCGTCTGGTGCTCGGCTAGTATATGTAATTTAAATTCAGCCAAGGTGTACTATAACATGTCGCAGTCGAAATATTCGGGTACGCAAACACTTTCTTTCTAGGCGATTACTCAATGATAATTGGTTCATGTGCATACGTTAATGCCTTCCGATGATAAATTTAAATTGAGCTGTATTCGCCCGCGCCACGCTCACTTTTATTTCGCTTCGTTTTTGCTATGTTGGATAAGAATTGAATAATATGAATCGCAAAGAGCTCACGTTTTCAGATTGTTATCAAATAGTGGCGGAACCAATCATTTTATTAAGATTGAATTTTTTTCTTTTGCTTCTTGAATAACACTAAGAAGCCACCGGGTTTTGTCGCATCATCTGCACAGGTGCCACCAACATTTGCCGGAGAAGAAATTATAAAATACTTGAAGCTTGCGACACTTAATCCGATTCGCAGTGGACCTTGCTTTCTATTCATAACAATATTTTTCGCGTGCAACTATTTTTTTTGTTATATTTATCAAAATCATGTAAGCGGCTTTTAGAGATTTAAAACTTATACAAACCCTCGCAGAAAATCACAAACACATAAGAGACTTTTGTTTTGCTTTCTTCTCAGAATGTTTATAAATGAAAACTTACAAATTCTCGCGTTTCAAAATCGAAGGTTTTGAAAAATCGAAACACTTTTGTACAATTTCAATACACAACAAAAAGGTCTTCAACATTTTTAGTTATATGATTGTCGTTAAGCTTCTTCATAAAACTTTTCATATAGGTAATAATTACTTAAAAGTTTCGTTTACGGATTGTAGTTATGCTCATGTTAAAAATGTAGCGAAGCGTTCTGTAATTTTTTGTGCGGAATTAACTTGTTTCAGGAGGCATAACACTCCGACTAGGCTGTCTCTCGCGAACCTCAACGATTGTGGCTCAGTCGGTTGCTTAAAAAAATGAACTCATACAAGATTCAAGAGGTCACTGCCTCCTACTCATGCCTTCTTCAGACTAACCTTAACCTATCATATCCTTTTTCTATCCTTGAGCTAATCTTACTAATAGATCAGGGGTGGTCAACCCGTAGCCCTCGGCACTTCGCGGGAAATTGTGCGGCCCGCGAGATTCAACAAGATTTAACACAATATTTTGTACTAGAAGGTTCCAACACTTCAAAAAGAAAAAAGGAGTCAGCTATGAGCAGTGATTAAACTTCATAGCCTGCCATAGAGTATTAGCTCTGCTATCTGCTATCTGCTACCTGCGCTGAGGCAGCGTTAAAGCATCATCAAATTTCTTTCTTTGATATTATTCCTTCAGTTATTCGGTTCTCTCTTTTCGTGCCCTCCGTGTCTAGTTCGTATACTTTTCGTTTAGTATCCTGCTCAACTGTCCGAAGCTGCTTCCACCATGTTAAAGTAAGTTTGCTGACTCTATTTACTCAATCCCTCTTTGATCAATTTGTGCTGCTGGTTTTTTTGCGAAAACCGCGACCTGATCAGTTAACGAGATTGCATGTGGGTGTTTCTCACCAAAGTGGTAAAATCGCTGTCCTTGGCAAATATTACGTAAACTATGGCGAGAAATATTCATATTTCTGCAAATTTCAATTTATAACTATCTAAACTATAGTATACAATATAAAAAATATCTCATTTAAAAACCTATATGGTTTCAATAACGTATTTTTTAGGTCTAAAAACAGTCCCCTAGCCAGTCCCCAAACCAAAATATTTTCTATTGAGTTCATTAATTGAACTAATATTTTAAAAACAATTAACTTATATAACACAATTTAATCAATATGAAATGATATGCTATTAGACTCTAATATCAATTTATTTAAACTATTTTTTGATTAGTTTAATTTAACCTAAAGTTGGTCCCCGAATTTCATGAACAGTCCCCTGCCAAAGTTTCGAGTTACGCCTCAGGCCATCTACAGTAAAGACAGACTTGTTAATGGGCGTAACGAAACTTGAACGACATGAAATTAGCTTTGTTACCCCCAAAAGTAGCTATACCTCATTTTGTTTAGTGTTACAAGAGTTAGAGGGGCACATGCGCGTATCGGTACGCAACATTCGACAGTCCCCTGCTAAGTGTTATTTTTCTTTTTTTAAAGTGTTCCAGTTTTCTCTATTGTGCATAGTTTTAAATAAGATGGCTTATATTGTTTCTATATAACAAAATAAAGTCATAATGAAGGAATTTTATGGTACCGTAACAATTACACAAATTAAACAGTCCCCTGCCACAGTCCCCTGTCAACAGTCCCCCGCCACATACAAAAACAGGGGACTGTTTCATTTATTAGGAGACTGTTATTGTACTTTTGCCTTTGTTTTAGGTCTATAACCATCTTTTAATCATGGCGCGAGAAAGAAGAAAGTGTCTAAGGAAGAAATAAAAGTTCACAAGTTTACTTGGAACTACACAGAGAACTTGGAACTACCAAAGAAGACTGTTTTATTTTTATATATATGCGTCATGAGGAATGTTTTTAAAGTATATATACTACTAATAAATGCTCATTTCACTTATATATACAGTCCTCTGACATATGAACTTTTTAAATTTACTCAATAAGTCCTAAAATAAAACAAATATATTTGGGTCCCTTACTGTTTATTATCCACCAGATAGATATCTATTTAATTGTATATTTTTTTTTCATATTCACGTAAAAAAGTTACTGGGACAGATTTCTTGCAAAAATTTACCAGTTTACAGAGAAACACCCATGTACAGGCGTTATCGCAAGACTAGGATCCTGAGATATCTTAATGCCTATAAACTGCTTCGCAACATTCCTGAGCCCGCTGGAGCAGCGTTTATCAACCTTTTTTGGCCCGCGGACCAGTAGATTTGTTATAAAAACATTGCGGACCAGTGATATTTTCTTAACAACAAATTTTTACTAAGTATTTATAAAGAACTACTACGTAAGATAGTTATAACATTTTAATTATCATTTGCCTACAGTAATATTTAAATGTAAAGATATATCCCAGCAGGAAAATCAGTAATTACTGAACACAGTAATAGGTGTTTTCTTGCAAGAATCAGTATGGTCATCCTCACGTATTACAATGTAATGCAAAAAGTAGTAAATCAACCTTTAAATCGATATTTCGAACATTTATTCTTTTATTTTCTCTCTGTTTTGTTTGCCCATTTGACACATTTCCTTTGGAGCTTGTTTGATCTTGTTTTCAATTGTGTGCGGGATTTCGTCATTCTACGTCATTCGTCGATTACCGTCCTAGGACATCACAATGGAAATGTAATCGATTCCGTAACGCAAAAAGTAATGCAAAGAATTTTTCGGATGGATTACAACTTCGATGCCACAACCATTACTTTTCCTGCTGGGTAATTATACATACATATAATAATAAGTAAGTATATAAACCTTTAGGGCCGTCTTTTATTGCTTGAAGGCCCTGGGCCTACTTAGAGTGGAGGCCCACTTAAGGAAACGTAAAATCTTGGAATTTTTTTAAAACTACTCTAACATTGATCATTATGATTTTTCTTTAAAATAATAGTACAGACGCTGTAGTAAAAATTTTACTAAAACCTGACATTAAAACCAATAGAAATGATTTTTGGCAGACGAGCAATTTTTGAAGAAAAACTTTAAGAAAAAAAATTGTTCCGCACGCGGAAAGTGGTAAAAATTCTCGGGAAAACTTGGAAAATTGATATTCTATCAATAACGTGGAAGTGGTTGATAATTTCGATATACATAATTCCATTTTCGAAGTTAACAAGATCAGGATTGAATCTGTTCAAAAGAAATTTCTCCTTTTTGCTTTGAGACATCTGCATGATCCGCACGATTTTCGAAGCCTGCCACCCTACAATGACCGGCTCAAAGTTTTAGAGCTTATGCCACTGTCGGCGAGGAGAAAAATGCTTATTTCATGCCTTACCCTGGACATTATAAATGACAACCTTAAAGTACAGTTTCTATCGCGTATGATCAAATTCAATGATGATGTTAGACATACAAGACATACGAAACTTCTTAAGGAATACCCGCACCGCACTGAATATGGAAGAAACGAGCCCGTCAACAGATGTTGTATGGTCTTCAATAGCCATGGATCATGTTTTTCCCCTACAATTAACAAAATATCCCCTTCAAGAAAAAACTTAGATCCGTACTTATAGTATGAATCCTTCCCACTAACAATTATCTTTAGCCAGTGTAATTTTTAAGACTGAATATTATAAGAAAAGTAATGTAATGTAATTTAAGTTAGCCTTGTTTGGCTTATAAATAAATAAATAATGTGTAGGAACAACTTGTAGAGCGTAAAAAACTTCACCAAAAACGTCTTTACATGTTTTTTTCGAAAATTGCTTCGTTTGGGAGATAATGAGTTATAATTGATATATCCAGATTTCCGCGCGAATAGCTCGGAATATCTTAAAATTTACATTGACGCTCGACTAAAATCTTTATAACTCCCTTGTTTTTGGTCGAAAATTCATAAACTAAACGGCCAAAGATTCAGTAGGTCAAATTTGAACAAATCAGATATAACATTCACTCCCAATTTATCTTGGGCCTAATAGAATCGAGTTTTTCCGTAAAAACCAACAGTTAGAGAAAAACTCGATTCAATTAGGATCGATTTTCTACGAAGAGGTCCCCCTTTTGCAGGAGGCCCTGGGCCCGGGCCCGGTGTGCCCTGCGTTAAAGACGGCCCTGCCTTTAACAAAAATGACAGAAAATTATAAAAAAATCACAAACTCATGGTTGTAGGAACACAACAAAAATATCATTCTTACGATTACCAAAAAATTAAATCAATGAGAACAAACTCTTAAGAAAAATTAGAACAAAAAATCAGAAATTATAAAAATAATCAAAAACTCACTGCATATGAACATATTGTTAATGAGAAGATTGCTACTGCTCTTCTTTAATCAACTTGTCAATTGTTGGTTCCAAATTAGACAAGCTAAGTCGGAGCGGTGCAATAACCAAAAGCCGATTTCTAAATTTATTTTTTATTACCGTCATAGATGAAAATCCCGATTCACATAAATATGTAGTTGCGAAGGGGACTAACATTTTCATTGCTTTCTCGTATAGAGATGGATATTCATTTTTCAATTTGATCAAAAATTTATCTATGGACATTGTTGAAAATCTAGCTTTTAACATAATATCTGCACTAATCTCAAGAAGGGACTCATATTCTCTGTCATTTAAATTTAACTTACTACTGTCATATGTTATGAAAGGGTTTGTTATCCACACATTTCTTTCACATGTGGTTTTTTCAGATGGGAAATATTTTTCGAAACTAATATTTAAAGATTGTAAGTGTTGCCCAATGATTTTGATAAGTTTAAATCTTGTTGCAAATTCACAAAATCAAAATAATTATTAAAAATATCAATATTATTGTTATTTACTTTATCCACCTTATCCACCCAAAAATTAATTTTTTTCTTAAATCCATCTATTTTATTAAATAAATGAAACGCATTTATGGAAGCTCCTTGTAAACTCAAATTTAAATCGTTGATATATGAAAATATATCACTTAAATATGCTAGTTTTGCAACCCATTCTACATCAGACAAATGCATACTTAAAGGATTATTTTTTTCTCTTAAAAATATTTCTACTTCCATCCTTAATTCAAAAAGCCTGGTTAACATCTTACCCCGCGAGAGCCATCGAACTTCTGTATGAAGTAATAATTGCTCATGTTCGGCACCAACCTCCCGACAAAATATTGCGAATAATCTGCAGTTTAAATCGCTTTTTTTAATAAAATTAATAATTTTTATAGATTCCGCTAAAACCTCGCGTCCAGTATAACCACTTCAACACAATTTCTCTGCAATGAAACTCATTTTGACATTTCAATCCGGTCCGTTGCGTCCAATATAATTGAGGCTTTAGCATATTTATAGCATAAGTAAATTTTTTTCGTGGATAGGGGAAATGTCCGCGGACCAGTAAAATTTCTCCGCGGACCACTAATGGTCCGCCGGACCAGCGGTTGAGAATAGCTGCGCTGGAGGGCAACTGTTTCCGCCCTATATCCCATGACGGATTAAAGGAGTTCGATCCCTCTTTAAACTCCAAGCAACTCTGGTCCAATCGTCACTCGCTGGGCTTACATGCTACTGCACCTTCCCCTGTTGATATCGATGTAGACCTTCTAAATGGCTCATTCATTCAATCCCCTCCTGCTTCCCTATCTCCGTTCTTTCTCAATTCTCCGCATAGTACTGATGGCTTTTACTTCCGCTGTGTGGGCTCCTCGGAAGTTATTGAAATACTGCTCTCTGTTTCTTCCAACGCTTTTTAAGCTCCTCGCCCTTTTGGATGTCATCATGCATGATTTCCGTGGTGCTTACGATCCTACTTTCCAAACTAAATCATTTCTCTTCTTCTCCTACACGGCTTTTCTCATTTTTGCTTTTGTCTTCAATGTGTTCGTCATAACAATGTTATCTCCTCTCTTCTACAGGTGCCTTCTAGTGTTCCACAAGGCTCAATACTTGGTCCCCTACTAGTTTCGTTATATGTATATCAATGATCTACCCTTTACCATCGTCCAATGTTCCTTTCATCTGTATGCTGATGATCTCCAACCTCTTGCCCTCCTTGCCAGATTGATTCTTGTTATTTCCAGTCTCACTAATGCTCTCCAAGATTTATGGGACATTACGCAAGCTCTGGCTTTATGGAAGTCTCCTATCACCCACTATGCGTTCAAATCTTGTAAAATCTCATTTTCTTGCATTTCCTCTACGGCTCACTTATTTACAATGTGAACGACTTAATGTTGCATTCAATGATGGCTTACGCTTTATCTTCCCCTTTCTTAAGTGGTCAGATCATGTATCATCTGTTTGGAATTCACTAATAGGCTGTGACCTCTTCTGTTTTTTCAATATTAAGGCACTAGCTCTTCTGCATAAAGTTTTTTACGCTAAAAGCCATTCTTACCTTTCTCCTTTGCAAACCTTGAGATCAGTTAAATTCCTTATTCCATCTCATCTATCTCCTTTTTTGTGCACGCGTTTAGACTCTGGAATGATCTTCCCTCTTCTTTATAAAGAATTAGCATAGTCACCATTTTCAGGAAACAAGCTTATCTTCTTCTATCCACCTCTCTTTAGGTTTCTCTTCCCTCTTCAACTTTCTAATAGCCATAGCTCTAGTATGTTTAGTTTGGTTGGCAAAGCAGTTTATACCGTGGGCGTATCCTGCCAATTATTTAGATTTGTAAGTAGGCTTTCGTTCACATCAATGTTTACTTTGCGAATTACTCCTTCTAGCCAGAGATTAAATAGCATGGGGGCCAGCCCATCGCCTTGCTTGACTGGGAAGCACTCCGTCAATTCTCCTTGTATTCTGACTGCACACTTTGTATTTTCCATTGTAATTTTCGTTAGTTTCACTATTTATAGGGGACTGTTTAGGCCCAGCATTGTCGCACAAATTTTTCCCTGTCGATGCTGTCGTATGCTTGTTTAAAGTCAATGAAAAGTTGATACACGTCGATGTTGTATTCCCAGTATTTTCGGAGGATTTGCCTTATTGAAAAAAGTTGATCTGTTGTTGCTCTATTTCTTTTGAATCCAGCTTGGTCCTAGTCAGGCTTTGATTATGTTTGTCATTATTTTATATACTGTGCTTCAAAGAGATAGGCCTCTATAGTTTCCAAAGTTGTATTTGTCTCTTTTCTTGTGTATTGGGCAGATAATGTTTTGTTCCCAATCTTCAGGCATTTTTTCGTTCCTTCATATGCAGCATAGTAATTCATGTATAGCTGCTGAAAGCGATTCGCTTCCTTTTTTGATCAACTCTGCTGGGATGTTATCAATTCCTGAAGATTTGTTGTTTTTTAAGAATTGTACAGATTGTATTTCAATTTCTTGTTCCTCGTCGGTCTCTCTATGTGTATTTTTCTATTTTTATTTCTGACCTTTATAGCTGCTCTGCTTTGCATTGCTCGTCGTACCATTCATTGGCTCTGGCTGTAACTACTCTAAGAAAAATATAAAAGAAAGACCTTACCCCCTCTATAGCATGGTGTGCAAAAATAAGTATTTCTGCGAGGAATGGTAAGGCATACCTCTCATTACTAAGTGCTCATTTCAGTACTTCTGTAAGCTTACAAGTCCTGGGCTCCTTTTATTTTTGCATGGGGTGTTAGTTTTGGAACGCGTGGTTCTTGTCTCTACTAGAAAATTCACAAAAGAATATTAACTTAAAGGTGAACATTAAATGTAGAAATATACTCACATTGCCATAGCCTCTCGTTCTTCTTGCTACTACTCCAACAAATCTCAATATTTCAATGACTGAATTTAAATGAAATCGACAAACACTTTACCGATAATAAAAACAATATTTTCCATGCTTTTTCTGCGGCAAATATTAGTCACTTCTCCACCACTTGAGCCCCACGCAAAATTGCTGAAATCGCTTCAATATAAGTGAGCAAGGATAACCGCCAATAAAATGAAATGTTTTCGTCTATTTATATTTGATCTTGACTTTTCTAACATTGGCTTATCGCCGCGCAGTAATTAATGCAAGCGCTAAACGCTGCGAGCTGCTGTCGTGCATTTTGAGCAAACAAGGAAGAGCGGAACACGGCGAACTTCCACTAGATTGGCAATCGCCCCAATGTCACATCTCAGCTCCGTCGGGGCTGCGCAAAGCTGTATGTCATGTAAGGCATTGAATACAGCGGCTCCAGCAAAACAGAGCAAACAAAAAGATAAAGCAACAACAACCAGACATCATTGAAGCCGAGGGCGATCGGCGAGTACCCAACGCCAGACTGCCAGCATTTTGAGCAAAAAAGGAGAAAAAGAAACAAGTGGAGACTTGTAGCTGGGGCTGCTAGAGTGGTGTCAGAGGAGCCTCCGATATGATTCACAATTTCTAATTTTCAAGTTGTTTTTATCCAAGCCCGAGATAAGCGCCGTCGTCGATTGGTGCTGGAATTGTTGTGTTAAAATAGTGAGTTGTTGTGGATGCCTCCTCTCGTGTTGAGTCGTGACCGAGTATGTTTATGAGCAATCGATTGTATCATCTGAGGGGCAGGTTGTTGTATAGCACCTGAAGCAGGTTACTTGTGCTCTTACCGGTTTTTTTGTTGTATTAAAACAATGTCGAAGTTTCACGTGACGCATTACTAATACATTTCATTAGTAGTTTTCTAGCAGAGATTCTTATTATTTATTCAATTAGCGCCGTGAGTAACTGGAGGGTAGGAAGCAAGAGAGCAAACTTTACAATCTCTTGTTATTCCTACTATAAACAGTTTATAATTTGTTTTGTTGAGTGTCAACGACCTTCAACGTCGGTAAGCTTTAAATATGAGTGTTCTTGTTGCAAGTGCGTGTGACGCACAAAACTACTTCAAACTCTCAGACATTTTGTTATTTTTAGCTTTAAAAAAATCTTATTATTCGAAGGCTCATTTCGCCTGTGGCCAACTTTTATCTCCGAATCTACTGAAGCTAAAGATGCGTGCTACAAAACATCGTAATTGTAGACCTAGATCGGGGGCCTAAACTGAACTTGAAAATTAATTTTAACAAATATGAATCGATTTTTTTCAAATTCTAAACAGAGTTCGCCCAAAAGAACTAGAAAACCGTCTAAATATCTGCAGTGGCAAAGCTCTCAAAACAAACAAAGGTGACCTAATTGGAAATGCACAGCTCGTTATAAAGTAAGTTGGCAATCGTAAGTTTGAAGATCATCATATATAAGCTGAACGCTCTGATAACCGACTGGCTGTAATGGTAGCTTGCTAAATTCACATAGTAGAGTGCCAGTATAACACAATAGCCGTGTGGCTTACAAATCATTGACCTGCCGCTTGTCAGAAAGGTAATTTCAATCAACCTTGCTACATAAGTGGCTGTAGTCGCTTCAAAAGGTGGACAACATTCTACCGAGAAGTTCCTGCCTCTCTAGCCTAGCCAAAAAAAGGCACCTTAACTCTCATTTTCACCGCATTTAACGCCTTGCCTCATTCGTGCTTCATTAGGAATGCCCCTTGTGTGAGGAAAAATGATTGCTGCTCGACCCCAGTGGAAAAGAAAGGTTTAAAAATTAGAAAATTTCGGGATGGATATATAACTGTGGCGTATCAGCAGTACCCCAACTGAGTACCAAACACCCTCAATACTGCTTTATCTCAGTAATCGAAGGAGAGGCTGTCGATTGAGTATACTAAATGGTACGGGCCTTTTCGTAAACGCATACGTATGCTTTGCAACGATGCAACGAGTTCGTAAACGCAGATGATCCAAAGTCATTCGTTCGGAAACGTACAAGTTTTAAGTTTGTTGCGCAACAGTCAATGCAACAGCGCAGCCAATTTCGAATGTATGCATACGTATGCGAAAAGAAGTTTGCGCTGCTTTGTTGCCGATGCGTTGTTGCTCAGTTGCTCTGTTGCTTTGACGTTTACGAAAAGGCCCTACCCTTCGCGGTCCCCAACATAATTGTCTGAAATATGAACAAGGTAACAACAATAACTGAAGTAAAATTAAAGCTTAAGTGTAAAAAGCTTGCCGAAAACGTAAAGCAGATTATGGGATTGCCCCATTTTATTTGGAATGAGGTTTGTCCCGTAGGACCCATTTGATAAGCAGATAAGGCGTACCTCACTTAAGCTTCGCTTTATGGGGCTTTCATGAGGACCACTGTGGGCTTTGTTCAAACTTTTTCCATGAAACAGCTGTTTTTACATTTTTGCGATTTACTCGAAAAATAACTATTATTTTTTCATGAAATTTGTAAAAATAGGTAGACATGTAGGTAGGCAACATCAGAAGCCACAATTTAAGCCCTAAAACAAGGTTCTACGATACTTATACTCCTTATAATTAAATGTCAAAAATGGCCATTTTTCGCAGTTTTTTGATTTTTTGGCGAAAACCTGCTGACCGATTCCAATTGTCCAAAATTCATATTTTTCGCCTTTTTAAGCGCTATTATGTACTACTAGCAAAAACCCGCGTGCGCTGCAAAGCCTTTCATTAAAAAAAGATTATCAGTGCACAGTTCGCTGGAGGAAAAATGTATAATGAAAAAGAACGAATCTGCAAAAATTGATTTTGGATACTTAAAAAAATTTAGAGTACGTTGCAACTTTTTTTAGATTCGATGATGAAAAATTGTGTACTACCTGCCCAACAGACACCTAGCCAAACATAATCAGAATGGTCTGCATAGATTTTGCTACGGCGAGAGATTACACGCCCTATGCAGAACTTCACTCATGGCACCCACCAATCCCCAAATTGTTTTTTCCAGAAAAATTTCCCAAAAAGTAATCAATTTTGCAAATTTGGCACCTATCGTGCAGCCCAAACACGCACATGGCGCTCCAGAAAAAAACGAATACCTATATTTACCTTTCTTATTTTATTAACACTGGAACTTTTCGTTAGCGCCTCAAGCTTTTTTACATTTCGAAATGTATGTTGTTTTCATATACTGGCTGGAGCAATAAAAACTCTACATTCAAAATTATTTTTTACTTTTTACTTAATTTTAAAATAAAAGCGTAAACTAAATTTTTATTTTCTATTTTTAGTCTATTATATATCTTCCGCCATTTTGTGGTGACCGCCATATTTGATTTAAAATCACGTCACACAGCTTACTGTACTATACTAGTCATACACTTTAATTTGATACCCACACCGAGGGCGTTGTAAAGAAAAGGTAAACCAAAATTTTGTATTGGCCGCCATTTTGTATTTGGAATGACGCGACACAGATAATAGAATGCTACTTGTCACACCCTTTCATTTGACACCTATACCGAGTGACTTGTAAAGAGAAAGGTAATCCGCCATTTTGTTTTTGTCGCTATTTTGAATTTGGAATGACGCCACGCAGCTAATTGTATTTTACTGGTAATAACCTTTCATTTAATACCCATATCGGGGACCGGGAAACGCGATTGCGAAATTCGAGCGCCATTTTGATTTTTTTTTACAAAAATGTCAAATTGCATTGTCACGCGAACTATGCATACGCATACGCAAAAAATGGTGAAAAATCGTACTAATTAATTTTAAAAAAATCTAATTAAAATATCGGAAAACGGAAACCTTTAGTCACTATAGAGATAGATATATTTGTGAACAACAAAACTTAGTAAAATGCAAATAATTTGGACTTCCATACGAACTTTCGTCCCCTATTTCACTCCTTTTAAGCTTTTTTCACCAACGTCCTTAGTAGTCTATGTCCTTTTCAAAGATCTAACTATCTCAGTAAAAATTTTATCAAGATCGGTTCAGCGATTTAGGAAAGGAGTGGTTCAAGCCTCTCAGTAGGCTCGTCACTATACTTCCTGCATCTGTCGATAGCCTGGCTTTTCTCAAAGCGTACTATATATCCGACAGGCCTTTTACTATGTCTATTTCATATTAGGTTTTACTTTTAAAGTGAAGTCTTAAGCACACACATATTTTTTGTATTAAGTTCTTGTATTCCTGATTAAACCACGAACATAAATGAACAAAAGCAATTCTACCTGAATAATTCTGGAAATACATATAACGGCGAAGTAGAAGTTTATGCTTCGGAAACACAAGTCCCAGTCAAATATTAATATGTATATGGAGATACAATATATAAATGGAGACAAAATAAAATTCTTTAAGTGAACGCAAGTAGCATTCGCAAGAAGTTTGAAAATCTGAAAATTGTATACATATCATTTGTTTGATTTACCGCTTTAAAGAGTTACCGCTTTCTCTACACTAACAATAAATTTTTATTTAAATAAAAATCTAATTGCAACAAAAAAACTAAACTACTTAACGAAAATTTTCCTAAGAGATAACAAAAATTTGTTTAAAAAAATTTCCATAGAACAAGAACTTTCGGGACATAAAAATATAGTACATATATGTAGATATGATAAAATTTAGAATCTCTTCAAAAACAGGAGAGTTTCCACCAAAAAAACAAAAACAACAAAAACTTATGTGGCAATGAAATTTTATTAAACACAAACAAGTTAGTCAACAAATAAGCCGCTACTAGCACCCCAATGGCATCTAAAGCTTTTTTAGTCTCGATTGTCTAAAGTCGAAATTTGTTGCAATTTTCAGAATGTGCATCGCACAAGAAAAAGAAAAGCACAAATTTTGAAAATAGAAAAAAAAACTCGAAAATCGCTCAACTCCTAAATAAAGTGCGTCCGTAGTCCACACTGAGAGAGGGAAAATGCAAAAAATACAGACTCGAGTGCCTATGTATGTATATATTTTCCCATGGCGCGATGCACCTTTAGGACGTGTATACACGACTAAAGGTGAAAAAAAAGAGTGACACACAAGAAAAATTGTTTTAATTGAAAATCCCAGCATGAAAGCGAAATCACATTGGCAACGGGGCGACAATATGCTGCACGTCGCGACGACTTTTATGCTGTCGTATAGAGATAGAGAGAGGAACCGCAGTGACACGACGCGACGACGACGACTACAACTACAGCGACAACTTCAATTTCGACGGTCGACTATGGTGCAAGGTTCCGCTTTTCTTAACGCAGTTTTCTTTTCTTATTTTCTTCTTTTCTTTTCGTTGTTGCTTTTTCTTTTTTGTTGTTGCTCTTTCGTGTAGAGGGAAAAAGCAAAATTGAATGGTGGTGGGTGGGTGGGTTTCATAAGTGATTGTAGAGAAGCTTTTTCACAAGCTTAACAACTTAACTGCGAGCAGAAAGAAAGAGAGCGTATCGCAAATGGACAGAGGGTATTTAACCGGCTTCAAATCAGCCACAGATTTCAGTCTTTCTTCTACTGCAGTGCATAAGCTCCTTAAAGTTAAAAAAATAAATTAAAAAAAAAATTAATTAAAAATTAATTAAAAATCGCGAACGATTTATCTGAATAAAAAAAATAATTTTAAAATACGAAAATTCAGAAACGTTTTTTTTTCTATATAGTACATTTTTTGAAACGAAAAAACCGCAAGAAGTTTAAATTTTTATGAAAATTTAAAATTTTGTTTTTTGTTTTTAATAATTAAGATAAAAAATTAAATGGCAAACGAAATTTTGTGAATTATTCTGGAATTAATTTAAACAAAACCGCAAAAAAAACTACAGATCCAATGAAGATCAATCTTCGATCAGTGTGTGAATATTGTGAATAAGAAAAGCTTCACTTAGGATCAATAAAGGAGCACTAAAAAACATAACATTCCTGTGAGAAGGAAATAGTTTTTTTTTATTTTAAATTAATTAAAAACATAAAAAAATTTGTGCGGTTTTATTAAAAATTTTGCAACAAACCACCCAAAAATGATCACTAATCAACTAAGGATCACTCAAGTGTTAAAAGTGATCGTGCAAGTTTAACAGCCAACATATACCAAAAAAAAAAAATAAAAGGAAAAGAAACAAGAAAAATTAAAGTGAATTTTCGAATTGTAAATTAAAAAATAAAAATAAAAAACAACCGAAAACTACCTCTTAAAAATTAAAAAAGAGAGTGAATTTACAAAAAACAACACAAAGTAAAAACGAAATAATCTGTTTTATCCTACCCGATAACATCAATTTTATGATCGGATATAGATCAACCAGAAAAAGTTTCGCAACAGACCGTAACTGAAATAATATAAAAAAGTGAAAGTTTTGTTAAATTCATTTCACCTTAATTTCTTCGTCTTGAGAGAGGCTTATATTTCACTGAGCGATTACATTTTTTTTTGTCGTTGCAAAAAAAAACTTGCTTCGAGAGTTTTAAGTGCAATTTTTTGTTTTTTGTTTCGGAAATATACAGACTACAGTGAACTATAATTATTCAAGTAAAAGGGCGAAAAAAGAAGTTTTTATTAAATTTGCCATAAATTGAAGATAATTAAAATATTTGTTTTTAATAATGTCGAACCAAGTTGAAGCAAAAGAAATGGATCAGCAAATTAGTACTAATGATTGCAAAGTAATAGCTTTAGTGCAAGCAAAATGTGACATACCATTGTCATTGTCGTCATCGTTACCACAAACGATCGTTAATTCTACATTACCAAAAACAACAACAACAGTACCACCAGAAATAGCAGCAAAGCCAGCAATACCATTGCTACCAGCAACAACAACAACAACAGCAACAACAACTACAACAGTTGAGAGTGAAAGTCAAACAGACGATGATCACACCTTTAGCATGATCGTGGGCAATGCAAATGACTTTAAGGTGCCCCTATGTACCAGTAATAAAAGTGAGAATGAATTTCTTCAGCAAAGAATCGAGGAGCATAGGCAGCAACAGCAGCTACATAAAAACATTGAAGAAATTGGTAACGATTACTTGGAAGAACCAGAAGTTTCACTAATTGAAATCAAAGAGAAACTAGTTGACCATGACCCGAAAAATGTGCCATTAGCTGATTCAGAATCAGAAGAAGATGATCAATTAAAGCCACTAATAACTGATAATCATACAATTCTAGATCATCAAGAATATTTCAACTACAACGCCCTACCATTTCATCCGCAATCCCATATGATATTAAAGCATTCTGATTATAATAAAGATTCATTCAGTTCCACTGATAGTGATATATCGATAAATTACGATCATAGAAATTCATCATCACATCAAGGTGGTAGTAGTAGCACAGAGACTCCCTACTGTGATGATACAAATGCAACAATAATAAAGGATTTAGGCTGTGACTTAAGGAATAATAATAATACTGCAGATTTAAAAGAGATTGACACACTATCACCAGCCGAAATACCAGATGATCGTATGTGCGAAGAGATCGTGGAACAAGTTGAATATTATTTCTCAAATGATAGCATATTAAAGGATGCCTTCCTGTTGAAGCATGTACGACGAAATAAAGAAGGATTTGTTAGCCTTAAGCTAGTATCAAGCTTCAAGCGTGTACGGCAATTAACAAAAGATTGGCGTGTCGTTGGTAATGCAATAAAGCGTAAAAGTAGAAAAATTGAACTTAACGACTTGGGTACAAAAATCCGACGACTAGAGCCATTGCCATCGTTCGATGAGACTATGCCGTCAAGGACGATCGTTGCCTGTGATTTGCCTGTTGATAAATTATGTATAGAAAAAGTTACCGAGATATTTTCAAAATGTGGCGAGATCGCCTTAGTAAGAATATTACGGCCAGGCATGGGTATACCAGTTGATGTACGACAATTCATGAACAAGTATCCAGAGATGCAGCAGAAGGAATGCGCTTTAGTTGAGTTCATTGAATCGACTTCAGCGCGAATGGCAAAAAATATAAGCGGTGACTTTCAGGTTTATGATATGGTTGCACCAAAGAAGAAGACTGGCAAGAAGGCGCAGACTGTAACGAAAATGATCGAAAATTACAAGTACCATGATGTTAATTATGAGAGGACAAGAGGCGGCAGTGGTACTATGGTGAATAATGTCGGAATACCAATCGATAATGACTTGAGATATAAAATACGACGTAATAGTTTTGATTATTATCAAAAACCAGAACAGCAACATATCTGCAACCAAAGGAAATACTCATACAATAACAGTCCTGGCAATATGGAGTTGCAGAATCATGGAATTTTCTCACCACGCAGGATTAGTAATTGCTCGATGACTTCAGTTGATAGAAAATACTCGTCATGTTCTGAAGGATACTCAAGCTGTTCGGATATGTCACGCCGTCCATCATCATGCTCTAGTGATCAATCTAGACGTACATCAAACTGCTCGGATATGTGTCCATGCTCGCGTCGTATCTCTCAATGCTCGGACATATATCGCCGAATATCACAATGCTCCGAACATAACAACCGAAGATTTTCGAACGGATCAATCGGCTACGATCGTAGCTTCTCAAACCCACAGGACCTAGGACGACGAATTTCAATCGAATCAAACAACTACGAACGAAAAATCTCAGCAGGATCAATGAACGGCAGCAACAATATCACAAACATACACGATCAATATCGTAAATTCTCGAATGGCTTTGATCCAAATCGTAAATTCTCAAATCCAGATCAATACTATCACGGACGTAGAACCTCAACTGATTCCGGATATGACCGTAAGCTATCATTCGGATCGGATTATAGTAGCTCACCAAGATCGCGCAGCAACAGCTTCCTAATGTGCCAGCATAAGAATAGCGTTGAAGCCGTTGTTAGGACACCAATCGGTCCAGATGGTAGCAAAGGATTTGCCTCGAGGACTAGAAAACTTGGGCAGATCGTGCAACCTGTTAACTGATTAGAATCTTTAAGCATATTTGTTAATATTTAACGATTTATTTATAAAATGGCGAATTTTGTTGAAATTTTCATTTCGTTTTTTAAATTAGTTTTAAGCGGTTTTTATTTTATTTTTATTTTTTTCAATATTATCAAATTTTTCATTTTATTTATGTGAAGAAAAAACAATGTGAATTTTTAGTTTAGTTTATTATTTATACTTAAACTTAAACGAATTTAAATGTATTATGGAGTCCTTCTGTATTTTATGACGTCATTAGTTAGAGGAATCCTTGATTATTATTTTAGACTATTATTATTACTTTTATTTTTTTTTTTAGGTTTTAGATGAAAGTGAAAACGTGATCTGATTTGTAACAAACTACTTTGTAATTTGTAGATAAGGATATTTAGAATGGAAGTATATTTATTTATATAAAATGTTATTTTCGCAAAAAAACCAAAAAAACAAATTGTTTTTTTCTTTTGTTTAAAGGTAAATATAGGTGAACAATTTCAAGGCTGTAAGTATGTGCCTGCTCTTGATATTTTTAGTTCAAGGCCTATTGTTGACCTTGGCTTCCTTCAGTGTTCACATCTCTGGTCCTAATTATATTCATCGACGTCGTCTATATATCTTTTGTTGGGACGTTCTGCTACAATTTCCTGACAGCAACCACCATCATTGCCGCGTTGTATTCTGTACCCCGTTTGACTTGACCAATCTGCAGTAGACTGTTTATTTTAATCACATTGATAACTTTTGGAATTTTAATGCTTTCATATATTGACCTATTTTTTCTCCTAATGCAATCCATCTGTATTCTCTTTAAAATCGAACGAAGGATTTTCCTTTCGAATCTTCCTACCAATGCTTTGTCTGCTTTCTTCAATGTCCACACTTAGGTTGGATTAGGTTGAAATGGTTGCTCTCCCACTAGGAAGCCCACTTAGACACACCATTGGGCCCATTGTGATGCCATTCTACTGTTAGAACAAAATTCGGGACGTTTCAAGCCATTTGGAGCATTTAATAAAGCAAAGAGGTCAGGAATACCAGTATTTTGCAGCTCACTCAATCCATCAAGGAAGGGTGAGCCGAGGAATGTCGGCCGGGCATGTACCGAGTAGATGGGAGACAGTTTCTTCCTCATGCTAATTGCCGCAACTTCTACGTAAGTCGTTGTGCGGAAGTCCCAAGTGACCGGTCAGCATCTTCGCTACATATAGCGTATCTCTTTTTTGTTCATTTGATCAAGAGATTTTGATCGCTTTGCCAAGGTCCAAGGTCGGCCTTATGGTGTGAAGAGTTCCTGTGGTCCATTTCTGCCCGGTTTGAGCTAAGCTGATTTTTTTTACAGCCAGTGAGCCGACATGGGCATATGGGTTAAGGGGGTGTCCTTTCCACTTCTCTTCGCTGTCTAGCAAGCTCTTCTTTTTTTATGTGGCTCTCGGAAAGCCCTTTATACTGTCGACAATCTATTTTTTTCGTATAGAGTGCAATGTCGAACAGCAACTCTAGCCGGAAGATAGTGAAGAGAGGGAGAAGTGAAGGAAGGAACTGCCACAACCAAGCCCTTATTTGTTTTATTCCAGCTACTCCCAACCATTACTTTTGCGAATCTGATATCGGGGCATCCAGAAACAACTCGAAGGAGTGTTATGCCTCCTAAAACTAGTTGAATCTCGCCAAATAATCGATGATGCGCTTGGGTGGAGCGGGAAAGGGCTAAGGAAGGCTAAGACAGGAGCAATCAGGAATGTTAAGAGGGAAGAAGAAATAAGGAAAGTTGTGTAGGCTGGAAAATGGAAAAGGCGAAGGATCGTGGGGCTGCCGGGATTCGAATCCGGGACTTCTAGGATACAGGCTGCCATTTGCTCGGCATATGTGTGCGTCTCGGAATAAGATGCAATAAGACACCCCAGCGCAGCTTCTCAATGCACCACTAATACACAGCTCAGCTGTTCTTTTTACCTTTTCCAGTATCTTACGATACGTAACCTTCTGCAATGCAGTCCACCATACCGATATGCTATGCATAAGTATAGGTCCGATTATGGCTGTTTACAACCGGTGGACGATGCCCCAATTCACTCCGATCATAAAAAGGCATTAGAAGAGAGCTGCCTTATTCGCTCTCTCTAAGAGACTCGGCCTCCACGTTAGTTTCCTATCCAGTATGAAATCCAAAAATTTCGCATTGCCCTTAACTTGCAGTTTTTCATTGCAGAGTCTTACAGCAGGAAAATCGGGAACTTTTTGCTTCCTTGTAAAGAGTACTACTTCAGTCTTAGCTAGTCCTCCTCCTTACTGTCTGACTTCTTCCGAAAGCCTCAGACTAGACTTTATGACCCTGCACTTCAGCAGCTATTCCATACAGGACCTGGAGCATCCGTCAACACCTAGACGTTGTTGAAAACACCTTCTATATCTAAGAAAGCATCCAAAGTGAGCACCTTGTATTCAAGGGATTTTTCAATGACCGCTCCCAGGGAGTGAAGAGCAGTGCCTACCGATTTACCTTTCGTGTAGGCATGCTGGGAGGGTGAAAGCAATTTTCTATCAATGCTTGCTTAATATGAATCTTCACAGGTCTTTCGAGGATCTTGAAGAAGATGAAAATGTGAGACATATAGGTCTCAAGTCCTTTCGAATATGGTAGAAGATTTAGCCCGCTTTCGAAATTAAAGCCACCTTCGCTACCCTCCAGGACGTTGGATTGTAGCTTAGGCGAAGGGAATAAGGAAGAATTAGGTCACTGATTTTCTGAATTTCACTAGGATAAATTCCGTCCGGTCCAGATGTTTTATAAGTCTTACAGCTTTCTATGGCCCATAGGAGCAAATCCCTCTTTATCAGTCGTCGATAGTACTTAAATTATATTCACTAGTTGCGGATGCAGCAAGAGATGTCGATCCAGGAAAGTGGGTATCGATCAGGAGTTTCAATGACTACTGACTGCCTGTGATCCATATACCGTCTGCTTGTTGCAGCAATTCTTGGCACATTTGGCTTTTGCAGAGAACTTTTCTAAAGGCCCCCATACACGGTCAAATTGGATGTACAACCAGATTTTCATCAAACCCATAAGCTTAACGTATTTTGATCGGCCGACCGGCTCACAATCGATAGTTTTGGTTGTACATCCGCCCTTCGATGTACATCCAATTTGACGGTGTATGGGGGCCTTAAGACAATAGAGACTGAGACAATAGAAGGTCTTCTAGGATTCCTCTTTGATTTACGCAGTTCGAATCCAAGTTAGACCGTTTGGTCTATTGAAGGCATTCCTACTTTCAGACCTTAGTTTTGTGGAGGTCTCTCTGACATCGGCAAAGGAACGGGCACCAACGACAATGTGGCTGCGGTATAAATTAGGATAAGCAGTCTGTGGATTATTGTTATTTCTTGGACGGTGGAGGATGTTCTGGGTGCAGTATTGGTTTTATTAGTACTATAGTTAGTAGCCCAGGCCTACTGAAAACACGGTTGTTTACCATACCGTTAAAGAAAGTACAAATTGATAAAAATTTAATTTACATTTACTCATCACTACAAAGTTGGAAAGTTCGACTGCACTTCCACGTTCGAATATGCTCCATCACCAACACCATTGAAATATCCAATGCTAAATTGACAGGATGAATATTTTTGGATTTTTAATCAACCTACCACAGAAGCTGTCATAATGATCCATGCCAGGCATCAACCTACCAATACTGGGCAACAAGCCAGCAATTTAGTTTATGATTTAATAAAAATGTTCATTTTTTTCAACAAAATAAAAACAACATTATTTAGACGAACAAATGTGCAGCCAAGCGATTGGGTATAACAAATGCACCTTAAGAACCCCAAGCTGCTGCAGCTGCTAAACAGGTGATGACAGGGTGCTCTTATTTTAATAAGTATTAAAATATTTGTTCGGGAGCTCCAGCAATTGCATGTGAACAAAATGTTTGTGTACCATTCAATCATCAAGCATTATAATAAATACTGGTAGCATTTCAAAATGCCATGGAGGCGGTGCTTAGAAAAACAGCAACATCATCAGAAATAGTGATGAGAGATGAAGACTCGAAGAATAAAAAATCTATATGTAATTGCAACAAAATTTTGCTAAAAATCTGAACGCCTCTGACTCTAGCAAAAGGCGTATATTGAAAAGTGAATTTTAGAGGAAGCCTTCTAGGATACACAAGGTATAGGATTTTTCATCGAAACAAAAGAAAGAAACCGAAAACCTTCGCCTACTTTCGGCTGCTTCTGTGATACTTTGGGTTGTTGTAATTGTCCGGGAGGCAGCATTTCAAAGGACACAATCATTTCACCCCTCAAGATTTTTATTGGAAATGTTTGTTCTCGGGAATTATATAAGGATGCAAACGTAGATCCTCAGATAGGATACCCAAGATTTTAAGACATCGATGAGCTGATAAACTCACACTATTCACACTATACACTTAAACCGAAGGAAGATCGGTGCAGGTTTTATTAATAGAAAAAAAAATACAATTTTAGTAGAAACTTGGCACACAATCTAGCTTATGGAAATTCTTTTATAGTTCCTATAAATATGCTAACCCTAACACATAATTGGTTAAGTAATTTATAAAAACAATATTTCTGGTTAAAAGACACTTTTTTAATTTTTATTGGTACTAAATCTGACACACTACTAAACTTTTATAGTATTAAGTACATTCTGATTGAATTATATAAATTCACGATATTTAGAAATAGCTTTATTTAAATAAAAATTCAATGACATCTAGTGAACACTTTTCCAATCTACATAAGTCTTATACTTAGCAAAGACATTCTAAAAATCGAACACTGATCTTTCACTTTTAGTTAAGTCGCATGCAAAATGACATTTTGACGAAGATCAAAGGTTTCTGTATTGACTAGTTAAGGGGACTCTTCACTGAAATGGCTAAAATCTGAACCGCTAGACCGATTTAGATGAAATTTTGTGTCCGAATAGTTGTTATCGAGTAAAAAACAAAAGTACAATCAATTGTTGAAAAAAAATTTTGAAGCAACATTTTTGTTAATAAACATCCGAGAAAAGGGGTATTTTCCGCGAGCTCCTTGCACCCGAATTTTGAATAGATTTTATTTTTGTTAGTGTTTTGTAATGTTCAGTAATTAATAATAAACAAAACTGTCAGACAGAATTTTGATATCTTTTTTTGTTTATTAACAATCCACAAATATGTCTGGCGATGTCAAAAAACAGCCGAAAATCTCGATTTTTTCGGTTTTTTATTACATTTTTGTTTATAACTTTATGAATTTTTAAAATTTCAAAATTCTGTCTGACAGAATTATTCAGTTATAAATTTCGAACATTTTCCACTTTATAAAATTTAAATCGGTTGAAAATTGTGGAACGAGGAGCTCGGAGAAGTTAAAAAAAATGAAAAAAAAAACGTTGTTGAAATAATCACGTTTAAAGCTTGACGCACACATTTTCTCCGCCGCAGTGGCTAAAACCTCAATCGCTATGTTATAAACATTGTTATAAACATTTTTTTTAAATGTGAAAACGCTACATAATTCAGAAAAGCCTACTCTATCAGAATATGCAATAAAAGAAAATTCGTCAAAAAATCGATTTTCAACCAAATATCGGCGAAGAGTCCCCTTAAAAAATATAATTTTTTGATATTTTAATATCAAATAAATAATAATTATGTATTAAATTTTCATGTCAATATTTTAATACTTGCAATAGGTGATTTAGTAGAAGGAGTATGAATGCAATTAAAGTTAATGAATCTGGCTATAGAACAAACAGAGGTCCAAGCCGACCGACCACCTTCATTAGCATTCGAAGCCTTTCAAAATCGTTACTTAATACACTAAGAGAAAAATAACGTTTGTAAAACCAATAGCGAATGAAAATCAACTGTCGTTAATTGTAAGATTTTTTCAAGATAACGCAGAGCCAGTTGAATGATTTCGACTGCATTCTCCAATCCGTTATGGACACCTTCAAAATACTGAATATCGACATTAAAAATTGAAGGGGACAATCTTATGACAATGCAATATGGCTGGGCCGTAAAGTGTCCTGCAGGCTAAGATCAAAGAAAAATGTCAGAATGCAACATACCTGTTTTGCGCCGATTCGTTAAACTTCATCGGATCATCGGCAACTAAATGTGGCCCAGAAGCTACCAAGTTTTGCGGTTTGCTGCCAAAATCTATACATCTTTTTTTCCAGCATGTGTCATGGGAGTACACACACTGGCGGCGAAGAGTAGGAGCTTGTGTCACTCGGAATATGCCATGCGAGTCTAAAGCCTGAAATAGATTAAAAAGCAGAAAAGCAGTGCGGTGTAGCACTGCGCAATGAAATCTAGACTTCTTGTAACTAATGTAGCAACTCACATTAAATTCACTGCCTTGCACTGCACTGCGCTGCCTTCTCTTCGGCTAATTTCTAAAAAAAATCAGTTCCAAAAATCTAAAAAACTTCATATAAGTTGCATTGCCATTGTTGGCAAAATGGATGACGAAAAATTGATAGAATTAATGAGAAGTTTAAAGGGACCCGTACATTTGTATGGTTAACTGGTTAACTGGTTAACTTGGAGTGCCCTGTCTAGGACTATTTGTTTTACCTTCTTTGCACTTGGGGGGTGATGATGTATATCCCTTGCGTTAACTCAAGGGTCATCAATGGTGTTCTCCTCCCCCTCCCGCTGTTAGCTTTGGCACAGGGTCGCTGGGGCTTGCTACAGATGCGAAGGTGGGATCTGGAACACCGCTAGATGGTTCCGGAGTCAGTGCGAGAGCAACACCTCCTCCACATAACAAGATATTCTATAAGCTTTCCGCTGATTATTGCCTCAACTTAGATAGTGGGCGGTAGCTGGAAGGGTTGTTGCAGTCACCTTTTTTCGATTAGTGCAGAATGGTAGTCAGGAATTAAAATAGCTTTCAGGAGTTAAAATAAACACGTAGTATTACATGGCAAACAGTGTGATCACAAGTTTAGCTAAAAGTAAGGTACATTTTTCAAGGACCATTGGGTCTATATCAACTTCAGCAAAATTTTTGATGTCTAGCGCCTTGAGATATCTATACACTTCGCGAGACACGAACAACGGGTGGAGAAAACTTGAGGATGGGAGTTGCAGAGCAATGATGCTAATAAATAAATATTAGAGTTTCCCCGTAATACCGCTCGGCTCACTCCTACACAATGTCGTCTTCCTTTTCACACACACTATTGTCTACATTAGAAGTTTGCTTATAAACCAACCGAACAACTCGGCTCTCACAGTCAGTATTTTTGAACTCGAATAATAGCTTAAGTTTTGAATTCTATGGTTCATCGGTATCCATTTGGTCACCCTAAAATCCTTCAATGCCTTATTGCTTGTTATCCTTAAAACCAAGCTTACTAGTAGACATAGCACCATCATCTCAACGACGTGGCAGCTGGTAGTATGTACATATTTCTAAGCCCGATAAAACTAAAAATTATGAAAAAATAATTCATTTTTATTCGAAAGATCAATTCATAACATTACAATTTGAAAATGATTTTGGGCACATGGCCACTGCGGCTGTCCTAGACGAAGCAGTTTCTGGACGTCCCATTTTGAGTTACTTTCCAGTACTGCTGGTCGTATGTCACGAATAACACGAAAAATGTTGGCTTCCTAGTCGTCAATCGTTGCTGGTTTATTAAGATAAACCAGTAACTTCACACAAGCACACAAGAAATAATTGAGTGGTGTCAAGCCGCATGATCTTGGAGGCCAAATTTTGATTTCAATTAGTCAATAGCTGCGGTCCCCGTATGATACGTAGCTCCATCCACATCTCGTCCAAATCAGTGTCATCCATATTTTCATTGATCATGGTGTGGTAAAGGTCTCCATTAGACCAGCAGAACTAAATAGCTGTTCACTAGGAACTGAGGCAGGTGGAGCACACAAATACAGCAAGACTGGCTAAGTTTCCATATTTCAATTTTGTTTTCCACCAAGTTAGTGGATTTTCATCAAATGGAAGTCTCTTTTCTTTAATATACAGTTTTGATTAATGTTTCCATATCATTTGTATTACAATCTGTGCTCTCGTCTTCACTTGAGCTCTCCAAAATTTTTAATAGATTGTTGAACAAACTTTTATGCTGCATAACTAAAATTCGTTGTAGGTTTATAGCTTTCAGCAGAATTCTTCTGCTTTTTACAAACTGGTGTACGGGAATGTGCCTGCCTTCATCTTATTACATATTTTGACAACTTCACCAATGACTTTTTCTTTTTCAATTTCTGTGAAGAATTTTTGTTTGTAACTTGGGTCTAAAAAAGTTGCGATAGTAAACAGCGAGTTATTTCTTATACAGTCAAATTTTCTTTTCATTTCTAATTTTATAACTTGAATAAATCCTGTTATTATATTATCACCAGCCAAAGTAAGCTGTTCACTCAAACTATTTGTCAATATGTAAATTATTGGAATAACTATCGAAATTAAAGCATGTGAGCCACTTAAGTTCCGCGTAGCTTCTTCGAATGGTTGCAAAACAGTTTCACACCGCTCCATACATTTCCATTCATCCGGTGAGAGATTTTGGATGGCGTGGCTGTTGCCATAGAGACATAGTGAATTTTTCACTGTTCCACCTCGTGGTGCAATCTTTCATAATAGTTAAAGGAAGTTTGTCTGGATTTAGTCGCTTCTGGATCCTGGCTAATTCATTTTGAGCTATGGTCGAGTGGTTAAAGTGACTAGCTATTTTTTGCATTTCTGAGTCATCTCTACTAAAAACTCCTGTGAATTTAGTCCAGCTCGCACCGCTATTTGCAACTTAAGAGCAGTGCAGACCACATTTGGAAACCTGCCACAGACATAGCGCGTCTCATGTTGGAACCTTCGTCTCTCACTATACATAGTCCATTCAAAACGCGGGGGGGGGGGGTGTTCCAAAATAACACCGTTAAGAAAATCGAACCCTAAAGGTTTTTGGGGTCGCTGATCACGAAAATCGGGGGTTTTTTTTTACATAAAATTGATTTTTATAATTGTAGGGGTAGTTTTAATCCCTTAAGGGTTGAAAATAATTTATTTTTGCCTAACAGTACCCCCACAATCGAAGTTGAAGCATAAACTTGAAAAAGAGTATTTTTTACAATTTTCCTATTTTTAGCCGATTTAGGGGTGGTTTCAACCCTTTAGCATTACCCCTTATCATAAAGTTCGCCTTGATTTAGTACAAATCAACCACCTTCATTGCATTAGTTTTCATTATTATTGAAATAATCGCGAAAAACCCCTAAAAAGGGGTGTTTTTTTGCATTTTTAAGGGTGACGCCCATGTTTTAGGACCGCGGGACCCCGATTTTCGTGATCAGCGACCCCAAAAACCTTTAGGGTTAGATTTTCTTAACGGTGTTATTTTGGAACACCATAACGCGCGTTTTGAATGGACTAACAATGTATATTCTCCTTTCTTATATTCCATTTTCCCAACATTCCTTCGAACATGCCTGCAATAATATCCCCAGTGTGGCCACCTTCATCAAACTCCTCACATTTTAATATAATAAACAGACGATCAAAACTGTCTGTTATATCATGGCAAGTAAAGCTAAGCAGGGACACATTGGCACCAGGATCTGTCCATGTATCCGTTGTAAAAGACATAAATTTTAATTCGGACACTAGAAGTTTTATTTTCTTGAATACTTTATCGAACAACTGATGACAAACAAGGTCCGAAAAAAAGTGCCTCCCTTTAAATTATACTGTGGTACAATAGTCTGCAACAATCTCCGAAAGCCAATCTTCTTCTTCTTTAAACTCCTTTAATCCCTCATGGGACATAGGGCGGAAACAGTTGCCCTCCAGCGGACCGCATTTCTTTAGTTTTAGTCGGATTTAGCCTTAAGCCTGCTGGACTACTTTCTGTTGCCAAATTGTTTAACATGTTTTGGAGGTCCTGGTGTCTGTGGGCCAGCAAACAGATATCATCGGCGTAGTCGAGATCCTTAAGGCGGTCGACCAAACCCCATTGTATGCCGCCTGTTATATTATCTAAAGCGCCGGCAAAGATGTCATTTATTACTATAAGAAATAGTAAAGGCGAGAGTAGGCATCCTTATCGTACTCCTTAGCTCACCTCGAAGCTGTCGGATAATTTTCCATTATGGAGAACTCTGCATTTGGAATTGTTATATAGGGCTTTTATCAATTCTATTATTTTATCAGGCAGTCCACGTCGCCGTAGTGCCTGCCATATAAAGCTCCTTTTAACCAAGTCGAACGCTTTCTCATAGTCTACGAAAGCAAGGTAAAGGAGGGATCGGAATTCAGTAGACTGCTCCACTATTATTCTCAAGGTGTTAATATGATCAATACATGAGCGGCCCATCCTAAACCGGCCTGCTGCCTCCTAAGCGTTCGGTCTACTGCCTTACTTATCCTAGATAGTAATATGTGGGACAAAATTTTGAGCACAGTAGATAATAAACAGATACCTCTCCAGTTGTCGCATATTGTTAGGTCCCCCTTTTTTGGTATTTTGACTATGATACCTTCCGTCCAATCCTCCGGAAAGGTACAGGTGTTCCATGCTATTTCTAGGATTGGCTGAAGCGCATCTGCTATTGGCTTGGCTTGAGTCGGCTTTCAACAATTCTGGCGGGATGCCATCTTTCCCAGCTGCTTTACCATTGGCCATCGCATGAATTGCGGTTACTATTTCCGTCTTGGATGGGGCCCGGGTGGTGATTCTTATTGGCTGTGCATTGTTGCTGTTTTCCTGAGGTTCCTGTGTAAGTGTACTATTCAGGGCGGCGAAGAAGTAATCTCTCCATCTTTGGAGTTGCTCCTCGTCGCTGCACAGCAGCCTTCCATCCGCACTCTTAACGGCGTGCTTTTTAGTAGAGTGCTTTCCCGAGAGCTGTTTAGTGATTTGGTACAGCACCTTACTGTTGCCTGTGTTTGCCGCGTTTCCGCTTTTTCTGCGAGCTCTTTTATCTGCTGCCTTTTATCACGCCGGACACTTCTTTTTACCTCCCGATGTAATTGGGAGTGTTCCCGTTCTAGTTGGTGACGTCTTTCCGGGTCGCTTGTAGAGTTTACGCTATTTTTGAGGGCCCTTCTGCGTTCTATTTTTTGCCAGGTTGTGTCCGAGATCCAGTGTTGCTGGTTTCTTTGAACATAACCGATGCTCGTTTCCGCAGCCGTCAGTATCGCGCCCTTTGTCGTACTCCACAGCTCTTCAATATTTGTGTCGTCAGAAACGGTTTGCTGATTTAATACTTCTTGTAGGTTTCCAGCAAATTCCCGCTTTTAACGCTCTCCCGTCTACTTTAAACCGTCTGCGGGTTCTAGCATCATGTTGAACGTTTCTGATTGCGGCGATTTTAAGGCGAATAGTTGCTACAACCAATCGGTGGTCGCTTCCAGTATTCGCTCCCCTGAAACTCCTGACATCCTCAAGAATAGCTCTCCATCTGCGGCTGACGGCCACGTGATCTATCTGATTTCTCGTTCTACCATCGGGCGATACCCAGGTCCCTTTGTGCACCTTCTTGTGACAAAAGTCTAAGTCACCCATTAAAACAATGATGTCTCCCCTTGGAATAGAGCGAAAACCCTCATTCAGTCGCATATAGAACTCGTCCTTGATGTCATCTTCTGCGTCTTCAGTTGGAGCATAGCATTGGACTACCGTAGTACTTCTTAGTCTGGTACGCAGGCGCACGGTAAAGCTGGTGACATATCCAAGCGTACATGCATTGCATTCAGAGGCTCCATGATATCCGTCGAATTTCCTCTGACACATAATTACATGGTTGCGTTCCGTGCCGGCTTTCACACATAGCCCGAAAATCTAAGCAACGTGTTCATGTGTTTGTGTGCTTATGCTTGTGTGTGCTATTTCGAATGCGGCAATGCAGAAAAAGTTGAAAGTAGCCCGACCTTTGCGTGGCATGCCTTCCATTCACGGAATATTCCGTCAGCTCGCATTTGAATACACACACTTCTATATTATCTGTCAACGAATGCAACGCATGTACGCTTGGATATGTCACCAGCTTAATAATCCTCTCAGAAACTGGTGACCAGCTAATGAGGCTGGACCTGGCTTCTTTGGTGAGTATTACGCCAACGCCACTCCTACGGCTTTCAGTTTCGTTTCTACCAGAATATAAGAAGGACTCACCGTTTGGGCAAATATGTTCCCCGCATCGGCCCATCTCGCTAAGTCCTATGATCTTGATTTTATATCGATTTATCTCTTTTTCCAGCCGTCCCTCAGCAAGCAGCACATTCCATGATCCGATTCGTGTCCTTGAAAGCCAATGCCCTCGTCGAAATTAAATGACTGATTCTGCAGGGCTATCATTTCACAAATTTTGAAGTCAATTTTTTGAGACATTGGGTGTTGTGCGTCCCATTGTTTATTTTTAATTAAAGACTCCTCTATTGAAAGTTGTTTTTTTACATTTTGTTTTGGTGTTGAATGTGCTGTGATGCATTTTCTGATTTTGCGGCTTGATTTTGTGCTTCAACATATAACAGTTCTTCAAACTTTTCTGCGTGGACGGATTTCAAATGGTTTCGCAATCCAGTAGTCGCACGACCGGAACGTGAATACACCTTTTCACAAATACCCCGTTTATGAGGGCCGAAACACATCCAGGCTGGCTTTAAAGCACACCTCTCAAAGCTTTCCTTGAGGCGAGCTGCAGAGCCGTCGGCGGAATTCGCAAAACACAATCAGTCCAGCTGATGACAGCTGTCAAATTTACTAACGAACATTGTGATTCGTAAAAAGTTTAAAATTTAAAAATCATTTAAATAAAATAAAATTAGTTGGTCAGTTTTCATTGTTATTTTAAATATGACATATGTAAATGTTTAAAGTTCCGTAGAAAACATGATTTAATTGTTTTTGTTAATTTTTCCGGCACACAGCCCCACAATCCCAGCACTCAGTGGTCAATAAAGATAAAAACTGCATAAATAAATTCAATTCCAAATTTATTAACACTTTTAAATATAAAGTTTAATTCATTTAAATAATTTCAATAATATGTAGAATTCAGAAAAAAGCAAGAGTAAATCGAAGATTATATAAAATTCAATATAAATTCAAATAAAATCCAAACTTTTATTTTCAAGATTCACTCGAAAATTTTCAATTAAAATTGCAATTAGGCAAGACATAAAATATAATTATAAATCACCATACCACTTGAATAAAATGCAATCAATATATGTATGTAAAAGAAAGAGCTCAATATTTATACACTTACTTGGTTTTAGACAACCACAGGTTAATATGAGAGGAAAATAGGTAGAGGATAATATGATAATACTCTGTCAATGTTACATTAATATAAAACAATTACGCAGTATATCAACCGCCATAAGGTGTAATTGTTAAGGTTAGTAATAAAGTTATAACCCTATATCAATTCGCTATAAGGTATAACTATTTAATAAATACCTTGAGTCAAATACTTCAAGGTATTTAAATTGTTAGTAGAAAATTGTGTTTTATATCAAAACGCTATACGACACAATTTCCAAAATATTACTAATATATACATAGCTATGTCTTATATCAAAAACGCTATAAGACATAACTAGTAACATATGGGTTAGTATGAAGTTATGTCTTGTATCAAAAATGCTACAAGACACAATTAGTAGAAAATTATTACTGTAACTTTACCAAAGTTTAATTAAAGGTAATTAAGTTGGGAAATGAAGGTTAGTAGTTAGTTACTAAACTGTCAATGCTTTGAATTCTCAAAACACAAGAATAGTAACTTATGGGGATAAAAGGATAAAATTACCTGCTCGGTCGGTGGCTGGAACCCAAGAGAGCGAAAAATCCGTCAAGCAACATTTTTGTTCACTTGCAGACTTGAATAACGGTGTAAACCGTAACAGTGTAAACCGGTTTGGTTGATAACCACCAAAGTGGGGTGCAGTTATCTGTGTGTGTACGTGATTTATTTTGGTTAGTTAATTTTTTATTTGAGTAAAATTTAATTTTTTCGAGTGAATTTTGAATTTGTTCTAAATTAACTTAAAAATGTAACATGTTGGTGTGATGACTAATATAAATTTAATTCAAATAATTTTCACGCTGATTGTCATGCAGGGACAGGTTAATGTTATTTTGTTGTTGTTGTAGTTTTGTGGATGCTCCTAATATTCCTCCATGTTGGGCAGCTTCTTCTGTTCCTGTTATCATAATGCTGTAAATAGAGAATGTTTAAGATGCCCTACGGTGGTATGGTGATAATTGTCTACCTATCACAATTAGATTTTCAAACAGTAAATGTGGTAAATAAAATAAAATTTGTTGACTTTTTTTAATTTTTATTTGTTCAAAGTTAAATTTTATATAACATTTTTTATTTATTCCTTTAATTTTTTTAATATGAATTCGCAAACAAAGTGCCAACCTCAAAGTTCAACTGTCAAAAGCAAACTAGAGCCTCGGACGAATTCAAATTCCAACATTGCCGGAATTCCGACAGAGGCGAGCCTTGCGGCCATCTTTGCCAAGGCCTGAATTTGCGAGATAAGCTTTAATGTGTTCAATCCCCTTTGAACGCATAGGTTGGATATGCTTGCAGCCAGCTTTGGGCTTGGATGTGTTCAAAGCACGCCTGGATGTGTTTCGGCCCTGAATGACTAGGTTGAAAAGTTGAGTCGAGGTTGAGTTGAAATTTCAGCCATATGATGTCGAGTTGAGTTCACTTTAGGTTGAAATAGAGTTGAACTGATATCAAAACATAACTTCAAATTTGGGTGTGAAATTCTCATTTATAGATACGAAAATATTCAGAATGAAATTTGTTTTTGTTCCTGTGCCCGAATGGTTGAGTGGACCCAGTTTCAACTCGACATCCGTTTATGACTGGGTTGAACGGGGTAAAATTTTGCATTTAGCGTGTTCTTTGTCGATCACATCGAAAAATCTCCTAATCTCACTTTTTTTAAGTGGTGCCATAGTAAATGTTAATCTTTCTTATCTTCACTTATAATAAACTCACAACAAAATCTAAATTACGATGAATCTAAAAACGCAGTGCTTTTAACGCAAACGCATGTCTAACGAACAACTAAATTGTTCTTTGCTTATATTGGTCACTGGCAGTTTACCGGGTACTCCTAAAATTCTAATAGAAAAAACGAGTATTCCCCGCCGCCTAAAATTCTATAGAAAATACCATTTAGACATTCGCATTGCTTGATGCGAATGCGGATATCAATTATAATGCGAGTATTCGCGAATACGAATATTCGCGGCATCCTTGCCTCAGTTTATCGATAATAATTTGTCGAAGAATACTCATAAATATCCAAAGGTGACAGCAGCATGACAGCTGGTTTGACAGTTAAACCTTTGGAAAATCACACACTTTACCTAACAGAAAATGTGTTAGTAGCAGAATTCATATGCATAATACGTGAAATATCAAAATCTGCTAAACTTTAACGAAAAACACAAGTTAGATTCCACCACTAGAGCATAAGTTGAACAATATTAATAATTTATTAAAAGGAATGTTTTTCTACTAATTAAGCACTCATTTTCTACTTAACAAAGAACATTTTTGAGCAGTATCAGTGCCGAGCATCCCTCCGCCCAGCCCAGGAAGCCTGTCAGATTATTTATGACAAACATTCAGCCTCAACCCTTTATGAGTTATGAAATTATATCTGCGGTATCTGCAGCGGTGAATAATTTGGCGCATCGCCAGTCTTGATATTTCATCAATTCCCCCTAATTAGACGGAGCTCTTGGGGTAAATTAGGGGCCGAGTGCGAATTAAAATGTCATCTTTAGTTAATGTCTGGGATTTGTGCGCCGGAATGACATGTTAATCTTCGTAATTGCACATAATGAATAAAGCTGAATTGCTTGGCATATTTTATGTTCATTAGAATATTGCAACATTTCAGGTGAGTCAGTGTTGCAGCAGGGGTGGGACTCGTGTTTTGGGGGCGAGGAAGTGGGACTGCCGAGAAAAAATAATCAAAGTCTCAAGTGCCTACTGTAGACTAATTTCTTTCCCCCAAAAAGCGTAATTAATTTACGCAATTACTCAACCTTGTCATGTGACCTTTCGCTTTTTTGCGGGGAAGGAAAATTGTTGGAAAATTCTTCGGCAATTCCCTTCTAAAGTCAAGGAAAAAACGAAGCGAAGAGAATGCTCCAGTGAAAATTTTTCAAGCTATTTTCATCGTTCATCCGGTCGCGTTTCAAGTACAAAATTAATGAGACTCTGAGAACGCAAGGCAATTTTCCCTGGCGCAAGTGACTAAAGGGATGACAGCAGTCCCGGCCAATCTATCTAAGAGCGATGCGCCTGCGCCCCTCCGAAAAATATCCAATAGCCAGCCACGAAAAACTCAAGTTGAAAGTGATACTAATTAGGATTAGTTATCCGTGGCTTGATGCAGTACAGTGCCCCGTCACTCTCCTGCTCATGGGGCATGCGCAGTTGGATTAAATGTGATAATTGCGATGGCAGATTTATAGCGACGCTAAGAAGCATATGTTTTAATTAATTTCCGAGAACAGATCGCGCCTTTGACTGACGGCTGTTTGAGGCCTTTAAGCAGGCACTGAAGGAAAACTCGTGTTAACAAGGATCATATCGGTCGTAATGTGATGCTGATTGGTGATGTATGCACAACTGCGTGGATCATGTTGATAGTTGACAAAAATGCCGGAATATTATTTTAGGTTTATATTGAACATTTTTTTTAATTTCTTACACTATATTGTACATATGTACTTGGGTATACATATATAAGTACGAATAGTGTAAGTATACAGTGAAAGCGGCAGTCTAGGGGGGATCATTATGGTTGATGCCTCCAAGATTTTTGTTTAAATGGGAATGACCACCTTGTTTTCATATAGGCCATTAATAATAAAGTTTAAAATACAAAACTGAGCATGAAAAACCTCAGTGCGCTTAAAACTTTCTATTTTATACTGTGTACTATTTGCCAGAGAATGTGGGGGCAAAAACACTCATCAGCAAAGAAGATCCCTAGTTGACAGCCCTTCAGCAAGTGAAACGATCCCAAGAAAGGGCCTGATCATGGTTGGCGCTTGATGTGACAAATGGCGCGGTACTGAAAAACGGAATCATAGAACTCGAAAAAACTGACATTTACCGGAAAAAAACAAATTCGGGTGTATCACAGCTGGCCTCAAAAGCTAACTATGAAGCACCTGAATTGGTTTTTTCCTACAAATATCAGTTTTTTCGAGTTCCATAATTCCGTTTTTCTTCTTCTTCTTCTTCTTCTTTGATCCGTTAGCTGGCGGTCCGAGCGGGACGTCCCCGCAACGGATACGCTGCTGTCGGTGCCGCTGGGTCCCGAACTCTATTCACGATTCGCTTCCATTCTTCTCGGTTTTTGGCGGTGTCTCGAGCCTCGGTAACTGATAATCGTTGATTCTTTAAGTCACCCTCGATATTCTTCAACCAGGTTTTCTTCGGTGCCGATCGCTGTATTCTCCAGTCTGCAGGACGGTCTCGCCAGAGAAGTTTACGTGGCAAGCGGTTATCATCCATTCGGCAAACATGTCCAAACCACCGTAGTCGACGTTTTTGCATTTCTTCTTCGATCAGTGTTTGCTGATCGCATCTTTGTCTGACAACCTCGTTTCGAAGGCGATCACGGAGTGAGACACGGAGGATCTGCCTCAAACATCGCATTTGGAAGACCTCGAGCTTCTTAACGTCCGGTTTGAGCAGTGTCCACGTTTCAGATCCATAAAGAAGAATCGGAAGAATCAACGTTCGGTAAAGACGTAGTTTTGTTTTGATGGAGATATTTGCTCGTTTCCATATGCACCACTTGAGCGAGGCGAATGTTGCTGTTGCCTGGCCGTTTTTCAGTCCCGCGCCATTTGTCACTTCAAGCGCCAGCCATGATCAGGCCCAATATTTTAAACGGCGCCGTAAAAGCCGCCAATATAGCCTACGCCAAAACAATGGGAAATTCAGAATCCCTTTTTACATACTCAGTGAGATTTTATAGTGGCGTAATGAGAGTCTGAAATACCCACAACGAAAGAAGATGCGAAAAGAAAAATACGCAACGTCACTTCGTTCGTTGCGGATTCCAGTCAAATACTCTACAAGCGACCCGGAAAGACGTTACCTACTTGAACGGGAATACTCCCAATTACACCGGGAGGTAAAGAGAAGTGTCCGGCGTGATAAAAGGCAGCAGATAAATGAGCTCGCAGAAAAAGCGGAAAACGCGGGAAACAACACAGGCAACAGTAAGATGCTGTACCAAATCACTAAACGGCTCTCGGGAAAGCACTCTAGTAAAAAACATGCCGTTAAGAGTGCGGATGGAAGGCTGCTGAGCAGCGACGAGGAGCAACTTCAAAGGGGCCTCGGTAGCCTAGGGAGTAAGGCGTCTAGCTACTATCCGAGAGGTCCCGGGTTCGATTCCCGGCCAAGCCCCACGGTCCTTCGCCTTTTCCAATTTCCCACCTACATAACTTTCCTTCTTTCTTCTTCCCTCTTTACATTCCTGATTCCTCTTGTCATAGCCTTCCTTAGCCCTTCCCCGCTCCGCCAAAGCGCATGTCATCGGTTGGTTGATGAGATTCAACTCGTTTCAGAAGGCATAACACTCCAGCGAGCTGCTTCTCGATGCCCCGATGCCAAAGTCGCAATAGTAATGGTTGGAAGTAGGTGGACTGAAAAATAGCGCGGGTAGGTTGTGGCAGTTCCTTCCTTCCCCGATTAGAGCTGCTGTTCGACATTGCACTCTATATGAAGAAAATAGATTGTCGACAGTATAAAGGGTCTTCCCTGAGACTCTAGTCTTTCACATAAAAAAAAAAAAAAGATGGAGAGATTACTTCTTCGCCGCCCTGAATGGTTCACTTACACAGGCACTTCAGGAAACCAGCTTTTTGAGGACCTCGACTACGTGGATGATATTTGTTTGCTGGCCCACAGATACCAGGACCTCAAAAACATGTTAAACAATTTGGCAACAGAAAGTAATCCAGCAGGCTTAAGGCTAAATCCGACTAAAACTAAAGAAATGCGGATAAATGCAACGCCAGTGAACGGACAGCGGCGAATAACCGTGACGTGGAACTGGTAGATAAATTCTGCTACCTCGGTAGTTGTTCGGAGAACAAAGGTGAACATACGCAAAAAATGGAACAACGACCGCACGTCGCAATCGATAATACTTATCAGCACGCGACGATCGTTCCACCTGGTATATCAACATCTAAAAACGCTGACGATCAACTGGGTCAACATAGTTCAACAGCACCTCTGGCCCAAATCTGCTGACGGTGCAACAAGGGTCATCGCCACCACCTACAAGAGACACTACCTGGGCTCATCGATGCAACGAAGAAAGGGAGTTGGAAACACTTAAAATATTGTAAAGTGTTCAAGTTTCTAGTGTTTTTATTTTGAAGATTTTTTAGCTCTCAAAACAGTAGTATTATTACCGAAAATGGCGGGGCAAAAGAAGAGGTCAGTTTCAGAATAAATAAAGCACGAAGCGTATATTTTTTTTTTTTTTATATGAAAAAACCAAGCTTAGGTGTAACCCTTTGTACTACCAGTCCGTCATGTCGTTCAGTTCATGGTGCAATGTCTAGTAGTAAGCTTGGTTTGAAGAATAGAGGAGAATAGGAAAGGTTAGAGGGGGTCTGGAGGGTGTAGAAGAAAATGACGATGAACCTCACCTTTGAGCTCTAAGATGTTGTACGAGTTCGGAAATACTGACTGCGGGAGATTATTCCACAGTCGAGTTGTTCTATTCATAAACGAACTTCTAAACCGTATTGTGCGTGAACGAGGGGGCTGTAGGGTATGGGGGTGAGCCGAGCGGGCTAGTCTTGTGTTGCGGGAAAAGTATTGCCGTGCAGGCAGGAGGTCCTGAATTTCGGTGGAACAGTCGCTATGGTAATAGCGATAAAGTATGGAGAGGGCTGCTACATTCCTACGGTGGCTCAAGGTGTCTATGGAGGCGCGAAAGGGGCCATCACCAATGAGTTTGAGGGCACGATTTTGCACCTTGTCGAGACAAGCCAAGGTGGTTTTTGGGGCGCCTGCCCAGATATGCGAGTTGTATTCGAGGCGCGGCCGAATGTAGGATTTGTATATTGTAGCCAATGCGGCTGGCTGGAGGAGGAACTTGCATCTCTTGAGAAATCCAAGGCATTGGGAGGCTTGTTTGGCGATTTGGAATATGTGATCGTTCCATCGCAGATGCTCCGTTAAAGTTACCCCTAGGATGTTGAGAGTTGAGTCAGCCGTTAGATTCTCTCCATCCACCGAGACAGGAGGAAGGTCGGTACAATTTTTGTTGGAGATCAGACAGTGCTTCGTTTTTGTGGCATTGAATTCGACGCGGTTCATTTCGCCCCAATGAAGAATCGATTCGATATCCCGGTTGATCGAAGCCGACATCAGTTGACGGTGGTAAAGACAAGGTCTGGCACGTGCTTGTCTTATATTGTCGAAGGAGTAAGAGAAATTCAGAGTACCGTCATCAGCGAAGCAGTGAAGTGGGTTGGAGGGGATTGAGAGCAGATCATTAATGAAGATTAGAAAAAGTGCGGGTGAGAGAATTGACCCCTGGGGAACTCCGGCCGAAATGGCGTGGGGGTTGGATTCGACGCCATCCAATACTACCTTGATTGAACGGCCTGAAAGAAAGCTCTTAATCCAGTTCCTTAGAACTAAGTGTATACCAATAGCTTGGAGTTTATTCAACAGAGCTGGGTGCCATACTCTGTCAAAAGCCTTTGATATATCTAGAGCAACTAGGCTAGACTCACCAAAGCTGTGAATGCTTTGGTTGATACGCTCGGTTAAACACACAAGCAGATCGCCAGTAGACCGTTTAGATCTGAAGCCGTATTGCCTGTCGTGTATAATTTGGTTGGATTCTAGATATTTCATCAGCTTTTTATTGATTATTGTCTCCATGATTTTGGAGAGAACAGAAGTGTGGCTACGCCACATCACGTCGGGGTCACCACTGTGGCTATATTACTTCGGCCATCAGCACGGGTTTCGTTAATAAATTAAACACCGTATTATAAGAGTTATAAGATTACACTTTATTTGCTATACACTACGGCTAAGTCATTTAGTGTCTACTTCACTTTCTATGGCAAATTAATTTTACTTCTTTACAGGCCCGTTAAAACTATTTCAGTCGACTTATTCACGGAGGTCGGGTGCCGGCAACAATCTGGTGAAGACTAACTGGGATCACTGTAGTTCTTTATCACTGATGCTGTGATAACGGCATGGTGATCTATCCTATTTATGACTATGTATTTGTGTATAACTCTCCATGGATCAACAGACTATCCATGGATCGGCAATTCACCAGGTTGTTGCCGCCACATCACTCCCCCTCTATCACCAAAAAAAAATATAATGTAATGTATTTTTTTATATGGATTATGCTATTTAGTGATTCAATTTCAAAGTTTAGGGCTTTTGAGCTTTTTGACTATTTCATAAATTTTCTTGTTTCTAATTCAAAAATAAGGAACTTAGAGATAACAAATTTGTTTTATGTTACTTCTATGTTTACTTACAATCTAATTTCAACTAACAATTTTGTATATTTTCGTGATAACATTTACACTTCATTTCATTTTATACCTAATACTTAACATGTGTTTTACCTTTAAGGGTATTTGGTCGGTCATGTCGGGACTAAGCAGCTAGCAGGCCTCACTATCTTTTGAGCGAGTCGGTTTTAGTCTACATAAGGGTGTTGAAACTTGATTTTTCATGGAACTATGGATTTATATATATACTATTAGGTAACTTAACTGCGGGCGGTTTTGATCTCTTGGGTAGGGTGCGGGTACTTTGGTATCCGCGTTTTGATGATTTTTTCGAGCGTCGTGGCTCAACTGACTTGGTTGATAGTACAGCTTGAGGTCCAGAGGAATACGAAGGTTTCTCGAAGTGTCGTAGTGTTAGAGATAGACTTCGCTTTGCGAAGCGTACCTTCCTGCCGGACCGTGTAGTCACCTCTTTATTCGTTTGCTTTTCTTCTTTCTTGTCGTGCTCCTGTGTTTCTGCCTTTGACCCGGGGGCCATGTTTTCCGGCGTTGAGAACGCTGGCTTAAGTCTGTCTAACGAGATCCTGACTCGGCGTCCTTTCACCTCTACTTGAAAATATTTGTCCTTGCGTTGGGTCACTCTATAGGGACCGTCAAAAGGTGGCTGTAAGGATCGTCGAACCGCGTCGTTCCTCACAAATACGTGGCTGCACTTCTTTAACTCCTCCTGAACGAAAACATTTGGTGTTGCGTGATGAGCAGTGGTTGTTGGTTTAAGGTCTTGCATGGTTTTGCGAAGATCGTTTACTAACTCAGACGCGATATATTTCTTTGAGGGTTCCGTCAAGAATTCTCCCGGTAAGCGGAGCGTGGTGCCATAGACCAACTCAGCTGGTGTCGCGTTGAGGTCCGGCTTGAATGTGGACCTTAATCCCAGAAGAATTGTAGGCAGGGCCTCCGCCCACCTGTTTTCCGTACGACACATAATGGCAGCTTTCAGGGTTCGGTGCCATCTTTCTACCAGGCCGTTTGCCTGTGGATGATACGGTGTTGTTCGGAGGTGCGTGATCCCCAGCGTCGTGGTCAGCTCTTTAAAAAGCAACGACTCAAATTGCCGTCCCTGGTCTGTGGTCACTCTGAGGGGGACACCATATCTCGCTATCCATCCTTCAAGAAAATGTCGACCCACCGTTTCCGCCGTAATGTCTTGCATCGGGATTGCTTCGGGCCATCGAGTAAAACGGTCGATGCACGTGAGGCAATACCGGTATCCCTTGGATGGTGGTAACGGCCCGATGATGTCGACGTTTATGTGCGCGAAACGCTCGCTGGGAGGCGTGAATTTGGACACTGCTGTCTTCGTATGCCGCTGGATTTTTGAACGCTGACATGGAATGCAGGCCTTTACATACGTCGCGCAGTCTCTCCGAAGGTTGGGCCATACGAATCGTTCACCAACTAGCTTGGTAGTGGCTTTTACGCCGGGGTGCGCTATGTTGTGCATGGACGCTAGGATTTGGTGTTTCATGGTCTCAGGAACGAACGGCCGCACCTGTTCTTGCGAAATGTCGCAGTATATCGTAGTTTCGGCGTTTGGGAGGGACAACTGCTTCAACACGAGGGAGGACTTCTCAGGTGACTTGATGATGTGATGTGGCGTAGCCACAGAAGTAATTGCTATTGGGCGGTAATTGCTATGCATGCCTGTTTCGCATATGGAGATCAATACTGATCTAAAATAACACCAAACTGCGGCTGTTCAACTCCAACTTTAAGGAATTTCTTTTGTACAGTTGCGAAACATGGAAAGTCACCAAATTCATCACAGGGCGCCTACAAGTTTTCATTAACAGATGCCTTTTTTTATGTGAAAGACTAGAGTCTCAGGAAAGGCCCTTTATACTGTCGATAATCTATTTTCTTCGTATAGAGTGCAATGTCGAACAGGAGCTCTAGTCGGGGAGAAATGAACTGACACAACCTTAACGCGATGCTATTTCCATGACGGCTCTAGGTGACAGTGACAGATAAATAATTTTACGTTTCGCCGTTGATATATGTGCAGTAAAGGATACTCAATCACACACAAATTTAAAACCTGGCTTAACCGAAATGGTTTCGTTGAGTTTACTTGGATATAACGTAACTTTACCCAACCCCCGTTTCTAACTCCCCTTTACTCTGAGAAAACCCAGGGTAAACTTTGCATGGATAGACAATACAGGTGAGAAAAGAGGATTACCCTGATGTCAAACGAACTACTAAATTCCGCTGGAATTTTTTCACATTCGTAGCATAAACTCTGCTGTAACGGAGAGTAATTTCGAAATTAAAATGTATGCTACTACATATGTAAGAATATTCCAGCGTAGTTTTTTTTTGTGGCAAGATGAAGCTTAGGAGTCACCCTTTGACCTACTAGTCCGTCATGTGCTACAAGTCATGGTGCAATGTTTTTTTTTTTTATGTGATAGACTAGAGACTTAGGGAAAGCCCCCTTTGTACTGTTCGACAATCTATTTTTTCCTATAGAATGTCGAACAGCAGCTCTAGCCGGAAGATGAGAAGTAGAGAGAGAGAAGTACATAGGAAGGAGCTGCCACAACCTAGCCGCGATATATTTTTATTCCACCTACTTCCAACCATTTCGCGACTCTGGCATCGGGGCATTTTGAGAAACAACTCGCTGGAGTGTTATGCCTCCTGAAACGAGTTGAATCTCTTCAACCAACCGATGACATGCGCTTGGTGGAGTAGGGAAGGACTAGCAAAGGCTATGACAGGAGGAATCAGGAATGTAAAGAGGGGAGAAGAAAGAAGGAAAGTTATGTGGGTGGAAAAGTGGAAAAGGCGAAGGACCGTGCGGCTGCCCGGGATTCGAACCCGGAACCTCTGGGATAGTAGTCAGGCGCCTTACCCCTAGGCTACCGAGGCCCCCAATGTATAGTAGTAAGCTTGATCTGAAGGAAAGATGAGATAGGATAGGTTAGGGGTCTGGAGGGTGCATGAGTAGATGTCGATGAACCTTGCATTTGAACTCTGAGACGTTATATGAGCTCGGAAACACCGACTGCGGAATAGAGTTCCACAATCGAGTTGTTCAATTTATAAACGAACTACTAAAACGTAATGTGCGTGAAGGGGAGGGCTGAAGGGTGAAGGGGTGAGCCGAGTTGGCTAGTCTTGTGTTGCGGGAGAAAAATTGCTGTGTAGGCAGGTGGTTTTTGGTTTCAGTGGAGCAGTCGCTATGAAAATAGCGATAAAACTTGCAGAGCGCTGCTACATTCCTACGGTGGCTTAAAGGATCAATGCAAAGGGTGCTATCGCCAATGAGTTTGATGGCGCTGTTTTGCACCTTGTCTAGCCAAGCCAAGGTGGTTTTAGGGCGCCCGCCCAGATATACGAGTTGTATTCAAGGCGTGGCCGAATGTAGGACTTGTAGATTGTAGCCAAGGCAGTTGGATGAAGGAGAAACTTGCATCTCTTAAGGAAGCCGAGGCATTGATACGCTTGTTTGGTGACTTGGAGTATGTGATTATTCCATCGCAAATCGTTGGATAGAGTCACGCCGAGGATGTTAAGATATGGATCAGCTGTTATATTATCCTCGCCTACTGAAATGGAGGGAAGGTTGATGCAGGTTTTAGTGGAGAATAGACAGTACTTGGTTTTGGTTTCATTGAACTCGACACGATTCTTGCGGCCCCAATCAAGAATGAGTTTAATGTCCGCGTTAAAAGAGTTGGACATGAGTTCACGTTCTAAGAGACAAGGTCTGGCACTTGCTTGTCCTGTGTTGTCGGAGGGGTATGAGTAACGCAAAGTACCGTCATCGGCAAAACTATGAAGGGGATTGGAGGGGATTGAGAGCAGATCATTAATGAATATAAGAAAGAGAGTAGGTGAGAGAATCGCCCCTTGGGGAACGCCGGCCGAAATGGAAGAGGGTTGGATTCGACGCCATCCAGTACTACCTTGATTGAACGGCCAGAAAGAAAGCTCTCAATCCAGTTCCTTAGAACTGAGTCGATACCAATAGCTTGGAGTTTCGACAGCAGAGCGGGATGCCATACTCTGTCGAAGGCCTTGGAGATATCTACAGCAACCGGACCAGACTCACCGAAGCTATGGATGCTTTGGTTGATGTGTTCAGTCAGGCACACAAGAAGGTCGCCAGTAGACCGTTTTGGTCTAAAGCCGTACTGCCTGTCGTGAATAATTTGGTTAGATTCTAGATATTTCATCAATCTTCTATTATTTATTGTCTCCATAACTTTGGAGAGAACAGAAGTTAATGCTATTGGGCGGTAGTTTAAAGGGTCGCTGGCTTCACCTTTTTTTTTCAGACTTGGCCTGAATACCTTGTTTGACTGTAGTTTGTTACGCTCTTCATATCTTCTTTTCTTTAAGGGCTCTACAACCGGGATCCGGTCCTGGCCTCTCGCAACTGTTCTCTCCACCGGTCCCGATTCTGAGCCGATGTCATCCAGTTCGGCATCCCTAAGCTCTGAGCGTCCTGGTCTACGCCATATGTTGATTTGTCGACCAACGGTCACCCAAAAGTGTAGCAACCAACATCAAGTGTCAGCAGCTCGTGGCTTCAGTGCATCCGGTAATAAGGTAATTTAACCTTTTACTTAAACACAGGCCGGAAACCACCTGCACGCCATCGATCGCCAAGGCCAGGAGTTCAACCCCCAACCGGCCACGGGCCAGAATTGATCTGCAGACGCTGCATTAATTTCATTACCTGCAAAATGAAATTATGATGGATCGAACGAGTCGTCCACCACCCACCGTCGGAGTCACCATAAATAATTATAAATTCTATAATAACATAAAGTCTATTTCTCGGGTTTTATATATTTAATAAACATATTGTTCGGTTTATGGTTATACATGTAATGAATAAAGTTTGTGTTAATTGTTTAATTTGCGTTTATTAGTGTAATAAACATTTGGTCCTTCGAGCCGGATCTAAGTTAGTATTTTGTGAACTTTAGTTTTGTTTTAACTCGTTCCGTTTTTATAAACAAAAGTTTAATTCCCGTACACCGCACCGCGTTCATAGTGAAGTGCTACAAATTAGATCCGTGTACTATGAATTGTGCTTCAAGTTACTGTGCTTACAATACAATTTAGTAAAGTGACAATCAACACAGTGCCAGTTCCTATCATAAGTTTGATACGGAACCCCCGACCACCATACCAGCAGTTCCAGCTACACCACACCAACATTATCACCTCTAATCGTTCTTCTGACTCACCTAAAGGTCATCAATATAATTATCTAATTAACCGTAAGTCAACCACTTTTTAATGTAATTTGACTTTATGTTTCAATTACCGTAACCCGTGAGAAAGCACCTCATCCTATCTATACCTGTACCCAGTCATAATTTTTTACATATCGAGCATTACTCCCATTCAAATAACAAAACCTACAAACAAACATACCATTGTCGTAACCAGGCCTAGCTCAAATTACATTTTATGTTATCATTTATTTGAAAAGTTCACCGTGTCCACAGGTTATCAACCTGTGCGCAATTATAATTTACTTAACCACAAACGCGACGAAGCCTGCTTTATTGTGCTAAGTCATCATATTATCAATCACCACAGTCCAGTTAGAATATTAAACCGACCAAATGGAACAATTAATAAAGTCCCAAGAACTAAATGCCTTTGAATTGGAAAGGTTCATGGCAAACTTACGGAAAACTCCCAAGGATAGACGGAAAGAATCTTACTTAAGAAAAAGGGCGGAACTGCTTGATAACCTTTGGGCGATCTGTCAAGCTAAAGACAGGGAAATGCTAGCACTTTTCCACTCTGAGACTCATGCGAATTTGCCCTATTTTCAAACAGATACATTTAGTGCTCTTGAAGAAATGTATTTGGAAGCTCATAGCATAATTTCTGAATTTTTACCGCAGCCAACGCCATCCACTTCGTCAGCGTCAGTTGACCAGCGAAATATCACAACCTGCACCGCAGCGGATGACTCAAATGAAGTTCCACTACCACGAATGAACATTCCTAAGTTTACGGGTGGATATCAAGATTGGGTCAGTTTTAGAGGGTTGTTTGAAAGTCTCATCCACAATAATCGAAAACTATCCAATGTGCAAAAACTGCATTATTTAATGGCAAATGTTAGTGGCGAAGCGCTACAATTAATTAAGCATTTACATACTACGGAAGCAAATTATGCACCTGCTTGGGAGTTACTCAAGAAACGATATCAGGATGAACGTGCATTAACCACTTATCATATTCAATCACTGCTCTCATTACCAATTCAGAGAACGGAGACAGCAGCTGGATTAAAACGCTTCCTTGACTCAATTAACGAGTCCTTAGAAATTTTAAAAAGATTAGACTTAGAAGTGCAATCTTGGGATCCCTTGCTAATCGAAATCTTCACTGAAAAATTATGCAAGGATACAATAGAGCACTGGGAGTTCACCCTTAACCATAGGACAGTGCCATCAAGACGGCCTTCATTAAATGAATTTACTGACTTCCTTGAAACCAGGTTTAAAAGTTTAGAGGCCATCACTAGGACAAAGTGTCAAAGCCCTCGCAAGGAAAGTAGTAAAGGGCATATAATTCACACGTTCGCTACATCGGCTTCATCTATGTGCCCAGCATGTAACCGTGATCATCGCCTAAGACAATGCACAAAATTCCTTAGTATGACGCCAAAAGGGCGATATGAGTTCATAAAAACCAACTCGCGGTGTATAAATTGCTTGTCAAAATCTCATGAACTCAATGTGTGTCCTAATCCGATGAACTGCCGAAACTGCGGAAAAAGACACAATTCTCTACTTCATTTTGATCAACCAAAAACACCTATTAACCATAACAAAACCAAGAATTTGCGTCAGCCCCGTCAGCATAATCAATATTCCAGCCACCATGGTGCTTCTCCACAATTAGTGGAGAAATCAACACAAGAATACCAATATGGTACTTATCAAGGTCCATCTCACCCGCAGAGTTCGCATTTAGTACAATTAACACCAGATAATGTCCATGAGGCGTCATATGTAAAATCCTATCTGACAAACAATAAGCAATTGCACACAACCCTATTGGCAACGGCATTAATCGATATAGAGACTCACCACGCAGGTAAACAAACCTTGAGAGTGTTAATAGACCCAGGTTCTCAAGTCTCATTCATCACCGAGGAGGCTGTCCAACGTTTACGTTTGCGTAAAGAGACGGTTTCCGTAACGGTAAACGGCATAGGCGACTTACAATGTGGAGTGTCTCGTAATGCGGTGACTTGTTTAGTTCAATCTCGATCCGACCCATCGTTTAAGCAACATGTGGAAGCTTATGTCTTCCCGAAAGTCAGTGGAATCTTGCCAAATAAACCAATTGACCACCGAGTGCTACCATACCTTAAAAATCTTCCATTGGCCGATCCTAATTATATGAAACCGAGTCAGGTAGATATGCTCGTAGGTGCTGACGTTTACAGTGACATCATTTTGAATGGGCTCATCAAAGGTCCCAAGGGATATCCAATAGCGTTAAAAACTGCATTGGGCTGGATCATAAGTGGCAAAATGCCTGACGTCAATACCCATACTTACACCACTCCAAAGATCACGCTAGTATGCACCACCGCAGACTCCGCGAGTCTGGAAAATGCGATAAAGCGATTCTGGGAACTCGAAGATATTCCAGCTCACAATTCTGAACCTAACCATGACGAATGTGAAAAAATCTACGCCGAATCATATTATCGAGATCCAACTGGTCGCTATGTAGTACCATTAACCTTCCAAAATAATAAGCGGCCTGATTTAGGATACTCAAGAAATGCGGCACTAAAACGTTTACTCCAGTTGGAAAACAAATTTCAGAAAAATCCCAAATTAGCTGAAGATTATAAGACCTTTATGAAGGAGTATCTAACCCTTGGACATATGGAGAAGATCTCCTCAGCCGAACATGAGCGAGATAATTTCCCTGAATATGTTTTACCGCACCATGCAGTGATAAAAGATTCTAGCACCACCACTAAATTGCGAGTGGTGTTCGATGCGTCCCGGAAAACCACCAATGGACTATCATTAAATGATACCCTGCTACCCGGACCGGCGCTGCAGAAGGATCTGTGCCTCATCTTACTCCGTTGGAGGAAATTCAAAATCGCTTTTACTGCTGATATTGAGAAGATGTATCGGCAAATATATATCCGACCAGATCAACGCAAATACCAAAAAATATTATGGAGAGAAAATGTGACCCAACCGATAGAGACTTATAGATTACTCACTGTTACCTATGGAACTTCGTGTGCACCTTTCTTGGCCCTTAGAACTTTGCAACAACTCGCTAATGATGAAAAGAAGCGTTTTCCTGCAGCCTCAAAGATATTATTATCCGACTTTTACGTGGATGATTTAATGTCGGGTACAAACACGCTCGAGGAAGCAATAGTACTACAAGAGCAACTTCGACAGCTCCTACAGTCAGGGGGATTCAAATTACGTAAATGGGTCTGCAATTCAGAACAATTATTAGAACATGTCCCCCCCAAGGATCGCGAAATTTCTACACCTTTTCCTATAGAATTCACTGAAACTGTGAAAACATTAGGTATCCATTGGAATCCATCGAGTGACAGTTTTGAATTTAAAGTGTCGCTTAAGGAATCTCAGACTCCTGTTACCAAGCGAATTCTTTTATCTGAGGCCGCTAAATTGTTTGATCCCTTAGGATGGGTAGCTCCCACTGTTATTTTAGCAAAAATAATGTTTCAGCGGTTATGGATGGAAGGTGTAACATGGGATGAGGTACTTCCAGACCATTTGCAGACGAAGTGGTGTGAGTTTCGGCAGAATCTACCTCAATTGGAACTTATAAAAATACCCAGATGGATTCAATTAATCGACACTGAAACCACCTATGAACTACACGCTTTCTGTGATGCATCTTCGGTCGCTTATGCTGCAGTAGTCTATGTAAGATGTGTATCCCCAAAGGGTGATGTCACTATCTCCCTTTTAGCCGCCAAAACTAAGGTTGCTCCCACACGCCAAGTTAGTATACCACGCTTAGAATTATGTGGCGCCGTGTTATTAACTAAATTAATCACGCATGTAAAAGAGGCTATTCCAGCAGAAATGTACCAAATATATGGTTGGACTGATTCACGAAATGTTCTTGCTTGGATCAAGGGTCATCCACGCCAATGGCAAACCTTCCTTGGGAACCGAGTGAGCTACATACAAGAACGATTAGATACCAGTCGGTGGAGATATGTGAAATCAGGTGATAATCCAGCCGACTGCGCTTCACGAGGTGTCGCCCCAGGTGAATTAAAAGATCACCCACTGTGGTGGACTGGACCTTCCTGGCTGCAACAAGATGAAACTCGGTGGCCTAAAATTGAAGAAGCCTCTAAGTGTACTGACCTAGAAGTTAAAAAAGTTTTCCTAAGCATTACTAAGGGAACGGAATTACAGCTAGACTTAATGAATCGCTATTCAACCCTAGATCAACTCGTTAGAGTAACTGCCTACTGCAGAAGATTTTACATTAATCTCAAAACTGCTCCACCCAACCGAAAATTTGATCAATTGTCATTGGAGGAGATCAATGATGCAAAATTATGTCTAGAGCGATTAGTCCAACGAACTCATTTCACTATCGAACTAGAACATTTAGAAAAATCTCAACCAGTTCCCAAGAATAGCAAACTATATAGCCTTAATCCAACAATAGATCAGTCAGGCTTATTAAGAGTCGGTGGTCGTCTACGTAATGCAGAAATTCCTGCAGATCAAAAATTCCCAATAGTATTACCGGAACACAGCAAATTTACAGAACTTGTCATTAATAAATGTCATCAAGAAACTTTACATGGAGGCACGCAACTGACTCTTAATCTTATACGCAAAAAATATTGGATTCTAAATGGTCGAAATCGAATCCGTCACCAATTACATGGGTGTGTCACGTGCTTCCGATACAAGACTTCAACGCAAACCCAGCTCATGGGCGACCTTCCCGCACCTCGTGTACGACAACACCGCCCATTTTTGCATACGGGGGTGGACTTCACTGGCCATATTACTATCAGAGAATCAAAATGCAGAGGTCGTCCAAAAACCAGCAAGGGCTACATAAGTGTATTCGTATGTTTATCCACCAAGGCCATACATCTTGAGCTGGTTAGTGAACTCACCACGGAAGCGTTTTTGGCTGCATTTCGAAGATTCGTTAGTCGTAGGGGATTATGCAGTGATATGTATAGTGATTGCGGGACAAATTTCATCGGAGCTAACCAACAACTTATACAAGCTCGTCTTAAATGCGAATATGGATTATCACCTAACGTGATCTCCACATTATCTACCAAGGGTGTTAAGTGGCATTTCATCCCACCTGCCGCACCTCATTTTGGAGGATTGTGGGAGGCGGGCGTGAAATCAGTGAAATATCATTTTAAACGAATAATAGGAAATTCGCTACTCACCTACGAAGAAATTAGCACGCTGTTAGCACAAATTGAGGCATGTTTGAACTCTCGCCCATTGTGTCCAATGAGTAACGATCCTAATGATTTGCAAGCATTAACCCCAGGACATTTTCTAGTTGGGGATGCACTACTTACACCGCCAGAACCAAATCTGCTCGATAATAAATTAAGTACCTTGAGCAGGTGGAAATTATTACAAAGATTACTTCAAGACTTTTGGAAGAGATGGGTCGATGAATATCTTCCAAGACTACAGGCCCGATCCAAGTGGGCAGAGCGTGCACCTGGCGTCAAAAAGGATCATTTAGTGTTAATTAAGGACGAAAGACTACCTCCTGCACGATGGCTCTTAGGGCGTGTCATCGAAGTACACCCCGGAGCAGATGGGCTAACTCGAGCAGTTACCATAAGATGTAAGGACAGCATCCTGCAACGTCCAATCGCCAAAATCTGCTTATTGCCCATTATTGACAATCAAATGTCGTAGCACATTTACCAGTTAATTTTATATTTATGTAAGCAACCCTACACACCTTTCGAATCATTATAAATCATCATTATAGTTAAACATACCTTTAGATCACCACCACTAACCACACAAGTAAATTCCAACATTAACTGTACCTCTAAACTACACCTTATAGATTACGAAATTGACCAGTACTCAACCTTGTTAGCAATGAACATCAGCTGTGGAGTTTTGCAACTAGCCATCGTGACAAGTGTGGCCGCAATAATTGCGTATGATTGTGGTCACGAAAGAATCAATTTAACGTCAATTTCACTGCTCTCAGTTGGACCCTGCACCATTGAAAAACAAGAGCTCAAACAAACACAGCAAGATATTCAACTACTCCAGATAAGTGAAGCTGCATCCATACAAATATATCAATGCAAAATCAACATCATCCAATCAGTACACCATTGTGGAATGTTTAGCCACCTTTCGCTAGTGCCCGGTGGCTTGAGTAGCTTCATAGAAGAAATTTCTCGAGAAGACTGCATGCAAATCCACCACCACCATACATTTAAGCTTCCGAACGGTCGTATCATAGCTAACTTAAAGTCAAATGCGTCAACAACCCACACTGAAATCATTGCAGGATCGGTCGATAATAGTGGAAACTGTCAAGGAGCTCAATATACTTCAGGAGCCAACTCTTGGAACAACGTTATTGTCACCCACGTCCTGGAATTCACGATAACAGACTACCAAAGCGTCGTTCGTTTGGAAGATAATATGGCGGTCTTACGAAGCAACGTTTTATGCCCGTACCTAACTGGAAAATGCACTGATCCTGATTACGGAGTCAGTTTCTGGGATTTAATTCCAGATAATTCCTGTGAAAATCTAAATTATGATGTATTGTGGCAAGGACTCGCCACAAAGATCAATACAATCACCCCACACGGTGAGCAAGCCGTGTTTAGTACGGTCTACTCAGTTACGTCAGGTGAAATCATATTTGCTTTGGAGGTTAAGAAGGCCGTATCAGTATGCAGATTTGATGGATATCAAACAGAACACCCGCGACTTGTGATCGTACCTCGTGCATCTAAAGAATATTGGTTCACAAAAAGGGCTATTGATGTGCATAATCTAGATCTTTTTACGTATGTTAACTCGAAATTCGTATATACTGAACGTCACATAAAAACTCAAGTAGAAAACCTATATTATAATCTGTTACTGAAAAAATGTGAACTCGAACGTGAAACGCTACATACACAATTAATTATAGCTCCATACCATCCTGCAGAATTCGCCTTAATGTATACCAAGGAACCAGGCCATGTTGCCGTCCCACGTGGAGAACTCATATACTTAGTCAAATGCCAACCAGTCGAAGTGACTGTTAGAAAAACCGATAGATGTTATTTAGAACTTCCCACGACATATAACAACAAAAGTTATTTCCTAGCACCAATTACACGCCTCATGCTTAACCATGGTACAGAGATTCCCTGTTCTGACCTACTGAGCCCAGGATATTATATAAATAGTCAATGGTACGGATTTAATCCCAGATTACACCGAATGAAGAATCCACTTGAACTTATACCTTCCACGAAGACTGATTGGAAGTATGAAGATCCAGGAGAAATCAAACAAGCAGGCCTGTACTCAAGCTCGTCACTCGATAATTTACGCCATCAGATAATGTATCCTTCTGAACGCAGAGCCGTGGAAAATATAGTCACTCGGAGCATAATGGGTCATGATACAGATCATCAGAATTTGGAAACAACCAATTTATTTTCCGCCACTGGTTGGAACATGGTTGAAGACCTTCTGCGTACTCGATGGTGGGGTATTCTCAGCGGACTCGGACAGACATGTTCGATCATACTGGCCATGTATGTGATAATCAAATTAGTCAAGTTCGTGGTCGATCTAATTATCAATGTACGAGCTCTAAGATCGCTTTATGGCTGGAGCTGGAGATTAACTGCTGCAACATGGAACTCCGCAACAAACCATATCCTCCGCAATCACCATACCACCGGAGAGGCCGTACTGCAAGAAGTCGTAACTAATATCCCAACGACAGCTAGACCTGCAGCCATATCGCATGAGCAGGACCCCACTACATCTAATGGAGCCCCTACTCCTACAAGTCGACTGGCCTCATTATATCGGAACCTCAATTAAATCAATTAAAGTCTCTCCCCGTTCACCCTCCCATATCTATCCTTACCATATTCCTTAATCACCTTCCTCTTTCCGTTTATTTAGTATCGTTACAGGATCACCTCAGGCGAGTCGAGGCGCCTCAAAACCTCTCGTTCCAGAGCTACCAATTCACCAGTTACGGAGTAAATGCCATTGGTGTTATTCGGTATCATTTTCAACGTCATCATCATGGTTGAACCTCTATTGGTTCAAGGAGGGCAGAATGTTGATTTGTCGACCAACGGTCACCCAAAAGTGTAGCAACCAACATCAAGTGTCAGCAGCTCGTGGCTTCAGTGCATCCGGTAATAAGGTAATTTAACCTTTTACTTAAACACAGGCCGGAAACCACCTGCACGCCATCGATCGCCAAGGCCAGGAGTTCAACCCCCAACCGGCCACGGGCCAGAATTGATCTGCAGACGCTGCATTAATTTCATTACCTGCAAAATGAAATTATGATGGATCGAACGAGTCGTCCACCACCCACCGTCGGAGTCACCATAAATAATTATAAATTCTATAATAACATAAAGTCTATTTCTCGGGTTTTATATATTTAATAAACATATTGTTCGGTTTATGGTTATACATGTAATGAATAAAGTTTGTGTTAATTGTTTAATTTGCGTTTATTAGTGTAATAAACACCATACTTCCAGCGAAGGTTGGGCCTTCCTCGCTGCCGCACCCCATAGGTCTTACCGCAGGGATACGCTCTTCATATAATACTTCATAAATTCATGAACATAACTATTAAACTACAAAATCTATGAATTATTTTCCAGTCCCGCAAATTCCGCGTATCCTCGATCCCTCGGCATTGCGGGATTGATACGGGATTGGATTCCCTAAAAGGGAGTATGATGGAAGATCAGTGTAGTTAGGACTTTCATACTACTACGGAGTTGACAATTAAAGAACCCACAAAATAAAACCATTAAAATATTAACCTTCACCAAAAGAAGCAAATGACCCATGAAACGAAAAAAAATAGCAAAAAACACGAACGGAAATCAAAGGCGCCCATAAATCTCACGGGACAGTACCCTCCCATTTCAGCACATTATGTCGCAATTAAAATTTTCATAAATCACAATAAAATAGTTGGTTTCATATTTTCATTAACGCTATGAACTTTTAATCAACTCTCGCGAAAAAAATGAATGCCCGATAGCACCACGACTATCTGGGAAAATCTGGCGACATTCTCCTGCCAGAGAAGACAGATCGCGCTGCTTCTACGCGTCTACTTTGGATCTCGAATATCTTGAAGACGATCGCGAAAGAGGATCTGTGGCCGCATATGTCACACTTGTGGCTGCTCTGGCCAAAGGAAAAACAGGGAGGCGGGCACCCAGCGGGAATAAAAAGCAGAGGAACGTGAAGAAGGCGTCACTCGCAAAGTGCCATAAATTACGACCAATTATCAAATTAGAAACTACAAAGCGTGTTTAACATGCTCTGAGGCCTGCCGCGGGAGCGATCTGTGGAGAGGAAATTAGCCGCATAAATTTAATCGCTTGTGGGAAGTTGAGCGCGGTCTTAAATTGTCGCCTTTCAGGAAGCAGTTTAGCAGCATTATTTTTAGCACTCATCATTTTTAACTGCAGTGATTTAATATATTTATGTAAATAATAAAAAAAAAATGGTTGGAAGCATTCTCAGTTAGCAAAAGCAATAACTATTTCGAAGAAACCGCAACATTCAAAAACATGTGTGCCTTAAAATTTTACTGTTAACCTGTTCGTAGACTGTTAACTATTCAAATTACACACCGCATGATCATAATGCAAATCCGATTATCTTCCAACACATCTTCATAATACGCTGTGCATAGTGCATCTGATCTATCATCCTTGCAAAATATGGCGATGCTATGAGAGCCCGCGCCATAAAAAAAGGAAATCTCAAAATCTCTGTTTCCATGCGCAGAGAGATTCCCAGGCGAGCAACGTCATTCTGTTGATTCAAAAACGCAAATAACCGTTCATATATTCTCTATCACAATTTCAGATGCGCGCTCATTTCCCTTCTTTAACGACACGTACTTTTTCTTTGAGATAATTTGTGATATTCTTCTTCTTGAATGAAGTAGCAGGTTCAAAAGGAACCGTAAATTGGTGAACTGAACTTTAAAATAACCTCAGTTCGGATACAATAGACATATATTCAGCTGAGGATAATGGAGGATCCACACTTCGCGGACTTAGCTCATACTCGCTTTTGACTTTCTTCGTATAGAGTTTTATGACGGTGGCTGTGCTTAAAAAGGTATATTGTACGTCCATACAATATGTGCTTTTCAAAAGCGCTTACGGACTTTCAAATGAACATCGATTATTTCTCAATGTAGGTAGATTAATCAACATTCATTAATAAAAGAGCTCACAAATTAATTTCTTTCTGATCAGTTCTTATTTTAAGATCTAGAAATTGCGTGGGATCTAAGTCCCCGTAGTGAGGATGGTCCTTGAACAGACCTCAGTTCGCCCAACTGGACTTGAACTGAAGTTATATGTAAAAGCTCGTTCAAAAGAGAGGCTGGCGAAAAAGTAACATCCATTTCAAGCACGAACTGAACAGGAACTGGAATTTAGCCGGTGAATCTATGTAGATTGAACTGAATTTTATTGAACTGCGGTAGGTGAAGCCGGGGCTTTAGCCGGCACTCTAAGGCTATATACGACTTTAATAACTCATCTTGTCGGCTTAATTGGTTAATCGGGGAACCAAAGTTTCACTGAGGTTAGGTCTTTACCGAGCGGACAAAATACCTTCTTGTTCCGCTTGACAATCTGGCACTGCCGGCGTCACAGCCATTGTCAACTGGTTAGTGGGTTCCACCATTTTCAGGAGGCGTAAAAATCCAACGACAGAATCTTCCGCTAACCCTAACGGATCCCTCTGAACTCATACAACATCAAGAGTTCAAACTCGAAGCTCAGCGCCACCTCCTCATTAACCCCAAGACTTCCTTTAACCTATTCTATCCCTTTTCTCTCCTTCGAACTAAGATTCCTACTAGGCATTGCACCATGACATGAAAAAAATTAATATAATGGGAGCCAACTGAGGTTAATCTTTCACTTATTCTTGACAATGTTCATGCTGCTAAAGCCTTTCAACATCGGTGTTCGAATGTGGCAAAATTAGTAATAAAATAGCAAAAGTGGCCGGCAAGTTATGTCCCTCCTTATGCGTTTTTACTAAAAAACTTTTTAGACTGTAGAACTTCATATGAAAAATGTTTGGTGTTTTTGGTTTCATTCCACTTCAGATGCCCCTGTTCATCAACTTTGGCAAAACACTATTGGATTTTATTTAAGTGTAGTAAAGTAGTAATTGATGTCTATTTTTTAAGCATATTTATTTAATCGTTACAATAAGACTTATAGGCTACGCTTAAACCTATTTAACTTAACTAACATACTGGTCCTCCACGGCCACGGACACTCTAAGCTAAATGCTATTTAACTTAATTAATTACTACAAAGCTTAACACTAACAAATTAACGCTAAGAAAATTGTGATAAAAACTTAGCTAATTTAACCTATTTTATAAAATTTAACCTAAATAGTAAGACTTACAAACTACCTAATCTAACCTACACATTTAAACCCTACGAACTAGTCTAGTCGGGCGACAGCGGCGACGAGCTCACTGCTCCGTGTTGCAACCCGTTTTTAATTTCTAAGACCTTTGAGGTAAGGCTCCCACTTTTAACGAGAAACTTTTTTCCCGTTATCATGTCGTAGATTATGCGAAGCAGAGGATCGTTCATCCCATACCTGGTTAGCTTTAGTAGTAGTGCTTCAACCCATACCCGTTTGATCTGTCTTTGGTTCCTTTAGGGATAGGATATACCACAGCCGCTTTCCAGTTTTCTGAAAAATTGGCATTGTTTAAGCAATTGTTGAGCAACGTGGTGTAGATGTCTTTTGCACACGGAGGTAGGTCACGGCTCGCCTGAACCCAGTCTAACCCAAAAGTTCTGGCACTTCTGATTTTATTGCGGCAACACTTAAATTAAACTTTCAGAAACTCAAAAAAACTAACAAGAAAAACATGTGTCGAGCTATTTTCGATTGCGAGCGTTTGTTCGAAAAAGAAAAGAAGCCCGTTAATTCTCTTGTTTATTTCTTTGTTTTATGAAGAACGCAATTCTTTGTTATATATTTGAAATTGGTTTAGTATGTATTTACACTTCTTTAGTTAATGTAAGCTTAAAATTTTTGTTCATATTTTGTAAAAAATAATTGCTAAGGGGTCGTCCATTAATTACATGAGGCGTTTTGGGCCAGGGGGTCGAGCCGAATCTCACTCAATCTCACGTAATTCAAGTGCAAAAATATTCATGGCCTCAACGAGAACTTCAAGGAGCTCCAGACTCACGCCGTGAACAAACGCGAAAAAGCGCGAACGCGTATGCGGATGGTTTTCTCGCCTAGCTCGCGCCTTGCTTTCCTTTTCAAGGGGATATGGCGTGAATTTGTGCCGTGAATTCACGGCTTGAGAGTGAATAGAAGTATAGATCTTCAGGCACGAACTGACGATAAATGCCCAAACACATAAAGATTTTTGTCAGTTTTCTTGGACTGCAGGCCCCATACAGTTGGCGGCCGGTGCACGTGTGGTAATATTTGGCCTCATGGCGAAAACCTTCAGGCGGCCGGCGGCCTATGTGTAAATGGAAGCCTTAAGATATGACTAAATCCTACACAAACTCCAGAAAGTAGCATAGTAGTAGATTGCTAACCCGCCAACGGCCAGCTAAACGCGCGACTCCGCGAATACTGCAGTATACGAACCAAGTAGCACTGAATCACGAAAAGGCCTTTAGAATATAGAAATATGTACAGGAAGGCATACGACAAATTTTAGCGTAATGAAATTCTTGTCGAGTGAGTGATAACGTTCTGGTAGTTGTGTGTCCATTACAAGCGGAAAAGTGAGTGGAACAGAGGATAGGTAAGAAGGAGTTAGTCAGGAGTAGTAAGACCTATGTATGAGGTGCGCCAGCGAGGGAGACCCAACCTTCGCTGGAAGGATGGTGTAAACCAGGGGCCAGTTCACGCAATTCGACGTCGACTGAAAACGACATTAAGGGCGTTCAAAAACCTTACTATGGTTAACTATGGAACACTTGTGTCGGTCAAAAACTACGTGTTTAACTACAAAATAATCACTAGCATAACTTTTTGACCTGCAAAAACTTCCATGGTTAACCATATGTAAGTTTTAAAACGCGCCCCGTGTCGTTTTCAGTCGACGTCGAATTGCGTGAACTGGCCCCAGGACGCTCAGAGCTTAGGGATGTCAAACTGGTTGACATCGCCGCAGAATCGGGGCCGGTGCAGAGAACAGTTGCGAGACGCCAGGACCGGATCCCGGCTGTAGAGCCGTTAAAGAAAGAAGAAAAAGACGAAGAAGTCTAAATTATCAGTTATCTCAAATAAAATCCTGCACACGACCAGCCCGATTTCCTGTGGTTATGTAAATACTAGAGATTTTTTAAAATTTGAAAAACCGTGCTTCAGAACCACATTAGGGATGCCGTCGATTCCTGATGATTTTTTATTGTTCAGCATTTGAAAGATTCGCAGAAGTTCATCCTTCTTCACTAAAATTGAATATCCGTTGACCCCTGGGATATTGTCCGCTAGGTAACCTTCATTGAATTCCAATAAATGTCGATTCTCACATTCCCTGATTCTAATTTCGTTCTGAAGGTTGAAGTGATTCAACAGAGCTTGATTCTCCAGGTCGAAATTCGGTCAAACACTAGTAGTACCGAGTAGACTTCCTGGCAGAATGCCCCCACCAAATCTACTCTCTTCTGCTCATCATCCACATGAAAACAATCGTCAGAGTCTCGGTAGAGCGTATCCGGATATAGGCCTGCCTTTCGCAACAACTCCTCACTGTCGGTATTCCTAGGTAATCGCAACTTCTCCAGTCTATTGTGCGTTTTCCTCCAAAAGATTTTGTTTATCTACGGAAATATGCCTGGACCAGTGGGTTTTATAGACCAGATCTTATTGCTCCAATACAAATTTATGGCCTTGGAGTAATTCTCCTTGATTAATCGTTGGAGGTTTCGGATCATCGACTTTACTGTTGCGATCTCTGGATTCCGTCGGTCCTGGAATTGGCGGTGTAGTGACTTGAGTCTCAAGAGCGGCATACTTTTATGTCTTTGTAGATTGTCAATCGTTGAGTTTCTGCAACAGTCAATGCAGTTGCGTCTTTTTACTTTACGTATATGGTTCGATCTATTGCACAATGATTTGGTCCTTCAGTATACCTTCAATTTCGTCTTTAGTCAGGTTTCTGTCTGTCAGCGATGTTAACCCCTCCTTCCTTTGGTGCGGGCAATCGTGCTAGAGAAACGTGACCAGTGTGCCCTATGGTAAGCAAAAGGGTGCACTGTAGCATATTGTTCCAGCTCAATCGACTCGCGTGGCACTTTTACAGTGCGAGTAGTGGTCGCAGTAATTGATGTCTTATTATGGGTTGGTGCATGACCAATACTAACTTTGTATACTCGTATACCTTCCTCTTACCACCAAAAAAACCGACTAGCCACTAGATTTGATTTTTTTCCACTAAAGGCAAGTCTAAACCACCAGTTTTAGTGGTAAAACCACTAAGTTGGCAACGTTGATCTAGAGTAACCAGACTAGGGTCACCTCTCCCAATTCCAGCAGTCTAGTTTACAAATCTGGAATGGACCCAATGAAAGAAAAACAAAAGAAGCAATTTTTGCCTTTGAGGTTCGTCGTTGTAATGTCTTTTGCAATCACCAGAATCCATTCCAATATCTTGCAATCATTTCTGTAAAACCAAGCATATTCTAAATGAATCTGAATGAAAGTTAGTGAAGTACTTTTATTCCATTGGGTGGTGTGAATAAAAACTGAGTGCAAGTGTTCACTCCCATTTTTGCAGGGAACACTTAGTTTGGCGTGAATAAAAATAACCTTCGTTAGGTTTCGTTAAGTACTTCACTCTGCCATTTCCCCATATCAAGTGAACACTTCTTTTTGGTGTGAATAAAATTATGTTTTTACATTTGTTTGCGAGTGAACGCTCGTAAAAATTAAGGGTAGTGGCGAGGAGCTTTGAAACGAAAAATGTATGATGTAATTGATTTTTTGGATGAAATAGATGAAGAGATAATCGATGGAGTAAAAAAGTAAAAAGGAAAGTTCAACTTCAACAATTTTGTCAATTTATTAAAACTATGCTTTGTGGATAAATGCCATGTGTATAATCCAGAGCACCAATTGCACTAGGCAATTTATTTTTTGCCAACCATTCCTTTATTTCTTCACGTGAAGTCGGAGAGTTGATCCATTTCTCTCTAGTACTACAGACCTCCCAAATTATTTTGCCAATATTATTCTATGGATGCCAAGATATTCACCGACTTGAAAGCCTGGATCACCTACATGTCTTAAGAAAGTTTTAATTTTTTCAAGCTTTGGTATAGTGCCACCACGAGTTTCTTCCTTATTGTTATAAACAACGACTTCAAGTTATCACCGGAATCACCGCTGACCGTGACTTTTTCTTTTCCGAGGATTAATATTCAAAAACGTGTTAATTCCCTTTTTAAGTAAGGAAAATAGGCCGAAAAAAGAAATAGCGAAATAGCGGAAATGATTGGGTACAGGCTGAAACTTGGCAGAGAGCTTCCTTTTAATTCGGGACTTGTACAGGTCATCAGACGTTGGATGAATCCTTTGTGGGACTACGTAGCTAATATATTTATGGGTCATTCCTGGATGTATTTTGATGAAATGAAATTTGAAAGAGATAATCGATGGAGAAAGTTAAAAAGGAAACTTCAACTTAAAGGACAGTTTCCTCATTTTATTAAAAGTATGTTTATCCATGTTTTACGCATAAAAGTCATGCATTCAATCCAGAGCATCAATTTCACTAGGAAATTTATTTTTTGCCAACCATTTCTTCTTTGCCTTCTTCATTTCTTCACGTGAAATCGGAAACTTGAGCCATTTATCTGCTCTTGTGCATGTAGTATTACACACCTCCCAAATTATTTTGCCGCTGCTGTTTTATGGATGCAAAGATCTTCACCGACTTGAAAGCTCGGAAAACCTACATATCTTAAGAAGGTTTCAATTTTTCCAAGCTTTGGTATAGCACCCACCACTTTTACAAACTTCAATCTATACAGCTATCATCGGAATCACCAAATCACCGCCCTTTGTTGGAATACGTAGCTAATATTTTCACGGGGGATTCCTGGATATATTTGGAGGACAAAATTGTTCTAGAGTGGGCTATCCACATTATCCACTAAGATACAGGGTGCTTACGAAGAATTGTATTTATTTTAAATTTACTTAAAGTTGAATAACTCATAGACTAATTATGGTAAAGCAACATACTTAGGCTCATCTTTTATGTACATGTGAACATCTATGTCAAGTTGCGAATGAGGGCGTATGAGTATTTCAAATCTTTAAAACGGTGATATGGTCATATCTTATGAATGGCATTTCGTTCGGGTTAATGTATAATAACTTTTTCTGTAGATGATCTTCAAAACTTTGTGAACATTATTTTTCGATATAATTACCAACTGATATTTTGAGCCTAAAGCCCTTCCCTTGAGCCTAAACCCCTTATAACTCCTTATTAGGCACCCTAAAAGGAAGATCTATGTAACCTTTGCAGCATGCACCCAATGGGCGCTTCCAGCGCACTCAGCGGCTGAGTAGCGGCTAAGTGCTGAGCTCGTTGGATGGCTAGCTGAACTAAGCAGCTTAGCTCAGCGGCTGGCAAATTTCTCAGCGTAAAAATTTTATGCTAAGTAGGTCAGCGATAGTGAATTGATGTTATTTAAAATAGGAAAAAAAAATTTAGCTGTCAAAATAAATTTTAACTTAGCTACCCATCCAGCCGACACATATCGCTGAGTTACTTTTTACGCTGTGCTGTTAAGCTAAGCGGCTTATCCGCTGAGTGCGCTGGATGCACCCATTCATTTTCGCTATTTTTAGTATTTTACCTGTACTACTTTGCTTTTTGATAAAAATAAAAAGTTTGCCTGCTTTGATTCTTACTTGACGTACAACTTTGACACTTCAACACTTGAATCCCAAAATTTCCCATGAGTGAATTGCATTTGAATGAGGAAATTTTTATTCTCACCAAATCGAGTGTTCATTTTTAACGAATCACTCCACTCAGAAGTGTTCACCGTAAGTGAACACTAAGTTTTTATTCACACCGCCCATTGTGCTATTGAATTATTTGATTTAATTTATAAGTTCAGTTCAGGATTAGCATCGCTTAAGTATTATTCTCATCCATTCAAACGTCGCTTTTCAAAAGTCGCTCGTTTCAACTGCTTTCCTGCTGAAGCCCGTGCCCCAAAGGAAATAATAAAACTAAATCCGTACATCCACTATTTGGACAACATATCTCCATTATGACACCAGAAGCCCCTTAATCTCCCCTAAGCTGCTGTAAGCATCTCATATGTCACCGGAATCCAGCTCAAACTTGAGATGCCATAAATTAATTAGAGCGGCACTAAGTGATGTTCGCCCGGGTAACAGACAAGAATTAGTGATCCTTAGCGGGGGATTTATCACCCGAAATGTGGAAATCAAATTTATTAGATTTGTCCTGTCTCCTCGAATGGCTTACAGGTGTTGCCGATTCCCGTTAATTGGGTGCCGTTCGACTCCTCTCGCGGCTATTTATTATTATTCAGTTCCTGTAGTTGGCGTCGCTTAACCAGGACCAACTTGCATACTGACTCCTTAACGGCATTTTGGCGCCATCGCGGAGGAAATCCTTCGGATGCAGAAATGTTCGAGGACATTCCGTCTGCATATTTACATATTTTCCAGGATGTGGCATTTAGTGGAAACATTTTGGTTAATTATCTTCGTTGATTACTTGGAAGTATTTTGGCGCCGCTTCGGAATTTTTGAGGAGATTTTTCCTTTTATTGTGCGAGGCAATATCGCTGTATAAATTAATGTCGCAGTTGATATTCAGGTACGTAGAGTAAAGAAAACTTATGCTATAAATATTCTTGTTAGAAGGCTTCTTCTTCTTCTTCTTTGATCCGTTAGCTGGCGGTCCGAGCGGGACGTCCCCGCAACGGATACGCTGCTGTCGGTGCCGCTGGGTTCCGAACTCTATTCACGATTCGCTTCCATTCTTCTCGGTTTTTGGCGGTGTCTCGAGCCTCGGTAACTGATAATCGTTGATTCTTTAAGTCACCCTCGATATTCTTCAACCAGGTTTTCTTCGGTGCCGATCGCTGTATTCTCCAGTTAGAAGGCTACAAACATTTGCTGTCAATCTAATACATAGAAGACATCCAATGAAGGTATCTGCACTGGTATTCCTTCAACTGTTTTCAGGAGAGAGGAATAGAAAGGACAAAACGGAAATGTATATAAAACAGGTTCGGTAATAGTTGAAAGAATACAGTGTAGGTACCCTCAATAGTATCAGTTAGTATCATGCTTCTACAACATTATTCTCAGCTCCATCGACAAACACGTATCCAAGATTAAAAAAAGGGATAAATTGTCGGAGCCATGGTTGGACAAAAATACTAGATCACTGCGAAATCAAAGAAGCAAATTGTACCGCACGATAAGAAGACAAGTGGATGTTAACGATGAATTAAGATCCGAATACTCCAGACTAGCATCGGAATTCACTTTTAGGTCACGTGAGGCCTATACTGTATACATAAACAAAGTCGGAGAAAATATCTTAAAGAACCCTAAAAAATTCTTCGATTTCGTTAACATAAAGCGAAAGACCTCAGGGTATCCGGCAACAATGACGAATGGGAGAGCTTCCTCCTCGTGCCCCCAAGATATATGTAACATTAAGGTGGTTCCAAAAAACATCATTTCAACATTTCAAATGGTGCACCCCCTCATTTTAAAGTTCATTAAAAAAGAAAATTTTTGACGCCAACTAGAGCATTTCTCGTTGAAATTTAGAGGTCGCTACCAGCAATTAAAAATTTTAAGTTTATCAAAATTTGTTCAAAATTTTGCATTAAATTAATTGCTGTGCAAAATACGTTATTTAAATCCGATTTTTGATTTCATGTCTTGTTTCTCGGTCTCATTTTGAACATTTTGATGAAATAACTTGATAGATTGATCAAACTGGATATTTATTGAGAACGATTTGAATGAACAAAATAAATTAAATTTGTTATGTTAAAAATTTACATTTTAGTTTACAACAGTTTATAAATTCTTTCAAACTACCTCCTAACTGTACAATCTATCTACTTTTCGAGAAGAGACTTTAATACAGTTTTTTTCTTGAATCTGGCACTTTTTTTCTGTTTTCAGCAACACCTATCATTAAAGCTTGTTTTTGACTTTCGTCTTTCGTTAACAGTAAATTATATTCTGTGATCAACCCTACACCACGTTCTGCAACGTCATTGACAACGTGGCGGTGGCGATAGCTGTTTGGTCTCTATCATTCTTGCCACCATAATTGAGCGTTCGCTGCGTTTCACCCTTGTGACAGTTGATCTACTGCATATAGCTTCAGTCACATCATGTCCAAATCCGTGAGCGATTGTTGGTAAAAGTAGAGCTGCACATCGATCAGAGATTTTACACCCATCAAGCGTACTCACAAACTCTTTTTTCATCAATTTGACTTTCGGAATTCGAGGCTTACTAACTGCAGGACTTGAAATACTAGGATCTGCAACGATATCATCTGGAGGAGAGTCCAACGGCCGAGAATTTTGAATGCGTCCACTGCGTTGAGACGACTGTCCTTCTTTACATTTTTTGCGCATAGATTTAACAACATTTTTAATTGAATTGACATGTCCTTGACGTCCTTCTTGTCGCTGACTTATTAGAAAGGCTTTCAACTTTTCATCTTCAATCATATTGAGCGCATCTCCATGTGCAATGTCAAACAAATTTTTGATTCTCTTTTGGAAGTCAACTTGATTTTGTTTCGTTTGATCCGATTGTTTTGCTTTTTTTTTTTTTTTTTCAAAAGACGCCATGAGTCGAAAAGTTTAACTACTTTCTGCTCTACTCTGTGTTTTTGGCGAACGGTAAGAAGCACAAGTTCCCAGCAATTGATAACTTTAACGGCTGTCAGAGTCGCACTCTCTTTGATGCTTTTATTCTCGTCAAAATGATGATGGCCGAATAAAGCGAGAATGTGTTCTTCAGATGGCAATTTTTCCTGGGGAAAATATTTCGAGACATTAACAAGCCACATTTTTATCCTAAAAAACAAGGTGAAAAAAATCATCCTAACCTATTTAAAAAATGTAGAACATTGATAAAAAACGTACTTCAAAATTTTGCAGAAATTTGCAATTGCAAACTCGACTCTCTGGATGAAACGATTCAGCTAAATTACTTCAGACACGCAAATCCAACAACAATATTAGAATTTATACTTTTAGATTATGATTTCAGGATCGAAAGATCAGTTTTCGAAGAATTCTCGCAGTAAACATCAATAACATATGTCATCAAGTTTTATGTCTTTTGTGACCTAAAGATTCAAAATTCAATTTTGAGCAACGTAAACAAATAATTTCATTTTTTAGAAATTAAAATGGATTTAAAGTTATTTCATCAAAATGTTCAAAATGACACCGAGAAACAAGACATGAAATCAAAAATCGGATTTAAATAACGTATTTTGCACAGCAGTTAATTTAATGCAAAATTTTGAACAAATTTTGATAAACTTAAAATTTTTAATCGCTGGTAGCGACCTCTAAATTTCAACGAGAAATGCTCTAGTTGGCGTCAAAAATTTTCTTTTTTAATGAACTTTAAAATGAGGGGGTGCACCATTTGAAATGTTGAAATGATGTTTTTTTGAACCACCCTAATGTAACATGTTTGCTGTGAGATTTAGTGAAGTCTTCGCTCCCAAATCTAACACAACGCACACTGACCCCACTTGTACTGAATCGTCAACAATGATTAACAATCTATCTCTGTCAGGTGACGAAATAAGAGCAGGTTTAAACAATCTTGATATTAATAAAGGTCACGGCCCCGACAATCTGCCTGCAAGCTTCCTGCAGCGCAGTTCAAATGAATTAGTATTTCCTCTTCGTGTTATTTTTAACAAATCGCTATCGTTGGGAAGTTTTCCTAAATTCTGGAAGAAATCCTTCTTAACACCAATCCATAAACCATGTGACAAAAAATTAGTGGATAATTATAGGGGCATTGCCATCCTATTCGCAATTCCTCAACTCTTCGAAAAGCTTGTGCACGACAAGATTGCACCACTTATAGATCCTAACATTAACGAGCAACAACACGGTTTCAGAAAGGGGCGTTCGACCACTTCAAATCTTATGATTCTTATCTCTGGACTTTTATGTGGTATGGAGAACGGCCATCAAATTGATGCTGTCTACACGGACTTTAGCAAGGCCTTTGATCGGACCACCATATTTTGATTACTAAGTTATTCAAATTTGGAATTACCGGCCGTGCCCTGGAATGGATAAAATCATATCTTATCGGTAGAACTCAGGTCGTCAGATTTCAAGGATTTTTATCCCAAGAAATCGAAGTTATTTCCGGTGTCTCCCAGGGAAGTCATCTTGGTCCGCTCTTGTTTAGCATCTTTATCTCCGATTTGTCGCACAAATTAAATAATATACCGCATCTCTTTTATGCAGACGACCTGAAAATGTATAAAGTCATAAGGTCCGACACCGATGTATCATTCCTTCAGACGAAACTTAATGCATTGCAGGACTGGTGTAACACCAATAAGTTGCAACTTAACACTAGCAAATGCCATGCAATAACCTTCTCCCGGAAAAAAAGCGTACAACTGCAGTAATACTATCTTGACAGCAAGTTATTAAACCATGTTGATCAAATCGTAGACCTAGGCGTTGTCGATAGAATTACTGCCAGAGCTAATAAACTCCTTGGTTTTATAAAAAGAAGGGCTAAGGAATTTGATAACATCTGGGTCACAAAAACTCTTTTCTGCTCACTGGTTCGCCCAAGCCTGGAATACGCATGCCCTGTCTGGGATCCCATATTTCACGCCAGTAGCAACAGGATTGAATCCATTCAAAAGCAATTTCTCCTGTTCGCACTAAGAAATCTGTATAACCCCGCTAATTATCATATAGTGCGTTTCCATGACAGCTTGAAGCTTACTTGAAGCGTACTTCAAGTACAAATGTAAACGCAAGCAGTTCGACTGGAGTCGATAAAAAAAATTTTTGTGATCGGCTCGAGTGCTTGTCATGTAAACCGAGCTTGAAAGCTTGAGTGCTCGAAATTGCGAAAGTTAGGCTTGTAAATGTGTCTAAAGGTAATTTGTGGGAATATGAGGAGACAAAAATATTAATGAAGAAATAAAAGCACGATAAAAGGAAGAAATATAATAGTAACTTCAAATGACAGCTAAAGAACTCAAGCTCATTTCAAGCTAATATGCCGCTTCAAGTAGGCAGAGAATATACGCGCTCGAGTTCTTGAGATTTTCAAGCCTTCGAGTACTCAAGCTGTAATGGAAACGTAGTAATAGTCTTCCACACTATACAGACAGGCTCAAAGTTTTGGATCTTTTACCGCTGTCATGCAGGAGAAAAATGCTCATCTCTTGCCTCACCTTGGATATTCTAAACGGCGATCTCAAGGAGAAGTTCTTGTCGGATAGGATAAAACTCAATGAAGTAGTTCGGCGTACTAGGCACACGAAACTACTTAAGGAATATTCTCATCGCACCGACTACGCAAGGAACGAGCCCATTAATAGATGTTGCATGGTCTTCAAAAAAAGAAAGTTAATACTAATGATGAAACCCCAAAATCCCGTTATATCTGTTTAAGCTCATAAAATTAGTATAGTAGATATAGCCTACATATAGCCTAGCCCAATTATACCTGTACCTGACTTAGCATCTAATGTGATAATTAATTTAAGCTATTGTTAAAAGGTGTACTTAGATTTAAGTGTGCCTTGTTTGGCAAAATAAATAAATAAATATCTTGTATACTAGCTGTTTCAGACTTAAATGCTAATCCGTTAAGGGGCGAATCCTGCGTAATGTTTAAAAAGGAAGAAAAAAATGGAAAGAAAGTAAAAAGAAGATTCAAAAAGTGAGTGATCCTACAAACTATTACTTATTAGATATTCCTTCAAGAGTTTGATGAATAATCGCCAAGAGGACGCGCGGCCAGAGACGGGTTGTTTATTCCACAACCGAGCAATTTGGAACAAGTAAGAGCATAAGGCGTGACATGATCAAAACTATGCAATTTAAAGACAAAACGAAGGGTATCGTTGAATGCGACTTGCATTTTTCTTGAACACACAGCATCAAGTTTTGAAAAAATTAGGCTTCCGTACGTGAAATAGGTCATTCCCAGGGCCTTCACTAGTCGTATACGTAAGGCAAGAGGCAATAGATTAGCATTAGAGGATACCCAAAATTGGCGGAGGCAGACAAACCTTACAAAGGACAATTCTGGTTTGGTTACAGGAGCTGAATTTGGAGTCGAGCTCGACTTCCGGATTTCTTACAGAGTCAACATAGGGTAAAACATTACCATAAAATTTTAATTGGGAACAGATTTTCAATATCAATAGCAATTTTGCTGACGATAAGGCAGAACGACTTGATAGGGCTAAGCAGTAACTTTTTCTGAACTGACCATTCAGTCCCACGTTTCAAATCCCTGTTTAGCTGAACAGTACAATCCTCGATAAGTTCAAGAGATTTGCTTAAATAGATCTGCACATCATCAGCATAAAGGTGAATAGAAGAATGTTTGACTACATTTGAAAGGTCGTTTATATAAAGGCTGAAAAGCAAAGGGCCCAGGACAGAGCCTTGAGGTACTCCACAATGAAGAAGCGCAGGTTCGGAGAAAAAATTTTGTACGTTAACAATTTGAGAACGCTCCTGGAGATAACTTTCAAAAAGTTTGACTGCAGTAGGGCCAAGTCCAAAATAGCTGCATAATTTTTCAAGTAATATCACATGGTTGACTCGGTTGAGTTGAATGCTTTTGAGAAAGCGAGTAGGACTAAGATTGCAATTTTATTGTTATTAAGTGACTCAAAAATATCAGTTGAAACTGACAGACAGACCTGAAACCACATTGTCATTAAGAGAGAAGACTACTTTGATTTAGATAGTACATGGGCTGCTTAGCAATAATTTCTCCAAAAACTTTAGAAAGGAAACATAGGAGACTGATTGGACTGAAGTCAGTTGGTTGCGAAGGAGAGACCTTTTTTGAGATAGGTACAACAAGAGCCTGCTTCCATTGGCTAGAAAACGGAGAAACTATAACGCAAGTCTTAAAAATATGAGTAAGGACATTAGATATATAAATGTCGCAATCAATTTCATGAACTCTGGTCAACACCCCAGGCGTTTGATTTGGTAAACAAATCTTGCAACTTTATTTTGATTCACTTCCTTTTTCTTATAACCGATCAACTTCAAATTTTGCACATACGTATAGTTCGCATGACAATGCAATCTGACCATTTTGTAAAAAAACAAGATGGCGGTTCCAATATTTCAGCCGAATTTCGCAATTGGGCTCCCCAATGACAAGTAGAATACACTTCACTATGTTTTGTCTTTCCAAATCAAAAATGGCGGCTAACACAAAATGGCGGATTACTTTTATCTTTACAAGCTACTTGTTATGCGTATCAAATAAAAGGATATGACAAGTAGAATATTATTAGCTGTGCGGCGTCCTTCCAAATTCAAAATGGCGGTTTACCTTTTTGTACAACGCCCTCGGTATGGGTATCAAATGAAACTGTATGACGAGTATAGTACAGTAAGCTTCATGATGTCATTTTAAACCATATTCAATCACAATACAACAGCGAGAAGTAATTTAATATAAATAAAATAAAAGGTTAAAGACATAATTAATAGCTCGCCTGCTATGATGCATACCATTACATCGCTTTATCGTCCTTATACGTGTGCTTATACCTGAGCGAATCTTTACAATAGTACACTATACGTACTATTTTGAGGACAAATTTCAACGTTTTATTGTTTTTGTTTATTGTTGCTTTTCTGACAAAATTTGCTTCCATTCTGGGCCTTTCACAGTACTATTGCTTTTCACCTCCCCCAGTGACCCAATTTTTGAGGTAAAGCATTTAAAAAACATCAACTTTTGTAAAATCCCCGCAATTGGAATTTTTAGCTACTGTCTCGATTCTTATCAGCGACGGCGTCTCATACTACTCGGAAAGGTAGATTCACACGCAACGAACTAGTTGTGCAAACTGTCTGGCGCAAGTGGATTTGTGCAAATAAACTGAGTGAAAATGTTGAGTGGAAATTTCCTCCATTAGTTATTGCGCATTATATTTATACTTATCTTCGCGTTATATTATGTTGCATTGATTATGATAAGGTCGTATGGGTAGGTGGTCGAACATCACCATTCACACATGCGCATGCTAAGGGTTGTAGCCGAGACATATTTTGTACAAGCCAAACATTTTGGCTGTTGGTTTTGGCCTGTTAAGTTTACACACAACGATCTATTTGTGCCAATTCACTTGCGCAAGCCAATTAGCACAAGTAAGTCGTTCCGTGTGGACCTAACTTAATAAATACTTTGTTTAAATTGCCCCCGAAAAAAATGAATGGACTAAAAAAATACGAAATAAAATAGAGTTTTGAAAATCGACTTCACGAAAAAAACCCAATCCCATGATACACAAAAAAGATAAAATAATTGTTTGTAATTCTTAACAACATTAATCGGAATGGATTTAGAATGGATTTAGAATCAAGGAAGAATCACTTTTGAAAACGGTGCCAGGTAGTAGTTGACTTTCATTGCACTAACTTTTGCTTCGAAAATTGATTTCATCTCGTTATTAGGCTTATGCTTTTAATACTTCAACCACCGCTGCTAGCACTTACTCGATTCCTTGAAAGATGGAAATTTTCATTGAATTTTATTTAAGAAATAAATGATATACATACCTACGTCTACGTATACCAAATTTTCATTAGATGGAATGTCCCTATGACAAAGTTTTCGGCTAATCACGTAGTTCGTTACGATGGAATTGGTCCACAAACTAACATAATTCTTCAGATTGCATCCTTCGACACTTCGACACAATATGATCCCAAAGTACAAGCTCAACATACAAAAAACAAGGCGTTGCCCTAAGTGCAATAGGCCATGTCCGGTCGACTTCGTCCTTTTGCGATTGCTCCACGATTTTCCCACATTAAACACGACAAGGGCGGATCAAGTCGTTCAATCAAAGACAAAGCTGTGTAGACAGACAAAAGCCGCAGACCATTCCATGACAGGTGTTTGCCGAATGCTCGGGACACGACCCACTTGATACTTTATGACATTCCAATATGAGGGATGTGATCTATTTTCTGTTATAATTAGAAGACCGAGCATCACACACGCCGAGATTTATGGCCAACCAAGATGAACACTGAAATGTGATGATTTATAATGAGTTCGTATTAATTATCCCGACACGTTTTGGTCCGTTCGTTTTGAATTGTTGCTGTCAGAAATGAGAGCGTGGATTACTCATATTCTGGAAGGAGGAGAGCAAAGGAATATGAGAAGAAGAGTTGGAGTTTTTTTGTATGTATTGATAAGGGTAAAAACGATTATTTTACTGCTTTTATCAAAGTTTGTCTAATTAAAATTTAAATATAATAATAGAATTACTTTTAACACTTGATATGGCTGCAAGAATGTTGCTTAAACTCTCTAAACCGTCGTGCTGTTCTCTTGTATACTTGAGTTAAGTAGGTAAATGCTCCAGCGTAGTCCAAGAATCGATGACGGGGATACCGCTGAATAAGCAGTAGCACAACCTTCTATATGTAATGTAGAAGATTATGGCAGTAGCGAAGAACCTACACGTAAGCACATTCCAATTGTCTTGGCGTGAGTTTAGATTCAGAAAACGAATTATATTTGCCATTTCAAGCTACGAAAACGTTCCCCCAAGTCCTGTAAAAAAATAAGTTTTACATCAAAAACGTTTCCATCTAGGACGACGGAAGACAATTACGATTTACAATTACATGCGTACTTTTAGAGAGTAAGGCGTTTGGCACCATCCCAGAGGTACCGGGTTCGAATCACTCGCTTTTCGATGCCCCAATGTCAGAGTCGCGATAGGAATGGTTGGAATAGGGGGATTACAAATATCGCGGCTAGGTTTGGCAGTTCCATCCTTCCCGACTAGAGCTGCTGTTCGACATTGCACTCTATACGAAGAAAATAGATTGTCAACAGAAAGTAAGAACTAAAGTTGTAGAGAATTTCATTGTCAACATTTTGGGCCCTTGCCCGGGGTTGTATGACATATAGAAACCGAGATACATGAAAAACTCAGGAAAAACGCGATATCTCTGGCAACCAGGCCATGTTTGTTTTTTTGGATTCCGAAATTGAAGTCACAAGGAAGCCGTGTACCAATTTTCAGCCATTTTGCAGTTTTGTCTCCTTTCGTGCGTTTCTCTGCTAATTTCCCCGGACTATCATGCTTTCAAACCTTATTCCAGCTATTGACGTTACTTTTTGAAAGGCCTAAGCAGTTAAGGCGCGCTGTAATTTTTTCCAGTCCCTTTTTAATTCCTCCTTAATATCCTTTCCAGATGTTCAATATGATCTCGCTACATTTTCGTTCTCCTTCATTATGTCCACTAATCTTTCGAACTGCTTTTTACTCGTTATTTTATTATTATTATCAACCGTTTGTTTTTGGCCTCCATCTACTTTTTTTTTTCATTGAATACACAAAATAGTTCACAACAACAATAGGTGTGAAAAGCATCGGTACCGACTCTAATTGTCGATAAAATATTTTGTATTATCGACATTCGTAGTACCGATTCGACCATCATTTTAGAATCGAGTAAAGACTCGACAATCACAATAAGGGCAATTATTTTTAAAATGGGACATTTAAAAAAATTGACGTATTCGTAAAATTTACCGTCGTATAAGGGGCAAATGTACTACCTCGCATTAGTCCTGTTCAACTCTAACCGTAATGTGTTAATCAAAGAGCCTCCAGAGCCATTATAATTACATATGTAGATGGGGTTTCTAAAATTAGTTTTCTATTAAGCCGCTTTTTTCAAAATTCAATAATTTCTGATGCAAACCTACTTTGATTTTAAATTTGGGTGGCATTTAAAAAAACAGACAGCTGTAAACAAACACAACACACCACCGCTGTTAACACAAATTCAAAACCGATGTTCAAGACATTACGAAACAGAATAGCGACGCGCAGCTAAGCTCCAATATAAAAGGCCGGTGCATGCCCGTGAAAGTCTGTCGTGATCAGACAGTGGAAGAGAATAATTCGCACCAAATCGTGAATTGTCCAACATGAGTTCCAGATATTGAAGGTCACGGAGCTCAGGGGGCGTTCAAGTATTACGTAACGCAATTTTTGAAATTTTTTGACCCCCCCTCCCCCCTGTAACGCGCCGTAACGTTTTTCTGTACCCCCCCCCCCTCCCTAAACGTTACGTAACACCCAACACTTTTACCTGAAAGCGACAATTATATGACGCAAAGTACCAGAAAGCCGCTAAAATAGCTTATTTATTGTTTTAATCGCGATTACCCGTAAAACATAAACGAAAAGGGTTGCTAAGTTGGGAGATTTGAATGCCCTATTTTTTTATTTAAATAAAAAAACAATGTTACGTAATACCCTTGACACACATGTGGTATCGATATTACAATATTCGAAATATTACGTTTATACTACATGTGTGTCACCCAATACTAGCAATATACCAGGTTGACAATCTAATTTATACGTAGTATGAGATTTGCTAAATTTAGGTGGTATTAAGGTAATATACACTATTTTTACTGTGCACAGCGCCTCTGCCGGAAAATTTTCCTCACAAAAAAGTTGTCAGTTGCTTGTGAGATTCTGTGTTTATAGTGTTTTCTCACTATAGTCGCGTGCTTTGTTTATGTTCTGATTATTTTGACAAATCAACTTTAACAACATTGAAATATTAATTATTTGCCGCTTGCTACTCCAAAATCAAATGGAAACACAAATGTCAAAGCAAACTACTTCGATACTAGATTTATGTGTGTCACGGGTCTGACGATATTATGATATTGTGGATATTATGATATCGAAATTATAATATCGATACCACATGTGTGTCCCAGGTATAACGCGTTGTTCGAACCCCCCCCCCCCCCCGCCCCTGTAACGCATCGTAACGTTTTACAAACCCCCTCCCCCCCCCCAAAATGCGTTACGTATTACTTGAACGCTCCCTCATCTGCTTGACCTATTTCTGACCTCACATCCATCTCGATACTTCGTCGAGGTTAGCTCACCCCTTGGCAACTCGGACCACAAACTAGTCAGTGCTAATTTCCCATATCCATCCTCTACTCCAACCGGCACAGTCCCCAAAAGAATTGTCTGGCATATGGGTAAGCAAACTGGTTGGGACTTATTCGCTTTTTTCAAGCCACTGACTGGAATTTGTGTTTCCGCGGTGCTAGTGCGAACTATGCCGCGCTCTGTATTACTAAAATAATACGGGCAGGAATGGGTTTGTTCATTCTTCATTCTATCAAATCTTTAAAGCCTAGGCCAAATAGAAGGTTTAATGGGGAGTGTATGAACGTAAGTAAAGCTAAGGAAAAGCCGCCTACAGAGCGTATAAGTGTTCCCCAAACGAGTCACTTCGGCGTGAGTATATGAAATCGAGAAACTCCTGTAGTTCCATCATTGTTTCATTTGACGACAAGTTGAGAAGCAAGATCCTCAATCCATGCGTAGGCAGCAAAAACTTCTAGTGTTTGGTAACATCCATCAAGAATTTTACGTCTTACACAACCAATTTATTAATGGGGAGGAGGTGACAACAGAATGCAACTCCAAGGCCGACTTATTGGCATTTCTGTTTGCCTCAAATTCTTCTTGACCCGAAACTGATACACCACCACCAGTTCGTACAAATGTCTCAAAGTACTTAAGAAATGTGCCTCACCTTTGGCTAAACCGCAGCGCAAACTTTTCGCCCTGTCATACTTCTCCCGAGTTTATACCAACTCTTGGAACTAGCTCATGTTCCGCCCATTCCCAAAAAGGGTGAAGCCAGCGACCCTTTATACTACCGCAGAATAGCAATTACTTCTGTTCTCTCCAAAATCATGGAGACAATAATCAATAAAAAGCTGATGAAATATCTGGAATCCAACCAAATTTTACACGAAAGGCAGTACGGCTTTAGACCGAAAAGATGTACTGGCGACCTTCTTGTGTGTCTTACTGAGGCTCTCAACCAAAACATCCATCGCTTCGGTGAATCTGGCCTGGTTGCTCTATTGCCAAGGCTTTCGACAGAGTATGTCACCCCGCTCTGTTGTCTAAACTCCAAGCTATTGGTATCGACTCAGTTCTAAGGAACTGGATTGAGAGCTTTCTTTCTAGCCGTTCAATCAAGCTAGTATTCGATGGCGTTAAATCCAACCCTCATTCCGTCTCGGCCGGCCCCCAAGGCCCGATTCTCTGACTTGCCCTCTTTCTTATATTTATTAATGATCTGCTGTCAATCCCCTCCAACCCACTTCACAGTTTCGCCGATGACGGTACTCTGCGTTACTCCCACACCTTCGATAAGATAAGACAAGCACGTGCCAGAGCTAGTCTCGTAGACCGTGAACTCATATCCAATTCTATTAACAGGAACATTGAACTTATTCTTGATTGGAGCCTCAAGAATCAAAACCGATGTTCAAGACATTACAAAAATCTGCACCGCCCGTCCCTCTATCTCAGTGGGCAAAAAGAATATAATGGCTAACCCATTTCCTAATATCCTAGGCGTAACCTTATCTTCAGATCTGCGATAGGATAATCACATATATTTAAAATCGCCAAATAGTCCAATCAATCTAAAATAGCACCATGTGATTTTGCGTCAATTGCCAACAGGAAACAAAAAATATGGCCATATAGGAAATTGAATTTTTTTTTGAATTTGGAATGGTGAACCTAACCTAAAAAGTCCCGGAAAGTGTAAAAAACGGTTTTTAGCGAATAAAAGAAAAACGTGACCTCGGATAAAAAAAAATCAAATTATGAAGTATTTAAATTATCTTTCGATTGACGTATATGGAGTTATAGGTTAGGGGACAAAACATAGAGAAAAATGGGAAAACCGTCGAAAACACGTTTTTTTAATTTGTTAATAACTTTTGTTAAACGCCACTTACATATTTGTTATTTATTACAAATATTGCTTCTTCTTAGCTTGAAAAAATTGTGTTATTTTTGTTACAAAATATTGAGCAGTTTCCTTGAAATTTCACTTTTTATAAAAAAGGCGTTCTTTTCGGTCCATGGATTTCTCTGGATCAACGACCGAGAGCTTAAAATTGTCTTCAAAACTTGTACTACCTTACCAGCCACGAAGAGTTGATCCGGTGGTAATCCGCTAACCTTTTATTTCCATCTCGTTCCCTCACCTCGATAGTTGTGTATAGAAGTCCTATACGATAAATAAAAAGGACATAAACGTAATAGGAGTTTAATAAAATTAAAGCAGAAATAAAAGAAGAAGAAAATTAAGAATAAAATACAGAATTAAGTAAAAAGAATGAAGTAGGAAAGTGAAGAAAGAGAGATAAAGAAAGCTAGTGACGAAGAAGATAGAAAAATTGATGCATGTTTTTTGAATACTGTGGCCGTGCTCATCCTCTGAATGTGACTAGGAAGATTATTCCCGATTCTAAGAGTAAAGAGTATACACAAAGAAGGAGCGACTACCAATTAGGGAAGTGTGGGCAGGAATCAGGAATTTGATGGATCTCAAGGATTGTAGAGGAACAAGGAAGTCAGCAAGGTAGCAGGGACTTTTGGAATAAAAGACCTTATGCAAGAGAAGTAGAGCCATGAGATCAAGGAATTTAAAGAGGTCACAGCCCAGTAGGGAATTTTGGACACCCGACACATGATCGGACGTTCTCATATGAAAAATGAACCTAATGCAAAATCATTAAATGCCACTTTAAGACGCTGACGGCAGGATGAGTCGAGGAAAATATACACCAACGAGCCATACAGAAAATGGGGAACAACAAGTGATTTGATGAGTTTAGCTCGAATAGGCGAAGATAACAGACTTCCATGTAGCCGCAATTTACGAAGAGTGCCATAGATTTTAGAGAGCATCGATGAGACATGATTACAGCAGGAGAGTTTGGAATTGACAACAATAACCAGATTTTTGGCCCATTCAACGATTGGTAGAGGAACATTATCAAGTAAAATAGGCGAGAAACCATTCAGGGACAGCGAGCAACGACTAAGGAAAAGTACTTGTGATTTAATTGGATTTAGTTTAAGGAAATTACTAGAACTCCACTCATTAATTTGAGATAGGGTTCTATTGAGTTTAGAGATACAGTACTCAATCTGATGAAGATGACACGAGATATATAGCTGAAGGTCATCAGCATAGAGGTGAAAATAGCAGTGACGGATAACAGATGGAAGATCATTAATATAAAGGGAGAAAAACAAAGGACCAAGAACCGAACCCTGAGGCACACCTGCAGGTACTCTAAGGAAAGAGGATATCGCATTATTGTGCCGAACACACTGAAACCTATTAGAGAGAAGAGAAGAAAAAAGACGAGCAGAAGAAGAAGAGAAGTGATACCGTTGACTAAGTTTATGAAGGAGATGTGAGTGAACCACAGAGTCAAACGCCTTGGAGAAATCAAGAAGAACTAGTACTGCAATATTACCTCGATCAAGAGCGGAACGAAGATCAGTCGTTACCTTCAGTATAGCAGTTTCGCAACTGTGGAATTTACGGAAGCCCGACTGGAAATTAGAAAGGAAATTATAAGAATCAAGATATCGCACGACTTGAATAAATACAATTTTCTCAAAGACTTTAGATAGGAAGGGAAGAATACTAATAGGGCGAAAATCAGACAAATCAGCAGGGAAGGGCTTTTTAGGTACGGGAGTCACTAAGGCTTTTTTCCATAGTAAAGGGACTTGGGGGTTGTCAGGCAATAATTAAAAATATGCGTGATAATTTCAACAATTAAAGGGGAGAGGATCTTAAGAAAGCGAGGAAAAATTCCATCAGAGCCAACGCTGTTGGACGAAATGGAAAGAAGTATTCCAAGTACTTCAAGTGAGTCAACACAACGAAAATTAAAACCATCAAAAGATAGAGCATTGGAGAAAGGGGAGCAAGAAAAGGAAGACAATGAGGAATTGGGAGGGGATTGAATGAAGGATGCATTCAGTGAGTTTACATCTACATCATAAGAGTTAAGCTCAGAGGAATGAATGCCTATAGAGAATGGAGATTAGACCAAAGTTGCTTAGTGGACAGAGCAGGATCAAGTTTCCGGGAGTAAAATTCACGCTTGGCCGATTTGACTTTGCTATTGATTAAGTTACGAAGATTTTTGTATTCACGAAGGTAGCTCAGGATCCTCGTTCTGCGATACCGTCTATACAAGAACTCACGCTCAACAATCAAGTTGCGGATTTCGTAAGAAAACCAAGGACAAGTTGGAGTTTTACAACGTCTTCTTGTAACTAAAGGTCTTGTAACTAAAGGGACACATTGATTAAATAGAGACTGAGTGAAAGAATTAAACAGATCGACTTTGGTGTCTATGCAGGTTGTATTATAGATATCAGCCCAAGGTATAGACGAAGAAGCTTCAGAAAGGCGAGTAAAATTGATGTTATTGAAGTCACGATACGAAGAAAAGGCAGGGAGGGAAGAGGAAGGGTAAAAGGTGGACATACTTATAGCGGCTTTTACTGACCAGTCAAACATGACGTGAAAATAAAAATTGTTAATAGATAAATTACATTCCAGAAATCAAAAGAATATGCAAGTTAACCACAAGGAATTCTAAGAAACATTGCTTAAGAAATTTATAAATTCATTCCATCTTGTTGAAAAATTAAGAAATAACAATAATATTTCGTCTGCCAATCAAAAACCCTTCGTACGTAAATAGCCATAATCCATTCGGCCATAAAATTTCAAAAATCAAAAATAAAAATCATGCATTAGCAGATTAATAATTGGAATCATCAAAGTCTTTAAATTACAAACACAAAAAAACCTTCTATGACACGCAAAATAATTGTAACAATTTAAATAAAAACAATCTCTCTTAATTACCCTCGATTATTTTATTTAATAACATTTTTGTAGTTTCTGACTGATCGTCATATTTCATTTTTGTCTTTCATCACACCCAAAGAAACTCACTCGCCCAGCCCACTTCACACTCAAGTGATCTTGCGCGCTCCGCCCTCGAAACGGTGATCTTGGCCAATCTCCTGAAAGATACGTAGAACCCCCGACATGTGGCGTGAACATCATTTCCATCTCGCTGAAGTCTACCAGATCATCTCGAAGAACATGATCTTCAGTTCGTTCGGTACTCCCCAGTCGTTAAATTACTGATCGTGCAATCATGGTGATCATAGATTGGCGCCTCTTTTAAGTGAAACATTTGTAGGGATTTGTAATTTACAATTGTGTGTTTTTGTTTTGTTTATTGTAATTAATTATTTTTCGGTTTTTTTATTTCTTTGCTAAATTTTTGTGATGGAGCCGCAAACGGTGAAGCGATTACCAAATAGTTTTTCAATTGAAAATATTCTATCGAAGCCTGATAAAGTTAAGAGTTATGAAGTTAATTTGAAAAGTGTTGAGAGTGAACAAAGAGTTGATGATCGATTGCAAGATGGTGCTAAAAATGTAATTGTGGAAAGTGATGATCGTAGTCGACTAATAACGCCTGATTCGAGCTTTAATGATGATCATCAGGATGGGTGCAGTGAAGCGACGTCAGAGGAAAGCAATCGTAAGTGTTACTTGTGAAAAATTAAGGATTTATGTAATTTGTTTTGTGCAGATTTTAATGCTGTTATACTCTGTGTAATTATAAAATAATGGATTGTTCGCTGCATAAGACATATGTATACAAGGAAAGTGCTGTTTGTGCTTGTGCTGTTTTAAACCCGTTCGCAGGATTTTTGGTATAATGGTCCAATGGTCACTCTTTTGTACAAAGATGGCTCCGGAAAGAGTGTGCGGTCTTATATTTTTCAGAATCATTGAGAAAAAGGTCAATTTTCATTTAAAAGACCGTACCCTCTCTTGAAAAGTCGCTGTCGTGTGGACGCATTTCATGGGTGCACTCCACCTTTTTAAACACCGGCTTCTGTTTGGGCAGCATAGTTGCACGGTGAAAATTGGATAAAATTCTATGTGGAAAATTTGTATGCTTTTCTCTCTGTTGCACGTCCACGTTCGTGCAGGAAAAGCCTTACGGAAAACCCTCCTTAGTTGAAATCCTCCTATTAGCTTGATGCGGATAGAATTCATAGATATCACGTTTTTTTCTTTGACTCGGTAGACTCTTTAGACTTGACTAGCCCGCTCGGCTCGTACTCACACCCTACAAGGTAAGGTTCATCGCTATCTGCTCCAACACCCCTGGACTTCGCCTGGCCTATCCTTTTATCTTCATTCCTTCAAACTAAGCTTCCACCACTGCCAGAACGACATTATAGACTGGAGGAGGAGCTGATGGGATAATGGAGTATTTTATTAGTATAAGGATGTATTAAGAATGTCAACTCTTTCACAGGTTGAAATCACTGCAAACTCAGGTGTTTTGTTTCTAAACCCTTACAGTGTTTAAACCTTTGTAGTAGATTTTTTAGCACCTAGCGGGGATTTATGAAAGCAAACACTTAATAATAATAAGTGCGGTTTCGATAAACCTTTTATTTTTATTCACCTGGGTGTATACTTGGACTCGCGACTAACCTGGAAATACCACGTTGAAGAGAAGATTAAGAAGGCGACAAGGGTGCTTCACCAGTGCAGAAGAGTATGTGGACTAAGGTGGGGTATCTCACCAAGGTTAGCATACTGGACATATACCATGATGGTGAGACCCATCATAACTTATGCCTCGGTGGTCTGGTGGACTAAAGCCACACAGAAAACCGTCAAGAGGCATTTGGACAAGGTGCAAAGAATGGCCTGCGTAGGTGTGAGCGGTGCTTTCCGCACCACACCCGCCGCGGCTTTGGAGGCGCTGTTAGGGCTGCTGCCGTTAGACCTCCAGGTGATGAAGACTGCGGCAGCCTCAGCGATTCGGATGAGACGGGATGCCGCATGGCAGGCGTCAGGAACCTTATATGGGCACATGAAGATCCTGGATCGCATTAAAGGGATTAGGGAGCTCATGATGCCCATGGAAGGGATCACAAAAATGAGGGTGACCGAAAGGTATCATAAAACCCTCATAGGGAACGGAACGCTCCCCGAAGGGAGACCGGAAGACATATATATCTTCACGGACGGATCCAAGATTGACGGCAGAGCAGGTGCGGGAGTCTTCTCGGAGGACTTAAATCTGACCTGCTCTCTGGCTTTGGGGAATTACACCTCAGTCTACCAGGCGGAAATGCTTGCTCTGCTGCACGCGCTGGATCACATAAATGAGGGTCAGGTGCAGGGAAGAAGTATCCTTATAGCACTGGACAATCAGGCTGTGATTAAGCGCATGAACCAGACAGAGATTAATGCGTCTCTGGCGTTGGAATGTGTCCAAAAACTGAACAGGTGTGCGCAACAAAACAACGTGACGCTAGCTTGGGTTAGAGGACATACAGGCATCGATGGGAACGAAAAGGCTGACAACCTGGCAAAACAGGGGTCAACCTCGGAATTCTGGGGACCGGAGCCATACTCTGCCATTGGCAGAGGGTTGGTAAGGAACTACATCGAGAAATGGGTCGCTGAGGAGCACCGGAGACGGTGGGACGCTATGACCACGTGTAGGCAGGCTAAGATGGTGCTTACGCTGCCGATTACCGCAGCCAGAAGAAGGATCCTGCATATGCAAAGGAGAACCCTCAGATGGCTGGTGGCACTGATTACAGGACACGGATGTTTCAGGTATCACCTAAAAAGAATGGGAATTCTGGAGGATGACACCTGTCGGATGTGCCTGGAGGAACCTGAGACGGCCACACACATAGTGTGTCACTGTCCGGCGGTGGCGAGGAAAAGGGATGCCATAACTGGACTCCAGTGGATGGAGGACATGAGGCAGACTCCCTTCAATCAGCTGCTTGCGATAACTAGGGGAGTCGAAGTAAGGGAGCAATGGGACAACCCACTGCAACCCCAATAAGATGACTCTAGGCAGAGGGACGAAAAGGGACCCGCAAATAGTGGTCTGATTCGGTATCCCTCGAAAATCTATATATTTATTCACCTTTAAGTCCTCGTAGCGCGAGTATGGATTTCCACTAAGTACCAACCATTTCAAATGCTACTTGACTTCTGTGATCGAACGATAATCGGTATATTGAGTACCTCTATCGTTTCGTACTTAGATTAAGGTGGTTATGGTCGCATTTTCATCAGTCCGAAATAGTTGCGTCCCGTAGGTTCTGAAAGGGTTGTACACCCAAAATGGATCTGATCCTGATTATGTACTTTTGAATACATTATGCTGTAACATCAACTCCAGATAGCAACGTTTTGGGCCCATTAATCGCCCTTTCTTTAACGCCGCAAAGTCATTTTTTACCTTATTAGTTTTGTTCTTTGCTTATGTCGGATTATAAGAGGCGGCAAAGGACATAGGCCTGAAGATAAACGAAGAAAAAACGAAGGTGATGCAACAATCCAGAGCAGGAAGATTTAGAACGGAAAGAAATACAACTATCGACGAACATAACCTAGAAGTAGTCTATAAAACAGTGTACCTTGGGTCTACAATCACAAAAAGAAACGAAGAAAAAGAAGAAATAACCAAACGAATACTACTGGCTAAAAGAGCCTTCTATGCCCAAAAACAAATTCTGCATTCAAGATTTGTGCACAGAAAAATGAAACTCTCACTCTACAAATCGACAATACGACCAGTACTGTGTTATGGTAGCGAGACTCGGAGTATGACCCAGGACATAGAGGAACGAGTCAACAGGTTTGAGAGATAAATTCCCAGATGCATAATAGGCCCAACCAGAGAGGATGGAATATGGCGAAGAAGATACAACAACGAGTTGTATAAAAATTTTGACGACCCAGAACTCTCAACATTAATAAAAATTAACAGACTGGGACTATCCGGCCACGATCAGGATGGATGACAATCGTATCCCAAAACGGCTTATGGCATCAGAAATTTCCGGAAATAGGTCAGTACGAGTTGGATAGACTCTGTGACGGCTGACGCAGATGCAATGCTCAACATCCGGAACTGGAGATATGCTGCAAGGGACCGTCAAACTAGGAGAAATGCCCTAGAGGAGGCCAAGGCTCGATTTGGGCTGTATAGTTTTGGATAGTTTTGTTCTTTTCTGCATTCATCTGCGTTCATACATTCCCGATGGAGCCATCTATTCGATGTAGGTATTATTGACTTGCTAGCCTCTCAGTACGGTATACATGATGAATTGAACTCATGTTGAACCCGAGTCTAACTAAATGTAGACGGGAGCCGAGTTTCATTAGCGTCGACTGAACTCGAGGTAAAACTGTAGGTAAAAACGTTTGTTTCAGATAAATCTTGACAAGCGGTTTTAAAGATGCACAAGAACTGAGCTCATTTACATACTTTAACGTAATAGCTGAAATTTTAAGTTTTTAAACATTTAAGTGTTTTCAAAGTGCCTACAATGTTCATCAAATGTGTGACGTCATAATAAAACACTTTAACTGTTTTGGAATAAAACACTTTGAAAAGCTCAGATTTGCAGTGTTATTAGCTCTGCTATTGCACTTGCCGTTTAATGTGTCGTATGGCACACGAGCATATGAAAAAACCATCTAAAATGCACTTCAAGAAGCTTAAACGAATATTGAAGATATGGTCATGTCCGGATAAAGCACTTTGGGGGCCTCAGTAGTTTAGGGGTAAGGCGCCTGACGACTATCCCAGAGGTCCCGGGTTCGAATCCCGGCCAGCCCCATGGTCCTTCGCCTTTTCCACTTTCCCTCCCACATAACTTCCCCCCCCCCAATCTTAAGATTCCTGATTCCTCCTGTCATAGCCTTCGCTAGTCCTTCCCCGCTCCACCAAGCGCATGTCATCGGTTGGCTGATGAGATTCAACTTGTTTCAGGAGGCATAACACTCCAGCGACTTGTTTCTCAAATGCCCCGATGCCAGAGTCGCGAAATGGTTGGAAGTAGGTGGAATAATATATCGCGGCTAGGTTGTGGCAGCTCCTTCCTACTTCACTCTCTCTCTTTCTACTCTCTATCTTCCGGCTAGAGCTGCTGTTCCACATTCTATACGAAAAAAATAGATTGTCGAACAGTACAAAGGGGCTCTCCCTAAGCCTCTAGCCTATCACATAAAAAAAACCTTTTTCTGAATTTTATGAAGAACAATTAACCTGTCTAACACAAATTGTTAAGTGAGTCCAACGATCAAGTTATCTTTATCCTTCTTTACTACTCTTGCACTACTCTCTATTGCACTCTGCTTTGAGCTCGTTTTTGCTTTCGATCCAGGTTTTATCATGATTATCGATTTCCATCATAACTTTTCTTTTCCAAGTTCTGTTCGTTGGCACACCTTTTCTTCATTCCTGATTACACTTTAAGGGACTTTTTGTTAATTTTATTGATTTTCTTTCGACTGCACCAAATCAATTTTCCGTCGGCAGAAACAGGAAGGAATCGTTCGAAATTGGACAAACCATGTCCGGATTTTCAGAGCCCGATGGTAAAAATCATCTTTACCAAGTTGGTAGGTAGATGCAATACAATAGATGGTTCCTGTGAAACAAATATAATTTGAGAGCCTGTTTGGGCAGGTCTGCCTTTTCTTTGCGTTTGAAGCTCCGATGACACACTCGCAACCAAAAAACAGGAACTTGATTGAGAATACCCAGCTCATTAATGGTTCGTCCGCAGGGTACGGTCTTTGTTCGCGTACTCTTTTTTCTCGTAAAATTTTATCTAGTTTTGAGTGTGCAAGCAAACTGCGCAAGCAAAAGCCGGTTCTAAAATGGTGAAGTTCACTTTAGCAGCACCAGGGTAATTTAAAACTAGCCGCTTGCGGAAATCTCCTCTACTAATTGAAGGCCATCGCCCAGGTCTACCATTTAATTCCATCGCTCGCTCAGTAGTCCATGGAAATGGTACTTTAACATTGCAAAAATGCAGGACAAGATTTTATTTTTGGGATGTGTAGGGGGGGTCAGTGTAAGCTTAAGTTTGAGTTTTCGGGATTCTAACACCATCTTGGAAAAGGTGTGCAAATGGTTTTTCCACTATATCTCCGAAACGGACGATCTTACAGAAAATTTGCAAGGACACTTTTTGTTTAGAATTAAATTATTTACAATTTACTTGAAATCAATTTTGTGGTAAAATGAATAATTAAGAAGTTATAAGCCTTAGAACACAAAAATTAGTCACAATTTTTTCTTGTAAAGGCTATAACTTTTTTTCCTTCAACTTTAACAAAAAAAATAATAACAAGTTTTTTTTAGAGGGTTTCATAACAAATAATTTTCATTCATACTTTTTTTAATTTCATTCACTACGAAAGGTTTTACAGCGCCCCGAAGGTATAAAAGTGACAGATTTTCTGAATAATTTTTTTACCATTTTGCCTCGTTCTCTCCCTAGAAATTCTAAACAACAAGTCGTAAGTAATAGTAATGAATGAATCACTTTACGTTATAAGATATGCCGATGTTTGAGTAATGTAATAAAATTGTTTAGCACTTTATTGGGTTTTTTTATTGCTGTTATGCTATGTTTTACAAGGTACGATATGGTTTAAAATGAAATTCTTTGAATAATAACATGTATTAGTTGTAGTTACTCCAATTTTTTTCAATAATATGTGCTAGGGCTGCACAAAAAAGTGGTTTATTCAGTTATGTTAACTATATAGCAAAATATGGACGTATTTAGTTTGTGTGAAAAGTTTGAATTATCTTAGTTTAATTTCAAAATTTTATTTCAGTTTGATCTTAGTCAAATTCTCATATTTATATCTGTGTAAATAGTTATCCAGTTGCGCATACTACCAAAACACAAAATATTACTACTTTGACGGGAGGACTCCCATAATTTTCAAGTGTTCATTGGAGCTTGTTTGTAGTTTTAAAGTTTGAAAAAGTATACGTTGTGCTATTTCATTATGAATAACTGTTTCATAAGTGAGAAATCTCTGAAAGTAAGAGTGAAATCTTTAATTGCACGAGAAATTACGAAGGATATGCGCAGTTCCTCCGCACAGTTTTGGAGGTTAGTTTACACTCTATTTTTTATAAAAGTTATTCTGATAATCGTACGGATAACAGCGTTTGTTGTCATAGTACCAGCAACAGCGACAACAGTGTCTTGTATACTAGAAGCTCCCTTGATTGATTTTAATTTCATGACCAACTGTCCCTCATGGGACATATACTATGATTACATGCATACTTGAAGTCGGCTTCAAGTAGACTTGAAAGTCATGTAACCTCAGATCGACTTCAAGTAAGCTTGACTCAAGTAGATCCGAAAAATTTGTCGGATCGACTTGAAATTGGCCATGTAACCCCTGCTTCAGCGCTTGAGTTTTGAAATTAGTTCTCCGTTGGTTGTACATTTCACTTCTGATGCAATTCACTTAATAAATTTAAATGAGAAACAACATAAATGAGAAAAAATCGTTTGTTCCATCACGCATTTCGAAGCAAACTTATGCGAAGTGTCAAATATATTTCAAGCCGGCTTGAAGTCAAGCTCTCAAGCTGGTGAACTTTCGCCGCGGATTAAACTGTCAGTTGGATTTCAAGTCAAGTCCTCGATCCGGCATGTAATCATAGTAATAGAGCAGAAACAGTTGACCTCCAGCGGACTCTATTTTGCGCGACAGCTCTCAGCTCTGACCAGGATCTCTCAGTTGTTGCGGCACAACGCCATTGTTCTTCATTTGAAATTCTATCTTGCCAGCAGATTTTTGGGATACGACGGAGGCATCTGTTAAGACTTGTAGGCGCCCTGTGATGAATTGGGTGACTTTCCATGTTTCGCAACCGTACAAAAGAACTGCCTTAACGTTTTCTCTGCAGTGAATCTTCTCGGATTTTAATAGAAGTGACAAATCGGGTGTCACCACCTTCCAAGGTCTTTGTTAGCTGTTCGCCCCCTGTTCTCCACATGTGGCCCCTTAAAATGAACTATTAAAGGAAAATGGTTTCATTAAAAGTAGTAAAAGAAAATCATTAGATTCACTAATCGGCAAAATTTCGGACAACTTTAAAAACTCTTCTTTGCCAACGGGTGAAACTAGGGGAAGTGCATTAGGTAAAAATGATACAATTTCGAAAATAACTCCGGACGTTAATCTCAAATATTGGATAAAACTCGTATCGATAATTATGAAGAAATTTATGTAGTTTTCATTAAAATACCTAAGAAATTTACAGAGTCACTCTAAATACGACATCTGTATGAACCAAATGTGTATTCTATTTTCTTAAATGAGCGTAGATCACATAATTGATGTAAACGCATTCCCAAACTGCTCTAAATATCATCGAACAACAAATATGCATGTCTGAACTAATCAAGCGATAGTCAGATCAGTCTTATGAAGTTGGGGACACGAAAGCAAAAAAAACTTTGTGATTTGCATATTATATTCTTATGTAACTTCAAAAATCTTAAGAAGTTGATAACATCAAAGCATAGCTAAAATTTTATTTTCGCAAATTCCATTTTTTTTTTGTCTCCAAATAAAATTCCAACACTCCAAACACACATATAGAAGCTCCTCACGCCATTTTCCCTATCAAATCAATAACAAACGATCTCCACATAGTGGCCACCAATCACTCGCCCGCAGACTCAACACGATAGAGGCGGAGCGTCTGCAATTAGTTGCGGGTTCTTCGGATGTTAATTGCCAACAGATGACGCCGTCAATCGATCGTTTGAAGTACGGAGAAAAAACGAAGACCGAGCCGCGATTCTAGCAAGATCAGACAACTCTCTACAAAATTAGGAAGTTTCCTTCATCCAGCCAGATTCCATTCGAAAGTAATTGATGGCATTCGAATGGCGAGAATAGCGAGATGCGCCTGAAATAAATCCTTGATTGACTAATTGTCGACAATTTCGCTGAATTAATGAGAATTGTTTCGCGTTGTCAATTAATTGGGGACAATTAGCAAATGGCTGGTGCCAAACTTTTGTTCGTGCCTTTTTGGCAACTATTTCGTTAAATATTTTAGTTTTCTTCTTTGTTTGGTTTATTTTTAACATGTTTCAGGTAGCAGCAACTGAAGAGGATTGCATTATTGGTTCTGACATAAATCAGGGAACATTAATCGAAAGTAATTGGTCGACGTCGTCTAGAAGATCAATTAAAAAATGATATCTGATGATTATTCTGCACATGAGTGTTGGCATTAGCAAGAAAACAGTTCGGAATGTTTTTTTTTTTTTTCAAACCACGAAGCGTACGATATTCTACTACAAACTTGCTAATCGAACAATTGAGAGGTATTTTCAGATAGCACGGGAACGCCCATCAACATTATTATTAGATGACGAACTTAATAAATGACGTATTTTTAATGTGATGAAGAAATTATAATGCGCTTGCTTGTTCATTTTTAAATTTTGGGTTTCCTTTTTGTTATAAATACAAGAATACAAATCCAGGCTCTAGATATCCTCTTGCAAAATATTTCTTCTTTCATCTTTGACGGCTCTACAACCGGAATCCGGTCGAAGACTCTCTTAACTATTCTCTCTACCGGTCCCGTTTGCAGTTTCTAAGCTGATGTCATTCAGTTCCCCTGGGCTTCCTGGCCTCCTACGTCATCCTTCTAGCGTAGATTCATCCTTCCACGCTGTCGCATTTTTTGATTTGGTACAGTCAGGCTTACCCTTCGCACTACTAGTCCGTCATGTCGTTTAAGTCATGTTGTAATATCTATAGTAGTAAGCTTGATTTGAAGGATAAAAGAGAAGGGATAGGTTAGAGGTGTGGAGTAGAGTTGAGCCGGACTTACATGAGGCAGTACATTTGTCCCTTACACGATGGTAAATTGTACTGAGGTCTCAATGTTTTTAAATGTCCCGGTGCAAAAATAATGTCAAGCGTGTATCGAGATAAATAAAGCGAGGTGTGATTGTAAATTATCTAGTGGAGAAACATTTCTTACGTAGGTATTTGCGGCAGTAAAATATCCAATTTTACCTGCGGCGAGTTGAGATTGTATACACGAATTGGAGAGCATTTGTGAAATATCCAATTGATGAAGTCAGATTGTACAAAGCCTTTTGCACTCAAGTAATATCCCTACACCTACACACCCGTAAGCCGTTTAATGCATATTATAATTAACCTTGTAAAAAAAATCTTTATTGGTTTTTTTCATTTATACTTGTATTTGTCATTACAAAAGCACCTCGCCTCATTTGAAGTATGACATTGTACTAGCTCAAAAGAGAAAAGAGCCACGTCTTACAAACTCATTCTAAAATCGTATCCTACCCAACACTGGTAGATGTTGATTACCCTGCGTTTGCACTCTAAGATGATATATGAGTTCGGAATGCTCGACTATGGAAAAAAGTCCTATTTATAAACGAACTTTTAAACTGGGTTAGCACGACATAGATCTTACTGCAGAGAACTTTCCGAGTATGTTCATCTGACACGACCACCGCAGCCTACCGAGTTTTATTTTCTTCAGAACATCTACATATGCCGCGATACCCCTTGTAGACCTCCTCTTTGTACAGTCTACGGAATCGTCATTCTTCACATAAGGGGGCACCAATTCTTCGAAGGATTTTCCTCTGGAACACGGCTATGAGATCAGAACGCTTTTTGCTAAGTCCTCACGTCTCGGATGCATATGCATACCGGCAAGAACATCGTCTTATACTGTAGAATTTGGGCGTTGTGGTTAGCTGCTTAGATTTGAAGAGCCTTGATAGGGGTCTGGGGGCCAGTCAAGTATTACGTAAGCAGAATTTTAGTAATTTTTAATTTTTAAGCTCTAACAAAACAATATTAACGGGCCCTCCCGACTAAACAGTTACGACTTACCCACGCCCAGACTCATTGTGCGTCTAACAAAAACCTATCACTAATCAGCCGCTTTGAAAACTAAGCCATGTCAATTAGAGCCCTGTTGCTCTAAGGCCACGAAATACACCCTGTATGACCATGTAATAACAAACATATAAAATCCAAAAATTTAGTCATGATTTTTCTAGTAAAGATCGGTCCTTACGTAGACTTCAGTGCAGTCCCGGTGCATCAGTGAAAAGAAAATATCGGCACGATGTAATTCTATGCAAGCAAGTTGGACGCAGCATCTTCCAACACATCCGACACAGTGGGGCACCGGTATTCTCAGAACCCTTCAGGCGTCCATAAAAACCGTTGCCACCGATATTTTTTAAGAAATTTAGGTAAAGTCTTTTTCAAATATAATGCTTTGATATAAGATTGCTTGAGCGCCATAAAGGCACTCCAAGTCAACTTGCACCTTACGAAAGGGGCATCCTCTGCCCTGTGCAAGACTTTCGTGGAGAGGAATCTTACCCTTGCTCTTATTCAGGAGTATATGATCGAAGATGCGGGGCGCCTCGCGCTGCTCTTTTAATTGACAACCATGTCACTCATCTCTCCATTACCAATTTTATTTTTAGAGGTCTGGTGGCGATCTCGGTTGCAGTTTCCAACGCCAGTGGATTCCAAGAAATCATCCTTGCTCGCCTACTTTCCGGGTGATGTAGTAATAGTGCCACCTTACGAGGCTCAAGAACTGATCGAGTTCTGTCGCAAGATGAACCGGCAATTCGTCATCGTCTGTGATGCAAATGCTCACCACTCTATTTGGCGGAGTACGGATGTAAACGAAAGGGGTGAGTGCTTATACATTAGATACTGAGTGTAGTCATAGGACCACCTCATACCGTTATTCCCGAGGTCTTTCTGGAAACATCTTTAAACAAGGTTAAATTGGCACAGGGCCGGTGCTTGGTGCTTGCGCCCGGTGCATAATGCCACATTGCGCCCATCATTTTTTGGTCGCAGTGAAGGACAATGTAAAGAGACAATAAACAACAAAGCTAAAGAAATATTTTGAAATTTAATAAACCAAGCAAGATCTATTAATTAGTTCACATTTTTTCATTGCCTTACATTTAGGGGTTTTGTTATCCTTACTTCATTCATTTGGCTCTTTTATAGCAACTGTTGGACCAAGAATTAAAAGTGCTCCAACAGCGCCCAAAGATTTTTAAAAAATTTTCAATATGTGCCTCAGAGCAGTATAAATGAATGATATACTTGGAGCTGGTGCTGCTAATTTTCCTGCGGGTCAAGAAAACTTGGGCAGAGGGCCGGCTATCTAGGTCTGCTTCTTGGATATCCGAATTCCAGGCCGCCGTGCTGCCTTTGAGTCTGTAGGGACAGAGCCTCCATATCAGAATAAGGCATTATACAACTCGGTGCACCCGGTGGCCAGAGGAGATCCTTAAACGACAGTGCAAAACCTACCCACTGCCATGCAGCCTTCGACAGGATAACTTTACAGCTTGGTGTTATAGGTTCGATTATATTAGCCCATGCCTTTCAGGACAGCTTCCAGTGGAGGTTATGATCGCACTTCCACAAATCCGAGAATGATTTTGTTTTTTCAAAATCTTAAATTGTGCCCCGTACAATTGCGCCCGGTGCAAGTGCACCATACGCACCTACGAAAGCGCCGTCCCTGTTGGCAGTCGCCTCTTCTCAACCCTATAAGTCCCCAGAAGGGGATGGATTCTTTCCGGCACTCCTTCAGAAGTTCCTCGATCTGATTTTCGACAGCCTATTCTATCCTTTAAGAGCCAACTGGAGATACATTCCAACCATCTGGAGGCAAGTCGTGGTGGTTTTTATTTCCAAACCGGGCAACCCTCGGGGCTGACTAAATCATACAGAGCTATCAGCTTAACCTCTTTTCTCTTGAAAACGATTGAAAGGCTGTTAGACCTTCATATTAGGTGCAAGCTGGAGCTCTCTTTTCCTCTACATAGCTCCCAGTTCGCTAACTTGAAGGGTAAATCATCACAGATTGCTTTACACCACGAAAACTGCTTTATGTGCATTCCTTGATATCGAAGGTGTTTTCAATAACACTGGCTATGATACTATTTCTAGAGCATCGGTTCTCAGAAGCCTGCATCCTTACACTATCGAGTGGATAAATGCCCTGCTTGTAGGCCGTGGCATTTTTTCTACCCAAGGTGTCTCCACCATTAGTGTCAAGGCTATTAAGGGCTGCCCTCAAGGTGGATTCTTATCCCCGTTACTCTGGTCACTAGTTCTGGATGAACTTTTGACCAAAACTATCTGAATCTGGTTTCGATGTTATCGGTTATACAAATGATCTTTGTCTCTGGAAAGTTTGACTTTACCATTACAGAGGTTATGAGAGCAGCACTCCGAGAAGTTCAAAGATGGTGTACCACGGAAGGTCTGTCAGTCAACCCAAATAAGGCTGTCCTAGTAGCTTTCTCCAAACGCTACAAAGTGGACCTAGATCATATTTGCATTGCATACCACAGTTGAGTACTCAGGCTCAGTCAAATATTTGGAAGTAAAGTGAGACAAGATACTGAACTGAGTCGCTAAACTGGACTACGCCATCAGTAAAGCCACAAGGCCCATATGGGCCTGCAAAAGGCTTTTAGGTAAGACATGGGGTCTTACACTACAAATGATGTACTGTATGTGCAATACGACCGTTAAACCTATGGTCACTTATGCCGCTATAGTTTGGTGGCCCAAGACTAAACAGGTAACGTCGATACTCAAATGCAGCCAGCTGCAACGGCTTGCTTGCCTCTCCATTACCGGAGCTATGCGGACCTATCCCACAGCTGCGATGGAGTCAATCATTGGATTGACCCCATTGCATATCTTCTTGTGGAAATCCGCCATCATAAGTGCCTTGAGACTTCAGATCTCATTCAATTAGCCCTATACAGTCAAAGCGCACATGGATATCGTTAACAATACATATCCCATAAATTTCCATTTACCGCGTATCCCAACATACGGTTGCTGAACCGCGGTTCTAAAGGAAATTTTAGGGCGATTGCCCCGGATTGCTCTGAATGGGAGGAACTTAACCAAAAAATCTCCACTGGTTTTCCGACGGGTCAAATATTATATAATAAATAACGTTTAATATAGCCCACCCTTTTTCTTCACAATGTTTTAAAACTCTTTAAACTCAAACCTCTGTTGTTCGTTCTATGATATTTAGAGGAGTGGATTGGAAATTGGAGTTTATCAGAGAGCTCATGAGCCTCGTTCAAGTCCGGTCTTATTCAATTAAAGACCTTCTTGCCTTCGGTCTGAATGCGCATAGTCTCTTCCGTTAGGGAGATAATAAGCCCAACTCGACTACAGACGCATATGGATCAATTTCTCGACTTTGTTTAGCCAATCACTAACTGCGTTTTGGCTCATTTCGTGGTCCACTAATCCTTTATATAAACTTGGGAAGTCTCCTTCCACTTTGCGAAGAGTCCTAAGACCAACGTTATTGCAGCAAGATATTAAACGCTAAATTCCATTATGAGCTTCAATCACTGCCTAAATATCAAACATTGAGCATTGATACGGAAAGGACGGTGTTGTGTGAATGTCAGTGAAAAATTCATCACGGACGACACTAACACTGAAAGCGCTGATAGCGTGCCGTCACGGATATGTGTGGATAACTCAATTTTACGACCGACCGACGGCAGAAGATGGAACTCGATGAAACTTGTTTGTTTTTCCTGTCGTCTCCATCAGACTCAATTTTTGGGTTTCTTACCGGAAAAATCACTCCAAATTTTTATCTTTCAACCAATATTATTGGGGTCGCAAGATTTTTTTTTTAATTAATCTTAACTCGTTGAAATTTTAGCGCTTTCGTTCTATTGTGAAGACTGTGCGTGCTTATCTTAAAAAATATGGGAGTAATTCGGCGCCTTCAGACAACACAATTCGTAGTTTGGTGACGAATTTCTTTGAGTACGTGTCTGCAACCACTAGCCAGTATCCCATTCGTGGCGTTCCAATGTAATTGTTGAAGCGGTAATAAAGAGTGTTGACGATAATCCAAATGTGTCGTATCGGCACCGATCTCAGGAGTCAAACGTGAATGGAACGACTCTCTTCCCAAACAAAGTGCAGCAAGACAAGCCGCGTCGTTTGTAATATAGAAATGCCGTCGCAAGAACGATCGATGCCAGCCGAGCCAGATTTTTGGCACAAAATTTTGATGACGAACGAAACCCATTTTACACTCTCTGGCGTAGTCAATAAACAAAACTGTGACAGTAAACCCACATGTCATTCACGAAACACCACTGCATGACGAGAAAGTCACTGTTTGGGTCGAAGTGTGCTCAAAAACCATCATCGGACTATTGCAAGGTGCTGGTGAACTTCATGTGTCCGAAAACGCGTGAAAAAACTATGACGAAACTTTTTTTCATAAAGACGGCGCACATTGCAACACAGCAGCCACTACGATGAAGTTCTTGCAAAAGTAAAATTTATGCCAGCAAGCCGATGCCCATTAACGAACTCAAAGCTACCATAAGAGCCGAAATAGATGTTATAACGCCCGAAAACAGCGGCTTTTTGCGTATCGAATGGAGGTCATTTAATCGAAATTGTATTCAAAAGCTGATTTGAAATAAATGGTAGAGAATATCCTAAATAAATCTTGCTCATTTGTCAAAATCGGCTCTAAAATGTTGGAGTTATTCAATGTTGAAATACCGAAGGTCTAGATGGCGCACTTCACCGAGTATGCAAATTTACTTATTTTATTGGAGGGGCCCCAAGGATTTTTAATGTAACATGGGGGGCCGTAGTATTATAAAGTTTGGAAACCACTGTCTTAAAGCAACGTGATTACACAGCTAACATTTACATTTCATCTAACCCCTGCACAAGTGTGACCCAATTAAAAAACTTTCAATATGTTAAAAATATCACCAAAACGTCATCTTCAGTAAATTCTTAATAATCCAATTAAACTAACAAAACCCTGAAGCAGAAAAGTGCCAAAATATGTTGATGGTTCTGGTAACAGATTTACGAGATACTTTTCAATATTTCACCCGTCTCCATCCGATCTTCATCCATTCTAAAAAAATACGATTTTTGACGTGATGTTTGTAATTTCGGTCCTCTCTAAACTGTGGCAACAGATTTCGTTTCAAAGACTTTAAGCCAACTGAAAATGCCGCTAATCGTTTCCTAATTGCCCATGGAGCACTTAATTACCATAGAGTCAAAAAATAGTAAAAATTCCTTGTCCGCCTTGTCACTTTGAGGAGCAGCACCAAATTAGATCGACACACAATGATCGTCAGAAACTTTCGTGCGTGTGATGAAAATGTTCGCTTCAAAATTCAAAATGAAACACTGAAAACATTTTGACTTTGGCTCAAACGAGGCGATAAGTGGCTATGATCGGTCCATGTACCATCTTTCATCGAATCGATCCTAAAGGGGAATTTCCGAGCAAGATCGGCGGCGTCTTATTTTAGATCTTTCGTGCGAAAACTAACGTCTTGGCTGGCATCAATTTTGGGCCGAAAGCGATGTTCGCGGATTATTTTGATAACAAGCTCGTACACCGAATTGTTTGTAGCTGTGACAAGATTTGTAGCAATTAGCCTATATTAATTGTTGTAATTAGATTCTTTGTAAAGCAGATCCTTTGTTTCAGATGCTTCTGATGACAGAAAGAAAAGGCCACGAACAGCATTCTCTGCATCGCAGATTAAGGCGCTGGAGACTGAGTTCGAGAGGGGCAAGTACTTGTCTGTTGCCAAGAGGACAGCACTTGCCAAACAGTTGCATTTGACAGAAACGCAGGTTGGTGGCAATAATGATTGTTAATTGTGAATTACTTACCCTTGATACCATTCTAGCAATACTAACATCATTTACATATTTCATCGTAGAGATGTACAAACGAAAATATATTATCGTGTCCAGCCTACTTCTTCTATCGTACACATGCATTGCACCAGCTTCGTTGATAACTACAATTTTTCAATTGCATAGCGAAATTTTTGCAATGGGCTAATTTGATCCACTTCAGTGGTATTATCAGAACCGGGCGTTTTTTTTTCGATGGAGTGGTGCGAGTCTTACATACCGATGGAGCATGAGAGAGTGTATGCGACCGTCTGTCACCATAAATTTTGGGTGGCGTTGAGGTCCAGATCGGAATGAGTGGTACGTTAAGGTATTACTTCGGCCTAACGTCATCAACGTGACCCTTAAAAGGTGCTCACATGATAAGTCGACAGCATTCGACAGACAAGATCCTGCTTCTCGGTTCGGAGGGTATCTAGCTCAGTCTAAAGAACAACATTCTTCTTAACTCTCATTCTCCCCGCTTGAAATGCTTATGACATTGCATCTACCTTTCCTTACATTTCTTTGTCTTTCCCTGCGTCTTTGAGCTTCGTATTGCTCAAGCTTCTTCAGCACTGCTTTCTCCATTCTCCACACACTTCTCATCATATGGCCCAGGCTGTTCTCCGGTGTTAGCTGACTAATTCGGTTATCTCTAGGACAGTCCTACTTGTAGAGCGTGACATTTCTTCTACACAGCGTAACTTCACCCTTGGCTGCCGTCAAGGGGAGTTATGTCACCGTTACAGATTGTCGATAACTTTGAACTACTCGCATCTGATTTCGATGTCTTTAAGTCTGCAAATGATCTTGCATAAATGTCTCGGGGAAGTTTTATTCAACATTAAAGAGGTCACGAGAACAGCACTCCAAAAAGTTCAAAGATGGTGTAGCACGGAAGGCATATCCCTCTATCCAAGTAAAGCCTACTTATTTCGGTTTACACGCAACGATTTGCTTGTACAAGCTGGCTGGGGCAAGTCAATTGGTGCAAATAAACTGAGTGAAAATGAATCGGTTCACACCAACGATTTATTTGTGGAAAGTGAGTGGACAATTTTCCAATTTTTAATTTGTAATTTAATGGTACATTAATTGTTCATTAACATTGGGTAGTTGTTAAATAAATAACAGATAACTGCATTTGCATACCCTCAGACCATATAACACTTGATCAATAAGTGATTCTGAACACTTTCCCAAAAATATTAGGTGATTTGGTATTTCATAAAAAAAGCTTAGCGAGTAAGGTAGCTCCGCACAACTCTATTCGTGGGAGTGACACGGTCTTGATAGGCAAACACGTGTCTTAGTGATACTAGTGTGTTGTCAAAGTCGTGTGCTATACGAAGATAAACAGCGGCGCCGTATGCATTCATAGAAGCGTCACAGAACTCGTACAGTTCTAGGGTAAGTTGTGAAGTAGTTACACCTATCCAGCGATTTATTGTTAAGTTCCTCAAGATGCTGAGGTACCGTCGGTAGTTGAGCCAAGTGATGTGAAGATCGTGAGGTGAGGCAACAATTTTAGTCAGCCAGAGCCTTTGCAGAAATATTTTGCCGTGATTGTTGACAACCATCCGAGCGGATCGTTTAGTCTACGAATATCGGCAAGGACTGATCATTTTGTAACCGATTCGAAGTCTGGCAGGGTGATGTTAAAGCGAAAAATAGCTGTAGTTGGACACCAAGCAATGCCGAGGGTTTTGACTTGTGGATATGAAACCATTTTTATAGAAACATAGGCATATAGAAGACGTTCTCGATCTTGCACTGGAATATCAGCAAGAGATCGTCTCTGATGATTTGACAAGCGTGCGGATACTGCGATTGATAGTCATTCGCCAGTTGAAGTAGAGTGCTATACGCGAGACTCTACGAAGTTCAACAGGTGACTCCGAAGCCAACCCCGGTTAAGTAATCAGCAAGTTTAAGTTTGCATAGACAAGGAGTCCCTGATTAGAATATCTTTCTGTTAGTATTTTCCAGGCAGTGTCATAATTTCCATTTGTAACTGAAAGATGCTTCAGCAACGGCAGTGAAGTTTCTGAACATGATTAAGCGAAGTGTTATTCTGAATCAACCACATTGTAGGTGTCATAAAAGAGAGGCCATTCGCGATAGGAACCACTGAAGTGGGGTAAATGTATCTTTGGAGATCGTATTGTCATAGATTGAGCAGCAATTGGTGTGGAAGCCACCATCGATGAGTCATGTGATGTTTGAAATGGTGTTAATTGCTCATTAAGCCAGCTAGATGCTTCGATATACGCGAAAACATCTTCTTTTAGTACGTTTTCATTAATCTTTAAATCCTTACAACAGTTGAATACGGGCCTTAAGCAAAGGTTCAGTACGTTTATCCTTGCCCGTATTTTGAGTGTTGATCAAACATTTTGTGATCCAGTTTGCACGACAAATCGTCTTTTCTTTTAGCTTGCCAAACATTTTTATAACCGTAGTCGACCTCAGAAAATGTTGCTGTATAATATATATAAAATAAAACTTTCTTTGATAACGTTTTTTTTTTTTTTCAATATCTCAAAGTTATGCTTTTTGCACATAGCAGATATTGGTTTGACAACGACTATATCTTCTATAGCCAGGGGCAGGTGTTTCAGAGCTATGTTCGAAATACCATATACTCCTGACGTCGTCCTCTTATTATTTAAATTAAAATTAAATTAGAACGATATTCAACAAATTATGGCAAAAGAATGCGACATCAAATACTTCGTTTTAATACTTTTCTCTGCGTGAATCAGTTACTTCTTAAAATATACAATGTATTCGTCGAGATCTAAGCTAGACGGAAATTCATTCAATTAGTACCATATTCTCCACTACTGTGTTGTTTGCCGAAGATAAATTATTTTTTCAATTCAAGACCTGCACCTAGAATAAAAGAAAATCAATATTATTATCACTTAAAACTTTGCTTGAAGCCACATCTGCAGAAGAAACTACTATGCCAACTCATGAAAGACACATTCTTTCATTCCGACTTATTTCAGAAATGTCAAATTCTGAAATGATTTTGAACTTTCATTTAATGTCTTAAAAACATACATACCTTACCTTCTCACAATGAAAATATCTTATTTGTCTCATGATGAATGGGTGTTGGTCTTTGTCAACCTAATGTTTATGGTGGTTTAAATCTAAATATATGTATAAAATACTCGTGTCACAGTGTTTGTTATCGAACTCCTCCGAAACGAGTTGACCGATTTTTATGAAATTTTTTGTGAATATTTGGTAGGTCTGAGAATAAGTCGTATAAAAAATACCCTCAACCAAAATGAACAGCTGAAAAATCTAAAAAATTGGTAAATTTGGGAATGTAATGTAAAACTGTCAATTAAGTTGACACCTCTCCTTATCTATTTTCAGCTGTATCCTACCAGTTTTTTATTCGCAGGATCTTGATATTTTCTAAAATGCCATCGTACCCTTTTTTTATCAGATGTCGTGTTCTTCTTTTCGATCTAGTACAACATTGCTGACTCATTCCTCGTTCATTCCTTTTAGATGGCCAATCCATCTGAATCTTTGTGCTTTGGCATATCGCACTATATCTTCTTTTCCAATCAGCATATCTAACTCACAATTCTCAGAAGCTCTCCGCTTTCCAACCTTTTTGCACCGAATATTTTTCAGAGTATTCTTCGTTTAAAAACTCGGAGTTTTTTCGTCCTTTATAGTTAATGTCCATATTTCGCATCCATATATATAAGAATTGGTCGCATGACAGTTTTGTAAACTATAAGCTTTGCTCTTCTAGTCAAAAGCTTAGGCTAAGAACATAGTGAAGCAGAGAGCAAAGTAGCGATGAAAGCAGAGAGCAAAGCGGCGAATGGATGTCGCGCTTATAAAAGAGTGTCTAACACATAGTGACGCGTTTTAAATCGAGCAGAAAGTATTCAAAATTATAATGGATTTTTTATAAGGATCCACAGGATCATCCTTTAAAAGTATCAGCTCCACTTTTTGAATCGTGCTGTGACATTAATTGTATGAGAAACAATAGAAGCTATTTGGGAAATATTACAACCAGTTCATATAGAAGTTACCACAAAGAGTATGTTTAACCAAATTACCAAAGAATTTTACGATAAGTGGAACTTTCCTAAATGCTTGAATGAAATGAATTGAAATTCTGTAAGGGGGTTTTTTTTACTTAAAACTCTTTTGCTATTTAAATATTTTTCAGTAAAAATATAACAAGTGCATAAAAAATGCAGCCGCAGCATTGCATAATTTGTCTAATATGAAACTATTGTGATGTTTAGAATCCCATAATGGATTTTTAACAAAAACTTTACTTAGAAATGCCTCTATATCCATTTTAAACAACTATTTTAACAGCGATGATAGCAGAGAAATCAAAATTGTTTGAACTCGTCGCTTTGCTCGTTTATAACAGCGATGTAACCTCGCTGCAGTATGCTCCACTATGTGCGTATTAACAGGAGTTCACTTATTTAATTTCGCCGCTTTGCTCTCCACTTGCATCGCTGCTTTGCTCTCTGCTTCACTATGTTCTTAGCCTTAGACTGCAGCTGTGTGTGCTAAATCAGCCCGGATATTTATATTGTTGTCACTGGATAACACTGCTTCAAGGTAGTGATCATTTTGAAAATTCCCAATCTATAAAATTACCTTAACAATTACAAAACTGGAATTCAATTTTTATTTGTTGTTTCAAAATAAGTCAAACACACATGCCAATTTCCAATTACTAATTGAACAATTTATTTCATTATTTTCAGATAAAAATCTGGTTTCAAAATCGTAGAACAAAATGGAAACGAAAATATACAGCAGACGTAGAAACTTTAGCATCACACTACTATGCTCAACTCGGTATTGGTGGTCTAGCCCGACCAATGGTAGTTGGCGATCGCTTATGGCTATTCAGTCAAACTCCAAATGGACCAGCACCAATTCAATCGATTATGTTAAATGGAGCACAAAATCTTGGCATCCCACCAGCAAATGCAGCAATAAGACCATATCCACAATCGACATCAATCGGCAATCATAATACTATAATAGAAAGTGCAAGAAATGCAATTCTTTCCCGAGGTCAGCCATTGAATTTCGGTATGCCATTTACGAATGGACCACCAATGAACAAAACTGTTCCGGTTTTAGCATCAAATTATGTTTCTCGGGTGACACCAGTTGCAAGACCGTTTGATGGTGTGATGACTCCGAAAATATCACCAATTGACAGCTATAATTATGCAATGAAGAATCATTTGAGGAATGAAGAACAAAATTCGTATTTTCAAATGAAGTACAACCAAATGAACGGGTTTATAAATCCACCGACGGCATTAGCAGAAGTTGAGAATACACGAGGTGGTTTGGCTGAATTGGAACGTGTTTTTGGTGATCCAAATCCTTCGTACTTACAAGGCAAAGGAAATGGAAAGTTAATTGAAAGACTGACACCGAAAAATTCAAAGGATTCGACATTATCAGATTCGGAATGTAGTGAAATTGATTGTGAACAAATTGATGATGACGGTGTTGCGTAGCATCGGAACACAAAATGTGAAACAAAATATAAGAAAACAAAATTCAATTACCAAAGGCAAATTCCTTTATTTTTATTATAATTTTATTTCATTTTTGTTTTTGTTTTTATTTTGTTTACAACTCACTTTTTTTATAGTTATTATTATCACAGCCAGTTAGGCTAGTCGCTCTCTCTTTTAACACAAAAAATCATTTTTTTTTAATACAAACCTTAATTATAGTTATTCTAGTCATACTTTTACCTTAATTTTAATTTGTTTATGTATGAATTAAAAAAACAAACAAAATAAACGAAATTAGTTTTTCTTTTGTTTTTTAAATGTTAATAAATTCTCCTCGTGCAAATTTTTTTATTAATTATTTCGAATATGTTGATTAATCACACACAATCACAAAAATAAAATATTTTTTAGGATTTTATTTAATTAACATACATTCTCATTTTTTATACGAATTAAATTCGTTCATTAAAGTCTGTCTTTTTTTGCCATCATTTTTAAAATTATTTGATATTTTTGTATTTGTTAGTAAAAATTAGATTAGAAGACTTGCTATGGTGCATTCAAGTTGATTTCAATTAAAAAACATAACAAGCATGCATGCGTTGTTTACGGCTTAATTGTGGTTTGGTTAAAAAAATATAGTATAAATCAAAAATGCTAAAAAAATAATAGAAAATGATTCAATATCTCGCTGCACATACTTTGTTAGTATGTTGTTTAGTCAATCGATAGATACTAAGTACGTATGGAGGGAGAATTATTTAGGAATCACCTTAATCTTCGCACAGCATTGCTTGGATATGAGTCGACAACTTTACTCAAAAGAACATGTAGGCCCTATACAATGCCCGGAGAAGTTTATGACACTTTCAGCTTGTTTATCTATTAGAAGAAATCGTATTAACAAAAGCAATACTTTATTTTGAAGCAGTTTTTGTTGGCTTAGAAAATAACCAGAGAGAGAGAGAAGTGTGTAGAGGACGCACCATAAAAGAAGGAAATCTCAAATATTCGCTGTTTAAAAGCGCAATGAGAGTCTCAAGTCCCGACAAGCGAGCAATGTTGTTTAAAAACGCGAATTATCGATTCAGATATATTCTCAACATGCGCACTCATTTCTCTATGATCTTTGATTTCTTTATTCCAAGACCTATAATAAAAGTTCATAAACTTGTTGTGCTTGTATCTAGTTGTATAGAAGAACCCATGGTCTTACCGGCACTCACTTATGCATCTGAAACATAGGTGCTTAGCAAAAAGCACTCCAACCTCTTAGCTGTGTTCGACAGGAAAATACTTCGGAGGATTGTAGGCCCTTTATGTGAGGAAGGGCGATTCTGGAGACTCTACAATGAGGAGATCTACGAGCACTAACGCGACATAGATGTTGTGAAGAAAATAAAGCTCGGTAGGTTTCGGTGGGCAGGGCATCTAGCACGTATGAGTGAAGATGAACCTGCTCAGATAGTTCTTTGTGGTAAGGGTTGATGGAGTGCCAGAGAGAGTGAGACCCAACCTTTTTTTGGAAGGATGGCGTAGACCAGGAGGCTCAGAGCTTAGAGATGCTAGGATGACTCAGAATCGGGACCGGTGCACAGTGAGATAAAATCGGAAAAAGCTGGCCATTTGCCAAAAATCGAAAGTTCTAGGTTGCCGCTGCAGTCTATCCCTACCGTTTCTAGGAACAACAAAGTAGTTCGTTGAAGTTGGTTGAAGTTGGCCGTCAAAGGGAACACGTCGCTAACGTGAACACGTGGTTTTGTATAGGAAAGTTATATTGTGTGCATTTCAAGATAGCACAGCATATTGATCAGTCGTGCTATGGAATCTTCTCACCAAGGTAAGTAGAATTAAAAAATTGCATGTCTTAATTACTAATTATTAAATAGTTATAAACAATTAAGTAAACCTATGCTTTTGAAATTGAAATACGATATTTTTTCGTAAACTTTGAGTATAAAGTTTACCACTCGACTTCACTCGATCGATGGCTATCACTGGAAATTGTTTGATTTGATGTTTGAGGTAAATGGCTGCTATAACCTGCAATCCCGTTGTTTACATTAATTGGTTTATAAACATGCATATATGAACGATAATGAACGTAACTAAAAAAATCGTTTTATCTTAATAAATGTTGATCAAAATGGGGACGGGAAAATGCGGGTTTTTGGGGTCGCTGAATTCGAATCTGACTTTAATCAACAAGCAAAAATTTTCCAGTAATGACGATGCAGTAACAGATAGTAATTTTTTTTTACATCACTTGAACCTTTGCGATTATTGCACATTGCGAAGGATAGGTAATACAGAAATTATTATGTGGCAAAATCCTCGATCTTCTTCCTCACGGTTTTGCAGACCAATTAAGGTCGAGTATTTGAAAGAAACGCCGGAAATAACCAGAAACCAAGTAAAATATGTCAAAGACCAAGAAGATAATAAATCTTGTTCCGTTTCAAGAATATTTTCGTGGCAAGAATAGTAATGTGCATTACACTTTAGCACTAACAATGGTGGACGGCAAAGTGTACAACGCACTGTCGGAAACTACCTCAACATAACCTTGTTATTTGTGCCACGCAACCTCTAAAGAATTCAATGATCTTAACAAGATGGTTGAAAGTGATGTAATTGAAAAAAAAATAGAATTAGGTTAGGGTGACTTCGTAAATGTAAAATTTAAGCAGTCGGTTTAAGTCAAGACTTCATAAATGTCACAGTTTTAAAGCAGTGTACATATTCATAATTGCATCGTAAACGCCAAAACTTTGCATTGAAATGGGAATTTCGGCATCATGAATAGCTATGATGCAAAGTGTAAAAAATCGGCAAAGTGTGCGGAATAAACGCAAAATGACAAAAGGAAAAGGCGTTTTACGTAAATTGAAAAATTCCTCCATGACCTGTCTTGTATTTGTAGGCCACTTAATGTTTTCTGCAGCTGTAGAGCTGATTAGAATAACTTTTTTATCCATTTTGTAAAAAAGTAAAAACGGCACACTTCATAAATGTCAAATATAAAACTGCACAACTTTGTCTATGCTTTTACTGAACTTTGACTTGACTGCATTAATACTGTTTTTTGACACAGTTTATTGGCATTTACGAAGTCACCCATACATATATCTTCGTTACATGATTGGACCCCATGCTTCTGATGTTGCTTACCTTTGTCGTACAAATTAGATATTAAGAAATGGCAAGCAAGGGGTGCGAAGGATAAAGAAATTGTTTATAAAAGAAAGTCCGATACACAGAAAGCCTTCAAGGATCGATTAGGCCTAATTGTCAACCAACCGAAGCAAAGGTTTGGCAGCTCCAACGACGGCAATACTGCTCGTCGCTTTTTTCAAGAGACTGTAACTTCCGCTAAAATTACTAATGCAGATGAGCGTTTGATCAAGAGATTTCATGTAATTCAACAATTAATCTCATCAAATCCTGACATCAATATTAATAAATTTAAGAAGTTCGCCTTTGAAACCGCTGAGCTGTTTGTGGATTTGCATCCATGATATCCGATGCCAACATCTGTGCATAAACTATTGATACATGGTCCTTCAAAAATAGCTTCGGCTTTGTTGCCAATTGGCCAAATTTCTGAGGTAGCGCAGGAAGCGAGTAATAAATTGATAAAAAAATATCGTCAAGAAAACATAGCCATAAAGCGACAATGACCGATTTATTTTATCGACTATTGCTTAGATCTGATCTCTATGTATCAAGCGTTCGAAAAATTCCGAAAAAAATAAAAAATCACTGTCACAAGAAGCACGGGAAATGATTATAAATGAAAGCGAAATAGAAAAATCAGATGTTTCAGGTGAAAGCGATTTTGAAGTTGATAGGGATTGATATAGTGATTTTATTCTAATTTACATGTAGGAATAAAAAATATCGATATGTCACTTCTAACTTGTAATTCTTTTTTATAAAACCTTTTCTTGAATAGCAATTGTGGTGAATTAAAATTTCTTGGCCGCCATATTGAATCCGCCATTTTGTTTTTCGAAACAATATTGTCAGATTCGAATTCAGCGACTCCAAAAACCCCCGGGTAACGATTTTTTAATATTCAGCTGAGTTATATGCCACCTTTTTCGATTTTTATTCCACTGTGGGGTGGAGAAAACAGTTGCAAGAGGTCAGGACTGGATCCAGGTTGTAGAGACGTCAAAGTAAGTAAGTACATAGGTATCCTAAAAATCTGTTGGCAAGATAGAATTAGAAATGAAGAACTATGGCGCCGTGCCGGCCAAGAAAATAAAGATGACAAAATCAGGGGAAGGAAATAGAATTAGATTGGAATCTATAACAAATCCGAGTCCGCTGGAGGGTAACTGTTCCCGCCCTATGTTCCACGAGGGATTAAAGGAGAAGTAGAAAATTTGCACATGTTCTTGGCCTTTAAAAACAAGCATTCCCCGTAACACAAGGTTCATAAAGGCACCAACGGATGTTTTACTGGAAAAAATTTATCTGAAAATTACCAAGACAAATTGCTACATGGTTTGAAATCTGTAGCTACACCCACTTTCTCTATATTATATAAATGATGCGTTAGGAAATTAATTTTATTGATTAAATAGGCATTATAAAACTTTGTATTTTTTTTATTTTAAAGCAATTGCAGCAAATAGCTGATTTGCAAGCTGCTTTCAAATATCAATGTAAGAAAACCTATAAACTCTAAGGAAACTGAACAACTTTATCTATGGAGTCTTATTTCTAATCACATATAAGCGAAGTTGTAGCACATAGTTAATATACTGGCAATGGACGAGATTTACCCATGTTATGAAAAACGAGATACCTTTTTTTGGCGAGGTGCTGGGTCCACAACATTTAGGCCCTTGTGCTGAAAGTCGAGTCATATGACAGTCGCATGTATATGTCGTTGTCGTCTTGTTTTTTAGTTGGTGTGCTGAGAGTCGGGGGGCGCGGCGTGACAAGTCGTTTGAGTGGAAGAAATTGTCGTTTCAATAAAATTACGATTGTCAGCACAGGGGTCAGAGAGTGTATGTGCTAAGTTTTTGTGTTTCATGAGAAATAAACATTTTTAGTTTAAAGAATAAACATTTTTGAGTTTGTGTTTCGCGAAAATTTGAATAAATTATAAACAATTTGAGATTAAAGATGCTTAACTCTGCTGAGTTGTGGTTTAGTAGTTCGGAAGATGAAGATAGCAAACACGAGGAATTAAAAATGTTATGTTGTTATTACTTCCCAAATATCTGAGTAATGTGTCAGCATATCTCTGCCCCTTAGCCACATCTGGATGGTTTTCTAAAATTCGAGCCTTAGTTTGGAATTCTATTTGTATTCTGAAATTATTAAAAACTTAAAATTAAGCACTCCAAAATAACAAATATGTATTTTCTTTCAAATTTTCCTGCTTTGTCACTAAAGCAAACAGCCCGACCAAAAGTGACAACAAAACTACAATAAAAACGACTGTCAGCACACCAAATAAGCTGTCGTTTATGTCAGCAGATTTTACACGACAAGAATCGACTATCAGCACACCGCTCTATTAGCTTCACTTCTTATGACAGCAAATACGGCTTTCAGCACAGGGGTCTTAGAGCTTTTGGTTTGTGAAAAATGTACTACAATCGATTCCGTTGGTGAAACAACCAGAATAGCACAGAATTAAACAATATCTCGTGTTGTTATAGCAGCAATGACAGTGGATGGTGTCGCGGTTGGTGTTATATGTTGAAACACGTTTAAATACTGCATGTTAGTTTGTAACAAAACAAAATTATGATTTAACCAAAATATGAGATAGTAAGTTGGATTTTTCACAGTTGAGCTACAATTTATTTGACTTTGTTCTCTTAAAGCATGCAGTGCAATTAACGTGTTATAACTTAAAATTATAACCCAAAACAAAAGGACGAAAAACTCTTATACAATATAACAGTTCAAATTCAATATATCGGATATCGTTACTAAAAAATTGTTTACATAACGTGGAATAATGAATGTTAAATGAAAATATGTACCCCATTGTTTTTTCACTTAATTTATAATATAAAATATCAACATGCCCAAAATCAATCATCGAAAAATATCATCAAAAACCCCCCATTTTTATGTGAAATTGACACAAATTTCTAAGTGGACAAGCTCAAGAAAATTTACCACTTATACATTTCGAACTATTTTTTTAGATATAAAAATAATGCTTAAGTAATGATCATGAATACAGCCGTTAAAAATATATGATATTTAATATAATAGAAGAAATAAATTTTTTCTATATAAAAAGAAAACAATATTTATATTACAGGTTTAATTATTTACACAAATCACTCATACGACTTTCGACTTTTCTTCAATTATTTTATCACTATTAACAAATTTACAAACTTAAAAATATAATATTTAATTAACTTAATAATTTAATAAATTTTTGTTACACCATATATAAGACAGAAAAAAATCAATAAATTCACACACATATAAAAAAAATATTAATCAAATATTTACGTTAAAAAATTTCCAATTTATCCTCATTCTTGTTTTCTAGAGTATTATTGCTACATTTCCAGTTATGAAGGCAATTCCAAATTATATTTTAACTAGGTTCTTCTTTTTTTCAAAAACGGAATCGTGTCAAATATTTGTGATTTCAATTTATTAAAACAAACTGTGATAAATATCATGGATTTTTTTTGTGTAGGGAAAATATTGTTAAAAACTTAACTATTAAGTGATCGCACACATATTTGCATTATATCAATAAAAATAAAAATTAATTTTCTTCTTTTATTTATTATTAAATTTTAATTGAATTAGGTGTTTGGCTATTAAAAAAAATATTTTAGGGGATGTCTGAAGGTGTTATTCTAACTAGATCGGCAATGGCAACCATAAGACACTCGAAACAAAGACTCTCGTTCACATATCCTTGCTCGCAATAGCGTTATCCGTGCCGATTGTTCTATTATGATTATTCTCGGGGATGCTCACGACCGAAGCCTTTTTAATATGACAAAGGGGATCGCCATAAGGACATCGCTACCTGTTTACAAGAATCGTTATTAACTCGTTACTACTACTTATCAAAAACATTCGATCACTTCGCAATCAGAGAAATAAATTGTATAACCTTATCAAAAAAACACTAATGTAACTGAGGAATTGACACTGGAATACAATAGGTTAGCCTCAGAATTTAATCTTAGGTCACGTGAGGCCCCAAACAAATTTTCGATTTCGTTAATTTAAAACGATAGACCTCAGACTATCCCTCAACAATAACAAATGGTAGAATACACTCCTCATGCCCCAAGTAATTTGTAACATGTTTGCTGATAGGTTCAGCGAAATTTATTGTTCCAACTCTATTCCAAGGCACACTGAACCAACTAATAGGCCAAACCTAAATGGGAAGTGAAGTGAAGTGCAGTTAGGTACCATTGCATATGAATGTATGAGAGTGACCAAAATGGAAGTGAACTAAAGGTTACATCTACTTCAGCGGAAGTTACGACTACTTACTTCTACTTCACTTCTGCGTTACTTTTCATTTAGGTTTGCCCTATGCGCACACTTCAGTTCTCATTGATGATCTATCCCTGCCGATTGGAGATATACTGACCGGTTTAAACAATCTTGACCCGAAAAAAGGTCATGGACCTGACAATCTGCCTTCTAGTTTTTTGCAACGATGTTCAAATCATTATCGTTAGAAAAGTTTCCTACGTTGTGGTAGAAATCCTACCTCATACCAATGAATAAGGCGTCTGATAAGCATTCAGTGGATAACTACAGAGGTATTGCCATTTTATCATCAATCCCCAAACTATTTAAAAAAATTCATCCACTCCTCACTTAAATGAACAACAACAACCTCATGGTCTTAATCTCCGAACTCCTCTGTAGTATGGGGAAGGGTTATCAAATCGATGATATTTATGACTTCAGCAAGGCCTGTGATAAGGTAAACCACCATATTTTACTTGTTAAACTCTCAAGATTTGGAATAACAGGTTCTGCCCTTGAATGGTTAAGATCATATCTCAACGGAAGAATACAGGTTATCAGATTTCAAGGATTCGTTTCAAATGAAATCGAAGTAACTTCCGGTGTTCCTCCGGGCAGTCATCTTGGCCCTCTGTTCAATATATTCATCTCTGACCAGTCTAAGAAATTAGAGAATATCCCGCATTTCTTTTACGCGGACGATCTCAAAATATACATTGTTATCAAGTCCCAAATTGACGTATCCTTTATTCACTCGACCTTCTCTCGCAAACATAACACACAGCAGTATAACGGCGGCTCATTCCCTTATTCCAAATTCACTGTATATTAGGCACTGGAAAAAAATCACTTAAAAATAAATTTTTTTGGAGGTAAAAATGGGAAGGCTATGAGAAATGGGGAGTTTTGGGGAAAAAACTAACAAGGGAGTCAGTTTTTTTGATTCAGTTCAGCTTGGAGAATCGAGTCGTCGAGGAGAAAATTATATAAAACGAATTTTTATTAATTATGTAACTACCGATTTTGCAGAAAAAAAAATATTTTTGTCTTTACGAGAACAAGTTTTGATAAACCCGACCTTATCGGTGTATTTATTTAGTAACGGTAAAGGGTACGGACGCATTTCTAGTGCCTGAAAAAGAGGAAAAAGAATGTTTTTAAATACTCCGGGATTGTCGATTTGTTTGAGACCGATACCATCAGATCCGGCCCAGATAGAGCTAAGTGGAGCAGTACAAGATGCATCAGATCTGCCCAACAGTTATGTCGGACGGACGTAGTCTTCAAAGATTTGGGAATCGGAAGCCAATCGGATGCTGGTGATTGTATCCTAGGGGGTGCAATAAAGTTGAAGCTTCGCAGTGACGAGATACGTCCCGAAGAGGGGTTGTGCGGAAGCCCAAGGTCAAGCAGGTGAATTTCAGAGGTCAGGCCCGATCGGCCGCTATCCATCAAACTGTAAGTACCAGTATTAAATTTGTTTTGGCGACGCCGTTGCCAGTGGTGAAAGGCCCAGCAGTAATAAGAAGTTACCCGGTATAGAAGGAAGTCCGCCAGAATAGTGGCAACGGTAGCCTGCATTAAGCGAGTTGGAGAACGAGACGGTGCATTTGAAGGCGCACGGAATATTGAACAGAATTCCATCCCAGGGTGCCAGGTTTTCCGAAACTTATTTTTAACATATTCTACTCACTAAAAACTATTTTTTAAACAAAATTTTCGTGAGTTAACATTTAGTTCAAAACCCCTAACATATGGACTACATCATACACAACAGACATCATAAAGCAGAAAATGGAAAAAGCCCTTGTTATATCCCAGTAGGAATTCTAGGAAGGCCTTACCAATGGAGCACTGATATAAGTAGTCATCTGGTAGGGGTACCCCTTATTTTCTTGGTGTTAGAAGAGCCCTTATATAACCCATTACAAGAGAAGGCAGATGGTAAGGTGTAATCCAGAATTAGACCCAAATAAGTGCGAATTTGCCCGATGACTCATTAGTTTTCGAATTTTTGTAATAGATCATTTGTAACTGCTTTAAGATGAGCAATTCTATAAGTACTCAAAGGTAAGTACTTACATATGTAACTACTCTAAGGGAAGTAAAAAAGTAAGGCCTTACCTCCTATGACATCGTGTGTAAAAATAAGCACTTCTGTAAGGGGTATGATAAGGCCTACCCCTTACTAATAAGTGCTTATTTCAGTACTTCTGTAAGCTTACAGGTCCTACTGGGGAGGGTATGACCCAAAAACGAATACCAGTTGACGGAATACCATCAAACAGATGGCATTAAGAATTTATAAACAATTGAAAGAAATGGAACCACAAACCACGTCCGGCCAGAAAGGTAAAAAAATTGAATTTTCTGCAAGTAGGGGAAGATCGTTACCCTGCGGGGCACATTCATACAGTCAAAATAAAACTTGAACGAAACAACGTACGGTTTTGCTTTTGTATGTGTGCGTGAGTCGAGGTACCAACTTTACGTCAACGTAGTATCGCGCCATTCGCACTGCTGTGAGTGAAGTGACAGGCACGGACGTGTTTTCGCGCTCGGTAAGTAATTTTTGATCAATGTTTTTGTTTATTGTTACCGTAGATAAAATAAGTTTTCGTGTAGAGTATTCTATCAGTAAGTAGCAAAATATACTTAAGATACGTTTTCAAAACTTAATTTATGACGTTTTCCTATTAATATTAAAAGTGGTTATATTTTGTTGTTATTTAGTTAGTGGGGCACTTTCGGACAGAACTAGATGGGGCACTTTTGAACGCGTACGAATGTGCCCCAACTGGTAGGTAGATACGATTTAGTGTGTTAGTGTGCTAATTGCTGATTTTTGCATTAACTTTGTCCGGTGTTTTGCTATCGTCGATGTACGTATATATATTATAATACCTATTTCTTATTATTTTTTCACAGAAACATGGTGCGGAATTATAAGCCAAAAAAGACAAGTGGACAAGCTGTGGATGAAGAATCCATTCAGTCAGCAATACAGGATGTTATGCAAAGAGTATTGTCATATAGAAAAGCTGCAGACAAGTATAATTTGAAATTGTCAACATTAGAAAGCCGAGTAAAAAAATACAAGAATAGCAATGATGCTGAAGGGTCAACCAACCGTACATTTCACTCTAAATATACAAGTTTCCAAATTTTTTCTATGGAAGAAGAAAAACTGCTAAATGATTATATTATCAAATGTTGTAAGATGCATTATGGACTTACGACGATTCAAGGAAGAAAGCTAGCATATGAGTATGCCAAATCTTTGAGTTTGAAATATCCAGCAAAGTGGGAAGAAAATAAGATTGCTGGGAAAGATTGGATGTATGGTTTTCGTAAAAGAAACCCGGAACTCAGTTTACGCAAACCCGAAAACACAAGCGCTGCCAGATCTTTTGCGTTTAACAAAACTTCGGTTACCGAGTTTTATACCAACTTGAAGACAGTGTTGGAGCGACATCCATTAACTGCTGACAGAATCTTTAATTTCGACGAATCAGGTGTAACTACCGTTCTAGATACTCCCAAAGTCTTGGCTCCAAGATGTCAAAAACAAGTCGGACAAATTGTATCAGCTGAAAGAGGCGAGCTCGTAACTTTTGGTGGCATTATATCTGCCAGTGGAAATACCATTCCTCCACTTTTCGTGTTTCCACGCGTTCATTATAAAGTTAATTTTCTCGAAGGAGCACCCGAAGGAAGTCTCGGCGCTGCAAATAAAAGTGGCTGGATAAATAGGGATATATTCGTCTCTGTTTTAAAACATATCCAGAAGCACACACTCTGCACAAAAGATAACCCCATATTATTGTTGTGCGACAACCATGAAAGCCATGTTTCTCTCGAAGCCATCAATTACGCCAAAGAAAATGGCATAATTTACCTATCTTTTCCACCACATACATCTCACCGCCTACAGCCACTTGATGTGGGAGTCTTTGGACCATTTAAATCAAAGTTAAAAATTGCTTTCAATAATTGGCATATAATGAACCCAGGCAAAGCATTGACAATTTACAATATTCCAAAGCTTGTGAAAATTGCATTTTTCGATTCATTCACGGCAAAAAATATCACAAGCGGGTTTAACAAACCCGGAATATGGCCTCTTAATGAATTAGCCTTTAGTGACGAAGATTTTTCTCCAACTGAGGTGTATACATCCGGTAACTTAGAACATGTGCCACCTACTCAAAACGTCGTTGAAGATTTATCAGCACCTACTCTGCAGCCAAGTGTCTCTGATATCTGCCAATCCTCTACCTCTGGAACACAGGATTTCTTGGAGGTTCCGCGAGAATCTACAGAACAAACTATTAACTCACCATTGATAACTTATGATGATGAACTACAAAGGTTTAATTTAGATGCTTGTGAACCAGATGCTTTGAACGATTCACCAATGCATCAAATAGTAGTTCCTTCGAAGACAGTTTTGACACCAGAGGCAATTCGACCTTATCCGACTGTTGTAAGAAGTAATAAAACAAACAAAGGACGACGGCCAGGAAAATCACGTATTTATACTGATACACCCGAAAAAAAGCTAATTGAAGATAAACACAATGAAAAGCAATTGAAAAGGCTAGAACGGGAAAGAAGGGCTAGGGCAAGACAAATGAAACGTAGTTTAGCTGATTTTAATTTAAAAACGAAGAAGAAGAAATCTAAATACACAGAAAGTGATGAATCTGATTGTGATGGATCTGATATAAGCTTTCAAGAGAGTTCAACTTCTATCACAGATGAAGATGAAAACGAGCATGAAAATTTTGAAATGAACAGAAGCCAATTGACAGTTGATGTAATACCAGAAAATATTAAAGACGGTTCGTTTATTTTAGTGAGGTTCCCTAAGAAAAAAGTATTATTTACTATGTAGGAAAAGTTGTCGGTCACTATAGTCAGACTGAATTTAAAGTATCTTATCTAAGAAAGAAGCCAGGCTTTTCGTGGACGTTTGTTTTCCCTAATGTTGAAGATATTCATACTGTTTATATAACCGATGTTGAAATGATTCTTCCTGAACCTAAGCCTCCAACAGTTTGTACTTCTAGAACATCAAAACTTTTCACTTTTTCAGTAAATTTTTCTAATTTAACTGTTCAATAGTTTTTATTATTTTGTTAATTAACAACAACTTTTTGCAGTTCTAATACGCACCAAAGATTAAAAATGTGATTCTAAATTTAAGATAACTAATTTACGTAGAAAATGAAGAAATTTTATGTTTTATTGTTAGAGGAAAGCAATTTAATTTTCGTTAATTTTAAGAAAAGTCATTTAAGTTTTGTTTTACGTAAGAAAAGCTATGTAATTTTTGTTGACTATAAGAAAAGTATTTTATTTTTGTTTAATAGAAGTTAAATCTTTATTTTTGTGTTTAATTTCATTGCTAATAAAAGAATTTTGATTTATATGTGTCGTTTTAATCGCACGTACGGAACTGCCCCACAGCGTACGAAGGTACCCCCAACACTGTATATAGGTGCCCCGTTGTTGGGGCAGATTCGTACATATTCCAGATTTAGTTTAAATCATAGTTATGGTTGAAACATCAGATGAAGTCATCTGTCATTTTTTATATCAATCTCAGATAGTTAGACTATAAATTTAAGCTGTCAGGAGATTGATTCATGAAAAAATAAAAAAAATAAAAAATTAAATGTGGAAACCGTACGAAGGGTCCCCACCTTCCTCTACAGGATGGATGACAGGTTTTCTTCAACGACAAACGCGCCATAATATTATATAAAGATTAAGGGTGAAATTGCACCTGCAGATGAGCTGGCATCTAAAGAGTTTCCTACGAAATTGACCAAAATAATTCAAAATGGTGGCTACATTCCGGATCAGGTATGGAATGCGGATGAAACGAACTTTTCGGGAAACGTATGCCAAGTAGAACGTACATAGCCAAATCCCAAAAAACTGCCAGTGAGTTTAAGGTAGCTAAAGATCGCGTAATCTTTTTATTTTGCTCCTACGCTCCTAAATCGAGCTCTAAAACCTCGGTCAATGAAAGGTATAAATTTTGACACCTTACAAGTTCAGCTAATAAAAAAGTCTGGATGACCGCTGAAACTTTCAAGAAATGATTTCTCAAATTTTGGTCCAATAAGTTCGACGTTACCTGAACGATAAAGGTCTTGAATTTAAGGTCCTGTTAATTATAGACAACGCACCTGGTTAACCACATTGGAGCATCCAAATGTCGAATTGTGTTTTCTTCCACCGAATACTACGTCATTGATACAACCGTTGGATCAAGGAATCATTGCAACTTTTAAGACTTATTGTGTAAAGCAAACATTCCCATAAATTTTAGATAAATTAATGAATAATAGAAATTTAAATGTCATTGACGCGTGGAAGAAATTTTCTATTTATAAATGTATTAAACATGCTGGATTAGCGGTATCTGAATTGAAACCATCCACTTTGAACGCTTGTTGGAGATCCATTTGGCCAGAATGTGTAAAAAAATAAAGATCATGTGCCTTCTAATACAGTTGAATATTCTAACATCATAACTTGAGCTCATGAAGTACTCTCCTCGTACTTCCTCGGATTCGAAGATCTATCGTCTACAGATATCTAGTAATTCATAGTAGATAAGGCAATTAGCGATGATGAAATCGTTGGCTTCGCGCTTGAGACACCCCATATCCAAGAAGCTAGTGTAAATTACCACCCTACCCTTACCGTAGACCTAAAAAAAGAAGGAGTCTAACTGGTTGCTAAATTGGGCGATCATTTTCACAGACATGATCCTATTGAGGAAAGAGCTGCGAAATTTCAACGTGAAATTAAATTATTAATGAGAAATTATCGAGAATTATATAACGGCCTTACTAAAACCAGGGCACAACCTTTAATAACAGAATTTGTGACTAGATCTACTAAAACAACAGCACCACAAATGAAGTGGAGAATATTTCTAGCGATTAAAGTGATATTCAAGTCTGTTGTAAACGACTTCGTATATCATCAGGAAGTGACAGTAAATAAAATTAATTTCTATGATAGGTTTTGTTAGTTTTCGTTTCACTAAACTGGGATTTTTTTGTTTTACACATATCTAAAATTATGAATTTTTTTATTTTAAAATTATGAAATATATTATAAGAGAAAATGTCTATTTTCAATAAAGTAGCACATTGAAAACGATGAATACGTATAATTTAATCATATTTTTTAGCTGATTTTTCAAACGAGGAACCAATCCCATACTTTTATATGGATACCGTATCTTTTTTACGCGAATATTTTGGGCATCTACCGCGTAAAAACAGAATTGAGTGTATTCTTTTTAACCTTCTAAAAAATAACCTAAAACTTCACTGCCAATTATTTATTTGTTCAATTAAGTTTTGGGCAGTGTATAGATTGTAAATGTATCGAATAAGTGTGCCAGCAAAAAAAGCTATATTGTATCTTTTGTGAATAACATATAAATTGAATTCAATTTGATTAACAACTCAGACAAATCCCTAATATATTTCTTTGCACTCGTATACACCTTATAAAAATTTCATTCATTTTTAAAATCAAAAATTAATTTTTAACAAGCGCAAACACATTTTGGGTTTAGTTTTTTTAAAAATTTTACATTCACTAAATTAAAAATAAACTGAAAAAAATATATATATTAAAAAGTAAAGCTTCATACATTATTTTAAATAAACACAAATAACGAATCACCGGAAAATTGAATGGAGAGTAGAAAAATATAAAAAAGTTTTTTTATATAATTTGTTTTTCTTTTTGTACAAAAATTCGGCATTTTTTTGTTTGTCTGTTATATAAAAGTATATTATCTAGGAATGTTATACCGGAGGATTATAAAATTCCTTGTCTGCATTTTTTTTTTTGTTTAAATCTTAGTTTTTAGTTGGTGGTATGGCATATGGTACGTCATCTCGAAACTTTTTTTTCATCTTCGTTTTTTTTTGTAACTATTGCTGCCGTAACTATTTACGTTTAATTTAATATCTTAAATTTAAATTTAATTACATTTCACTTTTTACTTTTGCTAATCTATACAGAGATCGTTAGCTCCATGATAAATCATAACCTTTCCAGTTAACATTAGGTGCTAAGAAAACTCTCTGATTGTTGTAAAAAAATGATACAATCCCATGATAACCTGTACGTGGTACCCCACTCTAAATAAATTTATAAATTTTGATTTTAATTGTTTCATAGAAAAATGAAAATCTCATTAGGGGTCGTCCATTAATTACGTGAGGCGTTTAAGGGGGGGGGGAGGGAGTCGAGCCGAATCTCGCCAAATCTCACGTTGGGAAGAGGGGGGGTCGCGGCAGATATCACGTAATTTTTCTTCTTCAAGAAACAGTGTAAAATTACTAGAAAACTGGGTTAAATTAAGTAAAACATGTTTCTCCACTAAAGACCCGCATTCACTTACAGTCCGCCGGCAGGCCAAGATGGCAGTCACGGCCTGATGAAGGCCACACAATACTCAGTTTGATTGAGGGATGAGGATTTCAGGTATCCACCAAACAGGCCGTGGATGAGTATTGGTATTGAGGACTTCACTCCAATACAATACTCAGTCTGACTGGGGCATGAGGACTTCAGGGATCCGCCTGACAGGCCGTGGCGTGCAGGTAACGTCATTATTCCCTACAGACACACAGACGAAGACGACAGTGTAGCATAGAAGGCTGTTAATACAAGTGCATGGTCTTAACGAAAACTTTAAAGTCACAAACAGATTGATGACTGGAAAAATCTTTAAAATACACAGACCACCATATATGCTGACAGGCGGCGCGGAGAAATTAAATATATGGGAAATTCTCTCGCAGGCGGTCGCCGTCACTGGCTTAGCGCTAATATTTTTGTGCCTTAAGGTGGCTCCAGACTCACGCCGTGAACACTCGTGACCAAGTGCGAATGCGAGTGTTAATAGTTTTCGCGCCTAATTCCCGCCTTGCTTTCAGGTCCGACTGGATACGGCGGTAAATCGTGCGGTAAATTTGCGGCTTGACTGAATAGAAGTTGTTTGAAAATGAAATTGTTCCAGTCGACATCTTCATAGAAGTATTTCAAAAAAATTTGTATGAAGTGGTCGATTGAAGCACTACTGTCCACTCATATAAAGATTTTTTTCAGTTTTCTTGGACTGCAGGCCCCATCCAGTTGGCGGCCGGAGAGGTTTAGCGATAACTTTCAGGCCACGGCGGTCCCTGTCGACCTAAATCCTCCATCAAAATTTTAATGCGAACGCCAGAAAATAGCATAGTAGCCGTAATGAAATTCTTGTTGATCATGAGTGCTCACGTTTTGGTAGTTGTGTGTCCACTATAAGCGGAAAAAGCGAGTGGAATAGAGGAAGAGCAAGTAGGAGTTCGAATTATCAGTTATCTATAATTGAAGCTAGCGGTTACGCCCGTAAATTCATATTTTTATTGTTAAAAAATAGATTTTTTAAAATCTGAAAAATCTCACGTGAGATTAGGGGGGAGGGGGAGGGGGTCGAGCCCAATCTCACGAAATCTCACTAAGGGGAGCGGGGGGGTCGAAAGATAGCCTCACGTAATTTATGGACGACCCCTTAATAACTAAATAGATTAATGAAACATACCTTAAAATCATCCATTAACCCCAAAATTTTAGCTGTTTTTTTATACTGGTCTTTGGTATTATACTGAATCCTAATTGGTCCAGTTGTGCTTACCATATGCCTACGTAACTCCTCAAAGGTAACCACAGGGCAACTATAAACATATTTTATAAATGTGTTGTCATAATTATCCTGAAAAATATTAATTTGAAAATTACTCAACACTTCCTTGTAATGGAAGTAATTAAAAAATACCTTTAATAAATAGCTTAAGTTTAATTTGGTAAAGTGCACATATTCTTCACTCAATTTGATGTGCTTTAGATACTTATCGAAAAATAGTCCACTGAAATTGGAAGGATATTATTAATTTTTAGTTGCATTTATTTAAAATGAATAGATTTACTTTGATACGCCAATTTTACCGAACGTTCGTGTTCTTGAGATCTCAGGACGTATGCAAGCTCTGTCTTTACGTTGTTCTGGATGACGAATCCAGTCGTCCCAAAACCTTGAATTAAAAAATAATGTTTTATAGTAGTTTTCATCTTAAATTTGTTTGTTGTTTTATATAGTGACGATTGGAAGAATCATTCTTAAAACCCGCCGCATACAGAATAGGCAATATTAGGAAAAAACTAGTGCGGATCAACACGGCATCGATAAAGATCTAAACATCTATTTGTAAATAATTTTAAATAACAGTTTTAGTTTATTGAATAAATGTCTGGATAAACGACCACCATAAATTTAAACCAAGCTTAGCAGTAACCCTTTATACTACCAGTCCGGAATGTCGTTCAGGTCATGGTGCAATATCTAGTAGTAAGCTTGAAGAATAGAGGAGAATAGGAAAGGTTAGAGGGGGTCTGGAGGGTGTAGAAGAAAATGACGATACGTTTGAACTCTAAGGTGTTGTACGAGTTCGGAAATACTGACTGCGGGAGGTTATTCTACAGTCGAATTGTTCTATTCATAAACGAACTTGTATATCGCAAGTGCGCGAAAGAGGGGGCTGTAGGGTATGGGGGTGAGCCGAGCGGGCTAGTCTTGTGTTGCGAGGCGGGCCGAATGTAGGATTTGTAGATTGTAGCCAAATCGGCTTGCTGGAGGAGGAACTTGCATCTCTTGAGTAATCCAAGGCATTGGGAGTCTTGTTTGGCGATTTGGAATATGCGATCATTCCATCGCAGATACTCCGTTAAAGTTAACCCTAGGATGTTGAGAATTGAGTCCGCCGTTAGTTTCTCTTTACCCACTGAGATAGGAGGAAGGTCGATACAATTTTTGTTAAAAATCACTTTTTTCGGTGGCGTTAATTTCAACACGATTCATGTCGCTCAAGAATCGATTCGATATCCTGGTTGATCGAAGTGGAAATCAGTTCAAGGTGGTAAAGACAAGGCCTGCCAAGCACGTGTTTGTCTTATATTGTCGAAGAAGTAAGAGAAATGCAAAGTACCGTCATCAGCGAAGCAGTGAAATGGGATGGAGGGGATTGAGAGCAGATCATTAATGAAGATTAGGAAAAGTGCGGGTGATAGACCCCTTTGGGAACTCCGGCCGAAATGGTCTGGGGGTTGGATTCGACCAATACTACTTTGATTGAACGGCCTGAAAGAAAGCTCTTAAACCATTTCCTTAGAACTAAGTTTATACCAATAGCTTGTAGTTTGGTCAACATAGATAGCAGGGTGCCATACTCTGTCAAAAGCCTTTGAGATATCTAGAGCAACCAGACCAGACTCTCCAAAACTGTGAACGCTTTGATTGATACCCTCGGTTAAACACACAAGTAGATCGTCAGTAGACCGTTTTGTTTTGGTCTAAAGCCGTATTGCCTGTCGTGTATAATTTGGTTATTGTCGCCATGATTATGGAGAAGACAGAAGTAATTGCTATTGGGCGGTAGTTTAAGGGGTCGCTGGCTTCACCAACACAAATCCCAGTCAGTGACTTGGAAGAAGTTAGTAAGACCGAACCAGTTATAGTGCCACAGAGTTCTTTTAGGAGCAGTGGTGGCTGTGGTCGAGGCTGCACCATCGGACCTAACGGGAATAGCGTCATTTTCACATTTTGTACTGCCAGAGTGCCGTTTTTAGTTGTGTACGTTCAACCTACCAATTTTCGTTGAGTTGAGCAGAGTTGAAAATGTTTAATAAAAACTCTTAACTGTATCTGTTTCCATGACGTATAACTCGGGTTTAACTGTTGTTGAACTCTCATGGAAACGAAGTCCGATGAAAATCTGATTAAAGAAAAAAATTCCCCATACAACATATTCAACCCCATTAAACCCTCTTAGGAGAAGATTTTCGAAACATCGCTTCTTAGTGATGCCGGATTCATCGTTGCGGATGATTCGCGCCGCACTTATGTGCGCGCATACTTTTTGTATGAAAAATTGTACCTTTCTCAATTTTGGGAAATTTTTGGGATTTTTTTTTCTCTCTCAAAAAAAGTTGAACCAACTTCAACTTTTGTGCGGCGGATTTTAAAAATTGTCAAAAAATCATATGTTTTTGATGAAAATTGTCTGAAAAACTGTCAAATCATACAAAATGTGCGGCACACTATGACTACAACAATGAATCGAAGTTCAGCTGACTCTCTTTTTGGGAATTTTCTGCGACGCGACTCATCCGCAACGATGAATCCGGCATGAATGTCCACGTTATTATAAGGATGCATAGTCAAAATTTCAACCCTTTAGAGCCAGCGGTTTGTTAACTCAATTTCACTCTCTTAGGGGATGAATTTTGAAAAACCGCTTGCTAGTGCAGGTCCAGCGGTTTGGGTGGTGTGTTATCTGTCAGTTAGGGGATGAATTTCGAAATATCGCGGCATAGTGAATGTCCAGGATATTATAGGGATGCACTGTAAAAATATCAGCCCTTTAGGTCCAGGGGGTTGGTTCAACCCCATTTCACCCCCTTAGAGGATGAATTTCGAAACATCGCTTCTTAGTAGATGTCCTCGTCATTATAAGGATGTACCGTAAAAATTTCAGCCCTTTAGGTCCAACGGTTTGGGCTGTGCGTTGTCTGTCAATCAGTTACTGTTTTATATATAGAGATGAGTAATGTAATATAACTAGAGTGACCAAAGCTGCCTGGGCAGAAGCCAAACTGTGTTCAATCGCGAAACTATTAGGGAGGCCATCAGATCGTTCAAACCTTACAAGTCTCTTTGAGCAGAAGTGGTTTATCCCATTCTGCTACAGGAGGGCTGCGACTTAATCATTTCCTTACAATGCAAACTATTCAGGGCTTCCGTCGGTCATGGTTATATCCTACTTGCTTGGAGGAATGTCAATATAACATTTATGCCAAACCAGGACGTTCGGATTACACCTTGGCTACATCTTTCAAGCCGATAAGTCTCTCGTCTTTAGACTTAACGGCTACTTATCTTAAATGCCAACCGGTATGCTCCTAGACGAACAAGTCTACTGGGACATCAATGCACGATCTGGTGTTCAAAATCGAATGCGCAGCAGTAAGCAACCGCCAGAGTCTTCGACAATGCCTCCTTTGATACTATATATCAGGGATCGGCATATTCCAAGATTTCCAGAGGAACAAACGACACCTGGAACGATGTTTTCCAAATTTGAAGCCAAATCGACGTCGAAGCATGCAGAAAATTAATTGACTCAGTTCCAAGACGACAGCAATTGGTCATTCAGGCGAGAGGTGGTCGGACATCTCATTAAAAGACCACAAGGTGTTTTAATTTATTTTAATTTAATTTATTGTTTTTTCTTTAATTTTGAAACACAAAAACGCTTGTACAAATAATTTTGAAATTCTAATTTTATTGTTTTTTTCAATGAAGAAGTAAAATTGTTATTTTGTTTTTTATGTTAATTTGTTGCAAACACTTCCGAGGACTTGAGCTTGTGTTTTAAGTACCATTATTAGGATTTTACTGACGCTTTTCAGAAGATTTTACTATTAATAAATAATTTTTAAAAGTACTGTATGTATTTTAATTGAAGTGTGCCTTGTTTGGCCTAGTAATTCTAGAGGGTGAGCATTTTTTAAAACAAGAAAGAAAATTTGCTTACATAACAAATAAAAACAACAAAGTGTGTGTTGATCAATTCTGTTATTCTCAATGCATAAACAAAGCAGTTTACCCACATTTTTCTTTGAATGAATTCAATTATTATTCTAGACAGGTTAATGATCGCACATGTCAGCACAATAGCCCAGACTAATTGCTGCTTGCACAAACAGAGTTAAATTCAATAAAAAATACGCTGAAAGCGTATCCTGCAGGAAAAGAAACAAAAAGAAATACGTACTGACAGACAGAGAAATAGGAGCCAAGACTTTCATTAATTTAATAATTTTTGAAGTTATACTTCTTTAGGCGCGTTTTGAAAATATTATGAGAGTAAATTTTGAGGAATTCGCAACACAGGAATCCGAGAAGGCGCAGCACGGAGGATATGGGCGAAGGGGTGGAGGCAAGGAGGGCAAACATTTCAACTCCCATTCTTCATGCGTACTGGGATTATTATGAGCATATGAAAATTCGTAGCCGATGCCCGTTCACGATGTCGATGGGTGAAGGGTTTTTATCCTGAGGCTATGGAGGGAAATAAATTGCATGTCCGTGTCTTCAGCTAAGCGAGAGTTTGGGTTTTTGTGGGCATAGGTAGATTCGTAGTGTTTCAGGCGCAAACAGATTGGCCGCATCAAACTGTCTGTACTTCTATTTTTTTATCTCTGACTTACAATTGTCAGACCTATTTTCCCAGTATACTTAATTTCTAGTTACCCTGTAAGAAGATGTTTTTGTGTACCTCAAGTTTACTATTCGTTTATATTTGCTTTCTAACTCTGAGCTTTTGCTCGCTAACTCTTCCGCTTTCGCTTGATTTTCGCGGCGAGTTTCTAGGTCCTTTACCTGAAGGATTCCTGAAGCAGATTATTAAACTTTTCCCCTGATTAATTTCTATGTTCCATTTATCTAGGTAATCTATTATTTTGTTGACGTGTGTTTGGAGCTCTTCTGTGGCTATAATCCCAAACAAGTGTATCGTCAGCGTATTGTATGCAACTTGTGTTAAGGAGTGGAATTTTGTGAGCGAAGTCGCGAGTATTGAAAAGCTTGGAGCATAGTATAGATTCTTGGGGACTCCAGATTCAATTTTGAACGGTTGAGAGGTTAGCTTTGGGAATCAGTCTAAATTTACAAGTTGGGATAACAGTATACATTGCTCCAAATCAAAAATCTAATTTTTGAAACAAGTATTATGGCCATACAGAAAAAACTGAGGAAAATGTCTTGGCAGAGGCGAAGATTCGGGTCAACCTATTAACTTTCTGCAAGATCATTTAAGTCTAACCAGTCTAATAATCGATTGGTTTCAAAAACACGACACGGCACCACCGTCGATGCTGTATTTGCCTGAAACTCTTCGTATCATATTTCAATTAACCTAAAGGCCGAGTGAGAAAGTAAGCAAGTACAATTTTACCAGTCAGTCCCCACATTTCCGGGACCGCACCGCATCAAATTACTTTAGTTTTTTTTACGCGGACAAGGTGCGGATTGGAGGCGGACGCGGTGCAGATTATGTGTGTCCCGACCTTAACCCGCTTAATTCAATTGAGTAACCACTAGATAAAGCAGCTAGAATAAAGAAGTAGAATGAGTCTACCTAAGGTCGATGAACCCACAGGCACATAACAAACGTGGAGAGATGGGTCACGAGAGGGCATGGAGAGGTGAGTTACGAGAGCATACCTCCGATTGTGTGATCTATAGAATAAAGTGGAAGAGAAGCTAAATATCCTCAATCAGAAGCTAAGACGGAAAGAAACGAAAAGGAATAGAGTATGGCTTAGAAGTACCAGAACTATTATCAGGTATATAAAAGCTGATCCAGCTGGCGACGCATATAACACTTAACATGTTTTGACAGAAAATTAGCCATTCTTAAGAGAATTTGATGAGGCATCTTAAGCCCGTCTTAAGAGCATTGCCCAATGAGTCGACTAGCAAGTGATTTTTTAGGATTACAATCCGGTGTAACCGAAAGGCTAGAGCGTGTCGGCATTATGATGATTGCACTTTCCAACGCACGAAAAAAAAAGAATCCAATAAATTGTTTGTATTCTTCTTCATCTTCTTCAAACTCCTTTAATCCCTCATGGGACATAGGGCGGAAACAGTTGCCCTCCAGCGGACTCTGTTTTGCGCGACAGCTCTTAGCTCCGACCAGGATCTCCCAGTTGTTGCGGCTTCTTCTAGTAGGGTTCTCCTCCACGTTTTTCTAGGTCTTCCTACTCGACGGGAACCTTGCGGATTCCAGTCAAGGGCCTGTTTGGCTAGATTTTCGTTTTCGCGTCGCAAGGTGTGGCCAACCCAATTCCATTTCCTTCGCCTGATTTGGTCGTCTATCCTTTCTTGGCCGGCACGGCGCCATAGTTCTTCGTTTGAAATTCTATCTTGCCAGCGGATTTTTAGGATACGACGAAGGCATCTGTTGATGAAGACTTGTAGGCGCCCCGTGATGAATTGGGTGACTTTCCATGTTTCGCAACCGTACAAAAGAACTGCCTTAACGTTGGAGTTGAACAGCCGCAATTTGGTGTTGGTGGAAATCACCGTTGATCTCCATATGCGGAACAAGCATGCATATGCGCCTCGTGCTTTATTTATTCTGGAACTTACGTCTTCTTCTGCCCCACCATTTTCGGTAATAATGCTACCGAGGTAGCAGAATTTATCGACCAGTTCCACGTCACGGTTATTCAGCGCTGTCCGTTCAATGGTGTTTGCATTTATCCGCATTTCTTTAGTTTTAGTCGGATTTAGCCTTAAGCCTGCTGGACTACTTTCTGTTGCCAAATTGTTTAACATGTTTTTGAGGTCCTGGTGTCTGTGGGCCAGCAAACAGATATCATCGGCGTAGTCCAGATCCTTAAGGCGGTCTACCAAACCCCATTGTATGCCGCCTGTTCTATTATCTAGAGCGCCGACAAGAATGTCATTTATTACTAAAAGAAATAGTAATGGCGAAAGTACTCCTGAGCTCACCTCAAAGCTGTCGGATAATTTTCCATTATGGAGAACTCTGCATTTGGAATTGTTATATAGGGCTTTTATCAATTCTATTATTTTATCAGGCAGTCCACGTCGCCGTAGTGCCTGCCAAATGAAGCTCCTATTAACCGAGTTGAACGCTTTCTCATAGTCTACGAAAGCAAGGTAAAGGGGGGATCGGAATTCAGTAGACTGCTCCACTATTATTCTCAAGGTGTTAATATGATCAATACATGAGCGGCCCTTCCTGAATCCGGCCTGCTGCCTCCTAAGCGTTCGGTCAACTGCCTCACTTATCCTAGATAGTAATATATGGGACAACATTTTGCCCACAGTGGATAATAAACAGATGCCTCTCCAGTTGTCGCATATTGTTAGGTCCCCCTTTTTTGGTATTTTCACTATGATACCTTCCGTCCGATCCTCCGGAAAGGTACAGGTGTTCCATGCTATTTCTAGCATTGTCTGAAGCGCATCTGCTATGAGGCTTGAGTCGGCTTTCAACAATTCTGGCGGGATGCCATCTTTCCCAGCTGCTTTACCATTGGCCATCGCATGAATTGCGGTTACTATTTCCGTCTTGGATGGAGCCTGAGTGGCGATTCTTATTGGCTGTGCATTGTTGCTGTTTTCCTGAGGTTCCTGTGTAAGTGTGCCATTCAGGGCGGCGAAGAAGTAATCTCTCCATCTTTGGAGTTGCTCTTCGTCGCTGCACAGCAGCCTTCCATCCGCACTCTTAACGGCATGCTTTTTAGTAGAGTGCTTTCCCGAGAGCTGTTTGGTGATTTGGTACAGCACCTTACTGTTGCCTGTGTTTGCCGCGTTTTCCGCTTTTTCTGCGAGCTCATTTATCTGCTGCCTTTTATCACGCCGGACACTTCTCTTAACCTCCCGATGTAATTGGGAGTATTCCCGTTCTAGTTGGTGACGTCTTTCCGGGTCGTTTGTAGAGTTTACGTTATTTTTGAGGGCCCTTCTGCGTTCTATTTTTTGCCAGGTTGTGTCCGAGATCCAGTGTTACTGGTTTCTTTGGACACAACCGATGCTCGTTTCCGCAGCCGTCAATATAGCGCCCTTTGTCGTACTCCACAATTCTTCAATATGTGTGTCGTCTGAAACGGTTTGCTGGTTTAATAATTCTTGTAGGTTTCCAGCAAATTCCCGCTTTTTAACGCTCTCCCGCAGAAGGTCTACGTTAAACCGTCTACGGGTTCTAGCATCATGTTGCACGTTTCTGATTGCGGCGATTTTAAAGCGAATAGTTGCTACAACCAAATGGTGGTCGCTTCCAGTATCCGCTCCCCTGAAACTCCTGACATCCTCAAGAATAGTTCTCCATCTGCGGCTGACGGCCACGTGATCTATCTCATTTCTCGTTTTACCATCGGGCGATACCCAGGTCTCTTTGTGTATCTTCTTGTGACAAAAGTAAGTTCCACCTACCATGAGTTGGTGGGAACTACAAAAGTCAACGAAAAGCTCACCATTGTTATTGGTAACTTGGCTTAGGCCTTGGTTTCCAATTGTGTGTTCAAGGCCGGTGTTGTCACGGCCGATCTGTGCGCTTAAGTCACCCATTAAAACAATGATGTCTCCCCTTGGAATAGAGCGAAAAACCTCATTCAGTCGCATATAGAACTCGTCCTTGATGTCATCTTCAGCGTCTTCAGTTGGATCATAGCATTGGACTACCGTAGTACTTCTCAGTCTGGTACGCAGGCGCACGGTAATAATCCTCTCAGAAACTGGTGACCAGCTAATGAGGCTGGACCTGGCTTCTTTGGTGAGTATTACGCCAACGCCACTCCTACGGCTTTCAGTTTTGTTTCTACCAGAATATAAGGACTCACCGTTTGGGCAGATATGTTCCCCCGCATCGGGCCATCTGGTCTCGCTAAGTCCCATGATCTTGATTTTATATCGATTCATCTCGTTGAGGACTTCATCCAGCCGTCCCTCAGCCAGCAGTGTTCTCACATTCCATGATCCGATTCGTGTCCTTGTTCGAAAAGCAAAGGTCGTCGTCGTGTTGTCCATCCGGTTCCGAGGCATTGTTTGCCGATTCGTAGCAATGGTGTTTTTTATGGGAGCGGGTTGCTAACCCTCAGCCCAACCGACTTAAAACTCTGTTTTGTGGCGCAGAGAGCTCGCCATTCGCCCGTCTCCCGTTAGCTCCTTCCGAAGAACTACCCCAGAGGGCACCGCGGGGAGGTGGGATTAGGACTTGCTAACAGGTCTGCTAGGTGTTCGTCTGCAGTGACTTTGCTCGGATCTTGACAGAAGTGACAAATCGGGTGCCACCACTTTCCGAGATCTTTGTTAGCCGTTCGCCCCCTAAATTGTTTGTATGCAAATTAATAATTAGTCTTAAAATCACGCCAAATAAGTATAACTTCTAATGCGCGTACATAAGTACACACACCCACTTTTTTTATGTTTAATGATAATTTATTTACAACACACCCAGCCTCAATTTCGCAGATGTCGAGCTGGAGGGTATAAAGATCTAGATCATTATTAATTTCTCTAAATATCTTCAAATCGTCGACTTATGGGGCCCATCCACAGGCCAACTAGTTGCCCAAACTGAGTTGTGTTGGCACTGAATCGCAGCGTGTATGGGGCAGTTGGCAAACTGATTTGACAGTTGGGGTTTCAGTTGGGATAAATCAAAATCTTTTAATTTTATGGGGGCGGGGCTTAGAGTTTGGGCAACTAGTCGCACTGTGTGTGCTGCAGTTTGGCAAACTACTTGAATAAATTAGCCTGAATTCGAAGAATTTTTTTTTTTGCAAGTTGATATTTTCATTGTTTTGCATTATTTTTAATTTAAATTATGAAAGTACACATAATATTTAATTATTTTCATAATTTATATTTTTAGAGTATAGATTATATTTTAAAAACATATAAATATGTATATTAATAATTAAAAAATTTATAATTATTATAAAAAATCATCGTTATTCATGTTTTATTATTATAAAACTTAGTCGCGGGTTTTCTACAATTTCATTTAACTTTCAAATTGCCTATAAAATATCGAATTGACAGTTAAAGTATCAACTCAGTTGAAGCGTTTGTGGCGAAACACCAACTCTTTGCACAACTCAGTTTGGGCAACCAGTTGGCCTGTGGATGGGCCCCATTATAATTGATATTCTGAACTGATGTTAACACCTATATCATTTATAAAGATGTTGAAGAGAGTTGGACCCGAGTGCGAACCCCGAGGGACGCCAGAAATAGAATAGGTGGCACCTGAAGACGTCTGTTAAAAAGGTGAGAGCGCAACCATGCCAAAGCTTTACATCTTAAACCAAGTAGACTCAGTTTTTTCAGCAGGATTTCATGGTCCACCGTATCAAAGGCTTTACTAAAATCCGTATTTAATGTGTGCACTTTCTTTCCTTTGCTAAGTCAGTTTAGAACATAATCAACATATCCAAACAAATTCGTGGTCGTGGATCTGCCGCAAAAAAAACCCTGTTGCCTAGTATCTAAAATATTTTTGAAGGCAAATATCAATTGTGGTAAGACTATTTTTTCCAGGAGTTTAGCTAACGATGACTGAATACAAATTGTCCTATAGTTGATCACGTTGGATTTATCACCAGATTTTTGGATGGAGTTGATATAGGACAAGGATAGTAGCACGGATAGTCTCTATTCGTTTTTCGATTTGGTGGAATAAACTCCGCTATTGCTTTGTTTACGATATTATAGAACCAATTCACCTTATCGTCAATATTATTTAATTTATAAAGATCGATCCAATTTATCCTTAGAAAGTGGCAATTCAAGGCTGCATAGTCACCATTTCTGAATAGGTAAGACGGGGTGGGGTATCTTTGTGTTTTAAGCTGGTGCAGAATTTAAATTGAGCTGCTAACGCTGGATGATATTTATCCTCATACACAATTGATTTTATTGACAATGATGTCGAGGTCACTAAAGCAAAGGTCTAAAATTCAACCGCTGCACAGTGGGCTAGATTAGGAAAAAAGTGGACAAAAATATAATGCGTTGTCTTATACATTCGAAATTTTGGCTACATGGGTGTTTCACATCGCTGATCACAAATCCGTTATTAAAACTATCAAAAACAAAATGGCGGATCCAATATGGTGGACGGATTTTACAAAGGCTCGCATATTCTGAGAACAAAAGAATTGTAAAAAGCAAATGGTTTATTTTTAATTTTTTTTATTTTTATTTTTAATTAAAATTAATTACTTTAAAATAATCATACATACATTTATAAACTTTACGTATATACATTAAATATAATTCCTAAATCGGAGCCTTCGTCGCTACTAGCGGACTCAGATGGTACGATTGCTTTATTTAAGTCCCTGCTAGTCTCTGTGTCGGATGTATGAAGCAACCTCAAAGCTTCGCCAGACAAACTGTTATTACATTTAGGGTATTTCCGGCACATGCTCGAAATATAAGGGTCGGATGTGACGAGAAGACGATTGAATACATCCTCCATATTTCCTTGTCTAGAAGTTTTTCTAGCAAAATGCTCACGATATTTTTTAAAATCTTTGTTACGCGCCTCCTGGGCGTCTTCAGACATTTCACCAAGCGTTAATTAAATGTAATAAATTAAATTTTCATACATTTTTCCGAAAATTTCACATGGTAACACTACGTACGAGTTTTAACGTTTTTTCACGAAAGCACGCGATTCACGCCGTACAAAATATGAATTGGCAAGTTTTGGCACCCAAATCTTTCGAATTCTCATTATATAAAGAATTTCCTACAAAATCGCGTTAAAACTATGCCGGGCGGTAGTGGGCCATAAACTATTTTTACAATTTAAGGCTAATTATTTAAAAAAAAAAAATTTTTTTTTTTCGTGGTTATTGATCATTCTCTTACATTAGCATGTATTATTATTTAATAACGGTAAAACACATAAAAATTTTCTACATACCTTCAGGATCACTCTCCATTGAACTTAATTAATATTACACACTCAGATATAAAGTTATTGGGGTTTAACGTAGGAAGTGTTTTTCGCGGTGAAGACACGCAAATGCAGATATGTCCAAAGTATCTAACTTCGGAATGCCTCAGATCCGCAGGATTTAAAGCTACCCGCCCTATTTTTCGGAAAAACGTCCAGGGGATCGCCCTCTATAAAATAATTCCTATAGAAAAGGGCATTTAAAATTTTTTTTTTTTATTTTTGTCCACTTTTTTTAGAATCTAGCCCACTGTACGCTGTCATTTTGGACATGGTTATGTTGGTAACAGCCAGTAAGAAAAAATTTCTCATTTACCAGCAATTCACACTCTAGCTGCGGGGAGCTGCCACAAATGTTTTTTTTTGTTTTTATCTTATCTTTAGATTGTGACCGAATAATGATGATAATTCATTAGAGGGAGGTAAAGGTTAAATTTTTAGAGAGAGAATTTAGAGGCCTCCAGAGTTGTTTGCATCATTGACTTATGGTTTATATGGCGTTAAGGCCGGAACCATAAAGTATCCCTTTAGACACACTAGCTATCTCACCTAGCAACTTTAAACACAAAAAAAATCTTTCTACTTACGATTTTGGCCATTTTATAGACAATTCCTTCCACAATGATTTACTGAGCATCCAACCAAGTCCCGGGAAAAAATCAGTTCTGTATAAAAGCTCCGACTTTGTAGTATCAATAAGTCCCAACTTTCCATTATCATTCCACGCCGAGACACACCTTTACGTAAGGAATAAATGCGTACTTGAACATAATACTTTTAATCAACCAATTACCATAACGAGGGATCTTTCTGCAGCAGTGGATATGTCCCTTGAAAATATTCAAAAAAGTCTGGAGCTACATTTAAGTCGTCTTCCACTATAATTACGAATTCATAGCCCTGCTGGAAGGTGGTGTTCAAAGCCCAACCATAATGCCGAGCTATTTTATAATATCCTTTAAATTTCTTTTCCTTAGGTGGTACAATAATGTCTGACTGGTCAGGCTGCTCGATTAGGGTAACTTGATCCTGGTACGATAGTATAACTTTCTTAGTCGCTTCATCGCGGCAGTCCTAGTGAAAATAAATTGATCTTGAAATTTGCGAGCGAGCATATAGAAAAGGCGTTGTTTTACCTGTGACACAATAATTGGAAACTGGTCAATACTTGGCCTATATTGGATTAAGTTATCAAGGCATTTGCTAACGGAGACCCGATTGCACGCGAATACTAAAACTGGTATCACTGGGCCATCAATTCCTGCATTGCTATTTGACGGTGGCAATTTCTGCTGCTTCTCGTTTGATGCTTCCTCGAGAGGAATCTCCTTGATTATAGTATCGGCAGCCCCTTCTAGCCGCTCCTGCTGCCCGGGCTGCGATGCTTGTGCTGAATTCTCAGTTGTTGCTAACTTCTCAGACTTTGATCTTAATATCTCCACTAAGTTTCTTACTAATTCGCTTTGCTTGTGAGCCACCTGGTTAACTCCTGTCTCAAGATATTCTAATTTCGTTAAAACAGCCTTTTTATTAAAACCGAAATCAGTATTGTTTCTCAATAGGAAAAAATATGTAATAAATGTCCACGCAGAGATAAATGCCGCAATTAGGAAAAACTTGCGTGACCGCATATTTTTCCCAGATAAACTCGTAATTAGTTTTACTTTTCTTTGTTTCCGTTGTAATTAAATTAGTCGTAAGTTTTCATTTTTCAATAAGAAAAATTTTCTTCACCACTCAATAACCTCACATTTCACCTTGATTTCAATGCAATCGCTTCCATATAAAAGTACAGAACTTTAACGTAATTCAATGCTGGACATGTTTTATCATTTGTCCGGGTTTTATTGGCGTCATTGAGGATGTATCGTAAACTGCTGCACTTGTTCAAATCCAGCTGTTTTCCGATAGCCATGAAAAACTTACGTGGAATTATGTTATCGGGCTCAAAATTTTCACTAGTTTTGACATTTCGTGACAGCTTTGACATAACTATAAAAAGGGAGAATCTGTTGAGTGTGTTCAATGCTGTGCGTGAATAATTTAGCAGGTATTTTGAGAAAGTATTTATCAAACTGTTTTTATTTTTATAATTGAATTAAGTTATTGTGTAAGAAATGTTTTGTACAGTTTTAAAAACTGGGAAAAAGATATTTATATAGAAAATTACAATAAAAAAAATAGGCCGTAATAAGAAGACTACGCAACGGCAGCAGTGACACAAACCACTTGCAATGCATTCCGACACACATTTTCATTCCAATATTGCATACAAGTAGGCTTGAAATATTAATTGCTTTTTAAAAGAATTTTCAAAATCAGCTCGGTATGGTGACACCTACAGCTTTGCATTAAAACACTAACAAAAAAGCAGTCTTCCATCCTGACTGAGGTGGACAAAAGTCTTAAAGGCGATTGGCTCCCAGTTTTTAGGTCTCAGGGTGGCAGAGGGTTTCATTAAGATCACCTGCGCCAACAAACCTACCAGCCAATAGCTGACAAATGCTGTCGCCAGGCTGTAGGTTTGGGAAGGGTCCAACCGCAAAATAATCGAGGAAAATTGCCTTCCCAAATTTAAGCGGATCGCATTCTAGGTTCCTAATGATTTTAGGAAGCCGGAACAGGTGCTCCGCAGGCTGGAAATTTAGAAGTGATGTGTTGTCAAGTGATGGGTAGGAAGGTGGACCAAAACGGTCAAACTCTTGCCCTTAGCATTGACGAGAGGTCGCTCATGCAGCTTAAAGAGCATGGCATGTCCCTATTATGCGGCTTCGGCCGAATTAGAGTCAAGGAGATTGGCTCAAAAAAGGAGACCCCTGCTGGCTCACAGCAAAGTCTAGTAATAACAAGTCTTTCATTTTCATACAAAATCCCCCCCCCGTTAGTTTTGTGCGTGCATATATGAACATCACTGCTGATCAAAGCCTTCTATACTTGTTATTACTAGACTTTGCACTCCACACAGTCTGACAGCAAAATTGAAGTCCCATGCACCTTTGAATGTGAGTGTGAAATTTTGTTGTGCATGGCTTGTAAATGTAGAAGGCTTTGCTGCTGATCAAAACTCAACGCATACTTCGTGAGCTCGGCGAGACAAAGCCAGATTCTCTCTTTACGATAAAGTATACAGAACAGAAAAGGAAAGAAAATTGAATCAGCTGTTTTCTTTCATAAATCAAAACAAACGAGCAAAGATGCACCAATACATCCCCATATAAACTCATAAAAGTTGCCGCTGTTTATTTGTGTGCAAACGCGTATCAAAATGTTGCATTCGTTCTCTGATAGCCTGACATCGTCATTTGAAGAATTTGTGTATATAGCTATTCGCCTTTAGCCTGCACTACACATCGAAAGATACATCCGGGAGATGATCCACAGATGCATTCGGGAATAAATCCGCGAGCCGTCCACACGTCCGCGTATCAATCAGTCTGTGTTGATCATCGGAAGACGCAAGACATCAAAAAATCGTCCACCTGCATTAAAAATGCGCACAACACTGATGCGTCGGCAGATGTGTGGACACAAGCCTTGCGTTCGCTCTGACGTCTGGCTCAAAATCCGTCAAGAATGGATTCAGGACAGACGTATCTCCGGATGTTAAATATTGTCCGGAGACGAGCAAAAACCCCCTCTACACATCGGCGGATGTATCCAGGGCTGAGGCATCTTCCGATGTGTAGAGGAGGCATTTCACTCATTAACCATTTGAAGATGAAAGACTTGTTAATTTCTAGACTTTGGCTCACAGCAGCGGGAACAACCCCAAAATGTGGGTGATACAGTGAAACCCCTGCATGGTGCTGGTCACCCAAGCTACCCAGTAGGGAATTTAGGAATTGATGAAATTGGAATGCATTCTTTCATCAGTGAAATGGGAGCAATGGGGATCTATTACTATGGTAAGGAATGGTAATGCAAAATGTCATGCATAATGGACGCACGGCGTACGCTATATCGGACGCACGGCGTACGCTATACCGCTCTCCCGCAGAAGGTCTACGTTGAACCGTCTACGGTTTATAGCATCGCGTTGTACGTTTCTGATTGCGGCGATTTTAAGGCGAATAGTTGCTACTACCAAATGGTGGTCGCTTCCAGTGTCTGCTCCCCTGAAACTCCTGACATCCTCAAGGATAGTTCTCCATCTGCGGCTGACGGCCACATGATCTATCTGATTTCTCGTTCTACCATCGGGCGATACCCAGGTCTCTTTGTGTATCTTCTTGTGACAAAAGTAAGTTCCACCTACCATGAGTTGGTGGGAGCTACAGAAGTCAACGAAAAGCTCACCATTGTTATTGGTAACTTGGCTTAGACCTTGATTTCCAATTGTTTGTTCAAGGCCGGTGTTGTCACGGCCGATCTGTGCATTTAAGTCACCCATTAATACAATGATGTCTCCCCTTGGAATAGAGCGAAAAACCTCATTCAGCCGCAAATAGAACTCGTCTTTGATGTCATCTTCAGCGTCTTCAGTTGGAGCATAGCATTGAACTACCGCAGTACTTCTTAGTCTGGTACGCAGGCGCACGGTAATAATCCTCTCAGAAACTGGTGACCAGCTAATGAGGCTGGACCTGGCTTCTTTGGTGAGTATTACACCAACGCCACTCCTACGGCTTTCAGTTTCGTTTCTCCCAGAATACAAAAAGGACTCACCATTTGGGCAGATATGTTCCCCCGCATCGGGCCATCTGGTCTCGCTAAGTCCCATGATCTTGATTTTATATCGATTCATCTCGTTGAGGACTTCATCCAGCCGTCCCTCAGCCAGCAGTGTTCTCACATTCCATGATCCGATTCGTGTCCTTGTTCGAAAAGCAAAGGTCGTCGTCGTGTTGTCCATCCGGTTCCGAGGCATTGTTTGCCGAATCGTAGCATTGGTGTTTTTTATAGGAGCGGGTTGCTAACCCTCAGCCCAACCGACTTAAAACTCTGTTTTGTGGCGCAGAGAGTTCGCCATTCGCCCGTCTCCCGTTAGCTCCTTCCGAAGAAGTACCCCAGGGGGCACCGCGGGGAGGTGGGATTAGGACTTGCTAACAGGTCTGCTAGGTGTTTGTCTGCAGTGACTTTTCTCGGGTTTTGGCAGAGGTGGCAAATCGGGTACCACCACTTTCCGAGGTCTTTGTTAGCCGTTTGCCCCCCTGAATTGAATTTTATAAATTTTTCTCGTTTTTACATAATTATTGTTTATTTCAATAACAAATGTTAACTCGTCGCTTAACAAGTCATAAAGCATTTAAAATTTAGTACATACCTGGAGAAACATTCTCCATTTTCAATATTTCGAATCTGTGGTGTCGTTATAATTTTATACAAGTTTCAATTTGCACTACGTATTTTAAGCACATAGCCGAACGCTTTACAAATAAACAAGGGCCAAGTTCGACCTGCTGTGCAGCTTCAGGGAAAAACAGTTAACCGTTTCTACTACCGGGATTTAATAGTGCCAACAATACTACAGTTCAAAAGATGAAAATCCCTAGATCAAAACTTTTATTTTCGGACTTTTGTCCACGTTTTAGGCAATTCGTCCCACTGTGCGGCGCGACAATACGCTGATTGGGGCTTTAGTCGCACTGGAGGCAGCCCTACACCCAACCATAATACATTAGGTAGGTAAATTATATTACTTGACAAACCTATACCTCCACCAATGCCCATTAGGTCTATTCCCGTACCTGCAGAAAGTGCAGAATCTGCAAGTTGCTTCGAATTATACTGTACTTCTCGTATTATTCCCGTACTTATACTGCAGCCGCCATACTCATTTCCCCACCCTGCAGTAAGAGCAGAGCAGAAACTTGCAGAAGCTACAAGCTGCTGTAACCTGCTGCAGCAATTTTTTGAAATATGGAAATGTCAAAACTGGGATTGCCGTGTTCGTTGTAAACGTTAGATGTTTGTAAAGTGCTCTAAAACAGATTAAAAACAAAAGAATAATCGTTCTTCTTTTCGATTTCAGAAAAACTGCAGAATCTGCAGAAACATGTTCCTGTACTTTCTTTATTTCATCCCTACCTCTCAATAAGCAACTTGCAGTAAGTGACAGAATGCAGAAAGTATGGGAACAGACCTAATATCTTATCATAACTACTGGTTATATCTGGGATAAAATTATACTCCCATCCACTCAAAAATCTCTTAACCTAATCAGGATTTCAGTTTATCCAAGATGTAAACGAGCAATAAAATCAAGCATAAATCTTTATAAATATTTCGAATTTAAAATCGATTTTTATTATTTATCGATTGATTCAATATTTCCTTTTTGAATATTTTTAATTTATTCCTCAAATGTTTAAATGACCTCTACAAATTTTGCATACTATAAGTGGGGCTTTTTGGCAAAGGCAGGTGCAAAGTCCCAGACACTTAAGATGTAACATCAAACAGGTAATAAAAACGGTTTCCGTGTGCACGGATTCCTATATAATAATAAAAAGAAAAGACAATCGAAAGGATCCCCCTGTGTTTATAAATAGTTTTCTATTGCGAACTAAGCCATCTTCACTTGTGCGCGCGCCGCCGGCCTTGCGTCACGGAAAACTTTGCAGCAAAGGAAGGTTTAAATGTGGGATTTTTTAAACTGGTTCTGCGGTTTCAGGTGATCTATAAAAAATTGTAAGCAGCTTGTCAATAAACAGGCCAAAATAAATGTATGCGCTATTTTAACAAAAATGTATATAAACCACAGGAACTGCTCGGAAGTTCATTCAGTATTTCTCAACCGATATCGAAGTAAATACAGATTGCAAAATTCAATATGATGAAAAAATCCGTGATCGTAGCAGTTTTTCTCGGCCTGATTGTCCTGGCCATGGCTAATCCCTTGAACGACGATCTTCAGGATGAAGGAGCCAGGGCTAACCTAGAAGTGGGCACTCAAGGACATGAAAATGAATCTCCCCGGCTAGCTCGTCAGGGATTTGGTCGTGGCGGATTTGGTAATGGAGGATTCGGTCATGGTGGATTTGGACACGGAGGTGGACATTTTGGATAATGAAAAAATTGAAATTGTTTGGCTATAAATTCTATTGTTATAAATGAATACATGATATTAAATGTTATAAATGAAGATGTAATATTAGTTGTTTTTCAAATTAAGAGAAATATAAAAAATCTAACGATTTTTCGTATGGTTGTGGAGGTGATACCGCACTCTTAGATGGCCAGTCAGATAACCCACCAGCAGCCTTAGGTCCGCTCTGGGTCTTCTAAGATTTTTAACCTGTCTAAGACCTGGGACTGATTCCCAATAAGCTAGGTCTAGTCCCTTCTATATATCAGGGACGAGGAGGTGGACCAATAGATACCACAGAAGGGTTCTGGGCCCTGGACCAACCTCTCAGACTCCTCCCTCGCGAGGCTGTTTGCAATCTCATTTCATTTGATACGCTAGTGTCCGTGGATCCAGCAGGGCGAGACCTCATTTCTCCTTATCGGACTCTGAAGTATGACAAAACAACCTGCAACTATTTTGGATGAAAACTTCCACGTTGAGAGTGCCTTAAAGGCAGCTTGGCTGTCAGAAAAGATTTTAATGTTGGCGCCTTTGAAACCTTTCTCAGGGTTGAGCCTACAGCAGGTCGCAAAGGTATGTATTTCAGGAAAACAGAGGGCCACTTACCGATTGCAATCGACACCTTGACCTTGTCACCTTGCACCGACACCATCTTCAATCCGTACCTACACCTTGTCGTGGTGGTGGAGCTTGTGTGTTTCGAGGTAGCATTAGGCTATGTCGGCGGTGGTAAGATGGAGACTCCCATGCCGAGCAGGCTAACTGCGAAGAGGCCAGACAAAGCTAGGTACATCCCCTCCCCTCTTCACCTTCTGTTTTTGCCATTTTCCCACTTCCAAGCCAAGGTATTTACCGTGTCAAGGGCTGCGTGGTCAGCTAGTGGTTCAAAAGTGCTGGTCGCCTGCGGTTCCCTCTGATTCCCAAGCAAGGTCGGAGTGTATAAGTGCCTTATCCTGGTAAGCGGCTCTGACAGGACGGGCTCACTTCCGCATTACTCGTGGGATATTTATGGAAGACCAAAAAAAGGGGAATCGCCAGTTGTTGTGAGGCAATCGCCAGTTGTACAGCTAGTACCAGCCATAGAACACCCGCACCAATACTACCTCGTCAATGGAAAAGTTACTGGCCTCCAGCCTGGAGACGGTAACTGTAAAGATGACTAATTCAAATCAAATCAAATCCAAAATACAGGTCAGATGGTATGCGCAGGGCCAGTACTGGTTAGCCATTCTCATTCTTGACAAAATTGCTAAGAATGAGCAGACCGGTACAACAAACGGCTGGCACTAAATCAAACCAACCATCCTGGGTCACTGGAGGTATACAGGTTGCGGGAAAAGTCCGGGAACGGTTCAAGCAAAAGTTGCTCAGCTTGGAGGGTAAGAATGTTTGCAGGCAAACTCACCCACTCACCACCCCACCCTCCACTCTTGCGAGTGGAATGAATGGATTTTGGGAATAATTTTGGTGCATATTTTTCTTCGGAGAATAAGAATCCGTGAGAAAATATGAGGCTTGCCATTTGAAATTTCAGATTCACCTCCACTTCATGCGAGGGGTGAGTTTTGTGTGCAAATGATTCTACCCTCCAAATGGAGCAACTTTTGCTCAAAATTTATTTCGCGGAAACCTACCCTTTAGGAAATATCGGACCATTCCTGACCTTTTCCGCACCCTGTAGAAAAAACCTCCATTATCTACTAAAGAGAAGACGGAGCGAGATGCCAAAAGGTCCCCCAAGAAAAAGCCAGCTGCAGCGAGGACAGCAGCGGCAGATGTATCATATCCGGGCCCAGGAAGGCTGCTGAGAATGGTAGTCAGAGATCAACTGTAAGTAGCTTTGTTGGATGGGAGGGCTTTGGGAAACGCATTAGTCCCGAAACCTGGGCGGAGGTAAAAGCCAAACAATCGGAGGTGGTATTGGACCACATCCTCTCAGGCAAGGGGGAACAACGCTCTGCTATGAGTCCTTGAAGGTAGTCAGAAGGCTCAGGCTAAACATATGCGAAGACCGGGCCTCATAGGACTTCCTAGACGAATGCGTCAGTGAAAACTGTGAGGCCTGGGAAGGCATGAGGCTCAAGCCAATCCCAGCTGAGGATTGAGGCCCTCTGACATCCATCGCTTCGGTGAGTCTGATCTTGTTGCTCTAGATATTTCCAAGGCTTTCGACAGAGTATGGCATCCCGCTCTGTTATCTAAACTCCAAGCTATTGGTATCGACTCAGTTCTAAAGAACTGGATTGAGAGCTTTCTTTCTAGCCGTTCAATCAAGGTAGAATTGGATGGCGTGGAATCCAAACCTCATTCCATCTCGGCAGGCGTCCCCCAAGGCTCTATTCTCTCACCTACCCTCTTTCTCATATTTATTAATGACCTGCTCTCAATCCCCTCCAACCCACTTCACAGTTTCGCCGATGACGGTATTCTGCGTTACTCCCACACCTTCGATAATACAAGACAAGCGCGTGCCAGACCTTGTCCCGTAGACCGTGAACTCAGGTCCAATTGTATTAACGAGGACATTGAACTCATTCTTGCTTGGGGCCGCAAGAATCGTGTCAAATTCAACGCAACCAAAACAAAGTACCTACTGTCTTATCTCTACAAAAACCTGCACCACCCGTCCCTCTATCTCAGTGGGCAAAAAGAATGTAACGAGATGCAAGTTCCTCCTCCAGTCAACTGCTCTGGCTACAATATACAAGTCCTACATTCGGCCCCGCCTTGAATACAACTCGTACATCTGGGCGGGCGTCCCAAAACCCACCTTGGCTTGGCTGGACAAGGTGCAAAATCGCGCCACCAAACTCATTGACGATAGCACCCTTTGCTCCTCCACCGACTCTTTAAGCCACCGTAGGAATGTTGCAGCACTTAGCAAATTTTACCGCTATTACCATAGCGAGTGTTCCACCGAAATTAGAAACTTCCTGCCTACACGGCAATTTTTTTCCCGCAACACAAGACTAGCCAACTCGGCTCACCCTTTCACCCTTCAGCCCTCCCCTTCGCGCACATTACGTTTTAGTAGTTCGTTTATAAATAGAACAACTCGATTGTGGAACATTCTTGCACAGTCAGTGTTTCCGAACTCATATAACATCTCAGAGTTCAAGCGCAAGGTTCATAGACATCTACTCACGCCCCACAGTGGGAGATTTTGTTTTTTTTACTCAAAATCTAATATCTCAAGAAAGAAAAAAGATAGAGCACTCATTTTTTTTTCTTTTTAATTGAATAGGGAAATAAGGAAAAGTATTGAGAACGTGAGAGAATGAAAACCTAACCTGCAAATTGTTGTTAATCCTCAATTTTCAACATATCCCAAACTGTTAAAGGATAAAAAATTTTTTTTTTACCTACTGTTTCTTATGTAGTAGGCAATAAATGTGGAGTACTTAAATAGCCCAAAACGAAAACTCAGGTTTAACAACAATTTGCAGGTTCTCAATACTTTTCCTTAATTCCCTATTCAATTAAAAAGAAAAAAAAAATGAGTGCTCTATCTTTTTTATTTCTTGAGATATTAGATTTTGAGTAAAAAAAAAAACAAAATCTCCCACTGTGCGCCCCCTCCAGACCCGTAACCTATCCCTTCTCCTCTATCCTTCAAAGCAAGCAAGTACTAGAGACTGGCCAGACTCGAACGACATGACAAACTAGTAGTACAAAGGGTAATTCCTAAGCTTGACTTTACCACATAAAAAAAAATATCCCGAGGAGACCTATAGCTCGCATCTGGTTGCCAAAAGTAAATGTGAAACCTGGAAAGCTTATCCAGTGCCTCCAGACACAAATCCAACAGTTCCTACTGATGACTGGGTGGTCATCAAGACAGAGGAACCGCCTGAAAATAGCAGTTCATTCTTTCTCCTTATCAACGAGGAGTCCCTCGAGATATTGGAAAAGAATGAAAACCAACTAACCTTTGACATCTGGTATACCAACTGAAAATTTTTAAAAGCCCTTCCCCAGAAAAGGAATCTTCGAATGTGGACGAACTAGTAGAGGGCTCGGGTACTTCAGTTTTTACGCGCCGAACAGTTAAGTCCCTTTAGCTCTGCTATAATTAAATTGCATGGCGTGGACGTGGTGAACTGGACTAGGCTGATAAAGCTGTGGTTGTAAGTTCAGTAAACGTTATTCGCTTTTTGCAACCCCATAGCCTTGGTCTGATATCAGCCTTCAACCCCCCAATCAACATTGTACTGGAACACTTTGCCACTTATCAGTATATTTCAATTTGTATATCCAAGAGCTCGTACCTAATACCCTTGACACACTGCAAAAACGAATGAGCATTCTTCCAACTTCATTGGCTTTAAATGATCATTCATTTTAGAAGCGACACACTGCATTTCTCAATGTTCATTGGAACTGTCAAAATATAAACTTTATACAAACTGCTAAATATATGAACTGAAAGTGATTACATAGTGATTTATACTTTTAAATTTAATAAAAATTATTAATTGAGGCCCAGCAACAGTTATTTACAATGGAACGTACTACTTTTTAAAAAATTCTGAAATCTGAATGACAGTTTGACAGTTAGGTATTTCAGTTGGAAATTTTACTGGAAATTTCATGGAAAGTTGTTCGATAATTTCCCAATTTCACTTCCATCTTCATTGAATGAAGTTATTTTGACTTCATTCGATTGAATGACGAATGAAGCTGTTGAATGAACATTGGACATGACATACTGGGCGCGAATGATCATTCATAGCCGAATGATACTGCAATGTTCATTCGATGCTGCAGTTTGTTCGGGGGAATAAGGTTCGTACTTGAGCACCCCCCAGACTCCTAACCTATCCTATCCTCTGCCTTTCCCTTTAACTCAAGCTTTTATAATATAGATGCTAATAGAAAGAGGCGACAATTCTATCTCATAATCCAATGGCAAACAGAAGACTCTCTCTCTCTGGGAAGAAAGAACTCCAGAAAGAGCTCCCCTCCAATATTACCTCGGCAGAGAGCTTACTTCAGTAACAATTGCTCTCTAAAGGTGAAAGACAAGCAACGAGCAATGTTTTCTAAGTGGGAGAAGTGAAAAGACGAAGGATCATGCTGCCGCGAGGAATCGAACTTTATTTAAAATTTAATCGAACAGAAAATAAACTTATAATACGTTTACGATTTAGGTTACGATTAGTTTTTTCGAACACTTTATTTTCCTTATCCATGGCCGCCGTGTCCATGACCATGTCCATGCCCATGTCCATGTCCATGTCCATGTCCAAATTGGCGAGCTTCTCGTGGGGATTCATTTTCATGTCCTTGTGTACCAACTTCTAATACAATCTGGCCTGCATCATCCTGAGAGTCGCTCGGAGCTTCTCCATTGAAAGGATTCGCAAGAACCAAAGCCATCAGGGCGACGAATACTGCCAAAATCGCTGCGAATTTCATGTTGAACTTAAAATTGTCTTCACTTTGCTACTAAGGAACACTGGATGAGTTTCTTTGGTGCCCGCCTTGGTCTTATATACCGTTCTAAAGTAAAGAAATAGATTTGTCTTGACCACAAATCGATGTTATCCAGAAATTGCTGCGGTTAGTTGTTGACAATTTCTGTTCAGTGCTAGCGTTCTCAAGAGAACAGGTTTCATAGTTTTATGTTCTGTGAAATATTAGAACTCGCTTCTGGTTTTTTTGCGTGAATTTTGCATGCTGGGTTTGTTTATATTAATTCCTGGTAATCTGATTTTATTGAGGGTCACCGCATTTTACAATAAACTCACTAAAATTATCATTCCTAGCACGTATGTTAAGAGTTAGAAGAAGGGTCGTAAACCGATTGATTCGACAAAAATTAACATTTAGGGGGTTTTTAAAAAACTAATTTTTTCTACCATCGTTTCTTAGAGAAGTTTTCTAATTCAACGTTTTTTTAATTCGAGCGGTTTTTTCTTTCAGTCTTGGGACAAACATAAACTCTGGCTAAAGATCTTCCTCGTGCGATGTTGTCGTATACTTGTTTCTAGTACGTTCTTACTTTTTTAACCCAAATAATCCAATTGCGCGTAATACGAATTTGTGCATTATAAACGAATTGTAAACCCTTTTGTATTAACAGTCAGTCAGGGCATTGACCCCGACATGATGTGATGCCTACTAGCAATCCCATCCATTATCATGCATGCAGTCAATCCTCACTTTAAGGAAGAAGCGTTGTAAAAAGTACGTGTAATTGCAGCTCACCATTTCTTATTTTACAAACTGATTTTACTGTGATTTGACCTACTCACTCCAAAATTCATAGTCACAATAACGAAATGATTGACAGCAACAACATGCACTGTCCTTCATGCTGTCATTCACTTATAGGCCTACAGCGCACCCTCATTTTATCGCTCGAAGTGATGAAAATGAAATAACCGATTGAAACTAATTTCAATCGGTGGAGGATGTATGTAAAAATGCACCTACAGTTGATTTTGGCCAAAGTTGTGGCATTGCTAACAAATAAAAAAATCATAAAAATACATTTTTTTCGTATACGAGTTAACCTTCTAGCTCAGAAGGTGCACTTCTCAGCAGGGCTGAGAAACAATTTACCACTGCCGTCGTAGCTCAGCTGAGACATGCAAACATAAAATATTAAAAAACATAAAAAAACATCAAACAGAGAAGCACGCAAAACTAAAAAGGGGAGTGAGGCACGCAGAGGGTCACGCCACATTGAGAAGGGTCCTTTTAAGGACAACTTCACTAGTTAGCAAGCAGAACACACTCCTATTGTTGTTAGTACATATTTATAAGCATGCGATTAACGGGTTCGTACATGCCATAATTGGTGTTGGAGGAATTAATGTGCAAGAGAGGTTCACCTCTCAGGTTGTAGTTATTCACTCTAAATGACGCGCGGTTTCTTAAGAAACTAGAGTCCACCTTGTCATTCATCAGTCGATGAACGAATATAACGTCAGCGACCTCACGGTCTTATGGAGAGAGCTTAATTTGAGCAATTTAAGTCTGTTCTCATAAGGCGGAAGAGCAAGTGGGTCATCCCACGGGAGGTGGCTGAGTGCAAACCGGACGAACTTCCTTTGAACCGATTCGATTCTACTAACATGGGAGGAGTAGTAAGGAGACCATACCTGGGAAGCGTAGTCAAGCAAAGGCCTAACCAAAGATACGTACAGGTGTTTAGTGACGAGGGGGTTGTTGAACTCTTCGGACCATCTTTTTATAAATCCCAGGACTGAGTTGCCCCTGGAGGAGATATAATTGATGTGGGTGGAGAAATCCAACTTACTTTCTAACCTAACCCCAAGATCCATTACAGATTCAGTACGGGAGACCTTGTTGTCAAGGAAAGTATAGTCATAAGTTATAACACCACGTTCCTACAAAAGTCATGATCTCGCATTTACTAATATTAAGCACAAGGTTGTCGTTGGAACACCAAGAATAGAAGGTGTTTAGATCTGCTTGCAGAAGTTTGCAATCCTCTATACTCCTTTGTGGCGATACAGTTTGATGTCATCAGCGTAAATAAGGATTTTACAGTGCCTTAGCTGGGTAACAATATCGTCAATTGATAAAATAAAAAAGAGAGGGCCAAGATGACTACCTTGCGGGACTCCAGAGGACGCTTCGATGTTCTTAGATTTGACTCCGCGGAATAGAACCTGGTAGGTTCTATCGGCTAAGTACGACTGGAACCATACCACAAGGTCATGCGGAAAGCCTAATTTCTTTAGTTTAAGAACTATAATAGAGTGGGAGAGCTTGCCGAAAGCCTTACTAAAGTCTGTGTAGACACAGTCAGTTTGGCAGCCAGTGAGAAAGCTTCTAACTGTGTAAGAAGAGAACTCCAGTAAATTAGTAGTAGTGGAACGGGCTGCAAGAAAATCATGCTGGTTTGTTGAGATAAGCCTCTTGCAGATAGGGGCGATAGCAGAATAAATAATAGATTCGAAGAGTTTTGGTAACTTCGTAATTGGCCTATAATTCGATATTTCGTTTTTACAGCCTTTTTTATGGACAGGTATTATAAAAGAGTTCTTCCATAAGGTTGGGAAGCGCCCTTTATTTAGGGATTTTTGAAATAAACATAGAAGAGGAGACAGTAGGGCCCCTGCACAGGATTTTAGAACAGCAGGAGGAACTCCATCAGAGCCGGACGAGAAATCCTGCGGAAGTTCATTTATATGTTTCGATAAATCTTCCCTGGTTATAGACAGGGATAAGCTTTGAGCCGTTTGAATTGTATGCGCTGTTTGATCGATATTTTCACTTTATCTCGCCATATCTCAGTTAATATTGCAGATATCTATTTCAAATTTCAACATAATCTAGTTTAACTAATTCTCTAAATATAAAACTTTAACCGAAATTTTTACATCATTTAAAAACAAAATGGCGAATGTTCAAGAATTTTCCAAAAGATTTGTGAGATTTTTTTTTCTAAAGCGTGGGCCACATAGTACACGTCTTCCGATCTCCGTGTTCCGCTTCCTGTCAAAGTTGATTACTAAGTCTTAATACTGATTGACCAGATAAACAATAAAAGAACGGAACGATAAAAACATGTAAACGGAGAAGATAAACAAATTTCAACTTTTTAACGGATGGACGGAAACGTTTACCTCATTTTTTTGTAGATTGAGTAAATAGAATTCGCAAATTTACTCACTTGCCAATAAAATCAAGGATGCCATGGAAACTGACGCTTATAGCTCCATAAAAATAAATACCGGAGCACCAAAACACGGAAAGACAGAAACCGGATAATTGTGGCTAACATACAAGTAAATATCGGAACATTAAAAGATGGAGAGACGGAAAACGGGTAGACGGAACTCGGAACACGTGTGCTATGTGGCTTACGTTTAATATATTTACTCATACTACAAAAAAGTGAGGTAACGTTTCCGTCAATCCGTTAAAAAGTTGAAAACGTTTCCGTGTTTTGGTCGTTCCGTTCTTTTTTTGTTTATCTGGTCGTACAGCATTAAGACACAGGAAGCGGAAGACGGAGCACGGAGAACGGAAGACGTGTGCTATGTGGCTCTCGCTTAATCAAAAAGTTGTGATATAGATTTTTGAAATTCTCTTTTTTGGCTGTGGTACATTGTAGTCGAATCTTTAACTCAGTTTCATGTAAATTTTCAGATCAAAATATCCTCTCTTTCAAAATTTACAGTAAAATCAGTTGACGTTCGACTTTGCACGCCACAAATGGTGGAGCGTGCTGGGGCTCAGGCCACTATTTCGTCAAAGTGAACTTTAAAACCCGTATAACGACCAAAACTCGCAGAAGGCAAACACAACTAAGGTATGATATAGACAAGCTAAAACTTGAACCTATCAGAATGCTATCATACAAAACCTGAGAGAAGAAGTAGGAGAAAAGAAAAACTGAAAGACAGCATAAAACAGGCAGAAGAAGAAACCCTAGGCTGGCCCCCAGAAAGACTGGAACAGACTGGTTTGATCAGGATTGTGGAGCCGCAATAGAAGAACGAAACCAGAGCCACCGTTAGTACACCGCAAGGCCCACAAGAGCGAGGATGGAAGTCTTTAAGTTAAAAAGAAGAACTGCAGACAAGCTGTGCAGAAAGAAGAAGAGAGAGTATCTAAACAGGAGGATCCTACACATACAGAAAGACTTAGGCAAGCATAGGCAAGCCTACAAAGAACACGCCAAATCAGCAATAAGTTTCAGCCAAGAACGGGTATCTGCAGGGACATAGATGGGAACCTATTAGCAGACCCTGATAGGATAAAGAAAAGATGGAGACAATATTTTCAGAACTTTTCGAATCCAACCCCAAGAATAAACGAAGACCCACAGGCGGAGGCACTTGTAACTCCTCAAGATAATATTCCAATAGAACCACCAACACTGGATGAGGTACGGGAAGCTGTGAAAAGGCAAACAAGCAACAATTCCTAAGGCATCGATGGAATCGCAGCTGAGCTACTAAAGGAAGGAGGACCGCAACTCTTAAGAAACTTACACGAACTCAAATGCAAGATCTGGGAGGAAAAAGTTATACCAGATGATTGGAAGAAAACTACTATATGTCCAATTTACAAGAAAGGATATAGATTAACCTGTAAAAACTACAGAGGCATCTCACTCCTTAACACCAGCTTCAAAACCTTCACAATCCTTGTGAAACGAAAACTAGAAGCTTTAGCGAAAGGCCTTATAAGAAAATATCACGCTGGTTTTAGGACAAACAGGTCAACATCGTACCAACTGCTGACCTTAAGGCAAATTCTGGAGAAAACCTGGGAAAGGAATGTAGATGTATACCAGATATTTGTCGACTTTCAAAAGACATATGACTCAATAAACAGAGAGAGGCTATACGAGATCTTATCGGAAATAGGAGTACCCTCAAAGCTGGTACAACTGATGAAATGCGCAACAAATAGCCCACTGCCGAAAGAAAGGATCCAAAATGTCATAACAGAAGAGTTCGAAGTACGACAAGGACTTAGACAAGGAGATGGACTAGCCAACATGCTTTTCAACCTGGCCCTAGAATTGGTGATAAGAAAAACGTCAGTACAGAGAAGTGCATCCATAGCAACGGAGTCTGTACAACTACTTGGATATGCGGATGTCGTGAACATCGTGGGAATGTACTTTTTGGCAACAGAAGAAGTCTATGTCGAATTAAGAGAGGCAGCAAAGGACATAGGGCTGAACATCAACGAAGAGAAAACAAAGGTGATGCAGAAATCCTAAGCTGAAAGGTTTAGAATAGGAAGAAATATACCTATCGACGAACACAATCTAGAAGTAGTCGATAAAATAGTCTACCTTGGGTCTACAATTACAAAAACAAACGATGCAAAGGAAGAAATAACTAGACGAATACTATTGGGTAATAGAGCTATGACCCAGGACATAGAGGAACGAGTCAAGAGGTTTGAGAAGAAAGTTCTCAGATGCCAATAGGACCAACGAGAGAGAATGGAATATGGCGAAGGAGATACAACAACGAGTTGTATGAACTTTTTGACGACCCACAACTCCCAACTTTTATAAAAATCAACAGACTAAAACTAGCCGGCCACGTAAGCAGGATGGACGATAACCGAATTACAAAACGGCTTATGGTGGCAGAAATTTCAGGAAATAGACCAGTAGGTAGACCCAGGAGGAAATATATGGACTCTGTGACGGCTGACGCAGAGGCAATGTTTAATATTCGGAACTGGAGAACTGCTACAAGGAACCGTCAAACTTGAAGAAATACCCTAAAGGGTCCTAGGCTCGATTTGGGCTTTAACGCCATTGGATGGATGGATTGTGAACCGTAATGAGTTATTTGATGCTATGGAGCAGCTCGGAGTACCTTAACACCTTGTAAAACTGACAAAAATCTCGATGAAAGATGGAAGGTGTAGAGTCAGAATTAATGGTGAACTATCTCCACCCTTCAGAACAAATAGAGGATCAAGGCAAGGTGACGCACTCTCCTGCTTATTATTCAACGTGGCCCTAGAAAAAGCAGTAAGAGATGCATCGATTAACACATATATATATATATGTGTGTGTGTGTGTGTGTGTGTGTACAATATATACATGTATGTACATATACATATATTAATTTTCTACAAATATTTATGGAAAATCTATCTATATCTATGGAAAATACATAAAATACCTAAAATACATAAAATACATAAAATACATAAAATACATAAAATACATAAAATACATAAAATACATAAAATACATAAAATACATAAAATACATAAAATACATAAAATACATAAAATACATAAAATACATAAAATACATAAAATACATAAAATACATAAAATACATAAAATACATAAAATACATAAAATACATAAAATACATAAAATACATAAAATACATAAAATACATAAAATACATAAAATACATAAAATACATAAAATACATAAAATACATAAAATACATAAAATACATAAAATACATAAAATACATAAAATACATAAAATACATAAAATACATAAAATACATAAAATACATAAAATACATAAAATACATAAAATACATAAAATACATAAAATACATAAAATACATAAAATACATAAAATACATAAAATACATAAAATACATAAAATACATAAAATACATAAAATACATAAAATACATAAAATACATAAAATACATAAAATACATAAAATACATAAAATACATAAAATACATAAAATACATAAAATACATAAAATACATAAAATACATAAAATACATAAAATACATAAAATACATAAAATACATAAAATACATAAAATACATAAAATACATAAAATACATAAAATACATAAAATACATAAAATACATAAAATACATAAAATACATAATACATAATACAATGATGATAATGATTCCCTGGAATCGATTCTCTGTGGAATCGATTCCCTGGAATCCCTGGAATCGATTCCCTGTGGAATCGATTCCCCGGTATCGATTCCCTGTGGAATCGATTCCCTGGAAACGATTACCTGGAATCGTTTCCCTTTTATGTATTTTCAGGAAATCGATTCCAGGTAATCGATTCCAGGGAATAAAAATACATAAAAATACATAAAAATACATAAAAATACATAAAAATACATAAAAATACATAAAAATACATAAAAATACATAAAAATACATAAAAATACATAAAAATGCATAAAAATGCATAAAAATGCATAAAAATACATAAAAATACATAAAAATACATAAAAATACATAAAAATACATAAAAATACATAAAAATACATAAAAATACATAAAAATACATAAAAATACATAAAAATACATAAAAATACATTAAAATACATAAAAATACATAAAAATACATAAAAATACACAAAAATACATAAAAATGCATAAAAATGCATAAAAATGCATAAAAATACATAAAAATACATAAAAATACATAAAAATACATAAAAATACATAAAAATACATAAAAATACATAAAAATACATAAAAATACATAAAAATACATAAAAATACATAAAAATACATAAAAATACATAAAAATACATAAAAATGCATAAAAATACATAAAAATGCATAAAAATGCATAAAAATACATAAAAATGCATAAAAATGCATAAAATGCATAAAAATACATAAAAATACATAAAAATACATAAAAATACATAAAAATACATAAAAATACATAAAAATACATAAAAATGCATAAAAATGCATAAAAATGTATAAAAATGCATAAAAATGCATAAAAATGCATAAAAATGCATAAAAATGCATAAAAATACATAAAAATGCATAAAAATGCATAAAAATGCATAAAAATGCATAAAAATGCATAAAAATACATAAAAATACATAAAAATACATAAAAATACATAAAAATGCATAAAAATGCATAAAAATGCATAAAAATACATAAAAATACATAAAAATACATAAAAATACATAAAAATACATAAAAATATATAAAAATACATAAAAATACATAAAAATACATAAAAATACATAAAAATACATAAAAATGCATAAAAATACATAAAAATACATAAAAATACATAAAAATACATAAAAATACATAAAAATACATAAAAATACATAAAAATACATAAAAATACATAAAAGTAAATACATAAAAATACATAAAAATGCATAAAAATGCATAAAAATGCATAAAAATACATAAAAATGCATAAAAATGCATAAAAATACATAAAAATACATAAAAATACACAAAAATACATAAAAATACATAAAAATACATAAAAATACATAAAAATACATAAAAATACATAAAAATACATAAAAATACATAAAAATACATAAAAATACATAAAAATACATAAAAATGCATAAAAATACATAAAAATACATAAAAATGCATAAAAATGCATAAAAATGCATAAAAATGCATAAAAATGCATAAAAATGCATAAAAATACATAAAAATACATAAAAATACACAAAAATACATAAAAATACATAAAAATACATAAAAATACATAAAAATACATAAAAATACATAAAAATACATAAAAATACATAAAAATACATAAAAATACATAAAAATACATAAAAATACCATAAATACCAGGGAATCGATACCAGGGAATCGATTCCACAGGGAATCGATTCCAGGGAATCGATACCAGGGAATCGATTCCAGGGAATCGATTCCAGGGAATCGATTCCAGGGAATCGATACCAGGGAATCGATTCCACAGGGAATCGATTCCAGGGAATCGATTCCAGGGAATCGATTCCAGGGAATCGATACCAGGGAATCGATTCCACAGGGAATCGATTCCAGGGTATCGATTCCATTGGGAATCGATTCCAGGTAATCGATTCTATAGGGAATCGATTCCAGGGAATCGATTCTACAGGGAATCTATTCCAGGGAATCGATACCAGGGAATCGATTCTACAGGGAATCGATTCCAGGGAATCGATTCCACATGGAATCGATTCCAGGGCATCGATTCCAGGGAATCGATACCAGGGAATCGATTCCACAGGGAATCGATTCCAGGGAATCGATTCCACAGGGAATCGATTCCAGGGAATCGATACCAGGGAATCGATTCCAGGGAATCGATACCAGGGAATCGATTCCAGGGAATCGATAGCAGGGAATCGATTCCACAGGGAATCGATTCCAGGGCATCGATTCCATTGGGAATCGATTCTACAGGGAATCGATTCTACAGGGAATCGATTCCAGGGAATCGATTCCACAGGCAATCGATTCCAGGGAATCGATTCCAGGGAATCCATTCCAGGGAATCGATTCCACAGGGAATCGATGGAATCGATTCCAGGGAATCGATACCAGGGAATCGATTCCACAGGGAATCGATTCCACACGCAATCGATTCCAGGGAATCGATTCCACAGGGAAGCGATTGAAGGGAATCGATTCCAGGGTATCGATTCCAGGGATCGATTACATTGAATCGATTCCAGGGAATCGATTCCACAGGGAATCGATTCCACAGCCAATCGATTCCAGGGAATCGATTCCACAGCCAATCGATTCCAGGGAATCGATTCCAGGGAATCGATTCCACAGGGAATCGTGTGGAATCGATTACTTTTAATCGATTCCCTGTGGAATCGATTACTTTTAATCGATTCCCTGGAATCGATTCCCTTCAATCGATTGCCTGTGGAATCGATTCCCTGGAATCGATTCCCTGTAGGATCGATTCCCTGGAATCGATTACCTGTGGAATCGATTCCCTGGTATCCATTCCCTGGAATCGATTCCCTATGGAATCGATTCCCTATTGAATCGATTCCCTGGTATCGATTCCCTGGAATCGATTCCCTGGAGTCGATTCCCTAGAATCGATTCCCTGTGGAATCGATTCCCTGGTATCGATTCCCTTCAATCGATTCCCTGTAGAATCGATTCCCTGGTATCGATTCCCTGGTATCGATTCCCTGGAATCGATTCCCTGTGGAATCGATTCCCTGAAATCGATTCCCTGGAATCGATTCCCTGGAATCGATTCCCTGGATTCGATTCCCTGGAATCGATTCCCTGGAATCGATTCCCTGTGGAATCGATTCCCTGGAATCGATTCCCTGTGGAATCGATTCCCTGGAATCGATTCCCTGTAGAATCGATTCCCTGGAATCGATTCCCAATGGAATCGATGCCCTGGAATCGATTCCCTGTGGAATCGATTCCCTGGAATCGATTCGTAATGGAATCGATGCCCTGGAATCGATTCCCTGTGGAATCGATTCCCTGTGGAATCGATTCCCTGGAATCGATTCCCTGGTATCGATTCCCTGGTATCGATTCCCTGGAATCGATTCCCTGTGGAATCGATTCCCTGGAATCGATTCCCTGTAGAATCGATTACCTGGAATCGATTCCCAATGGAATCGATGCCCTGGAATCGATTCCCTGTGGAATCGATTCCCTGGAATCGATTCCCTGGTATCGATTCCCTGGTATCGATTCCCTGGAATCGATTCCCTTTGGAATCGATTCCCTGGTATCGATTCCCTGGTATCGATTCCCTGGAATCGATTCCCTTTGGAATCGATTCCCTGGAATCGATTCCCTGTAGAATCGATTACCTGGAATCGATTCCCAATGGAATCGATGCCCTGGAATCGATTCCCTGTGGAATCGATGCCCTGGAATCGATTCCCTGTGGAATCGATTCCCTGGAATCGATTCCCAATGGAATCGATGCCCTGGAATCGATTCCCTGTGGAATCGATTCCCTGGAATCGATTCCCTGGTATCGATTCCCTGGTACCGATTCCCTGTGGAATCGATTCCCTGGAATCGATTCCCAGTGGAATCGATTCCCAGTGGAATCGATTCCCAGTGGAATCGATTCCCAGTGGAATCGATTCCCAGTGGAACCGATTCCCTGGAATCGATTCCCTGGTATCGATTCCCTGGAATCGATTCCCTGGAATCGATTCCCTGGTATCGATTCCCTTTAATCGATTCCCTGGAATCGATTCCCTGGAATCGATTCCCTGGAATCGATTCCCTGGAAGTGATTCCGTGGAATCGATTCAAGATGGAATCGATTCCCTGGAATCGATTCCTTGGTATCGATTCCAATCATTATCATCATTGTATTATATATTATGTATTGTGTACATGTTTTGTGTATTTTTATGTATTTTTATGTATTTTTATGTATTTTTATGTATTTTTATGTATTTTTGTGTATTTTTATGTATTTTTCATGTATTTTTCATGTATTTTTCATGTATTTTCATGTATTTTTTGAATTTTTATTTATTTTTATGTATTTTTATGTATTTTTATGTATTTTTATGTATTTTTATGTATTTTTTGAATTTTTATTTATTTTTATGTATTTTTATGTATTTTTATGTATTTTTATGTATTTTTATGTATTTTTATGTATTTTTATGTATTTTTATGTATTTTCATGTATTTTCATGTATTTTTATGTATTTTTATGTATTTTTATGTATTTTTATGTATTTTTATGTATTTTTATGTATTTCTATGTATTTTTATGTATTTTTATGTATTTTTATGTATTTTTATGTATTTTTATGTATTCTTATGTATTCTTATGTATTCTTATGTATTCTTATGTATTCTTATGTATTCTTATGTATTCTTATGTATTCTTATGTATTCTTATGTATTCTTATGTATTCTTATGTATTCTTATGTATTCTTATGTATTCTTATGTATTCTTATGTATTCTTATGTATTCTTATGTATTTTATGTATTGCTATGTATTTTTATGTATTTTTATGCCTTTTTATGTATTTTTATGTATTTTTATGTATTTTTATGTATTTTTATGTATTTTTATGTATTTTTATGTATTTTTATGTATTTTTATGTATTTTTATGAATTTTTATGTATTTTTATGTATTTTTATGTATTTTTATGTATTTTTATGTATTTTTATGTATTTTTATGTATTTTTATGTATTTTTATGTATTTTTATGTATTTTTATGTATTTTTATGTATTTCTATGTATTTTTATGTATTTTTATGTATTTTTATGTATTTTTATGTATTTTTATGTATTTTTATGTATTTTTATGTATTTTCATGTATTTTTATGTATTTTTATGTATTTTTATGTATTTTTATGTATTTTTATGTATTTTTATGTATTCCTATGTATTTTTATATATTTTTATGTATTTTTATGTATTTTTATGTATTTTTATGTATTCTTATGTATTCTTATGTATTCTTATGTATTCTTATGTATTCTTATGTATTCTTATGTATTCTTATGTATTCTTATGTATTCTTATGTATTCTTATGTATTCTTATGTATTCTTATGTATTCTTATGTATTCTTATGTATTCTTATGTATTCTTATGTATTCTTATGTATTTTATGTATTTTTATGTATTGCTATGTATTTTTATGTATTTTTATGCCTTTTTATGTATTTTTATGTATTTTTATGTATTTTTATGTATTTTTATGTATTTTTATGTATTTTTATGTATTTTTATGTATTTTTATGTATTTTTATGTATTTTTATGTATTTTTATGTATTTTTATGTATTTTTATGTATTTTTATGTATTTTTATGTATTTTTATGTATTTTTATGTATTTTTATGTATTTTTATTTATTTTTATGTATTTTTATGTATTTTTATGTATTTTTATGTATTTTTATGTATTTTTATGTATTTTTATGTATTTTTATGTATTTTTATGTATTTTTATGTATTTTTATTTATTTTTATGTATTTTTATGTATTTTTATGTATTTTTATGTATTTTTATGTATTTTTATGTATTTTTATGTATTTTTATGTATTTTTATGTATTTTCATGTATTTTTATGTATTTTTATGTATTTTTATGTATTTTTATGTATTTTTATGTATTTTTATGTATTTCTATGTATTTTTATGTATTTTTATGTATTTTTATGTATTTTTATGTATTTTTATGTATTCTTATGTATTCTTATGTATTCTTATGTATTCTTATGTATTCTTATGTATTCTTATGTATTCTTATGTATTCTTATGTATTCTTATGTATTCTTATGTATTCTTATGTATTCTTATGTATTCTTATGTATTCTTATGTATTCTTATGTATTTTATGTATTTTTATGTATTGCTATGTATTTTTATGTATTTTTATGCCTTTTTATGTATTTTTATGTATTTTTATGTATTTTTATGTATTTTTATGTATTTTTATGTATTTTTATGTATTTTTATGTATTTTTATGTATTTTTATTTATTTTTATGTATTTTTATGTATTTTTATGTATTTTTATGTATTGTTATGTATTTTTAATTACATATTTTTATGTATTTTTATGTATTTTTATGTATTTTTATGTATTTTTATGAATTTTTATGTATTTTTATGTATTTTTATGTATTTTTATGTATTTTTATGTATTTTTATGTATTTTTATGTATTTTTATGTATTTTTATGTATTTTTATTTATTTTTATGTATTTTTATGTATTTTTATGTATTTTTATGTATTTTTATGTATTTTTATGTATTTTTATGTATTTTTATGTATTTTTATGTATTTTTATGTATTTTTATGTATTTTTATGTATATTTATGTATTTTTATGTATTTTTATGTATTTTTATGTATTTTTATGTATTTTTATGTATTTTTATGTATTTTTATGTATTTTTATGTATTTTTATGTATTTTTATGTATTTTTATGTATTTTTATGTATTTTTATGTATTTTTATGTATTTTTATGTATTTTTATGTATTTTTATGTATTTTTATGTATTTTTATGTATTTTTATGTATTTTTATGTATTTTTATGTATTTTTATGTATTTTTATGTATTTTTATGTATTCTTATGTATTCTTATGTATTCTTATGTATTCTTATGTATTCTTATGTATTCTTATGTATTCTTATGTATTCTTATGTATTTTTATGTATTTTTATGTATTGCTATGAATTTTTATGTATTTTTATGCCTTTTTATGTATTTTTATGTATTTTTATGTATTTTTATGTATTTTTATGCATTTTTATGCATTTTTATGCATTTTTATGTATTTTTCTGGGATTCCAGGGAATCGATTCCACAGGGAATCGATTCCAGGGAATCGATACCAGGGAATCGATTCCAGGGAATCGATTCTAGAGGGAATCGATTCCAGGGAATCGATTCCAGGGAATCGATACCAGGGAATCGATTCCACAGGGAATCGATTCCACAGGGAATCGATTCCACACGCAATCGATTCCAGGGAATCGATTCCAGGGATCGATTACATTGAATCGATTCCAGGGAATCGATTCCAGGGAATCGTGTGGAATCGATTACTTTTAATCGATTCCCTGTGGAATCGATTCCAGGGAATGCCTGTGGAATCGATTCCCTGGAATCGATTCCCTTCAATCGATTGCCTGTGGAATCGATTCCCGGTAGAATCGATTCCCTGGAATCGATTCCCTGTGAAATCGATTCCCTGGTATCCATTCCCTGGAATCGATTCCCTGGAATCGATTCCCTGTAGAATCGATTCCCTGGAATGGATTCCCAGTGGAATCGATGAACTGGAATCCATTCCCTGGTATCGATTCCCTGGAGTCGATTCCCTGGAATCGATTCCCTGTGGAATCGATTCCCTGGTATCGATTCCCTGGAATCGATTCCCTGGTATCGATTCCCTGGAATCGATTCCCTGTGGAATCGATTCCCTGGTATCGATTCCCTGGAATCGATTCCCTGGTATCGATTCCCTGGAATCGATTCCCTGTGGAATCGATTCCCTGGAATCGATTCCCTGTGGAATCGATTCCCTGGTATCGATTCCCTGGAATCGATTCCCTGGAATCGATTCCCTGGAATCGATTCCCTGTAGAATCGATTCCCTGGAATCGATTCCCAATGGAATCGATGCCCTGGAATCGATTCCCTGTGGAATCGATTCCCTGGTATCGATTCCCTGGAATCGATTCCCTGTGGAATCGATTCCCTGGAATCGATTCCCTTTAATCGATTCCCTGGAAGTGATTCCGTGGAGTCGATTCAAGGTGGAATCGATTCCCTGGAATCGATTCCTTGGTATCGATTCCAATCATTATCATCATTGTATTATATATTATGTATTATGCATTGTGTACATGTTTTATGTATTTTTATGTATTTTTATGTATTTTTATGTATTTTTATGTATTTTTATGTATTTTTACGTATTTTTATGTATTATTATGTATTTTTATGTATTTTTATGTATTTTTATGCATTTTTATGTATTTTTATGCATTTTTATACATTTTTATGTATTTTTATGTATTTTTATGTATTTTTATGCATTTTTATACATTTTTATGTATTTTTATGTATTTTTATGTATTTTTTTGTATTTTTATGTATTTTTATGTATTTTTATGTGTTTTTATGCATTTTTATGTATTATTATGTATTTTTATGTATTTTTATGCATTTGTATGTATTTTTATGTATTTTTATGTATTTTTATGTATTTTTATGCATTTTTATGTATTTTTATGTATTTTTATTCATTTTTATGTATTTTTTGTATTTTTATGTATTTTTATGTATTTTTATGTATTTTTAAGTATTCTTATGTATTTTTATGTATTTTTATGTATTTTTATGTATTTTTACGTATTTTTATGTATTATTATGTATTTTTATGTATTTTTATGTATTTTTATGTATTTTTATGTATTTTTATGTATTTTTATGTATTTTTATGTATTTTTATGTATTTTTATGTATTTTTATGTATTTTTATGTATTTTTATGTATTTTTATGTATTTTTACGTTTTTTTATTTATTTTTATGTATTTTTATGTATTTTTATGTATTTTTATGTATTTTTATGTATTTTTATGTATTTTTATGCATTTTTATGCATTTTTATGCATTTTTATGCATTTTTATGTATTTTTATGCATTTTTATGTATTTTGATGTATTTTTATGTATTTATATGTATTTTTATGTATTTTTATGTATTGTTATGTATTTTTAATTACATATTTTTATGTATTTTTATGTAGTTTTATGCATTTTATGCATTTTTATGTATTTTTATGTATTCTTATGTATTTTTATGTATTTTTATGTATTTTTATGTATTTTTATGTATTTTTATGTATTTTTATGCATTTTTATGCATTTTTATGCATTTTTATGTATTTTTATGTATTTTTATGTATTTTTATGTATTTTTATGTATTTTTATGTATTTTTATGTATTTTTATGTATTTTTATGCATTTTTATGCATTTTTATGTATTTTTATGTATTTTTATGTATTTTTACGTATTTGTATGTATTATTATGTATTTTTATGTATTTTTATGTATTTTTATGTATTTTTATGTATTTTTATGTATTTTTATGTATTTTTATGCATTTTTATGCATTTTTATGCATTTTTATGCATTTTTATGCATTTTTATGCATTTTTATGCATTTTTATGTATTTTTATGTATTTTTATGTATTTTTATGTATTTTTATGTATTTTTATGTATTTTTATGTATTTTTATGTATTTTATGCATTTTTATGTATTTTTATGTATTTTTATGCATTTTTATGTATTTTTATGTATTTTTATGTATTTTTATGTATTTTTATGTATTTGTATGTATTTCTATGTATTTTTATGTATTTCTATGTATTTTTATGTATTTTTATGTATTTTTATGCATTTTATGCATTTTTATGTATTTTTATGTATTTTTATGTATTTTTATGTATTTTTATGCATTTTTATGCATTTTTATGCATTTTTATGTATTTTTATGTATTTTTATGTATTTTTATGTATTTTTATGTATTTTTATGTATTTTTATGTATTTTTATGTATTTTTATGTATTTTTATGTATTTTTATGTATTTTTATGTATTTTTATGTATTTATATGTATTTTTATGTATTGTTATGTATTTTTAATTACATATTTTTATGTATTTTTATGTAGTTTTATGTATTTTTAATTATTTTTATGTATTTTTATGTATTTTTATGCATTTTTATGTATTTTTATGTATTTTTATGTATTTTTATGTATTTTTATGTATTTTTATGTATTTATATGTATTTTTATGTATTTTTATGTATTTATATGTATTTATATGTATTTATATGTATTTATATGTATTTATATGTATTTATATGTATTTATATGTATTTTTAATTATTTTTATGTATTTTTATGTATTTTATGTATTTTTATGTATTTTTATGTATTTTTATGTATTTTTATGTATTTTTATGTATTTTTATGTATTTTTATGTATTTTTATGTATTTTTATGTATTTTTATGTATTTTTATGTATTTTTATGTATTTTTATGTATTTTTATGTATTTTTATGTATTTTTATGTATTTTTATGTATTTTTATGTATTTTTATGTATTTTTATGTATTTTTATGTATTTTTATGTATTTTTATGTATTTTTATGTATTTTTATGTATTTTTATGTATTTTTATGTATTTTTATGTATTTTTATGTATTTTTATGTATTTTTATGTATTTTATGTAACAGACAGCAGCGATGGTGACACGCGCACTTTGCTGCGCACCCGTTTCTGGCTACTTGTGCCTATGCAGCTTTCTAGAGCATGGAAACTTTTGGTTGAGCTCCACTTACAAACAGCAGCGTATAATTCTATGTGTGCGAGGCAAAATAGCCCGCGCTTGATGGGAGGGATTGGGTTTGAATGTTGCAATGCCGAAGCTGCTCTCAGCATTCGTTTCATATTCTCGCAATGCAGACGCCGCTCTCAAAATTCTTGTCATATTCTCAACTAAAAGATTCCATGCTCTAGAAAGCTGCATAGGCACAAGTAGCCAGAAACGGGTGTGCAACAAAGTGCGCGTGTCACCATCATTGCAGCAAGTGTCCAGAAACAGGTTTACAACAAAGTGCGCGTGTCGCGAATTCTTTGTTTTACCCCCAGCGAAAAAGTGCCAAACGCGCCTAAAGAAGTTAACACTTCAGAAAACGCCAGAAGTAGCAGACAAAATATAACGATCGACACCTTCAATATAGAAGCAGTGGATGAGTTTGTATATCTAGGCACGATTATAACAAAAGGAAATGATACATCGGCCGAAATCAAAAGACGAATAGCACTGGCTAATAAATGCTATTTTAAGGAAGACAAAATTGGCACTAATAAGGCTTGTCCTACTATATGGTTCGTAAGTGTGAAACGCAGATGCAGTACTGAAAAACCCAGATGCAGTACTGGTAGAAAGATTTGAAAGGGGAATTCTTCGTTCGATCTACAAAGGAATATAGGTTGGTGGCGTTTGGAGGAGAAGATACAACTCAGAGTTATATGAAATCAGTAAGATTTCAAAAATTGTTAAAGTGATCAAAATAAACAGACCTCGATGGATTGGTCATGTCCAACGAGGTGGGGAACGGAATCCGACAAAGATAATGCTAGGGAAAGTACCGTCAGGAAAACGGAGACCAGGTGGTCAAAGATACATAGATGACGTCGAGGATGACTTGAGACAGTTGGATATAAGAAACTGGAAAAGTCTGGCCAGGGATCGAGAATCATGGAGGCGAATGCTGAAGGAAGCTAAGGCCAACAATAGGCTGTGGAGCTTCTGATGATGACTAGCTGATTGACCAGTAGATAGACCGAGTACGGGAAAGAACGCAATACCAGTAGATGCAGGTGTGATCTTAAGAAACCATAACTGAGGTAACTTGTACATTTAATTCGACTAAGCGAAAGTAGAATGTCAAAGAGATCTTTGAAGGGAGTTCTGTAAATAACCGCCTCCTAGGGCGACCAGAAGCACTCTGTTGGAAAACTTAAGAAAGGACCTGGCAAGATGCTCCCTAGCAAGAATAGATAGAAGTCACAAGGCCCGTGTGTTGGGGTGCCATCCGATAAAGATGAATGAAAATTTTAGTAAAATTAACATTAAAAATTTTAGCTTCTAATACTAAAAATGTCGTTCTAAAAAATTGAAAGCGTTTTATTCTTGTTGAACGCTAAGCGAAATCAAAAAGCCACGAATATATTGAAAAGGAACAAACTAAAAACAAAACAACTTTGATTGTTACTCGTATTAAGTTTTTATTAAAAATTAACTTAAAAATTAAACTTAGCAGACTAGTTAGGATCTTACTTTTACTTACAAGGAAATTTTTTTTTAGAGCTTATCGGTTACAAAATAAAGCAAAACTCCGGAAGTCCTGTCCTAAAAATTCGTTAATAAAACGCGATGACGACATCTCATCGACAGGAGATCACAATATGTTCATTTTTTCATTAATTTAAATAAATTTTTAGAAATGTTAAAAAAAAATATATAAATTTTTAATATTTTCATCAATTTTACTTTTTATACACATCCAAAATCATAAAAATTTTCGAATCGAATTGGTTAAAGAGGAGAATTTCAATTTTTCTACAATTTTTGAAACCTGCCATCCTCAGGTTTGAGTATTTCTTTTTGTTTTAGTCTAGCATAAGATTTAAGTTAAGAAAGCAATCATCAATGGCAGTCGTTAGAATTTCATAATTATTTTTTTGTTTTGTCTTATCTTCATTTATCGGCAGTTACAGGAGAATTTTTGATAGTGCCGCTAAAATGGTGGCAAGGAATGTAGTTGATATCGTTGATGATGAGCCGCTTGTTGAAGAGAATTTAATAAGCGTTGCTTCTTCAACCACAGTTGCTGAATCATTCTGTGGCTGATCTAGCATTTTCACACTATCTATGGCACTACCTCGACTGTTGCGTGCTAGCTTTTGGTTAGCAATTTTCAGTTGTCGTAATTTTTCTTCCAGTTCAAGAATTTCGTCTAAAAATAATTTATAATATCAAAACTATTAACGAAAATATTTATCACCACTTACTTCTATTCACACCTTCAGTATCACTGACCCTGATAAAAGTAGCCATAGATATCTCATAAATTTTGTTTGGATCTGTAGTATGGGTAACTTCACGCTTCCTTCTTCCATATCCAATTTGACCGTTGCTACATGGTGTTCCTTGGCATTTATCTAAGCACACATTAACTGTGGCACGGAATTGGACATAGGTGGATTCTGGGAACTTGAAGGCTCTGAATTTCGCACTCAAAAAGTCTCCATCGACTGTGTTGAAGTTTTCAAACAAATAGGCATCAACTGAGCACCTGCAATAAATAAAAGTGTCAATGGAAATACAATAGAACATAAAAACTATCCATTTGCTCACCCATTGAATATAATAGTTTCTTCCTGAGCTTTTGTATCTGTTACTTGCATGTAAGTAACTCCTAATCCATACACAGGTGCTGAAGCCTTATCCAAAAATATTTCCATGGTAAGCGGAGTTCCAGGACTTACATTCAATTCGCCGGTTACCAACTCGCCTCCTTGTCGAACTCCGACTCCCAAAATTGGTTCTGGCGCATGCTCAGTTAGAGATAGGGTGATGTCCAAATCCCTAAAATGAATTTATTTGAATTTAGCTTGAAACAATTTATTTTTGTGTGAAATGTGGACGAATACCACACTGATAAATTTTAGATTATTTTTTGATATAGATTATTTTCTGACAGGAGAAACAAGCATTATTGCATTGGAGTGGTCCCCCTTTCCTATGGTTAGTAACGATACTGCTAAAGTTAGATTGAAGTGGAGTGATAGAATGGTGTCAGGAATGCTTCCAAAGGTGATCAATGGATTCATGGAAGTATGCCTAATCAGTGTTAGTAACCGGGCAATAAACTGGTGCCTGGTAATTAACCCAGGCAAAATTGAGCTAATACTATTCACATTGAAAATTTCCACGTATAATCTCCGCAGGTTGGATGGGCGAACATACCCTCACTGTATCCTCAAGGATGAAATTTGTGGGTCTCATCTTGGACTCAGACCTCATCTGGAAATCGATTATCTAGGAAACGGGAAGGATAGCTTGCATAAGTTTCTAGGTCTTTAAAAAGACTGTCGGCAAGAGATAGAGCCTCAAGCCAAAAATGGTGACTGTAGATATAAGGTTGTTCGTGCGTCGTTCAATATTCAAGTTTGGATGTTCGGAAAGATGTACTATTGGAATTTTGATATAGTGCGTTTGCATGACAGCTTGAAGCTTACTTTTTGTATGTGGCAGTGCTAAGCTCCGGAGTCACTCTTTGTTCCACCAGTCCATCATGTAGTTTGTCACGTCATGGCGCAATGTCTAGCAGTTAGTACGTGCAGGGGGGGTTATGAAGGTATGGGGTTAGGAAGGAGTTTGGAAATACTGACAGAGATTAGTGCACAGTCGAGTTGTTCTATTGATAACCGAATTGCTATCTTGTTGAGTGCGTGAACGGACAGCCTGAAGTGGTGAGAGTGAGATGAGTGGGCTATTCTTGTGTTGCGGGTATAAGATTGCCGTGGAGGCAGGAGAGCGTTTATGGAACAGTCTCTATGATAGCAGCGGTAAAATTTTGTCAGTGCTGTTAAATTCCAACGGCGGCTCAAGAGGTCGATGGTGAAGCAGGTGGTGTCGTCATCAGTTAATTTAAGTGGCCTTTTTTGCGCCTTATCTAACCATGCCAAGGTGGTTATCATAGCACCGCCCCAAACGAGGGAGTTGGATTTATAAATAACAGCAAGGGCTGATGACTGGAGGAGGAACTTGCACCTCTTAAGAACCCCAAGCACTTCGCTGCTTGTGTGGCGATTTGGAATAGGCGGTCATTCCATCGCAATGTCGTTATTAATAAGTTGGACATTAGTTCGCGGTCATCAAGAAAGGATCTGGCATGTTCCTGTCTTGTATCGAAGCTGTAGGAGTAACGTAGGGTACGGCCGTCAGCGAAGCTGAGAAGTGGATTGGAGGGGATTGAAAGCAGGTCATTTATAAAGATAAGAAATAAGGCAGGTGATAAAATTTACCCATGGGGACCCCCGCAGAGATAGGGTGAGATTCAGATTTGACGGCATCCAATACTACCTTGATTGAACGGCCGGAAAGGAAACTCTCAACCCACTTATACAGAAGTGAGTCAATTCCAATAGCTTGGAGTTTATCTAACAGGGCTGTGTGCATACTCTATCAAAACCCTTGGAGATATCCCAAGCAACCAGACTACATTCACCACTAAAAGATCGCCAGCGGATCTAATTTTGTCAGAAGCCGTATTGGTTGTCGCTTCGGCTTCGGGTTTGACTTTCCTGATGGTGGCTTTACAGGATTTCTTAGTTGTATGAACTTTAAACGGAGGGATTCAGTCGGGAAACTCTTGTACGTTCGGAAGGCGGCTTTTTTGTTTCTGATTGCGTTCATACACTCCCGATTTAACCATCTGTTAGGCCTAGGCTTCTCAGATTTTGTGTAGAAGGAAGAATTTGAATGAGGAAATGCATTCCAACCTGTATGATCCTGGTGATACGGATAGCGGCAGAGTTGGCGTTTTTGGTTCGGAAACACTGGCCCCAGTAAGTGGTTTGGAAAGAATGAATAAGCCCCTGCCGATTGGCCTTCTCATAATGCCATACAGTTCTTCTAACTGGTTTGGGAGAGGTGGGAAATTTGAATGGAAAGCTTGCGCTGAATAAGCAGGGGTCCGAATTGCCGAGACCCCCATTCGACGGAGTACCGCGCTGGATGAGAAGTAGGAAAAAGATCAAGGACATAGGTTCCTTGATCGGCAACATCAGGGACTCTCGCGGGATGATCCACAATTTGATGTAAATTATTGGTGTCTGCAAAGAGCTCGACGTCCTTGCCAGAAACACTGGTGCCAATTGAGACGGATCTAATATAGAGTGCAATGTCGAACACCAGCTCTAGTCGGAAGGAAGGAGCTGCCACAACCAGCCGCGATATTTTTATTCCACTCGCTGGAGTGTTATACCTCCTGAAAGGAGTTGAATCTCATCAACCAACCGATGACATGCGTTTGGTGGAACGGGAAAGGGCTAGGGATGGCTATGGCAGGAGGAATCAGGAATGAAGGAAGAAGAAAGAAGAAAAATGGGAAAGGCGAAGGACCAAAGTACTGTCGAGATTCGAACCCGGAACCCCTGGGATGGCAGTCAGGCGCCTTACCAGACCTTTCGTTACCTTTGCAACAGCTGAAGTTCGGCATATATGACAAAGCAGTCTAATAGACGATACTAAGGCAGAAAATCACAAATGGATATGCTGAGTTTCTGTATTAGCAGAGTGCAATGTCGGAGAGCCGAGCAGAAGCCGAGAATGTGAGCAAACCCTGTTTCAATGAGAAAAGAATCGATTGGGGCAGAGCGAAACCCACTAGTAATAGATCTTAACGCATTGTTGATAGAGGTTGAAGTGGGCGGAAATTGTTTGAGTGCTGTTGAGTGAGTAAGGGGAAATCAAAAATGATAGAGGTTAACGCAAAAGTTGCTGTGAATGCACGTTTCGACTTTTTTTTAGCGACGGACTGATAATTTATAAACAATGAAGAAAAAAACATACTGTCAGTCCAGTGATGATATGTACGAATGAATGGATACAGATTTAAAAGAAGAAAAAAAAAACAAGATCAATTGCAACACTCTGGAACTAGCGCAAAGTTGACAACACCACAACGAGAATGCTCAACTCAAGGGATTGAAATTTGCACTGCTCAATTCAAGGGATTGAAATTTGTATGAAACTTTAGGAATGAATGAAAGTTTGTAATACATTAAGCATTTCCATATGAAATATCAAACTATACACCTCAAACTACATCAGTATTATGAAATGAGTAATGACAACCACGCCTTGATTTGGGTCCGCTGAAATAAAAACACTTTTCAATAGTCTAAAAAAATGACTCCACTTTCAACTGCATAAGAAGAACTAAGCCAAAAGCCACAATTCACTACACATCTTTAAATTCCAAAACGTTTGAACTTCATTTCATTAAGAACACAAATTCATTCAAAGCACCCAACCGCATCCTTCTCCATAACGATACACAAAACATTAAGTAAGATATTATTCAATATCGGTACTTACTCGGGTTCTTGAAAGCCAACGGGCAGAACATCACGTCGGACAACATCGTGAGTGTGGTTCATCACATTATAGACTGGCCCAGTTGTTACACACTTCACGCTTACGATCTCCTTGCTGCTCTCCTCCTCGATTATGATTTTATGATAATACACCTTCTTGCCCTGCAATTAAAGATAGCCACGATCAGTTCAATATCCGCCAATCCAAATCCCAATCCGAAAAACCACCCACCGTCAGCTTATTTATCATTCTGGTAACACCGCACTCGTAGAAGTCCTTCAAAGACAGCCTGAACTCGGCTAGCGTCTCATTGATGGTTGGCTGGCATCGCACTTCTGGATATCCCTTCAGACCTTCCAGGTAGATCTGGGTGCCACTTGCTTTGCCGGCAGGGATTCCGATATCTACACGCATCAGGTCTTCGGTGCAATGAACTTTGTGTGAACCTGGAATTACAAAACAGAAAAAAAATCAATTACCACAACGCGGTTATATGTATGTGCATTACGTATGCGTTAGTCAAGCTAACAAGAGGCTAGATCTCATGGGTATATGATAACAGTCGTGATCTGGCGTCTACGTTTCTAGTTCAGTGTTGCACACTCGAGCGGGCTCTGCTGGCACAGATTTAAAATTCAGATCCAGAGCTTCAGATACAGCTCTCTCTAATCTCTGAGGCCCGAGGTATCTTTCTTTCGAGGAGAACCAATGAACCTGCCGAGGGTCGCAAGCAAACTCAAGATGATTAATCAGCGCCAGGCAGACAGCTAGACGTCTTGAGTCGCACCATCAATCTGCCCGAGGAGAACGCGCAGCATCAGCTACGCCATTGATTTAATTAGTGAGAATCTCGGTTCCACGGTACTTGCCTCTAGAATACCTAAAAAATCCAGAATCCAATCGTCTAGAAAAGCTTAGACTAACAATTATTTTGTCAACAGCTTTATTTCGCCATTTTCTGAACCATGAAAATCGGCTGATGACAACGATGAATGACGCCGCCACAGAAGACGCATGAGGCACAGTAACTGGGGAATGACGGAGTCTTCCTCGTCTGATGGTCACCAGGAAGAACGGGATTGATGGTCATCCATCGAGTTTTGCATACGTCATTTTGTCATTGCTGACCGAATTATCGCCGATGGCGTTCTTCTGGCCTGCTTTGTTTCTTCTGTTTCAATGATTTTCGGATACACTTTGTGAACAGAAAATGACAGGCCAATTTCCAGCCCCGCTAATTATAATTTCATGGCTGCTTACCTTTGCGGTAAATTGAATGTACGCCCAATGTAAATCGATGGTTTCAATAAAGTGGATTATATCGTTATGACAGAGATAAAGGAGTTTCATTAATGTCGAGTAATGATGCTCGGTGATGAGCACACGTTTTCCGGTACATAAGGTACCAGTTTGGGTACAGTTACAGGATTACTGCTGGGTTCGTGTGTGGTGATCTAAATACAGTGTTTTTTTTCTTTCGCTTATTTGTTCGTTCTTTTGGAGATTAAAAGACAAGCTGGTTCTTATCTAACTGGCAATTTTCAATTAATAAATCTTTGACAGTTAAATCCGACAGGTGATGTTAGGAAATTGGGTCAGTAGTGAGTACTTAATAACTGGAACATCGTTTGAAGTTTTTTAATTGCGTTTACGAATGTAATTAAAGATGGAACTAGTTTAGTGGAATTCTATAACTGATACCTATAATAAGTACGGAAACTGCATTATCGGCGGAAATGGGTTTTAACAGGTGTATAATTTAAATATTTGTTATTTCTACAACTATTCTCTGAGGTCTGCTTTTAAACAAAATAAAACTTTTCAATTAATACTTTTAAAATGCGAATTTGGGCATCAAAAAATTGTGTATGACGAGGAAAATCGGCAATTATCTGGAATCTGGCCTGGTTGCTCTGGATATCTCCAAGGCTTTTGTCAGAGTATGGCACCCTACTCAGTTGGCTAAGCCCCCTGTGCTGAAAGTCGAGTCGCCTTTCGTGACAACTCGTTTGAGATGAAAAAAGTGACGTGTCAGTCGAATTACAACTTTCGGCCTAGAGTTGAAATGCAAAGTTGAGTTTAGGCCCGTATACTGAAAGTCGTGATTCGTCTGAAACGTCACTTTCTTCAACTCAGACGACTTGTCGTATCGTGACGACTCGACTATCAGCAAAGGGGCCTAAACTCAAAGCTATTGGTATTGACTCTGTTCTCAACAACTGGATTTCCATCTTCTTCTTTGATCCCTTAGCTGGCGGTCCGAGCGGGACGTTCCCGCAACGGATAAGCTGCTGTCGGTGCCGTAGGGTCTCGAATTCTATTCACGATTCGTTTCCATTCTTGCCCGTTTTTGGTGAAGTCTCGAGGCTCGGTAACTGCTAATCGTTGATTCTTTAGGTCACCCTCGATATTCTTTAGCCAGGTTTTCTTCGGTGTCGATCACTGGATTCTCAAGCCTGCGGGACGGTCTGCCTGAGAAGTTTACGCAGCAAGCGGTTATCATCCATTCGGCAAACATGTCCAAACCACCGTAGTCGACGTTTTTGCATTTCTTCTTCGATCAGTGATAGCTGATCGCATCTCTGTCTTTCTGTTTCGCTTCGACGGCGATCATGGACACGGAAGATCTGCCTTGAGCATCGCACTTGGAGGTCGAGCTTCTTAACGCCCAGTCTGACCAGTTTCCACTTTTCAGATCCATAAAGAAGAATCGGAAGGATCAACGTTCGGTAAAGGCATACTTTTGTTTTGATCGGAAGCTGTTCAATTTTGGTTCGATCGAAATGAACACTGGCCCTCGATCCGTCCGTTGTGAGCACCTTGGTCTTTTCCGCATTGATTTTTAGCCTGTATGACTGGGCGATGCGGTAAATGTTGTATAAAATGTCCGTTGCTTCGGCATCCGTGTCGGCGAAGACGAACATTAAGTCGGTTACGAAGTTGTTGTCGTCGTATCGAATTCCGCGACGTCCATCGAATGCTTCACGCATAGTCACGTGGAACACAACCTTGAAGAGAAGTGGCGAAACGACGTCTCCCTGTCGGACACCCGTTTGAATCGGGAACTCCTCGGATAAGTCGCTTCGAATACGAACGCTGCTGGTTGAGCCATCGTACGACGGTTGGATAAGCTGGATGATTTTCAAAGGCACCTGTTCGGTTTCCAAAGCTCTCCACAAGCTGTTCCAATCAATGCAATCGAAAATAGATTTGAAATCTATGAAAATGACGACAGTTTGTTTGCCGCAACGAATTCTTTCTTCCATCCTTGATGTGGCCTAAATCCAGCTTGTTCTTTCCGGCTCGTTTGCTCTCGATGTTTCTGTAGCCTCGATTGTACGATTTTCGTAAATACTTTGCCGAAGATCGAAAGGAAACTAATATCGCGATAATTCGTGCATATCCGACTGTCGCCTTTTTTCAAAATTGGAACAACGACCGCTTTCGTCCGCACCGACGGGACACGATCCGAATTCCAAATGTGTGTTATGCGAACAGGAAGCCGTTGTGATAAGACATCACCTCCGGCTTCGATCTTCTTTGCGGTTACTTGGTCTATTCCCGGCGCTTTTCCATTTCTCAACAATTTTATTGCCGTCTTCACCTCGATAATTGTTGGTTCGGTATCGAGAAACTGGTTCGTCGACTGTTTGATAATCGGATTTAGGGCTTCCTATCTAGCCGTTTAGTCAAGGTAGTATTGGATGGCGTCGAATGCAACCCTCACACCATCTCTGCAAGTGTGTCCCAGGGATCACCAGCTCTCTTCATAGTTTTTCTAAATAATCCGCTCTCAATCCCCTCCAATTCACTCCACAGCTTTGATGACGATGGTACTCTACGTTACTCCTATGGCTTCGCTAATGTAACACAACCACGCGCTAGACCTTGCCGGCATCATCGCCAACTCTTGCCCAATCCAATCAACAGGGACATCGGACTAGGCCCAAGTACTGTCTCATCTCCAATAAAATTGCACCGAACCTCCTTCTAATTCAGTGGGCAATACAAAAAAACTAAACGGGCAAACGCCTTTAAATATTCTGGGCAAAATATTACCTGAAGTTCTGTGCTGGAACACCTACATATTCCAAATTGCTAAGCATGCAACTCAGTGCCTGGGATTCCTCAAAAGATGCAAATTCCTTATTACATTCGTCCCCGCCTCGAATACAAATCGTATATCTGGGTCGGGGCACCAAGACCATTTTAGCTTGGCTGGACAAGATCCGAAACCGCGCTCTCAAATTTATTGGCGATAGCGCCATTTGCTCTTAAATTGATTCATTAGGCCACCGTAGGAATGTAGCAGCTCTTGCAAACTTTTATCGCTTTTACCGCAATGACTTCTTCTTCTTCTTTAACGGCTCTACAACCGGGATCCGGTCCTGGCCTCTCACAACTGTTCTCCCCACGGGTTCCGATTCTGAGCCGATGTCATCCAGTTCGGCATCCCAAAGCTCTAAGGGTCCTGGTCTACGCCATCCTTTCCCTTGCTGTCACACCCCATAGGTCTTACCGCAAAGCCGTTTTACCACAATAACTGCTCCATTGAAATAAGTAACCTCATGTCTCCACTGCAACATTTCTTCCGCAACACAAGACTTGCCCGCTCGGCTCACCCTCACAGTCTACATCCCTTATCTTTGCGCATACTTCGATTTAGAAAGTCGTTTATAACAAGAACAACTCGTTTGAGGAACAACCTTTCGAAGTCAGTATTCCCGAACTCATACAACACCCAAGTCCAAGAGTTCAAACGTAAGGGGGGTCATCGCCATTTCTTCCAACACTCCCCCTAACCTATCCTATCCTTCTCTCCATCCTTCGAGCTAAGCTTACTCTTGGACATTGCACTATGACTTATACGACATGACGAACTAGTAGTACAAAGTGTGACATCTGAGCTTAGACTATCGCATAAAAAAATAATAAAAGGTGCCACTCAGCTGACCGGTTTTCGTTCGATCAAGCAGCATTGGACGTACTTAGTTGGGGAGCGCTTGGGTCGATTACGAATATACAGTCATATCTGTAACAGAGCCGTGCACGTTTTTAGATTTTCGTGCATACCCGTGTGTGTGCTAGTTGCGTGAACGTGCATGTTTTTAAGAAAATTGTCCATCTAAATTATTTTTACTCTGGTTTCTAGGAGAAAATTCTAACATTGTACTGGAAAAGTATATGACATTGTACTGCCTCAAAAGAAAAAGGAAGCACCTCTTACAAACTCATTTTATAATCGGGTCTTACCTAACACTAATTAATTGTTTGCATTTATTCGAATTTTCAAAAATAAAACACAAAAATCTAATTATCACATAACCTTGGAGGCTGATTTAAATCTGCATTTCGTGAAATAACACCGCAAAAACACAAACATTTGTCAAAGAACGTCCATTTTCATAATAAGTTTACGCGTCATTGCAACGTCAACCTGTCCATGGCTCAAATTGTACTACGTCTACTGAAACAAAATGGCTTACATATGTCATTTGGAGAAACGTCACATTATGCAGTGCTGAAATCTAGACGTTTCATTTGGATGACCCTTGATTTAACTAATATATCTGATGTGTACTCATCACCATTAAGGAACAATGAATCGCTTCGACTTACTTATGCTACCATGACCACGCGACCGCTCAACAACACTCGGGGGAAGGCTGAATTCTTTGAATTATTGCAGTTTAATGGAAATGGTTGATTTTCGCCTTTTCTAAACCTGGGAACTTCTCAATTTCAAAAATGGCCACAGTGCAAAATCTCAATAATGGCTACAACTTCAGACTTAATTAAAAAAAGCGAGAAAAAAATTATGCGGAAGAGATCATTTTAAAATACAACTTCATTATAAAGTTTTTAATCACCAGCACCCAAAGCTCCCACGTTTTTCACATTGCCAACGAGATTACATGAGACACAACAGCAGAATACCGGCCATTTATCAAGGTAGAACAGTCGATGTGAAGCCTCCGGTTCTTGTGCGCCAACTCGACGGACGTCTGGGATTGTTTACACAAAAGTTAGCTAAAACGAAATTCTTGGCCACATACCACACCATGCGCATGCGTAGTTAGCTTAACTGAAGACATATACCTGGCTTGGAAATTCTGCGTACCCGGGGCGCGTTGTCCGTGCCCGCAAAGTCATATGATGATCATCCGCACCTCACGGCCGTCCATTGACCGGTCACAGCAACTTTTCAATTCGGAGTTGCGAGGAAGTCATGACAGCTATTGCCTTCGCAACCGGCAGGCCACTTTGGCCACATGGCGTTTTCTTATGAACAAGAGCTCAAAACTGATCGCTATCTGGCGCACTAGAGTTTATGCAAATTTATTAGGGTCTCACTTCTTACCTTAAGACGTTTCCTTTGCGTTCTACACACAGCACAACGTTTCTACCAGAGGATGACAGTGCGTGTGGGTTAGTCGGGACGACACAGAGATTATCCGGCGTCCTGTGATTTTGAGGGCTTATTTCGCTATTACCTGGCACGTGCTCTCACGCCTGACAGACGTTTTCTTTGGGCAACACTTATATAGCCCAAGGTACGTGACTTGTAAGGCTGTCATCAAATAATCGTGAGCTGGCAAAAGTGAATATTTTGTTTGGAAATTGGAAAAAAAAAATTCAGTTGCACAAAACAATTTTGAAATTGGTTAAACGTGACTGTCTCCTTCTGTGGTAATTTGCAATTTAAAGGCCTCGGTCCAGTGTTGGGAGTTACTCCATGTTACAAAAAAAACTCTCCAGAAAGATCAGCAAGAAATCTCACCGACTCCATCCAAGCATAAAAACTTTTTTATTGCGTAGTTTCACCTCTTCCAAAGTGCCCACATATGATTAGTGATCACCTTAACAATCGAGCATCAAGCGATCATGTGGCAAAATGGCCAGGGCGCTTTTCTAACGTGCATTCGGAATCGCTCTAAAATTGCGAACGTCCACAAATCACTAGCAATATATTATGTTCTAAATCAGGCGTTGAATCTACATCTTCCAGCATGCCTCTGGGCATACGAGGCCTGGACCACTTGGCCGATCATGTGAGCACACCGCTCACTGGCTATCATCAATAACGACGAGAGAATTTTGCATAAGAATGAGATGATGGCCGGGCACTTGACTGGATGCTGGATGGGGCCCTGTTGCATGACTTGAGAAATGTTTTCATCGGCCTCGGCTCAACTCGGATCAAAATTGCATAATCACACGTCGGCCAGAAATAGTTCTTCGATTAGGTTCACTTCCACTGCTTGCCCTTTGCGCATTTTGTTGTCTTGTTGGTTGTTTTATTGTTACTCAAGTTCTTATATGATTACATCTTCCTTGTGGATATGTTTCTGCATTTAAGAATGATTATTGGCGATCCTATTACAATTTGTTGCTGGTGATCGTGCCAGTGTAGCGAGTGACCTATGATAATATCTCATTATCCAAATTACTAAGGGAATCGTTACTAATGAATCTCAAATGATCTCAAGAAAGACTTGTTTATGAGAGCTCCTTTCATCACTTTAATGAAGATCGTAATCACATTTTGATCATTTGCTTTTGTTGCTTGAGTTCTTTACCTAAGATCATTCTTTAATCAAACTTAAGACAAGAATTTTCGTATTCGCCAAGCTGTTCAAAAGTTTCTACCGACCGCAATAATGAGCTATTTGGCAGGACGTCTACCTGCCAAAGCCAATTTTAAAAGTGAAAACAATTAGAGATCTCGGTTGCAAAGATGAAGCAGAATTTGGTATATCACAAAATCGTTAAGATAAGTACTTCTTCAAGTGGTTGGCTAATCGTCGACAAAAAAGGAGATAGGGGTTGAAGCTAGGGGGTCAAATGGTAGCAATGGCCTCAGGGATCTTTGATGGTGCCGGTACATCAAAGAGATAAATTCTGGGTAACGCCACCTGCGATCTAAGGTCTTCACGATCTAAGATTTTCCGATATGCTACCGAATCCTATTCCACGAATCAACCTCCACGAAGATGTAGATTTTACATCGGGTGTCCCCTGGATGCTCTTGTCTACACAAGAGTAACAGACTGAGGAGGGTGAAAGGCGAGTGCTTCGCGCCTCAAAACGAAGCAAATACCGGACTGGTCCTCCAGGTTGGGGGTTGGGCGGCAGGCTGACAACCTCCCACCGTAAAAACCTACCCGTCACGAATCCTCAAGGCAGGCCTCGGACAGGACGGACTCAACGGCAACGGCTCAGGCAACGGAATATGGAATTCGATTTTGGAACATGGAACGTCAGGACGCTCAACAGAACGGGCGCTCTGCGTTCGCTTTTATTACTTCTCAAAAAATATAACATAAAGATCACAGCCCTTCAAGAAACAAAATGGACCCACAGTGGTATAATGGATCTAAAAACCCACACGGTACTCTCCAGCGGATCATCAAATGGAAGAAGAGAGTTCGGAGTAGCATTCATCATAGAGAAGGAAATGAAATCACTGATTCTGGACTTCAAACCAGTCAGCAATAGAATATGCACACTTCGCATTAAAACAAGGCTACATAACATCAGTCTTATAAACGTCCACGCGCCCACAGAAGAGAAAACGGATAAGGAGAAAGAGGGATTCTACCAAGAGCTAACAAACACCATTAGGTTAATACCGTCAAACGATATTAAAATGGTGCTTGGAGATATGAATGCCAAAGTAGGAAAAGAAGAGGAGTTCCTAGGAGTCATAGGAAAGCATAGCCTACACAACGTTACCAATAACAATGGTAGTCGATTGATTGATTTCGCAAGCTCAAACGCAATGGTAGTAAGTTCAACAGTGTTCCCGCACAAAGATATACATAAGATGACGTGGCAGTCACCAGACGGAGGAACTAATAATCAAATTGACCACGTCCTAATTGAAAGAAGAGGGGCCACGAGTATACTGGACGTAAGAACAATGAGAGGAGCGTGCTGTGGCTCGGACCACTATCTAGTCAAAGTGAAATTGAGAACCCGGATAGCAACTAAAACGCATAGAGTGCAAACTCAACCAAAATACGATATAGATAAGCTAAAACGGGAAGAAATAAGAGATGCCTACCAACATGCTGTCGTACAAAACTTGAGAGAGGTAGATGAGCAGCCCAGCATCAACGACAAATGGAAACAGGTCAAAAGCAGCATAAAGGGGGCAGCAGAAGAGGCACTAGGCTGGGCCCCCAGACAAACTAGAATTGATTGGTTTGACCAAAACTGTAGAACCGCAATTGAAGAAAGAAACCAGAGCCACCGAGAGTACATCGCAAGGCCAACAAGAGCAAGGATGGAAGTCTTCAAGGAAAAAAGAAAAATCGCAGACAAGCTGTGCAGAAAGAAGAAGAGGGAATATCTAAATAGGAAAATCTTACAGATACAGGAAGACTTCAATGAAGGGAGAATTAGACAAGCGTACAAAGGAACTCGCCAGATCACCAATCAGTTCCAGCCAAGAACGGACATCTGCAAGGACATAGATGGGAACTTGTTGGCAGATCCTGATAGGATAAAGGAAAGGTGGAGAGAGTATTTTCAGAACCTATTGAATCCTATCTCCATATCAAACGAGAATGCAGAGACAGAGGCATTTGTGATCCCCCAAGATAACATCTCAATAGAACCACCAACACTGGATGAGGTGCGGGAAGCTGTAAAAAGCCAGAACAGCAACAAATCGCCTGGCGCCGATGGAATAGCAGCTGAGCTGCTAAAGGAAGGAGGACCCCAACTATTACGAACATTACACGAACTCATATGCACCATCTGGGAGGAAGAAGTTATACCGGAGGACTGGAAGAAAGCGATTACATGTCCAATGTACAAGAAAGGAGATAAATTAAACTGCAAAAACTACAGAGGCATCTCCCTCCTCAGCACCAGCTACAAAATCTTCACAATCCTTGTGAAACAAAAACTGGAACCTATAGCGGAAAGCCTTATAGGAGAATATCAAGCTGGTTTTAGGACAAACAGTTCAACATCGGACCAACTGCTGACCTTAAGGCAAATTCTGGAGAAAACCTGGGAAAGGAATGTAGATGTATACCAGATATTTGTCGACTTTCAACAGGCATATGACTCAATAAACAGAGAGAGGCTATACGAGATCTTATCGGAAATAGGAGTCCCCTCAAAGTTGGTACAACTAATCAAATGCGCCACAAATAGCTCACTGGCGAAAGTAAGGATCCAAAATGGCTTAGGCTTAGACAAAGAGATGGACTGGCCCCCATGCTTTTCAACCTGGCCCTAGAATGGGTGATAAGGAAAACGTCAGTCCAGCGAAGTGCATCAATAGCTACCCAGTCGGTACAATTACTTGGATATGCGGATGACGTAAACATCGTGGGAAGGTCCTTTTTGGCAGCAAAAGAAGTCTATGTTGAATTAAAAGAGGCGGCAAAGGACATAGGCTTGAAGATTAACGAAGAAAAAACGAAGGTGATGCAACAATCCAGAGCAGGACGATTTAGAATGGGAAGAAATATAACCATCGACGAACATAACCTAGAAGTAGTCGATAAAACAGTCTACCTTGGGTCTACTATCACAAAAAGAAACGAAGAAAAAGAAGAAATAACCAGACGAATGCTACTGGCTAATAGAGCCTTTTATGCCCAAAAACAAATCCTGCACTCAAGATTTGTGCACAGGAAAACGAAACTCTCACTCTACAAAACAGTAATACGACCAGTACTGTGTTATGGTAGCGAGACTTGGACTATGACCCTGGACATAGAGGAACGAGTCAACAGGTTCGAGAGGAAAATTCTCAGATGCATAATAGGCCCAATCAGAGAGGATGGAATATGGCGAAGAAGATACAACAACGAGTTGTATGAAATTTTTGACGACCCACAACTCTCAACTTTAATAAAAATCAACAGATTGAGACTAGCCGGCCACGTGATCAGGATGGAGGACAATCGCATCCCAAAACGGCTTATGGCATCAGAAATTTCGGGAAGTAGGCCAGTAGGTAGACCCAGGAGGAAATGGATAGACTCTGTGACGGCTGACGCAGAGTCAATGCTCAACATCCGGAACTGGAGACATGCTGCAAGGGACCGTCAAACTTGGAGAAATGCCCTAGAGGAGGCCAAGGCTCGATTTGGGCTGTAGCGCCATTGGATGGATGGATGGTTGAAGCTACACATAATGCACTGGCTTTGCATAGCGACGACTATACCAGTGCGCTGCAGTGTGGCGTATCGCTCCTGAAAAAGAATATAACAAATCCAGACTAGACCAACTGAGACCAATGAACAATATTTTCGATTTACTACTACCTGATCTATACATTACAAAGCCTGTACTATGGGAGACAGGCAGCTGAGAAAAGAAGACGCATAGACGTATCAATGGGAATGGTAAAAGGACCATCTGGCGTCATTAATTCAGCTTTAACATAGTTTTCGATGACCTTATACATTTTCTCCTTTCTCTTGAAATCGATGGAGAAGGCTTTAGAGATGCATTTAGCGAGGATCTAACAGCGAATCCACTCCACTGATTGCAGGCCAGGTAAATTTACAAAGACTGCATATAATTCCAGAGAATTTTTATGCTACGGCCTTTACTTTCAAAGTTATAAGCAATTTAAATGCTAAAACTGGCCTTATTTGGGGAAATTGCAAGCAATTTTGACTTTAAAATTGTCACTTGGTTTTTTTCGACATAAGCTTAGGAAAAAGAGTAGGTACTAAAAAAGTACGAAATTAGCGCCAATTTTAGTATTAAAATTGCTTATAACTTCGAAAGTAAAGGCCGTAGCATAAAAATTGTTTGGACATTATTCATAGGAAACACTCCAAGCTTTCTTATTCTGGGAAAAAAAACATTAGTTGACTAAGAATATTTTGCAGAAAAAGGTGGTTGAAGGTGACATTTTTGTTAAAAAAAAACAAAAGTTTGGCTTTGACGACTCATAACTCTGGAAGTTGGTACTGTGGTACCGTCGCTTTTACAAGGTAGGTAGGTAGATAGGTGGGAGTATTCTGCGTACACTGATACCTTATTCATGAAAATAAGTGATGGCGTTACAAAAATACAGGGTTAATTAGTCATTTCGACCGAATAAAAAGAAATAGGATTATTAACACCTTAGCCACAGTTACGGGATATAACAACTATACAGAAATTCAATACTCATTATAACCGATAATCTGAGATACTTTTCTTTTGCGCCGGGCCTGGGGTAATTTTGTATGGGCTGTGACCCACCTCCTTACTTTACACTTTACCAACATCACGAATTTTTCAAACCTTGGATCAGCACTTTTTTTACGGGGAATTGTTTTGTAGGTCCTACTACAGTTTCAGGAAATTGCGGTTCATCCCCCCGAAAAATTTGTTCTTTTTGGTCAAGTCTCCGGAAAGCTTTAGAATTTCCAAATGAAGTCATTCGCTTCTCACTTTATCAACGACACTTCAACAAGCTCGAAGGAACGAAGTACGAAGGAAGTTTTTATTTGCTAACGTTTAGGAAAAACAAATTCTCTGGAAAAATCTTGTGGATTTACCACTATTATAGTTATTTGAACTAAATTCTCTCAGGATACTAGTCAATTTCCCACTAGTGCTAAACGTATTACTATTTTGTAAAAAGTCAGTTTCTACGTTAATCATACTGGAAAGTTTATCGTATGGACCGAATGGGTCAAAGCCACATCCCAACTAGTTTTGTGTGGAATAGATGTTTGAAAAATTGGCTGTATGAAAATAAACGTAGATGCATTGTGTGTGGGAAAGCATATGTCTATCAATATGGTCATAACTTTTACTTGCAATACACAATGGGAGGAGGGAATGAATCATGATGCATGTTAGATGAGAAATATTCAAAGCAGTATCCAAGAGCAATGGAGCGATATGGAAAATAATGGAGCGATATGGCAAAACTTTTTATTTGCTTTTCATAAAAGATATCCAAATGTGGATTATTTGGTAGGTCATCTCGAAAATGACCACCATTCACCACATTGATGGGTGCAGCGAGGCGCACCGGGTTCCAGCTTGTATGAGTATAAAATCGGACGTTTAAGGTGCTGGCCCATAGAACGCGATGGGCGCGCAAGATGCGTATCACATTTCAGTTAAAGTAAATGCTATTTAATGGACACAGTCCCAATGACTGCCGCGACATGCGCAAGTAAAGCTAAGATCGCTTAAAGTTAACCAATTTTCAACTTTTCCATGCGATAGCGGCATTTGACGTTTGTTTGCTGTATACATAATTTGAAATTTCATTCTTTCGTCAATCTAGTGTTCGAAATTCAAAAATACGAATTCGAAATACAAGTCATCTAAGGTTTAGACAAACTGAAAACATAAAATGAGCTGGAATGTCATACACGTGCAACGCCTTCATTGGGTCTGTCGAATGCTTCGCATCAGGGACTGTCACACGCATCTTGCGCACGCATCGTGTTAACGCGTTCTATGGGCCGGCACCTTTACTCTTTGAAACCAATTTTTGATTGCAAATTAACCTCTTGCCTCTCGAGTTATATTAGAGAAGTTGCCAAAAAACCTATTAAAACAGCAATAATTTATCTAAAATGAACCCACCAGAAGCATTCAAAAGACGACTATAAGACTATGAAGAAAACAAAAACATTTTAAAATAGCAACGATAAAGATTCTCTCAGGAAAAATTTTACTTTCAGATTCAAGTCGTTCAAGTCTTTTGGTTTTCTCCACCGAAAGTTAGACAAAGCGTTTATAATAATAGTAATAAGCAAAAGTCCTCAGACGACCCACACCTTGCATGCCTTGGCATTAATTACCTGTGGCTCAACGTGTGCTGTCTAAGCATCTCAAGCTTTATACTTTCCTTAATTGCTATCAACACAAACGTTTTATGACTGTCGCCTCCGCTGTAGACTGTGAATGTTATTTTTTGCTCGTTGTGCTCAGTGCCATTAAATACTGAAGCACGTAAATTAGCCTTTTATCGCTGGGAATGCATCACCTGTGCTGGTGTATAATTGTGTTATTTTAACTACTTAACTTTTTTTTTAATTTGTTTTAAAGCTCGACCAAGACGCGTGAATCCTAGTGAGGTTACAAACATTTTATTACAGCCTTGTCAGGGCTGAAGTGAGAATGAATTTAAGATCGGGAAAATCACAAATTCCGGCCCATTTCAATATAAGTTTTAACAATCAAGTAAAGTTATTTTTTGCTTTCAAAATTTATTATTTTTTCTTTAATAATGGCAACGCTTTTCATCAATATCTGAGGTAAATCAAAGTCAATAAAAATTACTAGTTTATAGGGACAGCGCCGGCCCTAGGGTAGAGCGAGTGGAGCGGTCGCTCTAGGCGCCAGGTGGGAAGGGGCACCAAAATAAATACGAAAAACAATTTTGAACGATAAAAAAAAGTTTGACAGCATTTTTACAGCCAGCCAGGTTTATGTGCTCATCAATGTGGCTCGAATACGTTGACAGAGTTGAATCCAAGACTACATCCTACCCGAGGTGCCCCTGCCTGTCAATGGAACAGGCGTAATACTGTGGATTTGGAGTTAACAAACTCGATTAAAATTGCAGTCCCAATGTGCAAACAATTATACTGAAGGATCAATATAGATACCTTTAAAAAACTTTCGAGGATGGATCACCTCTTAATGATCCAAAAATTTCTGGAGCTTCCATAGCCCAACAGGACGACCAACAAAGTCAGTTGGATATTTCTGATCCAATGAGGCAAAGTGCCGAGTGTTGCCACAGTGAAGGGAATTTTCGGGATCCTTCTTCAATGAGGGCAGTCAGAACCCGCAAACCGCAGTGATGTACACTGAGATCACTCATTCATTAGAAGATGATCTCCTTAGAAGCCCGCCTGTGGAAGTGCGGACATTGAAGAGGCGACGCGAAAAAACGTTCTCTTTGAGAAGGCGAGTGGCGCAGCCCGAAAACATTTTAGACGATTTTTGGTAGCTGGCTACTCCGGGCTCTGCGTAGCCCCTGCCGACCTTCTACCAAGTGGCAGAAAGTGTCAGAAAAAACTTGCTTGCAACTGACTATCTGGAGACTATCCTGACCACGGAACAACTGGATACTGTGCAAGGGAGTCTTCTGGAGGCGATTGCAGAGTTGGGATAGCCCAGGTTCTTAGGTGTTACTGCGCGTCCGCGGTAGTTGGCCATTACCTGTACGGACTCGGCCCGGGCATGTGACTGAGTGGTAAAGTGAAGAAGCAAGCCTGGTGTGTTCGGGAATTTCCCGGCGGCAACAGAAGACCTCATTGAAATTATGTTGAGATGGATAAGGGTCCAAAACAGGATCCTAGGGATGCAGGAGTCAAGAGTACTCCCCAAAGCTCACCGTCCACCATTCACTGAGATGATATCCTCTGGGAACGAGAGGTCTGTTGACGAGCTGAGGCGGATGGGAGGCCAAATTGGCTAGTAATTCGATTGGGCACAGCTTAGTTTCAAGATGGCATAAAAGCCCATGACCAAAACTGTTCCCAGCTAAATTTGCATCGTCCCCTCAGCAACCGCCAACTGCTCCGGGAATGGAAGACTTAAGTTGCTTGAATGCCAAGATCGTAACCATTGCATTTTTTGGGTTGCTCGAAGGGGTAGCCTGCATTAACGAGTAGGTGACTCTCACCATCATCAAACCTAACCCTAAAATCACCACCGAAATCCTTAGCGGGCAACCCCAACCCAAACGGGCTCGCAAAAGGGGGTGGGACATAATCCCCTAAGGATATGAGCACTGCTTGTTCAGATAAACCGGTTCAGATAAACTGGGACAACCGGAAAAACAACTTATGTGATTTTAAAGGGCGCCCAAATATCATCTCGCTCTATCCTGAACAAGTGCTAGGGCCGCCTCTGTATAGGGCAGCTATTGTAACCGGTCCGAAAATCGTAATTTTCAACTTATTTTCATTTTTCAAGATTCTAATATAATTTTAAGCATAGTTATGAGAAGAACTATGCGTGCACGATATTGCGCGAACCACGTATTAACGAAAAAATTTCATACAATTCGGTTGAGCCGTTTTTTTTTAAGTAAAACTTCTTTAGGGACGTTTGCTTAAAAAAATTTACATGAGAGTGAATCAATTTCATTCGCATAACGCTCTCACACATGAAAAATCGTCAGAGCTTTCGTATAACGATGAGAAATGGGGCGGACGAAGAGACAAGAGACGAAGAAACTCGGGGCTGTGTGTGCAACAGTTAAAATACACTCTGCCTTACTGCATAAATTTTCTGGCATGTTAGCTACGTTGTCGCCCAGACTTTGCTTTATCTCATTATAGGAATACAAATTCACCATTATGTAGAGGTGAATTATTTGAGATTTTTCTTGTGGTTTGGTCACTGGCCGGGCTTATGCCGCGGACACTTTGGAGTTGACTGACATGTTGGAAGCGGCATATACGGCAAGAATTTTCGGCGCAGCCTGAGCAAGTGGATCTGCTTTTTGGCGTGGCCAAACATGTAGCACTGCCGGGAAGGTTACGGTATAAACACTTGAGACTTTCTTAAAATGCCAAACGATGAAAACAAATATGAAAAAAATGAAAGAAGAAATGAACAATATGTATATCTTTCTTACGTTTATTTTGTTAATGTCTCCAATATAAAATACTTTTTGCACGCTTCAATTGATAAAACCGAAGCTGTTAAAACCGTATGTGGTTTGGGTGCTTAGAATACCAAAAGGGAGTGGTGAACTAAATGTGTGAGGTGCTGTTGTTTTAAATTGGCACCCACTTCCCCTTTGGTGAGATGTGCTGCACCTTTCCCCTTTTTAAATCGACGAATCGTTTATGTCAAAACATTACACTGTTGTGAAAATCGTTCCTGATATGTTTTTGGGTCGCTGATTACGAAAATCGGGGTCCCACAGTCTTAAAATATGCATGTCACCTTTAAATATGCTTAAAAACTCCCCTTTTTAAGGATTTTCGCGATAATTTTAATTATAATCAAAAACAATCCAATAAAATACATTTTTTGCAATATTTATATTCAAAAGTGGTTGATTTATAACAAAGCAAATTTTATGATAAGGGATAATAGTAAAGGGCTGAAACTATCCCTACATCGTCTGAAAATATAAAGGTTTGAAAAAAATGTTTTTTCAACTTTATGCTTCAAATTCGGTTTAATCAGCTAAAATAAATTATGTTCAACTACGCCTAGAAAGAAAAATTTGAAAAAAGGTTGATTGTTTTTTGCATTTCTTTTTGCTCCCTTTAAAATTAATTGGCTCCCTAAAAGATTGTATGGGACGAAGAAATCAGGTAATTGGCTAGGTGGCAAATACCATACTCAAGTAGACTGGCTCTCGTTCGCGTAGGTAAAGCTTCATTGGATGTGGTTGGCGGACTGCTTGGTAAAACAATACTTGGGTTTGGAATAGTCTATGCCGATGCGGATGTAATTATTAATGATCATGAATTTAGCGGAAGCGGAGCAAGCATACAGCATACCAAGCGTACATGTGTTCAATTCGTTGATAAATAATATAGAAGTGTGTGTATTCAAATGCGACCTGACGGAATGTTGCATGAATGGAATGCATGCCACGCAAAGGTGGGACTACTTTTAACTTTTTCTGTAATGCCGCATTCGAAATAGCACACACAAGTATGCACAACAAACACATGCACCTTGCATGCACTCGTTACTTAGATTTTCGGGCTATGTGTGAAAGCCGGGACGGATAAAAACCATGCAATTTTATGAACCTCTGAATGCAATGCATGTACGCTTGCATATGTCACCAGCTTACTTCCATGAGGCGAATGTTTAGATTTTCGTGCCTGTGGCGGTAGTATCCATGCCTGTGGCGGAAGCGTGCATACCTGTGTGGGATGCGCACTTATACGTACTAGGTGCACCGCGTGTATGCTTTTAAGAAAATTAGCCAATAAAAATTATTTTTACTCGGTTACTTTTAGGTTTTAATGTAAATAGGAATAAATATTGATATTTTCAAATAGTATTTGTATCAAGTCCGTCAGTAGATTCGTCACTATTCCTGCATCTGTCGTTGGCTATATCCACTATATCTATTGCATATTACTAGCCGTTGGGCACAAACGTTTTACTTCTAAAGTGTGGTCTTAAGCACACTCATATTTTTTTTTTGTTTAAACGACGTATGTATCTCAACGATATCGCGCGAACCTAAATTGATGTCAACGTCATTGAGATTCCTTTAGAAGCGTATCAACGACATCATGATCTGAAAAGGTTTTCACAAAATTCGGCCGAGCCGGTGTTTTTGCACCTGCATGATATCAAACCAAAAATGATATCAATTTCGTTGAGGTGCCGATCGAAACATTTTAACTAAAACGCGCTTTGTATTTCCTAACATCCGGTCAAGTCCTGTTTTTGTTTAAATGAAAAGACATAGACCAAGCACCTTAAATTGATTAGTTTTTCTAATACTTAATAAAACCGACGGAATGAATGAAATGATTTTCTGGATTTTGAGGAACGATAGCTTCTCCATGAAATATCAATTGTCAACAAAATCCGAGCACCCTTTAAATGCCATGCAAAAATTACGTTACCCTTTACCAACATCACGAATTTTTCAAACCGTAGATCAGCTCTGAAGTACGAAGAAAAATGTTGTGGTGTGCACTATTATAGTTATTTGAACTAGCTTCTAGCAAGATTACTTAAGCACCAGTTCAGGTACTAGTCCATTTCTCATTAGTACTAAAACTATAAATATTTTCGAAGTAGGTACTACATATGTTCATTAATATTATCTTATTTGATATTACTGTTTCGCCGCTAGGGCATATTGAATTTTTTTTGGTAAAATTTTACATAATCTTTATTTTTGTAACTCTATAACTTAAGGCTCAAACAGAACCAATCCGTTCCGTCCGTTTTCAGAAGTTGGAAATTTGACATTTCCATAAACTCTCCATGAGACGAACGGAGCGGTAGCCACAATAAAGCGGACGGAACGTCAAAAATAAGAAAGAAAAAACGTGCGGAGCGGACGGAACGGATTGGTTCTGTTTGAGCCTTTATGTATTTTCATCTTAAGGTGCCCTTTCACACACAGGTCGACGGCAGACCGTGGCCTAAAACTTTTCGCTTTGAAGCCAAGTATCACCACACACTTACCCGACGAAAACTGGATGGGGCCTGCAGTCCAAGAAAACTGACAAAAATCTTTTGTGTGGGCATTTATCGTTAGTTTGTGTCGTTTGTGTCGGAAGATTTGAACTTCTATTCACTCTCGAATTTACGGCACGAATTCACGCCGTATCCGTACAATCCACACTCGCGTTCGCCATTGTTCACGGGTGTTCACGGCGTGAGTCCGGAGCCGCCTTAAGGCACAAACAGATTAGCGCGAAGGCGGTGACGGCGGCCGCCTGCGAGATAATTTCCCATACATTTAATGGTGGTCCGTGTATTTCAAACGTCGAACAGTCACCGCCGCCTGCCTTCTGCCTGCCGCCGCCGCATTCGTTGAGGCCATGAACATTTTTGCACTTGAATTAACAACCTGCAATGCTAAACTGTCATCTCCGCCGGTGTCATGACGTCACCTGCATGCCACGGGATGATTTTTTCTGAAATTGCGTCCGGTGCAAATGCAATAATTCTTTGAAAACGCCACCCTGGCTTTGTCCAATCGTGATTTGTGTGATCTCCCTTTTTTTTTGTGCTGAGTTTGCTTGCGCTTTAATGCTGTTTAATGCTCCACGTTGTTTTTTGGTGTTAGCTGCACTTCGCTATTTCCAGCACAAAATTGGGATCCGGAAATCTATAGACACTCGAATCTCCATAACAAAGGTCTCTAATTCCTTCTCCAAGCCATCATAATTCAAGGGATGATAGGTGAACACTGCACTGTTAGTCTCTGCTGTAGAATCCTGTATAGAATAAAAAGTCTACCTTAACAATCTTCCTGGAGGTGGACATAGAAGGCGCTTTCAACAACTTCAGAACAGAGACGATCCAGGTTTTTTTTCGATGAATTATGGATCTACAGTATAACAAATCAAGAACTATAGCACCGTGAGGGCCAAGAAAGGAAACTCGACTAAATCAGGCGAACTAAATGGATTGGCCCTATCTTACGAAGGGCAATGGAAAAAGACATAAACACTCAGTGTAGTTTCTTTAATGTATGACAATGAACTGACCCGAACACTTTTTCAATTTTTTTTTCGAAGTTTTGAATTTTTAATATTTTAATTTATGAAATGCGCCCGGTGCCAGTGCACCATTTGCACCTATGAAAGCGCCGCCCCTGAAGCTGAAAAATGTGTGGCCTTCATCGGGGCGTGCCTGAGGTGCCAAGGCCTGCCGGCGGCCTGTAAGTGAATGGAATGGAAACATGTTTTATTTAATTTAACCCGGTTTTATATCAATTTTACACTGTCTCTTGAGGAAAAAAATTTGCATGATATTTGCTGACCCCCCTCTCCACCACGTGAGATTGGGTGAGATTCGGCTCGATTCGATTTCGTAGGAGATCGCTAGATTTGTGTTAGTTAAAGAAAGTGGATACGCCATAAATTTTAAGAAAATTCGAAATTGAAAAAAAATATAAAAAATTGATTTTTTTCTATTGGCAATTTTTAATTTTTTATTAAAAAAAAATAAATTATTTAAAGGTAACATTTTCGATTTAACATTTGGGAAATTCCCAGTAGCTTGTTAGGCCAGTCCAGCTCTGAGCCTTGTGCACTGGAGTAAGCCTCGTCGCTCGCTTCCGTTTAATCACATTTTAGAAGATTCATCTAAAAAAAAATTCCAAAGCGTTTGTTCACACATGTAAAGAGATTCGATTGGGATTTAGTCACAGGTCTAAACCCACTATTCATCGGGGTTAATTGCAATATTAAATCCAGAAAAGCGAAGCTAACAGCTATTTTCTGCAAATCACTACCGCCATATTAAAAATTTCCACAATGTATTTAACCTGTTATTTGTAGATTAATCTCAATTTGCCAAAACATTTATCAAGTCTATCTCTCCCTCTATCTCTCTGCTTGAATCAGCACTAGCGAAACGGTACACCTTTGGTGCGATCTGTTACAAGCAATTTTGTTAGATCAGACAAAATATCAATGGACACATAAACACCCTTCAATGCTATCATTAAGAAAACACGTTACATCACCTTAGACCCCTAAATTGCATTAATCTGGCTGATTGACGGAGCGCCAGACGGCAACGGCATTGGCTGAGGCAATTTCAATGGTATAAAGAACGCCTTTAATGTAATCGTATAAGGGCAGAATATGGCAGTGCCTTCTGCGAATATACAATATTTCTGCAAGATCATAGACGTTTGGCCAATTAAAAAGCAATTACCGCCAGACAATGCCCGCCAATCAGCAGGAATAGCAGAGGCCCATAATTGAAATTGTGCCGAGGGATGAATTAACAAAAAAATAAAAGCAAAGGCGACAATACAGAATCTTGTGGTACACCGATAGATCGAGTCTCGCATGCGAGTAAATTAAAAACTGTTTGATCACGCTGTAGACAAAGTCATTTTGTTTTGAAAGAGACAGATCGGCGCGCTTGGGCCTTAATAACAAACTGTCAATTCATGGATAGCTAATCGGGGATCAGCAGCGCCGCCTTCATTCATAAAACAGAAGAGGCTTAGAGTATCGCCTGTCCGATAGAAATCATTCGGCTCTTCTTTACCGACATGAATACATATACATACTCGTACATATAGTTTATAAGCGAAATTGAAGCGCATTTAAACAAGCGCCGACCATGTTCGCGTGACAGACAGCCATGAACAATTTCCTAAGATCGATAGCATTAATTCTACTGCTACTGCGCGAAGGGCTTAATAATTCAAGAACTAGTTTATTACCCCCAGGAAGTGTTTTAATGGTTTAATTCTGGATTTTTGTGAAAATATTTACTTTTCTTAAAAACTGTATTTAGGAAAAATCAAAGCCCCAAGGGGGGACTAGACATTAGAAATCGGTATCGACATGCACGCTTACTTCACTTCGGCAAAAGATCATCTGTGCTTTGTATAGCATGTCATGACACTTTCGGGCCAACGTCGTCATCATCATTATCAACGCTAGCGCATAGTATAATAATATTTACCGAGCGAGTACACCTCGACCATTAGATAAGCGCGCCATAGAAGGCTGTCTTCTACCTAGAAAAGGGTAATGGCCAGTTGAGTGGCCACGCTTCGGTTCGATTCCCCAGGTGAACACAGCGCAGCGCAGCGCAGATGACCATAGTGCGTGGAGATAGACGGTATCCGATGGTAAATCGTGTCTCATTTAGAAGCATTTTTTACACTTATTAACTGTGTGTGGTGGTCGTTCATGGACTTCCATCTACATCGGTCTCATTAAACATGGACGATACTTAAATTGACATAGAATTAACTTGTGATAGATAGGCCTTCCAGATTAACTATTGCGGAGTCTGTTGTTTGTCTAGTTAGTTACTTCGGGTTTTTTTGAAGTTATAATGTTTCAGGTTGGTTGTTGTTTATTCTGTATTTAACAGGTTTTCAATAAAAAGAATTTTGCTGTTGTTTTAGCGGTGTACAAAGTGTCTTTATTCAATTAGAGTTAATTTATTTTTAGATTGAACGACGAAGAGTTTCAGTTTCTTATTATTATATACGTCAGAAAAAGTTTTTATTGACGGTTTTAGTTTCCTACAAACCTACTTCACTTTTGTACATAATGGTGTTGTCATGGACGTGGACCATCTCGGATGATAGTTTCTTGTGCTGGCGATTTAGGATTGCACGTTCGGGTCAGCAGTAGTTGATGTCCGATATTCCACCTTTTTGTCTCAGTAGCCGGAATTTTGTTGGCTTTTTTGAAGTCGCGAAACTGCATCGAAGTTGTTCCACCTCTCGAATATCATTTTTCCACTCCAACTAACAAAGCAAACATTATTGAACGGACAGCGCTGATTAACCGCTACGTGGAACTGGTAGATAAATTCTGCTACCGAGTCGGTATCACTATTATCGAAAATGGCGAGGCAGAAGCCAGAAGAAGATTTCAGTTCTAGAATAAATAAAGCACGAAGCGCCTTCCCGTTTCATTTTCAACTCAAACGTTTTTGCATTTCTTTCGTACGGTTGCGAAATATGGAAAGCCACCCAATTCATTACAAGGCGCCTAAAAGTTTTCATCAACAGATGCCAACGTCGGTCTTATCCTAAAAATCCGTTGGCGGGATAGAATTTCAAATGAAGAACGATGGCATCGCACCGTTTAGACGACGAAATTAAGCAAAGGAAATGGAATTGGCAAATCTAGCTAAACAGGCCTCTGACTGGAACTCGCAAGGAACCCGTCCAGCTGGAAGGCCGAGAAAAACGTTGAGGAGAACCCTATTAGCAGAAGCCGCAACACCTGCCCGCTGGAGGGTAACCGTTTCGGCCCCGGGATTAAAGGTGAGGAGACAGGAACGACTGCTTTGCCGAAGAATGCAAAGCAGTATTGGAAGAAAGAAATAAAAGTCATAGGGAGTATATCGCCAGACCGACCAGGACTGAAATGGAAACCTTTAAAGCAAAACGACGATACGCAGATCGAATGTCGTATGTCGTAGATTTTAAACAGCCGTATGATTCAATATCTACGGAAAGACTCATTGACAACCTTATAGGCCTTAGAATACCTGCAAAATTAGTGACGCTAATAAAAGTAACCTTAACAGATACAATAGCTCAGCTAAGGGCTCAAAACTCGTTAACTGAAGACTTCCACGCCAAACAAGGACTCAAACAGGGAGATGTTCTAGCACCGATATTATTCAACCTAGCCCTAGAAGCTGTCATCAGAAGAATATCATTAGGCAGGAATGGAACATAATGCCTAATCTCCAATGGCAAAACCAACCACGAACCAACCAACGAAAGTGCTGCTTCCTATTCCCTCTCATTGTAAATTGAATTATCTGTCCCGCTCGTGTTTTGGTCGACATGGGTTAACTTTTCTTATGTGTTAGTTAAACCATTTGAGTTGCCAGATGAAATTCAGCAACAATTTAGTACAAAAAATTTCAAAAATCAAGTCAAAAATGACGTTAAACTGTAATTACAAATAAATATGACAAATAAAATCGTGAAAATGTCAATTAATTGGAACTGACATTTCACATAAATGACGTTAATTGTATTTGCAATATCCCGCCAAAAAATTTGTCAACAGAAAAGTCTAATCTAGTAATAATAATAACAAAACAGGCATTTCTGACAATTCACATCTACAGTGATAGAAATGTGTGTGAACACATTTTGTAAGCTAATTCAGCCAACTGGTACGTGGTTGGTTCGTGGTTGGTTTTCTCATTGGAGATTAGGCATTAAAGCCTAATCTCCAATGGCAAAACCAACCACGCACCAACCAACAAAAGTGCTGCTTCCTATTCCTTCTCATTGTAAATTGAGTTACCCATCTCTCTCGTGATTTGGTTGACATGGGTAACTTTCCGTATGTGTTAGTTAAACCATTTGAGTTGCCGCATGAAATTCAGCGGGCAATTTAGTACAAAAAAATGTCAAAAATCAAGGCATAAATGACGTTAATTGTAATTGCAATCCCGCCAAAAAGTATGTCAACAGAAAAGTCTAATCTAATAATTGGTCTGTTCATTAGTCAGTCCTAGAACGATTTAAAACATTCTAGGATAGAAAAGTACAAGTTTTGGCGTTCATTAGTTATCAAACTTGTTATTTTTAGTCCGAAATAGTTCTAGTCTAGTGTTCATTAAGTTGTTCTAAATAGTCCGAAACTTTTTTTTACGGACTGTTTTGGACAAGATTTTGTTGTTGTTGTTTTTTTCTAGTTTTGACAAATGTGTATATGAAATTTTGACAACGGAAATTGTCAGAACAAAAAAGTACAAGAAAGCGTTCATTAGATTTTCTATGCTAAGTTGTTCTAAACGGTTTGACGTTTTATTGATAGTTGTCCAATTCTCTTCTATTCTGTTCTGATCTGTCCAGTCCTGAAAACTACTGAACAAAGCTAATAATAATAACAAAACAGACATTCCTGACATTTCACATCTACAGCAATAGAAATGTGTGTGAACACATTTTGTCAGCTAATTCAGCCTATTGGTACGCTGATGATTTGAACATAGTAAGTAGATCACTATTAGAATGCTATGTTAGTCTAGACCAACAGTGGGCAACCTCAGGCTCGCGGGCCAAAATTTCGATCCGGCCCGCGATAACTTTAGACGAAATTATAAATAAATAAACGCACATTGTAACATTTATATTCATATTTTGGAACTAATGTTAAAATTTACATCTACTGGGGTTAGTTACACTATGCATCATTTCTTTTATTCTTCCCATACGCAATCCGGTTTTAAAAGCAAGAGGTCCCATGGAAAATTTTTTTTTTCACTTTCCCTCAGAAATTTTGTTAGACTCACCCACTCATCACACTAACAGAATCATAACATCGTTCTCGGGGGTCTGAGAAAACTATGAGAAATTCCCCTTCTCATTCGTGTTTGTAGTACAATTACATAGGCATCGCAATCCTTATTCGAAAAACAGACGGTAAAATGAATCTTGAGTCTTGAGGTACATTATACACGAACCGGTTTGAGTTGATGACCGAGCGATGATTAATGTGATTTACCCCAAAGCATCCTTCATTTCAAATGCAGACTAAAAACGCGTTGGTAAGAGGTGATTTTTTTCTTTTAAGCCAGCGCATTGTCGTAATGCAAATAAGGCGAAGTGGCATTTTAGTGCCAAAAAGGCAAACACTGAACTGACTGAAAAGCAAAATACCAATGAGGAGCTTTTTTTACGAGATTCATTTTTATACGAGTAAGTAAAAAATCTATGGCTCCATAATGTACATATATTTATATTTTACAATCTCACCTCACCTATTGGTAAGCAAGAATTAAGAGATATATCTTCAATTTGTATTTACTACCTCACCTCGCCTCAGCTCAAATTGGTTATATTACTGCCGCAAAAGAAGTAAGAAAGAAGAAACCCTTGTCTCTCCACAACATATTTTCAATCACACGTCAGCTCATTTATCTCGATACACCAGTAGGATATTCTTTTTGAACCGGGACGTTTAAAAAATTGAGGCCTCAGTACAATGTACCATGTTGTAAGGGGCAAATGTACTGCCTCGTGTAAACCTGGCTCAACTCCATAAAAGTAACAGGTCACAAAAAAAGTATGAATTGACTACTGTGGCGCGCGGAAAAAAAGTAAAAATTTTTCTGGCCCACGTTATAAAAAGGTGGCCCTCCCTTGGTCTAGACAACGCTGCTAAAAAAATGGGCTCAACAATTAATCAAGACAAAACTAAAGCAATAAGAAAGGACGTATCTAAGGACCAGCTTCACGATAAATAGCTACAATATAAAGTAATGAACAGCTTTAAATACCTTGGAACAATAGTGTGGTCAACAAATGAAGAGCTGGAAAAAGTTAAAAGCAGAATACTACAGGGCAATCGAAGTTTCTATTCACTGCGTAAAATACTTCCATCAAGAGCGCTACACAGGAAAACTAAATTTGAACTATACAAATCTCTTATAAGGCCTGTGGCTTGTTATGGCTCGGAGCTCTAGACCCTGACCCAAAATGTCGAGAACTTATTAGGCGCTTTTGAGAGAAAAATTTTAAGAAGCATTATTGGGCCATTAAACGTAAACGGTATCTGGAGAATCAGATACAATGACGAACTGTACCAAATCTATAAAAAGATAGACATCGTCAACTATATCAAAATGTCCTACCATAGGCAGAACATGTAGCGAATGCCGGAAAACAGAGCAGCGAAGAAGATATATAAGAGAATAATAATCGGTGACAGGCCAGTAGGACGACCGAGGAAAAGATGGTTTGAAGACTTAGATACAGACGCTGCACACCTATTGGACGTGAAAAGTTGGAGGACTCTAGCCAGTGAGCGAGAAGCTTAGAGGAAAAAACTGAAGGAGGCCAAGGCTCGATGTGGGCTGCCGTGCCAGTGAAATGAACTGATCTGTGATGATCAATTGTCACCCTCAGAGCAAAAGCGGGTTATATTTGATGTTGCAGCAAAAGAGGAATAAAAATATTTCAGCGCAAAAATGGTTCAACTATTATTCAGAGCAAGAACGGAACGGCAAAAGTCTTAGAGCAAAAGCGGATTAACTCTCTAAACCGTTTTTGCCCTCTACGAAAACTTAAACCGCTTTTGCCCTCAGTTTTTATTTATACCTCCGTCGCTCACATTATTACTTCGAAATCTATTTTTAGAACACATTTTCTTCATTTTCCTAGAAATACAATGCAACTCTATTCATAATATTGGAATTTTTGGAATTTTCGCGTTTGTAAGATTTGACTTTGAATGTGTGAAATCTTTGTAATTGTTTATGATAAGTTTTAAGTTTTTGCCATTTTCCCATTTTTGACTACATATTTGGGGATTTTTACATTTCTGACATAAATTTTTCACATGTTTATCTTTTATCTTTATTACTAACTTCAATTTTTATAATGTTTGCAATTTATGATTTTTTTCAATTTACTTTTTTTACTTAGTAATTTTTGTATTTTGTAAAAAAATTTAAATTTGTTCAAAAATTCAGAATTGCAAACATAAAACTGAAGAATTGGAGATATTATTGTCAAAAAAGAAACTTAATAATATTAAAATGAAAAGAGCACTCATTTTGAAACTGAAATTGTGAAATCCAAATATTAAATAAAGTTGAATTTTTTTAATAATTAAAGGCCAATTTCTAACTACACAATAAAGACATGACTGAACGGAAAATAATTATTAGATAAAAAAAAACTTTTTAATATAGCACGTTTTTATAACGAGCTAAAAAGAATAAAATAATTTCTCCTAGCCCCATACAGATTTAGAACCGCAAACATATTTCTAACCCCATACTGATAGTCCTGAAAATTTGTGATTGTGTTTTTGTAATAGCTTTGAAAAGATTTGTAAGATTTTAAACGAAAAAACGTGGGGCGCATACATGATTGATGCGAATGACTTCTCAACCCAGCTACTCTACACTCCTACTATTGTCTATAGCATGACCCCCACGTTTTTTCGTTTAAAATAACATCTATAAATTATATTTCATTATCTGAAACTTTTATCTTTTATTTTACTTTAAATAATTTACCGTATTAATTTCCATTATGTAACTGGTGTGCATATTAAATTTTGAATTACGTCACATAGCTTATTTTGTTCTACATGGCATGTCCTTTCATTTGATTCCCATTTCGAGGTTGTTGTAAAGTTAGGCAATCCACCAGTTTATGTTAGCCGCCAAGTTAAATTTATAATGATGCCATCATATAGCTTATTGTATTCTACTTATCACACCCTTTCCTGTAGTACCCACGTCGCGGTGGTTGTGAAGAAAATGTTAATCCGCTCTCTTGAGATGGCCGCCATGGACCAAACGATAAATTGAGTACCCTTTATTGCTTATGGTGTTTTACTTATTACACCATTTCAGGTGAATGCCATGTTTCGGGTGTTGTGAACAAAATGGTAATCCGCCCTGTTGAGATGGTCGCCATAGACCAAACAATATATTGAGCATACTACGCATACGCTTTCATTTGATATCCATGTCGAAAGGGTTCTGAAGAGAATGTTAACCAGCATTCCTGAGGAGACCGCCATGGATCTAAAGACATAGCTCATTGCATTCGACTTATGATGCCCTTTCATTTGATACCCATGTCGAGGGGGTTGTGGAAGAAAATGGTAATCCGCCATCCTGAGATGGCCGCAATGGACCAAACGAAATATTAAGTATACTATATTGCTTATGGTATTCTACTTATGATACTCCTTCATTTGATACCCATGTCGAAGGGGTTGTGAAGAAAATGGTAACTCGCCCTCTTGAGATGGCCGCGATGGACCAAACGATAAATTGAGTATACTATATTTCTTATGGTGTTCTACTTATCATACCATTTCATTTGATACCCATGTTTCGGGGGCAGTGAAGAAAATGGTAATCCGCCCTCTTGAGATGGCCGCCATGGACCAAACGATATATTGAGCATACTATATTGGTTATGGTGTTATACTTGTCATATCCTTTCATTTGATACCCATGTCGAAGGGGTTGTGAAGAATATTTCAACACGCCCTCCTGAGACGGCCTCCATGGATCTAAAGGTATATACCATATTGCATTGTCTTCGGAGCTAATGCTGTGTGCAAAATTTCAGAATGATAGGATATCCGGAAGTATTTGAAAAATCGATTGCAAAATTTGTTCCGTGAAGAAAACAGTAAGCCGTCCTCTGGAGACCTCCGCCATGGATCTAACGGTGTAATGAGTATACCATATTGCATTGTCATCGGAGCTGAAGCTGTGTGCAAAATTTCAAGGTGATCGGGTAACCGGAGGTATTCAAAAACGAAAATTTCAAAAATAGCAAAAATGTGTTAATATAGTTAAAATTAACCGAAACCTTTGAGATAAACTCAGGAGTACGACAAGGATGTTTACTTTCGCCGTTACTCTTTCTTATAGTAATAAACTAACCTATATCCTTGGCGGCGCTTTAGATAGTAAAACAGGTGGGTTTCAATAGGAATGGTTAGTTGGCGTGAAAGGGCGAGCATCTTCTTCCACAGTATTTTCGGCCGAGCGGGACGTCCCAGCAATGGATACGCTGCTGTCGGTGCCGCTTCGAAAAATACGGTCTCTTGCCCTGTTTCTTCGGTTTCCCGATTCTGGTCAATTCAGCAGATCGAGTACCCGCCTCCTTTCACACCCTGGGCTTGGGACCAGGCGACGGCGAACTTTCTATATTACGTTACAAGGGAGAAAAAGCAGAATTCAAAAAATAAAATCTAAAGCAGCGTTTTCAACCCTGATGAAAACAATTTTGACGCGTTTATTGAGAGCAAAAGCGATTTAAATTTTTGTTCAGCGCAAAAGCGGTATAAGTTTTCATTAAGAGCAAAAGCGGAGTAAAAAGTTAACCCGCTTTTGCTCTCGGTTTTTTGATACACCGTTTTTGCGCTGAAGTATAGTTATACCATTTTTACTCTAAGAATACGAAGATATTCCTCTTTTGCTCTAAAAAAAAACCCCGAACCGTTTTCGCTCTCTTTGTTATTTTAGCCCGCTTTTGCTCTGAGGGTGTCAATTATAAGTGAATTAGATATTTTTAAGCCACAAACCACAACCACTCAATAGCTTGAAAATGTCTATCAACTCATTCTAGTTCTGACCAAATGTTTTGAGTAGGTCAATGGTTCAAAGAGTTTTAATGGAAAAAGCCCGCGCTTCCAAATATCCAAAAGCTATTTAAAATTAAATCTTTTCAACATATCCAAAAAAAATCCACTATACCATATCGCAAAAACATGAATAATTTCCTGACCACATGGACCAGGTCAGAGAACCCATTCATTTCATTTCGTTCGTTACTAATTAATTCAAAGTTTGGCACAGTTTTTATCTGACAAAGCAAATCTTTATCATAAAATTAATTTATGTCATAATTTCATCTGCAGAACAAAACCCTAGACTTGTATTTCCAAATTTATTGATTTTTCAGTTCAGTCTGCAAAAAGCCGAGAAAACCAGCCATCTTCGAATTTTCGAATGCAATATTCGAACTTTCGAAGTCGCGTGATTCCTTTTCGTGGAAATCGATTCAAATTTTTTTTGCGACATTCAAATTAATCTTTTCTGTTCTAATGTAGTTTATGAAATGGTCAACGGCCGCCTTTGCTACTGGATATCGATTTAGCAAATATCTCAAAATGCCATTCGAAATCGAATACAGTTATAGCTATAATAGTTCATCGCCAATTTATTCCAGTTCGGCAACCATAAAAAAATGTTTGGTAATTTATTTGAATCCCAGTTCAGATCGAATGTGCAATTTATTATCTATTCACTGGTAAGATGGCGTCGTTTTCACGGTATTTTAAAGCAGGCCAGAATGTTTTGTTAATGATAATCTAAGGTATTTAGCAGGTGATAGATATTTAATTAATGTTCAAAACTCTGTGGGAGATGATATCGATCGAGGAGGGCCAATTCGATAATGATATTCTGATAATTGAGTGATAGAGGTGAGATTATGGGGTTTTTTTTTAATAGGAATACCTTATGTTAGGTAATTATTACATCATATAAAAAATAATTTGGAACACGTTTTATGCTTAGAGAAATAATGCTAAATTTTTTTTTATGGTGGCCGAATGGTAGTAAAAGTCCAGACCCAATGTGTTTCGCTATAATAAATTTTCTAGAAAAACTTACTGGATAAAACCTCTGCTACTAAAGGCGATCCCTACCTGCTCGAATGGGTAGTTTGTGGATCTTGTGGAAGTTTCTAAAGAATTATTTTAATTGGTGTGGTTTCCTCAAAGTTAAAATTAAATTCTGTGAAGGTCTATTTTGGCGAATCCAATACTAAGTCATGGCATACGCGATCGGATAACTTCGCAGGAAATTCTCTTTTGGAGCATCGAATACACGGTCGCTACTAAGCTGGAAAGGTTGGAATTGAAGCAAAAATATGAAACAAAGGAGCTTGCCTTAGTTTGATTCCCAACTGATAGTAAAGGGTGTCAGAAGTGATCAAGTGCGAGGATCACTTCGCGAAAGAATTTTGTCAGCCATTGCAGTCCTACAGGACTCAATCCTAGGAGGTCAAGGGAGAGTATATATCTCCTACAGAAAAGCTGCTCGACTTTAGCCGGCGCCACAGCAGGGACATTTTTTATGTTAAATACTACAGAGATCAGAGATGGAGCCCGTTTGTACTAGCGGTTCTATCATTGACTGCAATGAACAGGAGATAGTGTTTTCCTCAGGGTAGGGAATTATCGGTAAAGGAAAGGACTAGTAAACACGAATGTGGAAGAAGACAAAGAGGCATGCTTCGGTGTGGAATCAATCCACTGACCTTTAGAGTAGCATTTGGGCGCCTTAATTACTGCGCTGTCAAGATCGACAACATCCTTATGTGAGCTTAGAAGGTACCCAAGGAATCTCAGCGGAACAAAGGTACACTATAATTATTGACGAGTGGTGCCTAGAGGCGATCGATAAAGCTGATCATAAGAAGATAAAGGTATTCAGATCGTCATTAAGCAAAGTGGTTGACCTCGCTGAAAAGATGAAACAGGGTGGAAAGAGAGCTGACTTGACCAGAAACCTTAGCAGTCATGAAGGAAGTTGGAACATCCGCAACCTTTAGGACCTCCTGACTCGGATGGGAAGGAATGTTGGGCAAATTCGGACAAGGCTTACGCCTGCTTTCATTCGCAGCGTCAAACAACTTGATCGTTGGCAACAGCATTTTCCACCATCCATTCAAACACCAACTCGTTAGATTACGTTTTGATCAACGCAAGATTCCGATCAACCCTCAAAGACGTACGTGCAATGCGTGGGCTTGATTGGGAATCGGACCATTATCTTGTTCGAGCGAAATTACAGATGCGATTACAAAGAGCAAAGAAAACGGAGCCACCACCAGCCAAGAAGAATTGGGAGGGCCTTCGGGATTCGGCTATCGGGCGACAGTTTCAAATGTCATTATCCAAGAAGTCCGCGGCTTTCGCAATACCGGACGATATCGATGTAGAAGAAAGGCAATTGTCGGAGTCTTTTGTATAGTGTGCAATGGAGTTGTGTTCACCTACCCGTAATCGGATGCAGCTATGGATCTCGTTGATTAGCGGAGGCGAATGAAACACGTCGACTTTAAGCAATACCAACGATTGAACAAAGAAGTTCGACAGAAAATGAAATCGGAATGAGAAGCGTACCGGAATAACGTTGCGATCGACATGGAAGAAGCGGCGTCAAGGCACAAGTACCGGACGCTGTACCAAACAACCGGCGGTTACGCGGCAAAACAGCCACAAACGACAACATCAAAAAATCGATGGAACTTTCGTGATTTCTCCTCATGAGCGCATGCAGCGGTGGAGAGAATTCTTCCACTGTCTTTACAACCACGATACGCCACAAGGCCCAGCACCAGAACCGCCGATTGTCGAACAGCCAGAACGAATCAGTTTCTCGATACCGAACCAACAATTATCGAGGTGAAGACGGCAATAAAATCGCTGAAAAATGGAAAAGCGTCTGGAATAGACCAAGTCGAAACGATCAAAGCCGGAGACGATTCCATCTCCTCATAACACACATATGGCATTCGGATCGTGTCCCCTCGGCGTGGAAGAATGCGATCGTTGTCCCAATTTTGAAGAAAGGCGACGGTCGGGAATGAAAGAATTCTCGCGGTATTAGCTTCCTTTCGAACGTCGACAAAGTATTTACGAAAATCATACAATCGAGGCTACAGAACATAGAGAGCAAACGAGCCGGAAAGAACAAGCTGGATTTAAACCACGTCGAGGATGTATTGATCAAAAATTCGCACTCCGAATTCGTTGCGGCAAACGAACTGTCGTCGTTTTTATCGATTTCAAATCCGATTTCGATTGCATCGATTGGAACAGCTTGTGGAGAGTCTTGGAAACCGAACACGTGTCATTGAAAATCATCCGACTTCTCTAAACGTCGTACTATGGTTCAACCAGCAGCGTTCGTATTCGAAGCGACGTATCCTAGGAGTTACCGATTCAAACGGGTATCCGACAGGGAGACGTCGCTTCGCCACTTCTGTTCAACGTTGTGAACGACGCGATTATGCGTGAAGCTTTCGATTGGCGACTCGGAGTTCGATACGACGACAACAACTTCGCAACCGACTTAATGTTCGCCGACGAGAGCGTCGTCTTCGCTGACACGGATGCCAAAGCAACGGACATCTTATACGACATCTCCCACATCGTTCAGTCATACGGGTTAAAAATTAATGCGGAAAAGACCAAAGGGCTCATAACGGACGGATCGAGGGCCAGTGTTCATTTCGATCGAAACAAAATTGAACAGTTTCCGATCAAAACAAAAGTACTCCTTTACCAAACGTTGATCTTTCCTATTCTTCTTTATGGATCTGAAACGTTGATACTCTTCAAACCGGACGTTAAGAAGCTCGAGGTCTTCCAAATGCGATGCTTGAGGCAGATCCTCGGTGTCTCACTTCGTGAGCGCTTTCGAAACGAGTCGGTTAGACAAAGATGCGATTAGCAGACACTGATCGAAGAAGAAATGTATAATCGTCGGCTAAGGTGGTTTGGATATGTTTGCCGATTGGATGGTAACCGCTTGGCACGTAAACTTCTCTGGCGAGACCGTCCCAAAGACTGAAGAACCAGCGATCGGCACCAAAAAAAATCTGGCTAAAGAATATCGAGGGTGGCTTAAAGAATCAACGATTATCAGTTATCGATGTTCGAGCCGTCCCCAAAAACCGGCAATAATGGAAGCGAATTGTGAATAGAGTTCGAGACCCAGCGGCACCCACAGCATCGGATCAAAGAAGAAGATGAAGAAGACGTCAAAGTGACAACATAATAGAATTGATAAAACCTCTATACAACAATTCCAAATAGCGAGTGTTTGTTAATGGAAAATTGTACGACAGCTTTGGGGTATGGTATGGAAAAATTTTCCACAGCCAGTATTTCCGAACTCGTTTAGCATCCTACAAGTCCAAAGTAAAGTTGATCACCATCTTCTTCATAACCCCCAGAGCACCCTAATCTATCTTATCTTCTTCTATCCTTCAAACTAGTTATACTGCTAGACATACCACTATTATATGAAGGACAAGACGGACTATTAATACTAAGGTCGGTTGCTAAGCTTAGTTTATAAGCGTAAAAAACGTTTTTAATTTTAAAATCGAATTTCCACGTAAAGAGCCAAAACCTTCGGAAATTCAAGCCTAAGGTACACAGTTCCTTAGCGTTATACCAAAGTAGACCACCACAAATATCACAAAAAATCTCACAATTCTCCAACTTTCTTCTCCCAATCAGATTCGATTTTTTCAAAACAAGTTCCTGATTGCGAAAATTTCCAGCTTCCGATCACGACAATTGCTAAACTTCTATCTAGCCTAGGCCACGATCAGGCCCCAACAATTGACCATCTCGAAGAAGCGTACCCACGAGGCAGGAACTGTGCTAGTTGAAAATTATTCAATTGACTAGGGAATGCTGCTTCCTCCTCCTCCATCTTACGATATGCACGTAGATTTAGAAATGCCCTATCTAGAGACCTAGATTATCTCACTCTTAACCAGCCTCAGCGGGTCCAATTCAAGCCGCTCCGTGGCTATTTCGGCATCGATATGGCAATGCCACAATTCACGAATTCGTTCTTACTTTTCCTCCCTGAGGAGGAGATTTATGGTTGGCCAGCGTCGTGAGCAGAAAGTAATGAAGGTTTTATGATTTATTACCACTGCGATACCGAAGGGGAAAGATTGCTGTGCAAATGTTTTTTTAGAGCGGAAATTTGATATGTTCGCTATCAGTTTCATTCGCGATCGTTTCCTGCTCAATCAGGGCTCCGCGATCGCTGCGCGAGTTACTCTTCCCACGGGGATGGCGCTATGAGAATTGTAATTTGCTACTTGAAAGTGAAATTATAACAAACTGCTGCAATTAAGATGTGTACTTAGTGGCTCCAGCAGCACAGAGACGACAGCATTTTATTATTAAGGTAATTTAATGTCTTCCTGATCTGCACAAAATCATCACAGCATGGATCGACGGCTCTTTGATCTTCGCTGGGAACTTCTTAAAGACTTTAACGGTCTTCTAGTAGCACGAACTGATCAATGATTTAACTTCTTAATATCGACAGTGCTGCTGTTGTGTTCGTTTTTCAAAGCTGATTATTGATAATTATCTCGTTCTAGATCTAGTTCTACTAAGGAGATCACTGGGCAACGAAGATGTTGTATGGAAAATAGTACAACCACACGTTGAATGTGCGCATGAGAAAATTTTTTAATTTATGTATGAAATGCCGAGATTGTAAAAAGACCGACACCGCTCTACACGGCCAGAAGACCATTAACAAGTAGTTATGTAAATGGTGTACTCGAGTTTTCATACCACTCATAGTTTATGCAAGAAGCTGCCTGTCAGACTGTTTAGCAGTGCACAGCAAAACGCTGCATAGTTCAGCATCATTTGAACCATTCTTCATTTATGTTCGACATAGACCAAAAGGAATTCGTGATACTTTTTTAATGGGTTAATAGACGCGCTATGATAGTCGCAAATTACTGAAATTATTTGGAATCTTGACTTAATAAGATTGACGGACTGGTATTTGCCTGCTCTAGTGATTCCGTTTTGATCCTAAGGATACTGTTGATGACTTCATGCTTGTGGGGAAGAAATGTTAATGTAATTAATTTGAACATGTTTACACAAGATTGAGAAATAGTTGACCGGCGTTTAACTTCCTCTATTTTTATTTTGAGAATGATATAGTGGAGTACTTAATGTTAATTTGTAATCTGTTAAATAACAAGCCAGCTCTAGTTAGTAAGGTTCGCCCTACTTTGTATGCGAACTTCTTGATCGCCAACTTCTTTTCGGCATTTGTAGCGAGTTTTTCACGCCTCATCTATTTCTACCGTGATCACTTTTCTCTTAGTTTTGTATTTATTGAACGATTTAAAAGCTATCCTGCATGAATTCGTTCCTCTATCACAATTATTTTGAACTCATCAACATACAATTTTACACATTAGTTTCTTCTAGTTTACACAGGATTCTTAATACCAGTGACGAAGCCTCGTTATTAGCTTTTCACGTTATCTCCGACCACATCTCCGAATTCTTCCATCGGAATTACGAAATCATTCTTTCGAGTGATTTTAGCGTACAAAATGTAGATTGGCTGATTTACGCGAATGGCACAGTGTTTCTGGCAGGAACTCTTTACTGAGTCTAAAAACCTGTATCAAATGGCCAATCGTTCTACGAGTGTTCCTGACGCTGCAAACAAATGGACCCACCTCCTTGATCTTTCTGTTACCTCTCACGCAACACGATACTTCGTGGAAGTTGAATCGCCTCTCGGATCACTCAGACCATAGTCTAGTCACCGCTTTCCCATACCAATCTGCTAGTGCTAGCCCAACTAAGCCAGCTCCTAGGAGAACCGGTTTTGCATTACGGGAAAGTCCACTGGTTCGGGCTGTGTTGTCTTTTCTAGGCTTCTGACTGGGATCAGTGTTGTATGGAAAATAGTATAACCGCACCAGAACCGCAGTGCCCTATTTGCCACCTTTGCGCATTACCAAAGTTATATTGGCAGCAGGCCGCCAAATGGGGAGAGCTGGGACGAATTGCCTCCGGGTCCAAGTCAAAAGGGGCCACGAGAATAGATTGAAGGCCAAAAAGTTCAAATCTCTATATCTTTGCGAGTGATGTGAGGTGATATTTTTGCACAGTCCCTGCGTTCTAACGTTAAGTAAGCAGTTCTACGCTGCAGTGTGTAACTTTTGGTCTATTCGGAAATCAATAATCGACCGTTATGAAGTTCTGAATGAAGTTATTCTTACCACAGATTTTAAGAAGTATTAAACATTTTTTGTAGTTTCAAATTCCTTAAAGAGGCCCCCAATCATATTTTAGCCCCGGGCACCGCAAGGTTATGTGGCGGGCCTGATTGGCTGAAATGCATTTATTCAAATTTATAAAGTCTAGGCAGTATATAGTTTAATCAGGAGTGTAAGAACGCAATGAAAACCGAAGAAACCCTGGTTCTCAAATGTAACATACAATATAGGGGTTGCACAATAAATAGACCAAGCGAATGGCCGCGGTACTTTGCACCCAACATCTCAACACAAAAAAATGGTGCTTAAGAAATGTGACTAGCCTTTTGCTAAAGCTTTGGGCCAACTTTTTACCTTGTCATGCTTCTACGGAGTATAACTTAACTCTTGGAAACTACCTCATGTTCAGCCTATTCCAAAAAAAATTGTGAATTTAACGACCCCTGTAACTACTGCTCAATAGGAATGCTGATAGAATTTCAGCATAGCCGAGCATCTCAACCAACGCATCGATCGCTTCGGTGAGTCTTGTCTGGTTGCTTTAGATACATATTTCCAATCCTTTTGACAAAGTATGACAGAAACCCTTCTCTGTTGACCAAACTTCAAGCTATTTGTATAGACTTAGTTCTATAGGACTGGATTAACAGATTTTTTCTGGCCGGTCAATCAAGGTAGCATTGGATAGCGTCAAATCCAACGCCTACACAATTCCGACCGGGGCTCCTTAGGAGTAAACTTTAGCAGCTGTAAGTTACTAATCTTTATTAATGATCTTCTATAAATCTCCTCCAGTACTTTAAGTTACTCTTACACCTTATGAAGGCTACACATAACTCGGTCTCATTTGAGACAACCGCCTGACAGGTCGTGGACTGCAGGTCACCTTATAATTCCCCACAGACGCACAGACGAATTCTGGCAGCTTCACTACTTTCTTCGCTGATTGTGGACCCGTAGTGAGGTAGTTAAATTGGCTTATCCGATCGCGGTTATATACCCCCAGGTCATGTTGTGGTTTCCCGTTCTCCTTTACACCCTCAACTGACAAGGCAAATTATGTTATCGGCATATCCAGCTAACGGCTTTGATTTGCTAAGCTTGCATTTGCGAATATCGGTAAGAGTATAGGATGAAATAAAACATTTAGGAAGAGGAAGAATTTGGGCTGGAGTGTAATACACCGCCGTGTAGTGTAAAAGTACAGAAGCCACCCTAATACTCTCATAAGATATAGCGCCATTTGCTACTCTTTAAACACAAAGGCACAGTAAAAATGTAGCAGTACCTACCGGCAAAATTTTACCATTCACCCCGTTTATAACTAGGTTGAACAATTGAGTTGAAATGTCGAGAAGAGTTCACTTTGGGATGAAATAGAATTGAGCATAACCTCAAATTTTTGTGTGGAATTCTCATTTGTAGATACGAATTTTGTTTTAAAAATATGAAAAGTATAATCAGAACGAAATAATCCATGATCAAACAAAACATTATGTCACTTTAACCTAATTACAACTCAACCCGCGTATATGAGGCGAAATATCAACCCGACCCAAGTAGGAGAGCTAAGTTGGGCTGAGTTGAACTGAGCAGACCTAATTTCAACTCGACCGCCGTCTGAGTGGGTTGAACCTAGGTTGATCCTGTGTTGAACCTAGTCATAAACGGGGTAATAGTGACAATTGATGCCTCGACTCCAATGTTTTCTTCCCAACACTAGACAATTCCGCCCAGCACACTTTCACAGCCTGCAACCTTCCTTTTAGCACTACACTAGGAATCAAATCATAAATAAAAGAATTCAACTGTGGAACAACCTCTCACAATAAATAATTCCGAATCTGTACAACGTCCAAAAGTTCAAGCTCAAAGTTCGTTTTTTTATATCTATCTAACTTTCGAAAAAAGCGCACCATGACCTGAATAACATGGGGAATTGAAATTTCTAAGCTTAATTCTGTCACATAAAAAAACTATGTTTGAACCCAAAATTAACTCAGCCTACTAAGTTTTTTGTTTAAAAGAAGAACCATAGTAGATAGCACTTTTCGGCTAAGATATTTGTTGCCATCAAAGTCGAACTTAATGTTTCCACACACGTTTTCATTGCGTTCTATATAATAATTTTTTATAGTTATTCATGAAGATAAAATATATGTATTACTACTCCAACAAGTTACGAGAGGTAAACTAACTCCACGGCGACTTGAGTACGTATAACATTGGTGTTTCTTAATAAAAATTATGATTCAAACCCGGAAGCACTTCACGCTCAAAATAAACATTCCTCAACTTAAAATAATTTGTAATCAGCATAAAACCTCCCGTGTGAACACCATTCCTGGTATGATTTGCTAGTTCCTAGCGGGAAGGCGTCAGCAACCACCATTAACATGCAGAATCATCGCCAGGAATCACAGCGATTTCCATAAAATTCAATTTTTAATCAAGCCAACTCCTCGTACTTCGTAACTAAATTGGATTTCGTCGAGTTTTTCTAGCAGGTGTCGGTCGGCCGGCCTGTCCGTCTGGCCATGCGCAAATCACTTAGCCACAAAAAGAGCATGCAAAATGCCCAACAATAATAATTGGCATTGAACGCTTTAATTGCTCCCGCGCGCTGCACCGCTGGATTCACGCCATGGTTATGCAATACCAATAACCCGTTGGATTCTTGGCTCAAGTGGAAGCTGGATTGTGGAACAAAACAAGAATAAGCTGAATCTGCGGTCTCTGGATAATGTCTTCGGGAGCAATCCGATGGCCACTCGTCCGGCCTATCTTTAACGGGAAGAGCACTTGTGCGGACAGGTAAATACCAGCATCAGTACAGGTTGGTGGATCGTGCAAGTGATCCTATGCCGAGCGAGTGGTACTAGTATACCAATGCAGTAAATTGGATATTATGGATGCAACGGTACATTGCGGGACTAAGTTGTAAGTAAAAGTTAGATGACAGCCAGATCATGCTGGACGGGGTTTTTAGCTGCTGGAGGCTGCGCAGCTCTACCTTTCCACAATGAACTCAGAATCGGAAATCGCGTTGCTATGAGAAAAAGTGATGAAAGTTATTGTGCTGAGTTACCTGAAAAGATTTTTTTCGAGGCACTTTCAAATGAAATTAACTCTTAAATATGAGAGACGCTGTCATAAACGATGGAATTTGTAAACAAACACAGCTGTGTTGCCGTTTATTTTATTATTTGCGAACGGAGTAGGAAAAATTAGAGACGAATTCTGACAGCTCTTGTTTGTTCCAAGTTGGTATTGAGCCCACAATTGTATACAAAATTGATAAAAATTCAGTTTTTAAGTCGTGTTTGCAAAAATTTTGATTAGTTTTAAACTACTTGATAGGTGGAGGTAGGTTATTTGCTAAATACAAACAGAGGTAACCTATTTTGTGATAATTGGTTTCAGTGACGAACTTGTGATTCATTTTACCAATTAAACATTGACATACTTAGATACTTTCAATTATCATGTGGTATACGATCGAATAGAGGAACTGCTAAATCTTTACTATAATAGTAACATTTGGGTGCAATATTGGTTTCATACGGATACATTTCGCGCACTCTAGTGGTGCTCTTCAGTTGAAAAGTTCGCGGACAACCTAAACTCTGGTTAAAATGAAATGGATGTAACTGTTGTTTGCCCAAGTGCTTCAGTGAAAAATTGGTCGACAGTATTTGTTATGGATAGCGGGTATACAATGACGATAGCTCAACAAATCAGCCAGTATTTTTCAGCCTAGCCTAGAGCGAGGAATTACTAAACGCATTGCAAACGCATTGTTTAGTGAAAGTGAACGAATTGTTTGGCTTTAACGTCCTTATTGCAGAGACATTGTAGATGTTCATTTGAATTGTTGTGGGTGAGACTTTGATGCAAAGAGTTGTCCAGTCTTTCAATCATCAGGGCCGGCGGAGCGCGTGGGATGGAAGGAAAAGTGTACACGCACTTTCGCTTTGGGTGGGGAAATCCACATTTCAAGTTTACCTGATAATCCAAAACGTTGGAGAGCTATCTCGGTCACTAGCGACGAAGGAATGTGGGTGAAGGTCCGTGCACATGCGAAACTTTTTAAACGAAAACTAAATGTACTATATATGAGATATTAGGAGCTTATAATTATATAGCCTAACCTTTTTAAACCCCACCAGATTAGCCTTTAAAAAAAAATTACCTCAAGGGCATGCCGAAAGATGGATTTCCCGTAAATTTCCCATGAGAACCCCATGTAGCAAATAGCGGGCATGCCGATTCTGAAGCGATGTATGCCCTATCAGTTTTTCATAATGGCCCTAGTAAGAAAATCTCATTTCAAATGAAATAATGCAATATCTGCCTTATGTACTCGGAAAGCTTTTTGAAAAGCATAAAGAAATACCCTAATACCGCGGCTTTACCGACCGAGCTGCGCAAGCTCGAACAAATTGCCGAACTGAACTTAAAAATAACCTCAGTTCTCATACAATTTCCGCATATTCAACTGAGAATAACCAAACCTTAGTTCGCCCACCTGGTCTCGAACTGAAGTTGAACGAAAAGGCGCGCTCAAAAGAGAGTACCTAATCACCTGGAATAGTGGAATGCCATTTCAGTGGGCTTTTGTATTTCTGACTTCTGGCGAAAAAGCAATAACAGTTTCAAGCACGAACTAAACATGAGCTGAAAGTTTAGCCAGTGAAGCTACTAATGTCGATTGAACTGGACATTATTGAACTGAGGTCGGTGAAGCCGGGGTATTAAGCTACTCATACAAAGCTTTAGTTTTTGTTGCTGCATTGCTTCATATTTCAGGCAATTATGTTGGTGACGGTTAAGAGTATCACTTAGCATACGCAATATACCAGTTCTGGTTCGATTACAAAGGTTAAGCAGCATTGGACGTAACTAGTACTCAGTTGGGAGACCTTATTGGTAAAACAACACTCGCATATATAAAGTTTTTTCAGCACTGGCGAAGTTATTACTCTCACATCTACTCCGAAATACTCAAATTTTCGGCCACTTCATCCTCTTGTCTAGCATTACTTTCAGATATTAGACTGAATCTGAGCACTGTCGTACCCTGGATACAAATAGGACCTTGGTGCAATTTGGAACGTTTGGTAAAGGGACCAGACTGGCCTTATTTGGGTTGATTCATAGCAGGTCCGTGGTACACCATCTTTAAACTTCTCGAAGTGCTGTTCTTATGACCCCTGTAATACGGTAGTTTTCGATCCTGTCGAAGAGTAGCCTTGAGCTGAATGTGAGACTCTGCAGCTTCCCGTACTAGCAGTGACAAAAGAAGGTTTGCATCCCCTATTTGAGAGATCTATGCTATTTATAACAAGAAATTCTAGGAGACACTCACCTCACCCAAATAGTGTGGTGAGCATTTGCATAACAACCGATAACGATTTGTCGGTTCGTCTTGCGATAGAACTCTATCAGTTCTTAAACCTCCTAGGGTGGCACATAACCCGGAAAATAAACAGACGCCAGACCCGCTGACGGTGGGAGCCGCTAGAATCCTAATCTCTAGATATAAAGTTAGTAATGGAGAGATGAGCGACATGACAGTCTATTAAAAGAATAGCGATCCATATTACCTTACTTTAACCGGTGTTAATTCCTCTGAATTGGCATCAGTTACCCAAATCTCCGGAATATGATCAATGGTAGTATGCTTCTCCACGAACGCCTTGCACAGGACAGGATTAATGATATCTCGCAGTCAATATGTCAGTCAGCTTTTTTTGGCGATTTGGAAAATGTAGTCATCCCATCGCAAGTCTTTGGCTAATGTCACGCCTAAGATGTCAACCGATGGGTCGGCCATTAGTTCGACACCTTCCACTGAGACGGATTTATTAGAAATAAGACAGTAGTTTAATTTGAAGGCATTCATTAGAAATATATCAGGTGATAAAACTGTCTCAGAGATTAGTTGGGGTTTGGATTTAGCGTCATATATTATTACCGAACCGCCGAATGTGTGTGGGACTGGAAAGCAATCAAGCTAGGCAGAAAATGGTTCTCAACTCTATTGCGGACAACTAGAGCGATTACACCCGGCAATTGACGAAATTGGCTGGAAATGTGTTGTCTTTCTTCCATTACAACAACGTCCTACCACACACTTTTCTGGTTGCCCCACAAAAAATAGGAAGGAAGGAAGGTTAGAAAGTTTTGATGCATTCACCGTACGGTCCAAAGATAGCACCTTCTGGCTTGTTTCGATGTCAATGAAATTAAACTGGTTTCAAAAGATGCATGTGAAAACTACGATTCAGTTGTTCAATCAGAAACCACAAAAGCTCCTTATCGATGGTATTTCTCTTAAGGCTTAAGGCTAAATCCGACTAAAACTAAAGAAATGCGAATAAATGCAAACACCAATTAACGGACAGCGCTAAATAACCGTGACGTGGAACTGGTAAATAAATTCTGCTACCTCGGTAGCATTATTACCGAAAATGGTGGGGCAGAAGAAGACGTCAGTTCCAGAATAAATAAAGCACGAGGCGCATATGGATGCCTGTCCCGCATATGGAGATCAACGGTGATCTCCACTAACACCAAATTGCGGCTGTTCAACTCCAACGTTAAGGCAGTTCTTTTGTACGGTTGCGAAACATGGAAAGTCACCCAATTCATCACAGGGCGCCTACAAGTCTTCATCAACAGATACCTGCGTCGTATCCTAAAAATGCGCCGGCAAGATAGAATTTCAAACGAAGACCTATGGCGCCGTGCCTGCCAAGAAAGAATAGACGACCAAATCAGGCGAAGGAAATGGAATTGGGTTGGTCACACCTTGCGACGCGAAAACGAAAATCTAGCCAAACAGGCCCTTGACTGGAATCCGCAAGGTTCCCGTCGAGTAGGAAGACCTAGAACAACGTGGAGGAGAACCCTACTAGAAAAAGCCGCAACAACTGGGAGATCCTGGTCAGAGCTAAGAGCTATCGCGCAAAACAGAGTCCGCTGGAGGGCAACTGTTCCGCCCTATGTCCCATGAGGGATTAAAGGAGTTTAAAGAAGAAGAAGAAGAAGTTGGTATTTCTCTGCCCGAGAAATGGCGAAACATTGTCCACAATAATCAAGCATATTTTCATTCAATTAATTTAATTTTCACAGTATAAGAAAACCAGTTGAATTTTACTATAAAAGCGCCTCTAACTTTTTCCCAGAACTAATAAATTGACTACCGCACGTGTACCAAATCGTTCTCAACTGCCAGCTTATTGGAAACGCACTAATTTTTAAGTTCTTTTTTACTTTAATTATAGTAATGACAAAGTTACAAGGATCAAGGGATCTCTAATTATACATCCTCGCTTCACGAGGCACAGCAGTGCAGTACAGCACATATAATTTATTCAATATTATTTCGGCTCCAGAGACGCCACAGAAAAAATTTCGACCAGCGAAGATGGCAGAAAGAAGAAATTGGCTTGATCAGCAGATAACATCGCATCCAGCAATCCCAGCCAACTACAAATAAGCAATTTGACTTTGACTAACTACACGTTATCGAAGATGCTTTTTCATTATCTTTCATTATTACTAAGTCATCCTCCAATTATCTTTAGCACAATATAGGTCATGGAAGTCAGCAAGAAACCAGATACGATCATGCATTTTTTCCCATTCGGCAAATTAAAATCTCCAACAAAAGCAAACAGGAAACGACATTAATCCTAACCTAAAATATGCGTTTCCTCTTGCACAGGGAATTCCAATTCCAGCTTGTGTAGCAATCAATCATCATCGCGGCATTCCACCAGGTAAGCGCAAAAATGCTGAACAACATGTTGAAATGATGAATTCATCTGCAGTTTGTCTTGTTACGCCGGGCAAGTAGAATTTCTGATTACGGTACAGCTTGTAATTTGCCAAAAAAGAATAAGCCTTAAGCAGCTAAATTGTCTTCAACAACATCAGCGACAGTCCTTCATGCTGCGCGAGAGAACGAATACCTGATCAATTCCGCAGTTGAGGCTGAATCATGCACAAATCAAGTTTTTTCCGTATCAATCTCCGAATTGAAGATTATTTACATTAGAGGCAGCCAATCGGCCCCCCGCTGCGCAACAACCACATCAGAGCTGCGTAATGAACATGCGCGCCCTGGCTAAAGAACCGAACTGGTAACTTCTGATGAAAATCAATTTCTAACAAGAATTTCCTCAGGTGGATCCGAAGTAGTACAGGTTGGCCAGTAAAGGTTCAGGTGAGGTAGTAAAGACCTCATTCATCTTATCTTGTCCATCATTAGCCAACTAACACTTCAAAAAAGTCAATCTTCACGGGTCTCTCTCACGTTCGCCGCACAAAAGGTGGCGGAGGAGACTGTGAACATAACAATTAGGCGATCACTCTCAGGTGCCGCAAATAACAGGCCCCGGCCTTACCGGCTTTTTGATGAAAAGTGACAACAGACGTTGGGATCGCGTGGAAGTGGATCAGCTGGCTTTTATCATTCAGATCTCATCTTTGAGGGCTCTCGTTGCATCGAAAGTTATGTGCTAGCATTTTGGTGAAAATGAAATGTTGTTTTTGTTTATTCTATTCAGAAAATTTCACAGGTCTCTAAAACTAGATTTTATTGGATTAATGAGGAAGAACAGAACACAGCACTGTATTTGCAATAATAAGATGGCGTTAACCTAGCAGTCATTAGAGGAGAAGGATTTCGTCTTAAAAAGGTGAGGTGAGCTGATAGTGCGTTTGATATCATTCCATCTTTCGTCTAGCTATTCCAGACATCGCAGGACTAATAATTTAAGAAAATACAAAATTCCATTGTCCATTGTTTTGAAAAGTCACTGTACGTTTTAAGTTTTCGGCTGGTAATGTGAATTAACTAGCTTCAAAACCCAGGGGCGAACGGCTAACAAAGACCTAGGAAGGTGGTGACACCCGATTTATCACTTTTGTCAAAACCCGAGAAAAGTCACTGCAGACGAACACCTAGCAGACCTGTTAGCAAGTCCTAATCCCACCTCCCTGCGGGCGAATGGCGAGCTCTCTGCGCCATAAAACAGAGTTTTAAGTCGGTTGGGCTGAGGCAACCCGCTCCCATAAAAAAAAACCCTTACTACGAATCGGCAAACAATGCCTCGGAACCGGATGGACAACACGACGACGACCTTTGCTTTTCGAACAAGGACACGAATCAGATCATGGAATATGAGAGCATTGCTTGCTGATGGACGGCTGTTATATCGGCTCGATATAAAATCAAGATCATGGGACGCAGCGAGACCAGATGGCCCGACGTGGGGAACATGTCTGCCCAAACAGTGAGTCCTTCTTATATTCTGGTAGAAACGAAACTGAAAGCCGTAGGTGTTGGCGTAATACTCCCCTAAAAAACCAGGTTCAGAGAGGTTAACCAGTTTCGTAGAGGATTATTTCCATGCGCCTGCGTACAGGACTAAGAAGTAATACGCTAGCCCAATGCTACGCTACAACTGAAGATGCAAACGACGACATCAAACAAGAGTTCTATATGCGACTAAAGGAGGGTTTTCGCTCTATTCCAAGGAGAGACATCATTGTTTTAATGGGTGACCTAAACGCACAGATCGGCCCTAACATCACCGGCCTTGAACACACAATTGGAAATCAAGGCATAGGGCAGGTCACTAACGGTGAGCTTTTCGTTGAATTTTCTAGCATCCACCAACTAATGGTAGGTGGAACTTACTTTTGTCACAAGAAGAATTTCCCGGAATTTTTCGGACTTGCGAAGTGAATAAGGCTAGCGACATTCTATTTGATTTTTACCGGACCGGGTTTTTTTGGTGCCAAATGAAAATCAAGCAATTAGGTATACGTTAAGGCGAATCGGTTTCAGAACCGAAATGCATGTAATAACGGCGACGGGAAAATCTGGGACGGTTAGCTGTACAGGAAATCCCTAATCGTAATAACCTACGTCGCTAACCTAGTTCTCTCAAAGAGCTATGAGACAAACAAGCCTCTCCTTTGGCCCCACTTTTGTTCAAACACTTTGACGAGTCACATTTCTTTAGAATTTATCAAAACTCTTGGAAACTAGCCCATGTTCAGCCAATTTCGAACCAATGTGGCTACATAAACTCTTATTGCATTTTCATTTGTTATCTCAATCATGGATTCAATAATCAAAAAAAGCTTATGTAATATCTACAAACCAGTCATCTATTAAACGCTAAACAGTACGGCTTTAGATCAACTTTGTAGCTGCTGGCGAGCTTCCTGTGTATCTAACAGAATAATTCAAGTTTTTGGCGAGTCTCGTCTGATTGATCCAAATATCTATATAGTATATGGCATCCTTCTCTTTTCACTAAATTGCAATTTGTTGTAATCAGACACAGTCGAACCAGTTTCTGAGAGTTTGATTGTCAAAGAAGATACAATGCAGATGGTATTGGATTTCGTAGAATATAAACATCATACCATCTTCCAATTGACGGTGTTCCCCAGGGGTCAATTTTATCACCGGCCCTTTTTCTAATCTTTATTAGAGACCTTCTCCCAATTCACTCTAACCCACTTTGTAGTTTATTCGCCGTTGAGGTACTTTGCGTTACTCTAATGACTTCGATCATGTCAGTCCCATGCCAGATCTTCTCTTCATTTCTTCAATTAAGAGGACCATTGAACCGTGGTGGGTTCACAGTCTTATCTCAAATAACGTTTTAGTGGATAGTGTGCTTATAATGACTGATTTATCTCTTAACATTCTAAGTGTGACACTAACTAAGAGTCTGCGTTAGAATAATTCCATACTCCAAATTGCTAATCAGGCATCCCAGTGTGTAAGAATCTTTAGAAAATACAAAATTTTCCGCCAACAGCTTGGTTTGTAATTTACAAGTCCTACATTCGATCCTGGGTTGAATACAATTCGTTTATTATGGCCGCAAACTCGACAATCGCATTATCAGGCCGGACAAGCTGCAGCTCTGTTAAACTTATATATTATACACGCCAATTTATTTTCAACGATCCATTGAGCCACGGTAAAAATCTTACAGACCTATATTACTGCGGTGATTATTCCATTGAAATTTAAAACTGCGTGTACCGCACAGAGTAGGCCACTCAGCTCATTTTCACAGCTTACAGTTTTTTCACGCGCACGCGTTTCACGAGGTTTGTTCATGGATAGAACAACTGAATTGCGGAACAATCTTCCACAGTCAGTATTTCCGAAATCGTTCCAAATGCAAGAGCTCAAACGCAGCGTTAATCGCTTATTCGTCCAGGTCTCTCCAGACTTCTTTTAGATATTGTATCCTCAGTCTATCTATCAAGTTAAGTTTACTACTGGATTTGGAACCATTATTTTTATGTCACGAATGATAGTGCAAAAGGGTCATAGCCGGATAATGTGGGTATGGTGGGTATCAGTACCCACGCGAAAAAGGAATTTGAGAGTTAGTCCTAATTTGTAAACATACATATGCCGATTTAACTTGTTTATTTTCGTTCGTTGGAAGTTGAAAAGCTACAGGCTCCTTCCTGTATGCCGGTTGTGTGGGACTCGAATCCATTAATCTTCCACTCTCACCGCATTTTTTAGCATAGCGTTTTGACAATGGATCAGCTTTTATTTAGCTGCTAATACTCTTGGGGTTTCTTTGTCTTTTTTCTTTCCTTCAGCTTCTTCCAGCCCCAACTTCCCGGCTTTCAACGTAACTTCCACTTTCCCTCTTCTTCTTCTTCTTTAAAGGCTCTACAACCGGGATCCGGTCCTGGCCTCGCGCAACTGTTCTCTCCACCGGTCCCGATTCTGAGTCGATGTCATCCAGTTTGGCATCCCTAAACTCTGAGCGTCCTGGTCCACGCCATCCCTCCAGCGAAGGTTGGGCATCCCTCGCTGTCGCACCCCATAGGTCTTACCGCAGAGAACTTTCCGAGCAGGCTCATCTTCACTCATACGAGCTAGATGCCCTGCCCACCGGAGCCTACCGAGCTTTATTTTCTTCACAACATCTATGTCGCGATAGCGCTCGTAGATCTTGTCATTGTAGAGTCTCCGGAATCGTCCTTCCTCACATACGGGGCCAACAATCCTCCGAAGTATTTTCCTCTCAAACACGCCCAAGAGGTTTGAGTGCTTTTTGCTAAGCACCCACGTTTCGGATGCATATGTGAGAACGGGTAAGACCATCGTCTTATATAGTAAAAGTTTAGACGTTATGGTTAGATATTTGGATTTGAAGAGCCTTGACAGACTATAGTAGGCTTTGTTGGCTTTTAGCAGTCGTGCGCGTATTTCTGGTTCCAGGCTATTGTCGGCTGTTACTATTGACCCAAGGTTAGGTAAATGATTTTACCACGTCAAACTCGTGTTCCGCTACCTTGATTGTGGGACCAATGTTAGGTGTTCTTCCAGACTTTCCCTCACCAATTCTATTTTCTGATTATGTCCTCTACGATGTTTTTCGGTGGAAGTGGCGCCTCATATATTGGCTGTAGTTCAGCCTCATATTCGCCGAATATCACATAGTAAAAGAAGACGTGCTCCTGATCCTGGATACCTGGACATGCCGGGCACAGCGGTGGGTCATCATGGGTATTAACTATATCCTCCATACCACAATTTCTATTCAAGAACTGCTTCAGATCGCAACTCACTTCAAAAGGCTCACTCGTAACCCATCTCCCAACGAGCGCTTGGGTTTTATCGATACACGAAATGTTAATGTGTAAAATTCCCAATTGTTTTGGCACACCCTATATCACTCTCGCCGTATCGTTAGATATGGTCCCGTACGCGCAGCACTCATAAACGGCTTAGTCTGTCTCTTAGTTTTCTGCTGTTAGCGGTCCTGTCAAACGCTGCTGCCCACATTGGCCTGCCTAAAGCAAAAACGAGCTAAACGCACTCGCTCGCTCGCTCTAGCGCCTCCACGTTGAAAAGCATTCTTGGAAATGGTAGAATAAGAATATCGCGGCTAGGTTGTGGCAGTTCTTTCCTTCCCAACTAGACCTGCTGTACGACATTGCACTCTATACGAAGCAAATAGATTGTCGACAGTATAAAGGGCACTATGAAGTGGTCTACCTTCTAAGAATGGTTGTAGCCAAATAACAATTTCGAAGGGGGTCAGTTTGTCAAACTACCCACACGGGCCCAACAAGATCCGCCGGCTCTGCAAAGGGTGACTCCTAAGCTTAATTCAGTCGCATAAAAAATAATTATTATGAAATGCATAACAAGGTACCAAAAGATTTTCCCATTTGTTCCCAATCAGTCAGGAAGCGTTAACATCCTTATAATGCTGTAGCAGAAGATATAGGATAAATGATTATTGTTTTTTAACTGTAAAAGAAATTAGAACAATGCTCTCGAGCACTGTGAACTATCCCATTAAAATGCCTCCCAGAAATTGCTTTCAAACCTAAATCCTATTTAAAAAACAATCTGTCAGCAGCCACAGTGGGTTCTATGACGGCGATTATGTTAAATAATGGCATGCAAAACGCCAACGAGACGAACTGTTTTTGGATCGTGTAAAAGTAAGACTTCAAAATGTACCGCCCAAGCATCGAACGCATACATTAGCATACATTTTCCATGAACATTGAACTAAATTCAAAAATTTTATTTCCCTGCATTTTTCAAAATTTATTGTTTGTGAAGAACTGAATTTATTTTTACTTGTTGCCAATAACACGAAGGCCCAACAAATAAAGACTGAGCTCATCGAATTCTGAAAGAACAAGAAGCCTGATTGCGCATATTGAAAAAATATTATGCCTCACCGATCATATAATATCGGCATTGCCTTCAAAATTCCTTTCTAATACCGCATTATTGATGACGACAAAGCAACCACATCACAAGCCACAATTTAATTTCAACAAAAGCCCATTTCTGTTTTCAGTTTATGTTCTGCAATCTCCTGGCCATTAACACTTTGTGAAGCAGATAATACAGGATAATTGCTATTTATTACCTTTTTCCCAAGAAATACTTCCTCCCTTTTATTTAGCCATAAAGAAGCTTTAACGACGCCAATTACAAATACTTAACTTAAACAATCCGAAAAGAAAAGCAGAAAGAACGAAATCCAAAAGGAGAACTCAAAATCTGCATAAGAATTTTAGCATATATTAAAATTTTAATCGCCAGTTACTTTACAGTTAGTCGAGCATAGAGCTTGGTATAACCACTTTATTTTTACCTCTGACGAATGCCATGATGTCAACATTGTGCCGAGTCAAGAAACTCGCCGGTAAACACCCCACCTTTGGAGGGAACCAACCTGGAGCCTGATAATCAATTTATTTACAATTTGCCAAAAAAGAAACTGCCCATTCCCAGACGCTTTTTGTGAAGGCATAAAAGACACAGAGTCTTCCGCGGACGAGGGTTAAATCGTGATGTTTTAAAGAATAACGAACGAAACCCACAAAAAATTGAGTTTCGCTTAAAAGACGTTGTGGATTCCAATTTGCGGTGGCTTAAGGAAAAAAAGCGCCGATTTTGTTGCATAAAACTGGTTCCAAGAGTTTTGGGCTCTCGTTATGAGTCATAAAAACCAAAATTCGAGACCAATGAATGGCGAATGCCCAAAAACAATTGCGAAAACACCAAAACGCAACTAACCATGCAAGGAAACCTGTTCATCGTGTTATGTAAAAGGTTCGATCGTTTTAATGTCGGTAATGCAGTGCACAGCCAAAAGAAGTTTGCTGAGATGTTTTAAATGTTTTTGTTATCAGTTTAAAGTTTATAATTAAATTCAACTTCAGAACATACTTAAATTTAAATATATTTTTATGTAGTTCAGATGAGGGGACCCAAAAGCCATCCTAAAGCCGAATAGGGGGCATCCCTCCACTAGAATAAAGGGGGATTTACATATCTGACATTTTTCCGTCGCGCCGTAACACAGCTGATCATTTCTGTCGCAGATTTTTAATATGCGTTTTACATTTGTGACGAGTTCTGTCGCAGCCAAAAACAATCATGACTTTTGACAACTGACGTGAAGAGAGTAAAAATAGAAGTAACTAAAAAGTATAAATGAACAAACAAACAATTTTTAATAAAACCTCTCTTCGTCTACGCAAAACCAAATAAATCCAAACCAACAAACATTTCACCTCAAATTTTAGAATCAGCTGTTTCTATTATCCTGTCACAAGAAGAGTGGAAGTTCGTTCAGCTCTCCGCCGTGACGGCTAGATGTCGCAGAGATTGTTTCCTTTTAACCGAAATTGTAAAAAAAAAAGCGGCGCGACAGAAAAACCTCGGAACTGTAAATCCACCTTAAGGGTCCGTATGCTAACGACCCACAATCGCGAAAACACAAGGTTATGAAAATCCAAAAAGGATAAATAGGACGAATGGGAATCATTCGTTTGATCAGCTGGACGAACGTCAAAGTAGACGACAGTAGACATTAAGCACTCTTTTCGAGGTCAATCATCGCTTCGCGAACACTTGTGCTGATTAACCATCCTTGTCAATTATTATTGTAAGTGACCACCATAAGACGTCTCGTGTGTCAATTTCTTTGTGTGCATCAGCGCAGCGCACATGTTAATTTAGTAATTTTGACATTGTTTTTTTGAGCTCAATTCATGAGGAACCCATGCATCGAGTTTCGTTTTGAATCCAGCTTTGTGTAAATGGCTCAAAAGAGTGTTGTGGTCAATGCTTAGCTCTTTACTAATATCGACACTACTGACATGGCTATATTGCTGGACTTTTCAAGAATTTCATCAGTATTTTCAGTGATTGGAGGGCGTTCAAAACCTTTACTATTAGTCCATTCAAAACAACCCTTTAGGGGTACCCCTTACCTAAGTTCGCCTTAATTTAGTATATATCAACCACCTTCGCAAATAAATATTAAAAAAAAGTGCATTTCATCGCATTAGTTTTCATTAATAGTGAAATAATCGCGAAAACCCCCTAAAAAGGGGTGTTTTTTGCATTTTTAGGGGTGACGCCCTAATTTTAGAACCGCGGGACCTCGATTTTCGTGATCAGCGACCCCAAAAACGTTTAGGGTTCGATTTTCTTAACGGTGTTATTTTGGAACACCCCCCCCCCCGCGTTTTGAATGGACTACCCAGGCAGGATTAAAGTTTAACTACATCATGGTTAACCACGGAAGTTTTTGAACGTCAACGGCAAAAGACAAAAGTTTACCATAGTACCATAGATTTTTAACGCGCTCCAGATTGTGATTCATCTTTCACACTGTTGCCAGATTGGGAAGTTTTTTCCCCAAAACTGAGGAAATTCTTATGCCCTTGCGAAAAATTGGGGAAACAAAAGTGGGGAAAAATTGATTCAGAGATTTTAAATCCATTTTTGCTTATAATGCTCTGCGCTAATATAATTCGAACCAAGAAATATACACATTGGCGTGTCTAAGGGGGGGCCTAGCCCACCACAGAATGGCCATGTATTAATTCGAAGTGAAGGCGATACAATAAACTTGGATGAATAATACATATTTTGTGTATCAATGACTAATTTCCGGTACTTTCTTTTTATAGTTGTACTTTGCATTTCGAACAAAAAACACCTTCCGCCCCCACCTTATAATAATTCTCTAGTTACGACCATGATAAGAGGAGGGATAAGGTCAGTTACTTCAGGAGGATTGTGATGTTAGAAGGGATGTTACGTTCATTTTAAAGGATACTTTATTTAGTTAAGGTGAGAAACAGACATTTTTGTATGTCTGTTGCATCGAGCTTCGTCATTAAATTTGATTCTGTCTGGAGTATGGATCCCAGATGGGGCATACGTATTCCAAGATTGGGTGGACGATCGTACAGCAATCTGTTTTAGTGACACGATCGTTGTTAAATTTTTTGGCCCTTCTCTTTATAAAGCCTAAAAATTTGTTGGTTCTGGCAGTAATATTATCATAGTGCAAATTGAAATTTAGTTTATTATCTAGCACAATACCTAGATCTACAATTTTATCGGCGGACTCGAGGGCCTTATCGTTGAGATAATAGTACGGCAGCTGTATGTTTCTTTTGCGAGAGAAAGTAATTTCGTGGCATTATCTGAAGTTTAGGTATAAATTATTGGTGGTGCACCCAGTGTCTGCGGATCGTGTTGGTCCCAGGTGGGTAGTTAGACCAACGCAGTCCCCCTCCATAAACTGTTAGTTGGTGTTTTACCTACCAAGGAAAGTTGGTAAACCACTTCATTGTAAATTGGACGATGGACCAATGGTGTACGCAACAACATGTGGAGTTCCGCAGGGATCTGTCCTGAACCCTCTCCTGGGGATCACAATGTATAATGATGTATTGTATCGACATGGGAACAGATCACAGCTCGTCCCAATGTACCTTGGAGTGATGATCGACCGCAAGCTAATTTTTAAAGTACACTTGGAAGGCTTGACGGGTTAGCTCAGCCGTGGTATAGGCGCGCCTGAGCTAGCTGCAGCTTTGTTCGGGACGTCTAATAGCAGAAAATGGAAGGCCGCATTCAGGATCAGGGCCTTCGTGCGGGGCGGGGATGATCCTAATAGACATACTGGAGAGAGAAGGCATGCTTAGGTCATAAGAAGTAAGCGCAAGTCAACAGAGCTTGGTCACAATTTTATAAAAGGAGCTAAGAATCGTGGCCATTATTTATATACGAGGTGTGACAATTAAGTAATGAGACTAATTATATTGCCGCGATTGTGGTAACCCTGCGACCTTGAAATTCCCTTTCCCTTCTCTCGGCATCCTTCCCCTCTCCATTGATATATTTGCCATCGCTCTAGCTTGTTTAGTTCGCCTGCTCTGTCGTGTTGAGTAAACGTGTGTTCGTGGTGCTCGTTCGTTCTTCTTTTTTCGGGCGGAGGGCGTGCGCCGACAACCATTGTGAGCTTTGGCGTTTGGTTTCCGGGTCGTATTGAAAAAACTCGATCAAGCAGCGTGGGATCGTTTTCCACTTGTTCCAAACAATAGTCGTACAATTTGAAATAAAAAAGATCAAGTCACACGCTTAGTCAGTCTCAAATTCCGGGTGGGTATTTTACCCATCACCAGTTCATCACCAAACCCACATTATCCGCCGGCTATTGGTGCACCAATCTTCTAACACATTCAATTTCGGCTGAAGATAAAAAAAAGGTAGGTTACGTCGACTTGGGACCGTATTACTCTATATATTTTGACGTCGTCATCATAGAATAGATGTGGTATGTTCTTTAATTGGGAAAGCATAGGTCAATAAGAAGAGCAGTTTTGTCATACACGAATTTTTGAAAGAGTGCAGGTAATGCTGATAAGATGGCAATGCCCCCATAGTTGTTCATGGAGTGTTTATTGGACGCTGTGTGAATTGGCGTTAGGTAAGATTTTTTCGAAATCTTAGGAAATTTACCTAATGATAAAGATTTTGTGAAGATGAGAACATATCATTCAGTCAGTGTAGGGGGAGACAAAATTTGATTTGAGAAGCATTGAAAAAAATAGGGAGGAAGGTTGTCAGGACCATGACCTTTATTGATATCAAGATTGATTAAACCGGTCATTATATCGTCTGCAGGTATGGATATATTATCTATAAGCGCCGAAGAATAAGCAAACAGATTAATTGGTTCAGTGCGCAAAAATTTAGGGCCAAAAACTTCCGCGAATTTGTCCGCAAACATGTTACAAATTCCTTCGGGGTTTGAGAAATCTGACAAACAAGATAACGTAAGGATTTTCTAAAGGACAATAAACGATTTTAAATGAATAAAAAACCCAGAAACGTCAAGACTAAAAAATATTTACTCTCGCAAAAAATAACTCACCCGAAAAACGTAAACCAAAAATACAAACTCGTTTTTACCTGAAATAAATAAAAAAAAGTGAAATTAGAATAAAAACTTTAAAAAAAGTCAAAAAAAAAACAATTAAAAAAACATCGAGAAACTGAAATAAATTAACCCGGAACAGAGTGGTACACGGAGCACACCTTCCTTCGCGGGCTTGGAGTCAATAATAAGCTGGCAGCCTTCAGCCCGTTATCATCAATCAAATCACCTGGAAAAATTTCGATAGCCGTGTAACTTGAATTTGTGTGTGCGCTCAGGGCTCGGAAGCGCTCGCTTATTGCTTCTGTTCTACCTAGGTTTTCATTCAGGCATTCTTCCCTATCATCCATTGAACGCCGCGGATGGCGGCCACCATCCGCCAGCGGAGGAATCCTCGATGATTGATTATGACACGGAAACGCAGCGATTCCAATCGACACCGTAACTCCCGGCCCGCGAAATTCTCCCCGGTGTACACTCTGCGCCTCCGGTGTTATCAAAAGAAGTCATCTAAGACCAGTCGGCTCTGAAAGATAAACACTGTATCTATGAATATCCGCGGTATCTGCATCAGCCGGGCTAACGGTGCTTCTAAATATCAAGCTCATGCCAGGCCAAAGTCCAGATCGAGATCCAATGCGACAACTAATTAATTAAGATCGTCACGTCGATACCTGGTCATCCCCTCGCGGTGGAAAGGTCAAAAGCGATCAGAGGTGGCTTTTTTTCTTACGGTGAGCGGTTCTGTCGTTCCGTGTGCGCTCAGTGATTCTTTTGTGGCAGAATCTGTAAGGAACACGGCCGGGACGGAACGGCATGTGAGCAGCGATAATGCGGCTTCGCGAGTTATTATACAAAAAACGCCTATCGAATTCTCCGCGGTGGTCGCAGTGCATCTTCTGCGAGGAGCTCCGGTGGTTCCTGCAGAATAATGAAATTCTTTGTGTACACCTTCGAGTCACGACGGCAGATTGAAAATTTATTAAAAGATCCGCGGCTATCAACGCCGTGTAATCTCGCGAAATGATTAGAACGAGGCTTTCTTGGGAAATATTAGCCGCGGGATGAGCGATTTCTCGGTCTGGAACCCTTTTCTGGCTACTGAATTTGCGTGGGGTTTGTAGCCGTTCTAAGCTCCCATTTGTACTACAAGTCTCGTCAGGGGCGGCGAAGCATAATCATTGTGGGTGGAGAGCACGCTTACAGGTAACCGTTAAAATGTAAAAGTTGCCCTATAAGGCCCAAACAAAGGCGGTTCATCATAAGGAATGATCCATTTGGCCCCTTCCTCCTCGATTCCGAGTGGAAAAGGGAGGCCGATTTGAGAATTTCGGCGTGGATGTGCGCCGGTGTCAAAAACATTATATTTTTAAATGGTCTGTCGTGTTGTTTTACCAATACGGTCTCCCAGCTGAGTACTAATTACGTCCAATGCTGCTTAACCTCTGTGATCGAACCAGAACTGGTATATTGTGTATACTAAATGATACCCTTCACGGTCACTAAAAAAATTGCCTGAAATATGAAGTAATGCAGTTCCTTCCTTCAGCTTCTCTCTCTCTTCCCTCTCTCTTCTGACTAGAGCTGCTGTTCGATATTGCACTCTATACGAAAAAACTAGATTGTCGACAGTACAAAGCCCTAAGCGTCTAGTCTATCACATAAAAAAAATGCAAAAACAAAAACTTAAGTTTTGTAGGAGTTAAACTAAAGCTGAATGCCCCAGCTTTACATAAGTGTTTTTACCGGCTAAACTCCAGTTCATGTTCAGTTCGTGCTTGAAATTGTTGTTGCTTTTTCACCAGAAGTTAGAAACGCAAAAGCCCACTGAAATGATATTCCACCATTCCAGTTGATTACTCTCTTTTACGTTCAACTTCAGTTCGTGACCAGTTGGGCGAACTGAAGTTTGTATATCCACATTTGAATATGTGAAAATTTTATGCGAACTGAAGTTATTTTAAAGTTCTGTTTGCCAATTTACTCGAACTTGCGCAGTTCGGCCGGTGAAGCCGGGGTATTAGGGTATTTACTTAAAACTTATTGAAAATGTGTACTTGAAATATTTAGGGTGTGGATTGCCCCACCCAACACGCAAGTGCGTGTGCACTTTTCTCTCCATCCCAATGCGCTCCGCTGCACCAGGAGAGAAGTCAGAAAACTATTTAATAGGGCTACGGTCTCGGGCAACTGGGACCTCTACAAGAAAACTCTCACCAATTATAACAAAGATTTAAGAAGATCCGAACGAAAGTCATGGAAAGTCTTCTGCGAGTTTACACAAAGTTCTATATAAGGATCACTGGAGCTATTAATGAGCACTCATTTCCCCGGTTCTCAGGTAACTAACGATGAATTGGCCTTGGAACCTAACATTGAATCGGAGGTAGTACTTGCCCACCGGTCCTACAATAGAGAACAAAGGCCTGGGAAACAAGATTTTCACTGCGGGTAAGATTGAGTGGGTTATTGGCACCTTCAGTCAAGGCTGCTGGAAAGGACCACATCTTCTCAGCCCTGCTTCAGAGAGGTAGCTTTGCGCTGGCCTATATTCCGAAGTGTTGGAGAGAGGCTGTCGTAGGACCCATGGTCACGTATGCATCCATCGCATGGTGGACAAAGACCAAACAAAAGGGTGTTACGATTAAACTGGCCAGGGTGCAAAGACTAGCCTGTCTTGGTATCACAGCACCTCTCTCGCCGAAAGCACCTCTCCGACTGCGGCTATAAAGGCCCTACTGAACCTCCCTTTGCTACACCTAGTAGAGAAAAAGAAGGCTCTGGCGGGGGTGCTGCGTCTACAAGAGCTATTCTCCTTTAAGCCGGAAGACCTTCTGGATCATTTATCAAGGAGCTAAACCTGGAGCCATTGTCCGATACCATTCTTGCCACACTTGATTTTAACAAACCGTTTACGTAGATTTTTCGAAGTAGGTCAGAGTGGCAACATGGCAGGCCTCTCTTTAGAGGAAGCACGGTCTTTTGGTATATGGACGGTTCCAAAACCGATAAAGGGGTAGGGTTCGGCGTTTATGGCCCAAGGAGCAAAATATCCTTGGCTTTGCGTACTACCCCCACTGTTTTTCAGGCTGAGGTACTTGCCATCGCATCGGTGTATGCGCAGACTTGTATTAATAGAGCTCCAAATAGCTCTAATATTGTTATTTTCTCGGACAGTCAAGCTGCCCTGCTGGCCATTAAATCTCACAGGGTGTCATCAAAGACTGTACTGGATTGTCTCCTATCTTTGAAATGCCTCAGCAGAAACAACAGTGTCACGCTGATGTGGATTCCGGGCCACGAAGGTCATATTGGTAATGAAATTGCCGACAGCTTGGCTAGAGTAGGGGCAAACTCATCACCTATCCGTCTGGAACCTTTCTGTAGCTTGGCAAGCTGCCGCGTAAGAACGGCCATCAAAAATTGGGTCGACCAGCTGCATCTTCATAGCTGGACAAGGACCCAGGGTGCTCGTCAAGGTAAAAGATGCATCCAAATCGATAAAGCTAAAGCGGGCACTTTTAAATCTCAAGAGGTGGGAGCTAAAAATAATAACAGAGCTCCTGACGGGCCACTGTTCTCTTAACTACCATATAAACAAAGTAGGACTGGTAGCCGATTGTAGCTGTCGGTTCTGCGGGCACCTCCCGAAGTTGCGACTGTGAGGCAGAAATTTCGAGGAAGAGATTGAGTCTTCTCCATCGCGACTTCCTTACTTGGGAGATTTGGGGCTGGAACCCTATTTCAGTTTTAGGATATTTTAGAAGCCTTAACCTTGATAATTTTTAAACACGGGGATGGCACAATAAACTAAACAAAATAGGTCGCAGTGCCCGCCAAGGCAAGTTCAGTGATATGTTATTGTTGTGCAGTCGTTGCCGTTGGTTCCTTTTTAGGATATAAACTGAAGTGGCAATAATTTTTATATATTTATAATCTTTACTCGCATTTTAAACCCAAGAACCGAATAATTACATGCTTCCTTCATATAATGCCCTAACGACCAGGCTTAACGTGGCTATTGAAGTTTTTGAAAAGTGTTACGATAGATTTTTCACATTAAAATTCAAAGTGCAGCTAATAAACAACAGCACAAATTATAGGAATTATAAAGGGCTTTGCCTGACGCTACATTAATTGATTTGTCCCCATTAAGTGAACTAATAAATAGGCGTTCATTTTAGCAATTTTACGCTAAAACGGCAGAATTCGTTAGGCGTACTTAAACTAAGTTTACTCGATTGGAAATTCTGCCTGATTTTAACTATTTACGCTTGTTCCTAGTCGTAAACCCGAACATAAAGTCGATCCACAAAAGCCTGTCATAAATCACAGCAAGATTTATCGCAGCCTCAATAAGAAACGAGTTCAAAAACCGATTTTATTGTGCCATTAACATTTGCTTCATTGCTTTTATATAATTAATATATTTATGTCTTAAGCTTGTCACTCGTTGCCCATAAGACAAGCACAAAATCCTAACAAGCAGTATCTGAGTACAGGTAGTCAAGCATCAGGTATCAACTTTACTCTAATTAAAGAATATCAAAAGGTGAACGAAGTGAAGTTATAAAAAGGCGCCCCCCGGACTTAATTTTCATCTATTCTCTGAACAGACCCGAACAGCACCGTTCTGAAAACCAGACTCCGGAGCCACCGCGTTTATCGGTGAAGTTGATTTCACTTAAATGCATTCAGATTCACCTTATGATTATAGCACGCATGCGCCGTCAGTCGTAGGTGCGGTGCGTATGCGCATCACACTGATTCGTTAACGAAATGAATAGGTGCTTATGTAATTCCCATTTCCTTGCCGATACGCGCTCATCTGTTCCGGCATTTTAGAAATGTTTTAACTAATTTCCTGTCAGGCCGCAATAGGTGTCCACTCTGTCAGGTAACGCGATGCTGCATTCCGATAGAACATTTTGGCATTTGCACGTTTTCCGTGTTATGCTCCGAGATGGGTGCGGCTAGAAGTGTGTTAAGTGCTTGGAAACATTTGCTTATCATTCTCATATTGATTTTGATGAAAGATCAAGGCGTTCCTGTGGCGGGGTTTTTCTTTAGTTGCTTTTGTTGTTTTTTGTATTATGGAAAAGATATTTCTGAAATATGATAAATTAACAGGGGCTGGAAGCCGGTTGGTGCTAAGAAACTTTGCTACTCTAAGAAGTTGAAAATTTAATTGTAAAATGGATTCGAAACTCTTTGAATGACATACATATATCCTTAACTCCTCAAGAAATCCTCACACCGAAAAAGACCTAGTTTTGCACTACCAATCATTGGGTAATAATGTAAGCTATCCACCAATTGTCTATAAATGTGAGTTTACCACTTTCGTAACCTTTTAATACTCTACGAATACGAATTCTTTATTATTATTATTTCAAGAGCCAGGAAGGCCTGAAGGTACAAGCGACCAAGCTATGCGCACACGGACTATAGTTCCAAAAGGCGCAGGGACGTGAGGATACTTATGTAAATTGAGTCAGTTAGTACGTATACATGATGGGTTGAACTCAGGTGGAACTCGGGACCAACTACATGTTGATGCGAGTCGAGTTGAATTAGGGTCGACTGAGCTCGACTCAGCTCGGCTATCTGGGTTGAGTTGAAATTATGCATATAGACGAGAGCTCAGTAGTAGGATTTAGTTGACAGCAGAATCTCTGTGCTTTGTTTGTGGTGTTTTGTAAAGTGTAGTTTTTTTTTATTTTGAACTCAACCTAAACTCAACCTCAACTTAACTATTGAACTTATCTGGTATATCTACAGAACTGGGATGTTTAAAAATATGGCTATTATGGTTCTGACTGGCTGCTAGTGCAGGATATTCCTCGAAAAAGTTTGTAGTTTTTAGGCAATCAGTTAAAACATGTCTGACTGCGAGGGGTGGCGCATTAGAGTAATTGTTGCATGTGCGGCGAGAGGGTTTAGTAAAAAGATGTCCATGGGAGAAAAATGTGTGGTCTGATCCTACAGAGCATCTCCTGGGAAGATCTGGATTATAATGGGCCCGGGATGGTGAGGCCGTATGGAAAAGTAAGAAGGACGAGGAAGCATTCCATTTTGAAAGGGGTCGTCCATAAATTAAGTGTGGCGATTTTTGCAATTTTTTGTGAGCTTCCCATTTAATTTCTCCGCATTGTGTCAGCAAATATGGTGGTCCGTGTATTTTAAAGTTTTTTCCAGTCATCAATCTGTTCGTGGCTTTAAAGTTTTCATTGAGGCCCTGCACATTCTTGCAGTTGAATTAACGACCTGCTAGGCTAAACTGTCGTCTTCGCCTGTGTGTTTGTTGGTAATCATAACGTCACCTGCATGCCACGGTCTGTAAGGCGGATACCTGAAGTCCTCTCCACAGCAACATGAGTATTGTGTGTCCTGCGTCGGGCCGTACCTGCCGACCTGGCCTGCCGGCGGCCTGTAAGTGAATAGGGGTCTTTAGTGGAGAAATATGACCTCTAGCAATTTTACACTGTTTCTTGAAAAAATAAATTACGTGATATTTTCCGAGACCTCTTCTCCCTCACGTGAGACTGGGTGAGATTTGGCTCGACCCCCTCCCCCCAAAACGCCTCATGTATTTAATGGACGACCCCAAAGCAGGCGCCGCATTCATTAGGACGGTCACACGCGTCTTACGATTGTTATAAACGCAATGCATGAAAGTGACGCTTGAAACGCGTTCTATGAGCTGACATCTTTGATGCGACCTAATGTCTCCATGGAAAATACCTCTGCGTAGCCTGAAACTCTTTTTCATTGTTTCCGTCGTTTAAATTTCTTTGACGAATGCTTCCAATTATAATATCTTAACATTTCGGAGTAGGTATAGCAGCGTTCGGGCGAAGTCATCAGCGTGGTCAATGTTGTAGATGGTAGTCAATCAGCTCGTTCAGCCTGGATCTTCTTCTTCTTCGGGAATTTCGCACATTTCACACCATCGATTTCATTCGCTTTTATCTTCTCAATCAGCTATATGTAAGTGTGGCAACACGCGGTGATGTGACGGCAATCAATGGGTGAAACAACTCTTGTCGGATTTCTATACAACGGGGATTGTGTGTGAAGGTGACGAACTGATCTTAGGAACATGCGACATGGCATTTTGATTCCGTTCAATTTCATTTCACTCTTCGCGTTCCTCTGCAGTTCGATTGGATCGAAAATTAGATTGGTTTGTAGCATTGCCGAGGGAATGTTATGCAACGAGTTGAAATGTCAACAACGGGGAATTTACCAATGTCGATGTCTAGCAATTGTTTTGAAAATACTTCTCCAGATTAGACGTTCTGCAATTCAACATGCATGTTCATACTTAATTTAAGTGTTTGGATGTGCATCCAGAAAATAAACGACTTTAAACATGCATTAAGTACATCGGCTGAGGTTACCGTGAAATCAGTGGCAATTTTTGGCGAAAATCACCTGCCAACAGAAATAGGCAATTGATTCATTTTTGTTATTACTATAATTTCATTTTCATTTAGGCTGGAATACGTTTTTCTCCAGATCTGGACAACAGCTCCACTTATCTGGACCAAAATTATCCTATCTTTCAATCTGGAAGCAACCATACACATTGCCGAATTTTCATTTTAATCGGTTTGGACCGTTTCGAAGATTTTGCGATTTTACAACTCTTGAATAATTTACATACAGCTAACCAGAAAAAGACACTTATTTGGCAAAATTCGTCAGCCATGTTGACCCCGCAATTTGAATTTTATAAGTTTTGATTATAAATTCGTTATTTGCTACCTTAGAAAACCCCAGATACCCACTTTTATTAGAATCGGAACAAAATTAATAAAATTCGTCCACCATATTGGCGCGGCCATTTTGAATTTATAAGTTTTGACCACAAATTCGTTATTACCTCAAAACCACTAGATAACCATTTTTATTGGAATCGGAAAAAATTGGCAAATTCAACCATATTTCCGCGGCCATTTTGAATGTTTCAAAACCGGGGTGCATCATGGGAGACCCTCACGGACCTTCATGCAATATATCGAAGCCCTAGCAAAGAAGGTCGAGCAGAAAACCGTGCTTTAAGTTGCCCCAGTTCAACTTAAGCGGCCCTCACACACCCTCAGTTTTAACTGTGCAGTTGAACTGCGTAAAAAACTGTACGATAAACTCAGTTAGTTCGTTGTACGGTTTTTTGGTCAGTTTTGTTGATTTGAATACATCTCACGTAACTCAGAGAACTGAGCGATAAACTGGCTGACCTGCGCACCGGAGCAAAATAAGGTCCAGAAGCTCAGGTCTGCGGAGTGGGTGAAATTAGCTCAAAACTGCACAGTCCACACAGTTTATCGCTCAGACGTGACGTCACAACACGTGATAAACTGCGCAGTTAAACTGAAAGTGTGTGGGCCACTTTAGAGCAAGCTCAACCTAGAGCAGCTCATTAAACAGAAAAGTACGTCACAACTTTGAGAAAATATGTAGCACAAATTAGAAATTAATTTTACCGATTAGACAAGAAACGGTAATTACATATATTTTGAAAAATGAGAATAAAATTAGGATAAGCGCGAACTTATCCTTTTTTGGGGAAAACGTATCATCGTATCCATTTGATTTTGTTCCACTAAACAGTATCTAAAACGATACGAACGTATCTAAAGTGGCAGCACTGGTCAAACCCACAACCTTTCTAGTTGTTGTTTTGTACACAGCGACAATAGAGTCGTTATACGAAAAAAATGCTGAACAGTCAGTTTATCGTGCAATTCTTATAACATACACAAACCGGTTTGTTAAGAGGAAAAGTGTTAGGCCAACTAATCAGCCTAAATCACTTCGTTGATATATATCGGTTAACTTTTAGAAAATTGCACAAGATTCACTCAAGGCACTTTGCTATCGAATGCGCTATACATTTGCTAATTGAAATGGCACACTTTATGATGAGAAAGAAAGTTGGGGCTAATGTGTTTTCCATTTAATGAACTAAGATGAACAATGATCCATCCTAAGAAATTAACCAGTCCTAGTTTCACTTTCAAGTCTTTGAAATATTTGAATTATTATAAAATTGAATGTTTTTTGTTATTTATTACCACGGTTAGCATTCGTACTTGTATGGTATTTTGTAAATGCTTTTAAGCATAAATTGAATAAAATTCCCAGAACGTCTTTGTTCTTGAGAGATTGCAACAAAAAAAATTGCTCAAAGACACAAGCTACACTTAAAAGCTACACGAAAACGAAATTCCCAGACTTCAATTTCGAAATTTTTGTCAGTATTATTCGCAATTGTAACCATCAATTATATCCTAGTGGAGATCTAATTCGGCGGCGTGTGGATCAGCGGATAAGCTATAATGATCCCGCATGTAATCTCTCAGGTAGCTTCTCAGATCTGCCGCGCTTTCTCTCTCAGTTAACGAGTACGAGTACAGGTCGGGCGGCGCTTAAGGTGTATGCTCTTAAAGATGCAGACTTCTTTTCTTTACAATTTTCTGCACTATCATCCATTGTTTTAGGATTTTACTTTCGAGGCACAATGGCACGTCGGATACTGGCGCGCTGCGATGGGACAAGAAGGGGCCTCGCCGCACGCGGTCATTTCAGTTTCTTATGAAGGTAGTTGGGTGGCGGCTCTCACAGTCCCCTACGGAGTCAAATGGAGTCACACCGGGATAGTCACAATTATTAACAAGAGTCACTGACACCTGACATGTCCCAGAGTAAAATAGGAAACCAGACTTCTTGTCACGCACACTTATTATGTGTCAATGTCTTTTGTTTTGTTAAACCACCTTGGATTGTTCGGGTTTTTAGTGTACCACTGGCTGGGAGACTCGCGCGGCTTAATTAACCCAACGACAAGACGCCAGCGAGGAACAATTGATTCGGAATGACTCAACCGATTTTTATCTGTTTTAGGAGAACCTACAGAGTCCAAATGTGGCATTGCAGTGGGATTCCTGCGAAGGGGTTTCTCTCACCTGCAGGTTTTTATTTATGCGTTAAATACATATAGTGCCAATTGCTTGTCAAGAATCTGCCACTCCTTTGGGGCTTCAGAGAAATTCTTTTATAAGTCTAAGGAAAGCCTTCTTCCGTGTTGCGGTACTATGTGGTATCTTTTTTTGTTGTCGTAAAGGTAGACATACTTTTAAAGCCATTTCTTTCTTCCAATTCCATTCACGTAAGTGATCGCATGCAGTTTATGTCTTTGACCACTCCCTTAGCCAGAAAAATCGGCAACAGAACAGTCCGTGCCCCAAGAATACTACTACTACTACTCACCGGGGCTCAGGCTGTGTCCGAGCGGCCGAACGAACGAAAGCACATGGGCGCAGAGGAACAAAAAAGTGTACTCTTGGCACATAAATAATTACCCAGATTGAGTACTTTCGTGTGCCTTGTGTGCCGCATTAAGGTATCACAACCAGGTAACCACATTCTCGTTCCACCATGAGCATATTCTTAACTTCGACGCGACTCCACTTTTCTGTCCACCATTCCCCATCCCCAAGGCCCCCAGTGCCAAGATCCGACACGAGAGTTCTTTGGCAATCAATTCTCCATGTGCAGTTAAGTAGAATGTCAATGACTCCGCGTGCGTCTGGTAAAGATTTCGCAGAATGGAGAATCTTCATCTTTGATTCCTTAAGGCCTCTCGTAAAATGCACTTTTTGGGGGAACGGATCTTCTACGTTCACTCTTCTTTAGTTACTACCATACAGACTACGCCTGGGCCGGAGTCGTCTTCGTCTTCATCTTCATGGAAAAGGTGGAAGAACCTTTTGCGGATGAAATTAATGGATTTCATTTACTTAAAGTTGGACAAATAAGGCTGGACGCTGAGGAGATTCGGTGACGCCTTTCATTTATCGAATGGGGTATGGGCCCCCATGGCATCCGAGCTTAAGTATTTTAATTATAAGTAATTATTTAAAGTATTTTATTAACAGCCATGAAGAAATTCAAGACTTGTTGATTCTATATACAAACAACCGGTTATTCGCATAGTTTTTTGTGCGGTTGGGTATTTTTCTGAGATTTTAGCAGATAGACCATACTATACCCGGAATGGCTAGACCAATAAAATTTACTCGGTTAAAAAAGGTAAGTGAAACAAACTAGATGTAAATTCCAGGATGGGTGCGATTTTTTTATAAATTTCGCGGTCATTACGTCCAGCAGTTGTTACTATTTAAAATAGAGCAACCAAATAAGAAGAATCAAGTTGTTCTATGGTGCGGACAGTGGTGCACACTCTAGATCAAGAAAAAGGAAATTTGTTGAGGCAAAGCATTTCTGGATGATTTCATTTGTAAAAAATTCGCGGACTGAAGTGGATGACAGAAGATAATGACAAGAAGAAAAATTGGAAAATCGTTCTAAGTGGCAGTTCTAAGCTCAGGAATCATCCTTTGTACTACCCAGTCCGTCATGTCGTTGGTCACGTCATGGCGCAATGTCTAGCAGCAAGCTTGTAAGGGGGGAATAGGTTAAAGGTTATGGGGGTTCGAAGGGGTGTTGAAGAAGGTGGTGATGAACCCTGAATTTGAACTCGTGGATGTTGTAGGAGCTCGGAAATACCGACTGCGAAAGATTGTTCCATAGTCGTGTAGTTCTATTTAGAAACGAATTGCTATTTTGCTGAGTGCGCGAATAAAGGAGCTGCAAGTGATGTGAGTGAGATGAGTGGACTAATCTGGTGCGGCGGGTATAAGCTTGTCGTGGACGCAGGAGAGCGTTTATTTCGATAGAGCCGTCTCTATGATAGTAGCGATAACATTTTTTCAGTACGGCTTCATGGTGGAGCAAACGGTGTCGTCACCAATTAATTTAATGGCTCTTTTTGCACCTTATCTAACTATGCCCAGGTGGTTATAGAAGCGCCCCTCCAAACGATGGAGTTATATTTGTGAAGAGGCCGAGTGTAATATTTATAAATAACAGCAGATGGCTGGAGGAGAAACTTGCACCTTTTAAGAAATCCCAAGCACTGTGATGCTTGTTTGGGGATTTGAAATATGTGGTCGTATCATCGCAAGTTTTTGACTAATGCCACACCAAAGATGTGTAAGGAGTCGGCCATTAGTTCAACTTCACCCACGGTCACGGTGGACAGGTGTTGAACAGTTTTTAAAAATGACACAGTACTTGGTTTTTGTGGGGAGCTCGACACGATTTTGCTTCCCCACTCTATAATGAGTTTAATGTCATGTCATTAGAGTTAGACATTAAGTCACGATCATCAAGACAGGATCTGGCACGTTTCTGTCTTGTATGGAAGCCGTAAGAGTAACGCAGGGTACCGTCGTTAGTTGAAGGAGATTGAAAGTAGGTCATTTATAAAAATAAGAAATGGGGCAGGAGATAAAATTGATCCCTGGGGGACCCTCTGGGGGATCGGGTGGGATTCGTATTTGAAGCCATCCAATACTACCTTAATTGAACGGCCAGAAAGGAAACTCTCGATCCACTTTTGTCGAAGTGAGTCGACTCCAATAGCTTTGAGGCCAGCTAACAGGACTCTGTGCCAAACTCTAACGAAAACCTTGGAGACATCCAGAGCAACCAGACTAGACTCACCAGATCCATGCAGACTTCGGCTGAGGTGTAAGACTGTAAGACAAACTAAAAGATCGCCAGGAGATCGTACCGAAAGCCCCAGGCTAGACTTTATACCCAGCGCCGCAGCAGCTGATCAATAAAGGACCTGGAGCACCCAACAACATCCAGACGCTGGAGTGGCTCCGATCACGATTCGTTTCTCGAGTAACGGTAAATTTAGGTCACCCTCGATATTATTTAGCCAGGTTTTCTTCGGTGACGATCGCTGGATTCTCCAAGGCCGCGGGACGGTCTGGCCAGAGAAGTTTACGTGGCAAGCGGTTATCATCCATTTGGAAAACATGTCTAAACAAACGTAGTCGACGTTTTTGCAATTCCTCTTCGATCAGTGTCTGCCGGTCGCATATTTGTCTAACTGTCTCGTTTCAAAGGCGATCGCGGAGTGAGACACCGATAATCTGCCTCGAGCTCGAAGACCACGAGCTTCTTAACGCCCGGTTTGAGCAGTGTCCACGTTTCAGATCCATATAGAAGAATGGGAAAGATCAACGTTCGGTATGCACCACTTGAGCGAGGCGAATGTTGTTGTTGCCTGGCCGATGCGGCTGTGAACGTCGGCCGTTGATGCCACTGTCGTTTCCTCAACCAATGATCCCAAATATTTGAACATCGGAAACGTGTCCGGCGAAGGCGGCGCTATCGTCGGCGAACATTAAGTCGGTTATGATGTTGTTGTCGTATCGAACTCTGAGTCGTCCATCGAATGCTTCACGCAGAATCGCGTCGATCACAACGTTGAAAAAAGTGGCGAAGCGACCCTGTCGGACACCCGTTTGAATCGGGTATTCTTCGGATAAGTCGTTTCGAATGCGAACGCTGCTGGTTGAGCCATCGCACGACGCTTGGAGAAGTTACATGATTTTCAATGGCAAGTGTTCGGTTTCCAAGGCTCTCCACAAGCTGTTCCAATCGATGCAATCGAAAGCGGATTTGAAATCAATGAAAACGGTGGCAGTTCGTTTGCCGCAACGAATTCTTTCTTCAATTAACTGATGGAGTGCGAGTATTTGATCAATACATCCTCTATGTGGTCTAAATCCAGCTTATTCTGTCCCACTCGTTTGCTCTCGATGCTTCTTTAGCCTCAAGATTTTCGTAAATACTTGCCGACGATCGAAAGGAGGCTAATACCGCGATAATTCTTGCGTTCTTGACTGTGGCTTTTTTTTTAAAAATTGGGACAACGATCGCTTCCACGCCGACCGGACACGATCCGAATGTCATATGTGTGTTATGAGAACATGGAGTCGTTGTGATAAGACATCACCTCCCTCTTTGACCATCTCGGCGGTTACTTGATCTATTCCCGGCGCTGTTCCATTTCACAAGGTGGGGCGCATGTTATAGACAATAGTAAGAAGTGTAGAGTAGCTAGAGTAGGGTTGAGAAATCATGCGCATCAATCATGTATACGCCCCACGTTTGGAGCGTTTTGATTATACTATATTGCTTATTGTATTCTACTTATTAGACCCTTTCATTCGATACCGATTTCGGGCGACTTGTGAAGACAATGGTAATCCGGCCTCTTGAGACGGCCGCCCTGGATCTAACGGTATATTGAGTATACCATATTACATTGCCATCGGAGCTAAAGCCGGGTGCAAAATTTCAGCATAATCGGATAACCGGAAGTATGCGAAAAATCTACTGTATCTACTATTCTGTTGGGGTCAACCTATTTTAAAATCCTAACGTTCCTTTCATATATGTTTTCAATTTATGTCTATGTCCGTCCTACTTGTAGATAATAGAGCTGTCAGCGGCCAAAAAGAGACACTTGCTCTTAATCCTAACTGGAATATAACGTACCACACAAAACTAAATAGTTGCGCCTTTGTAAACCGCATCTTAAGGACCGCAATTCTTCTTGTCGCATTAAACTGCAATTTTTTCAACATGGCCGAACTGAATAGAACAAATCAGCAAACGAAGTTCTTAAGCCTTTTCCATTTGTCCACTTGTTACGAAATTGCAAATCTTCCCACGACTTGTCAACCCATTTCATATTCATTTGTCAAGCTAATCACCATCTAAACGGTTTCAGTCCGAAAGAAGTAATTTTGAAAGGCGAAAAAACCCCGGCAGAAGAAAAGAATATCTCCCAGGTAAAAATATTAAGGTGTGAAAACGGATAATCCCCAAATGAAGAAATGAAGATATCAATTCCATTTATAATGAGTATGAGTCCACGCACAACGGGCTTAATACACGGCTAGCAGCCGCGCGGCCGATAGGTATCTAATTTCATTATTTGCAAGGCCGAGATGCCAACGAGGAAAAAATCCGTCTTAGAATACAAACAAACTCATTACCTGGTGCTTCAGGTGGTTCCCAATTCCGCTTGAAGAAGAGCGAAGATGAAGAAGCAGCAACATCTTCAAAGTAACTTCAAATGGTCCTCGTCGCTCGGCCGCAGCGGTGAGTGGCGCAGAGCCCCAAGGGCAGCAAAAACTCCATCACTGATGTCATGATCAGTAGAATAAATAGCGCGGATGGCTCGGGTCTGCTGCGCCAAAAGAGCTCTCGGGTTAACAAGCAGAAAGAATTAATTCGTCACACCTGAGTTTTAAGTGTTTTTCGCCTTGGAGGTTACCTGTTCGGGATTAAGGGCAAAAAAGACCGAAACACCTCGCGGCAAGAACTGAACGGTGGTGGTGTGTAACTGCGCAGCGCGCTGGCGACCAGCGCCAAAGGAACGCATGTATAATGACCTAGGTACAACCTGAAAAGTAATCAGAATCTAATTTCCAGGTGTAAAAAAAGACAGTTTGCAATGGGTAAATCAATGGATTTGCATAATCCTCATGCTCAGGCGCGGGACAAATTTGCATCGCGGTATTTTTATCTCTAGTTGATATCGGCTTTCTGACTTTGAGCCTGGTCAAAGGATTTTCAATCAGGCCTTGTCCTAACGCAATGAAGTTGTTTCAAGCTTCTTTTAGTCCAGTCAAATGGCACTTTCGCTGTGCAAACCGGGTTTTCGGGATCCGGATGCGTGACGTTCGGCCGCCATCTTGTTTTGAGTGGTGAAAAATGGTTTGTCTTATATCTCGGAAACCGTCAGACCTACAGAATTTTTATAATAACATTTTTTTAGGATAATCATACCTATTATCTACAACTTTTGTAAATAATGTTTTGCGATAATATTAATGATAAAAAAGATATGGGCTAAAAATGATAAAAATTTTGGGGGTGATGACCTTTAAAACGCTATAACTCTTTAATTATTGAAGGGGAGTAACATGATCTATAATTGTTAAAGACCACGCAGCATCTGCTGACGGGCTCATTCCTTGCATACTCGGTCCGAAGTGGGTACTCCTTGAGCAGTTTCGTATGCCTTGTAAGTCGGATGTCTTCACTGAACTTGATCATACCCGATAAAAACTGCACTTTAAGGTAGCCGTTAAGGACTTCTAAGGTGAGAGACGCGATAAGAAATTTTCTCCTAGAAGAGAGCGGCAAGAGGTCCAACACTTTGAGCCTATCCGTGTAGAGTGGTAGGCTTAGAAATTCAAGCGGTTTGTGTAGACTTCTCAGAGCAAAGAGAATAAACCTCTTTTAAATTGATTCCATCCTGTTGCTGCTTATGAGAAATATCGGATCCCAGATGGGACATGCATATTGCAGGATAGATATTGCGGACTAGAGAACAGAAGAGAGCTTTTGTGACCCAAATATGGTCGAATTCTTTAGCTCTTCTCTTTATAAAGCTAAGAAGTTTGTTGGCTCTGGCAAAATATTATCATAGTGCAAATTAAAATTTAATTTTTTTTGTCCAGAACGACACCTAGATCGACAATTTGATCGACTTGATTCAACACTGTGTCATTGAGACGATAGTAATACTGCGGTGTCTGTGCGTTATGTTTGCGAGAAAAGGTAATGGCTTGACATTTGTTGATATTACGATGCAACTTATTAGTGGTGCACAAGTCTTGTAATGCATTGAGATTTGGGACTTAATGACACTATATATTTTGAGATCGTACGCGTAAAAGAGATGCGGGATATTCTCTAATTTCTTGAGCAGATCAGAGATAACAGAAGAGGGCCAAGATGACTGCCCTGAGGAACACCGGAAGTTACTTCGATTTCATTTGAAAGGAATTCTTGAAATCTGATGTTGAGATATGATCTTAACCATTCAAGAGCAGAACCTGTTTTTCCAAATCTTGAGAGTTTAACAAGTAAAATATGATGGTCTACCTTATCAAAGGCCTTGCTAAAGTCAGTATAAATAGCAACGATTGGATGGCCCTTCCCCATACTACAGAGGAGGTCGGAGATTAACACCATGAGGTTTGAAGTGGTCGAACGCCCTAGTCATGTTTTTGTTCATTTAAGTGTGGGTCGATTAAAGGGGAAATCTTATCGTGGATGAGTTTTTCAAATAGTTTGGGGATTGTTGATAAAATAGCAATGCTTCTGTAGTTATCCATTAAATCATTAAAGAGGCCTAATTCACCGATAGCTACTGGTGAGATTTTTCTTCTTCTTCTTCGATGGCTCTACAGCCTAATTCGAGCCTTGGCCTCCATCAGCTTCTTCCTACAGATGTCTCTCTGCTCCGCAGCTTGTCTCCAATTTCTTTTACTGAGCAGTTTTGCTCCATCGACCTTAGATAAGGTCTAGAGGCTTAGGGAAAGCCCCTTTGTACTGTTCGACAATCTTTTTTTTTTCTTTTTCGTATAGAATGTCGAACAGCAGCTCCAGCCGGTAGAGAAGAGCCGGAAGATAGAGAGTAAAAAGAGAGAGAGAAGTAGGAAGGAGCTGCCACAACCTAGCCGAGATATTTTATTCCACCTACTTACTTACTTCCAACCATTTCGCCACTCTGGCATCGGGGCATTTGAGAAACAACTCGCTGGAGTGTTATGCCTCCTGAAACGAGTTGAATCTCATCACCCAACCGATGACATGCGCTTGGTGGAGCGGGGAAGGACTAGCGAAGGCTATGACAGGAGGAATCAGGAATGTAAAGAAGGGAGAAGAAAGAAGAAAAGTTATGTGGGTGGGAAAGTGGAAAAGGCGAAGGACCGTGGGGCTGGCCGGGATTCGAACCCGGGACTTCTGGGATAGTAGTCAGGCGCCTTAACCCTAGACTATCGAGGCCCCCTTGACGGTGGTTTGCCAACTGGTTTTCTGCCATCTCGTAGTAGGTACAGGGCTTTTTTGGTATCCTTGAGTCATCCTTTCTTTGGACATGAACGGCCCAACGTAAACGCCGGCCGTAGCTTAGCATGTGTCGAGAGTTTACACTCTTTGTATAGATCGTACAATTCGTGATTGTAGCGTATTCTCCATGCATTGTTTTCATTGATTGGGCCGTATATCCTTCGGAGAACCTTCCTCTCAAATATATCCAACTTCCAGGCGGGTTTCTGGGAGATACTCCATGCTTCACATCCATACGTAGCTACTGTAAGGTATGATAGTTTTGTAGATTCTTATTTTGGTTTTTCTGTGGATGTCTTTGTCATGACTGGCAGTAGTTTGCGGCGTTTATTTTTCGGTCGTTTTATCGTTGTCTTCGCTGACTGTGGACCCCAGGTAGTTAAATTGGTTTACCCGTTCGAGGTTATGTTCCCCAGGTGGTGTTGTGGTTTCTTCTTCTTCTTTCCACCCTTGACTGAATTTGCAGCCCTATATCTTTAGGTCCCTCTTCTAATTCTGTAAAAAATTTCCCAATGGTATGACATTGATCTGTTTGTATCATCAACATATCCTGCCAACTGTTTTGATTTGTTAAGCAGGGTTGCGTTCGCATCAATGTTTACTTTGCGAATTACTCCTTCTGGGCAGAGATTAAATAGCATGGGTGCCAGCTCATCGCCCTGTTTTAAGCCTTGCTTGAGTGGGAAGGAGCTGGAGCGCGTTCAAAAACCTTACTATGGTAAACCACGAGGTAAGCTGTGGTTATGCTGCGTAACTTCACTTAACCACGAATGTTAATGTTTAACCACGGAGGTTTTTGAACGCACCGTGGTTAACTACAAATTAAAAAAAAAATGAAATTTTTGTTTCCAAAAAATAGTCTCCGCTATTTGCTCAAATTATATTGTATGTGTCCATTAATTATTTATTTACAGTAATCCCACCACAAAAACCACTTTGATTTGTTCATTTTTATCATTAAAACAAATGTCAAAAAGTTGTTTTTATTCTTCTTCTTTTTAACTATCGCTAACCATGCTCCCGAGCATGGTTAAAATTTAACTACACCATGGTTAACCATGGGAGTTTTTGAACGCCAAAAAGTTATGCTCGTGGTTATGTTGTAGTTAACCACGGAGTTTTTGAACGACAAAAGTTTACCATAGTTAACCATGGTTAACCATAGTAAGGTTTTTGAACGCGCTCCTGCTATGTTAAGCTGTCATCTTCGCCTGTGTGTCTATAGAGAATCATGACGTCACCTGCATGCCACCGCCTCTCAAACGAATATCAGAATCCCGATCCCCCAGTTAGACTAAGTATTATTTGGCCTTCATCCGACCGTGCTTGCCGCCCTACCCTAAAAAGCCACGGCCTGCCGGCGGCCTGTAAATGAATGGGGGTCTTTAGTGGAGAAACAGGTTTTACTTAGTTTTTCAGCAATTTTACACGGTTTCTTGAGGAAAAAAATTACGGGATATTTGCCGTGACCCCCCTCACTCCCACGTGAGATTGGGTGAGATTCGGCTCGACCCTCTCCCCCCTAAACGCCTCACGTAATTAATAGACGCCCCTAACTCGTGCAATATTATCCATGCGTAAAAATAATAATAACAAAATAGAAATAACTGTGTGTTTAAGTGTTAGAAAGAATTTTTTTCATTTGGAGTCAGGGGCGGCGCTTCTGTTTATGTAAGAATGATCTTTCACAGGTGTAAATGGTGTACTTGCACCGGGCGCAATTAGATGGGGGCGCAACTTCAGATTTAAAAAAAATAAAATTTGAAAAAAATAATGAAAAAGCGTTCCCGTGACTTAAATTTTCATTTATTAGAGGTAATTCATTTTTTTCGAATAGAATTTTATGCAATTTTGATAGTGCAATCATAGTTGCGCAACCGCCGGTGGTCATTCATCATTCCTACTGCATCATGACATCATTCTTACTGCACCCTAACAATTCCTTGGCCTTGTGAGAAGACAGCACAGGAGGGAACGGCTTAGAGTTGACCTCCAGCGTACAGTATGCTTCGTAAATTCGATCGCCCAGGGATATTTTAAATTCCACAAAAGGATTTTTCAGATCAGAAGCAAAATTTCAGGAATTTATTGATAAATGCAAAGCAAATTGTCCCCAAGTTGAAAGTGCCTTGTGTATTTCTAGATTTTTCGTCGTTGCGATCGAGGGGAAAGAATCATATGATCAACTGAAGGGGCGCAACAGAGCATACTGCACCGGGCGCAAAAAAACCAAGCTCCGTCACTGTTTGAAGTTACCATTAACGAAATATAGTGCAAAGATAGTTTGAAGCACTATAACTCCCAACATATTCACTTTACAAAAAAAATTCTAAACAAAATAGTTAAATCTTTTATTTATCTACAAAAAATATTACATATATACATTTTTGTCGTAAAATGCATAGGTTCTGAGATATAGAATTAAATGCGTTTCCCTTTACTGGAAGTTTAGCGTAAGGGCGGGGATGACGCCATTTTGAATTTAAGCTCATAAAAATATATAAAATATTTTGGTAAACAAAAATCGCGTGCTGTATTTTTCGCGTTACGAAGGCCTTTTTTCGACCTATTTACTGGACTACTACACTAGTCAAAGGATTTTCAATCAAGCCTCTTCCTAACGCAATCAAGTCATTTCAAGCTTCTTTGAACTGACAAAATAAAATGACCTCGACGTTGTTTCCCAGTATTTTTTTACCAACTCGTCATTTTTGCAACTTCTCGCGAAACATGGCGAAAAATCATAATTTAAATCGGAATTAAGACATTTTTCGACAGAAATCTCTGATAAGAAATATGAAAAATGCAATTTAGATTGAGGAGATTACTTTTAATGGCGGGCCTAAAAAGCATCGCAGGAAACCAGCCGGCCAAGGCCAAGGAAGCCATAAACAGACAATGACCCGCAGTGGCTCAAACAAAAGAAACAAAAAGTAGATTTGAATGGATAAAAGGAGATTAACAGCGCTGCGAAAAAAATATATGAAAAGTGAAATGGGTTGTGGCGAGAACGAACTTATAATTTGAGGCAATAAAATATTTACAATCTGACGAAGGTGATCTGTGGGTGTGCGCAGCTCGAAATTTTTTTTAATTAATCTTTTAAAGTAAGCCATGGTATATTTTTTTTCTATGTGAGGACTGTAAAGACACAACATATACCCACACATACCACAGTCCAGAAGTCCTTGAACGAGATGAAATTCCGTACTGTATCTGAGAGCAATGATGCTGTTGAGTTCAATGCGCACCTTAAGAAGTGATTCTGAGAAGGCGTTATGGTTTTAAAAGAAACTGACATATACTAAGGAAAGGATAGAATGAAGGTCAAGGCAAATAACCGTGCAGAACCTGAAAGATGGGATACCTTGAACGAGTTCTGCACTTATAATCAATTATTAATGCCAGAAGCTACTAACCCTTCAACATGTATTTTTCGAGTCTGTTCGGAAGCATAAGTCAAAAGGTACTCATCAAACTCACTTTAAATATCACGAACTTTAAAATTCGTAGACCAAAAATAAATATGGTAGATGAGAAAACATTTTATGCTATACCTGTATAAAATGGTAGATGTAGAGCTTCCGACAACAATGGTGGTGGATTCAATTACTTACTTCGTCGCTTCTCAGGAATAATGATGCAACCAGGGCCGGATTTAGACTTGATAAGGCCCTAACTAAACTATTTGAGATTTGGGCTCTTTATAAATCCATATGTTCTATGTCAGTGTCAAATATGATTTTCGGATACCTAGAGGGTAAAACTGAATTTCAATATCCCGGTTTCACCGGCCTCAGTTCAATAAAGTTAATTTCAATCCGCATAAGTGACTTCACCGGTTGGGATGTTCAGTTCGTGCTTGAAATTGTTGTTGGTTTTTTGGCAGAAGATAGAAATGCAAAATTTCACGGGATTGGCATTCCATTATTCCAGTTGATTGCTCTCTTTTGAGCAAGCTTTTACTTTCAATCTCAATTTCAACGAATTCAGCCTTCATTTTTCCTGGGTTCAACATTTGAAAATCTATGGAAACTGAGGGTAAAATTGAAGTTCAGTACACTAATTTGCTTGAAGTTGTGCAGTTTGGCCGATGAAGCCGGGGTATTAACAAGTAGTATACAGGTATAGGGTGTATTTGAAGAGGTTTCACGAAAAAGTGAACAAATTCAATTATGCCTCGAAATGAAATAAACATATTACGGGGTACTTAAAGGTGGTTATTCGAACATGGCAGAACTGTTTGATTGACAATCGAATTAAAAAGGCTTCTAAAATTGTATTTTCAACCAAAACATAACAAATTCGCAGAGAAAAATGCGCTTTGTATAAAATTATTCAAACTGGATTTGTTTACTTTTACCTAAAAGCTCCTCATTTATAAAGTTTACAAATCTCGGTTAGGTTGATTTTGGTTAGTTGAATAATAAAAATCGTATGGGAGGGGGAATAATAACGGTTTAGCCGCTAGGACGTTTTGAACTTTTTTTGGTAGAGGTTTACTTATCCTGTATCTTTATAACCGTATCACTCATTTTCATGAATAAGGTAGATGTGAACGCAGTCCTCCCACCCATCTAAAGTTGTAAAAGTGCCGACTCCACCAACCACCTTCCAAAGTTTTTATAAACTAAAATTTCAACTAAAACGAACTTTTCAGGCAACTTTTGGGGATGTTGAAAAAGTTCAGAAAAAGGACCTTAACGATCTACTTTTTGAGCTACAATGAAATATGTAGGAAAAATTTGTTTTTTCTTATATTTTTTACAAATAAACCCCTCTTTATTTCTGTTGTTTCATCGTACACTATTGTTTTTATTAATGAAACTAGCAAAAACCCGCGTGCGTTGCAACGCCTTTCAATGAAATAAGATTATGGGGACACAGTCTGCGATAGGAAAATGATATAGTGAAAAAAGAACAAATCTGGGAAAATTGATTTTGGGAGATGACCGCCATGGACCAAATGATATATTGAGTATACTATATTGCCTATGGTGTTCTACTTATCATACTCTTTCATTTGATACCCATCTCGAAGGGGTTGTGAAGAAAATGGTAATCCGCCCTCTGGAGATGACCGCCATTTACCAAACGATATATTGAGTATACTATATTGCTTATATTGTTCTACTTATCATAGCCTTTCATTTGATACCCATGTCTCGGGTGTTGTGAAGAAAATGGTAAACCGCCCTTTTGAGATGGCCGCCATGGACCAAATTATAAATTGAGTATACTATATTGCTTATGGTGTTCTACTTTTCATAGCCTTTCATGTGATACCCATGTCTCGGGTGTTGTGAAGAAAATGGTAACCCGCCCTCTTGAGATGGCCGCCATGAATCTAAAGACACAGTCTATGGCAATGTTCTTATAATGCCCTTTCATTTGATACCAATGTCGAGGGGGTAGTGAAGAAAATGATCATCCGCCCTCTTCAGATGACCGCCATGGACCAACCGATATATTGAGTATACTATATTGCTTATGGTGTTCTACTTATCATACCCTTTCATTTGAAATCCATGTCGAGGGGTGTGAAGATAATGGTAATCCAACCTCTGGAGATGGCCGCTATGGGCCAAACGATATATTGAGTATACTATATTGCTTATGTGTTCTACTTATCATACTCTCTCATTTGATACCCATCTCGAAAGGGTTGTGAAGAAAACGGTAGTCCGCCCGCTTGAGATGATCGCCATGGACGAACCGATATATTGAGTATACTATATTGCCTATGGTGTTCTCCTTGTCATACTCTTTCATTTGATATCCATGTCGAAGGTGTTGTGAAGAAAATGGTAATCCGCATTCTTGAGGTGGCCGCTATGGACCAAGCGACATATTGAGTATACTATATTGCTTATATTGTTCTACTTATCATACTCTTTCATTGGATACCCATTTCGAAGGGGTTGTGAAGATAATGGTCATCTGCTCTCTTGAGATGACTGCCATGGACCAAACGATATATTGAGTATACTATATTGCCTTTGGTGTTCTACTTACCATACCCTTTCATTTGATATCCATGTCGAGGGGTTGTAAAGAAAATGGTAATCCGCCCTCTTGAGATGGCTGCTATGGACCAAACGCCTACTTTTCTATTGAAATTTTGCTATAAACCTCACGGAGCCCGAGACCTTTCCTTCAGATATGAATTTTACACAGATGAAATGCCTCAAAGAACATGGGTCTTGCGTCGGCCGCCATGAATCGGTATATTGAGTCTACTACATTGCTTATTGTATTCTACTTATCATACCCTTTAATTTGATACCCATTTTGATAGGGTTGTGAAGAAAGTGGTAATCCGGCCTCTTTAGACGGCCGCCACGGATCTAAAGATATATTTTGTATACTACATTGCTTATTGTATTCTACTTATCATACCCTTTCATTTGATACCCATGTCGAGGTGGTTGTGAAGAAAGTGGTACACCGCCCTCTTGAGACGGCCGCCATGGATCATTTTAGTTTCAATAGCGTCATGGCCTACCTATTGTTTGACAGCTGCGTAAATTTGAAATTTTCATTAAATGTAATGATTCAATTTAATGACAATTTTACATTTGTCAAACAATAGGTAGGCCATGAAGCTATTGAAACTAAAATGAAGTGAAAATTCCTAAAATTACCATTTTTTTGTTTTTTCAGGCAATTTTTTAAATTTTTCTCTCCGTAAGAACCATCCTCGTACTTCAACGAATATTCAAAAAAAAAATTAGTCCAATAGGTCCAGCCGTTCTCGAGTTTTGCGCTTACCAACACATTTAGCGATTCATTTTTATATTATAGATTTATGAAAACTCCAAGAAAGCTCCCTTGAGAGTGCTCCAAGTGCACTCCCCTGTGCATCGCTCCCAATTTTTCCCACTGGGGAGTTAATCTCACAAGATTAAAGATAATTCATTTTCGATAGTTATTGGGTAATGGGTGACCTTCAAATGCAACGCGCATTTATTGCAAGGCACGTGTTTTTTTAATGCCCCAGTATAGGGAAGTTATTGTAATGGGTCCGAAAATCGGAATCGAAATTTTCAACGTATTTTCATTTTGCAAGATCCCAAGAGGATTTCAAGCAAAAATTTGGGAGGAACTATGTGTGTGTGTGTGCGTACGTATGTGGCCATTTCTTCCTGCACAATTTCTCGCGAACCATAAAAGGTATACTTAGTTAAGGTACCGTTCCCAGAATTTTAACGAAAATATGATCTGAAAAAATTTTCATAAAATTCGGTCGGACCGTTTTTTTTTGGTTGTTTAAACGACGTCCATGATATTTGTACCTGCACGATAACGCGCAAACCAAGAACTATATCGACTTCTTTGAGGTGCCGGTAGAAGAATATTAATCCTCGGGGAAAATTTCATAACATTCAGTGGGGCCTTTTTTTGTGTAAATGGAAAAACTTCGGCTCTCAGAAAGACCTTAAATTGATAATTTTTGCTATATCTAATAAACTTAATGGAATGAGACCCGTTAAAAAAAGTGATCTTTTTTAGATTCCAACAAAAAATCACTTGTCAAAATCCGGCAACCTTTAAAAATCGTGCAAAAATTACGTTATCCTTTACAAACATAACGAATTTTTCAAGCCTTGGATCAGCACTTTTTTGATGGGGAATTGTTTTCTACGTCCTAAAGTTCATCCCTGGATTTCCAGTAGTTGCCGAAAAATTTGTTCTTTTTGGTCCAGTCTGACAAGTACTTTACATTGATCAGTTTTAGGAACATCTCCGGAAAGCTTTGGAATTTCCAAATGAAGTTATTCGCTCGCAGCTTATCAGGGCCGCTTCAACACGGTCAATACGAATTCGAACACCTGCTTTAGTGTAGCGAACGAAGTACGAAGGAAATGCCTAATGCAATTTCCTACTAGTGCTCAAGGCATTACTATTTTGTAAGAAATCTGTTTATTCCGTCTACGTTCATCATGCTGGGAAGCTGATCGTGTGGACCGAAGGGATCAAACCCACATCCCAACTAGTTTCAATTTTTTTCGTTTCTAGGATTATAAATAGAAGTAAATTTCCTAGTTCAATTTGTGATTTTTTCAGAACTAAAGTAATCCATAAGTCATAAAGATCTTGCCGCGGGGGAGGGGGTGTTCCTCATTTACCATTTTGCATCCGCCACTGCATGAGTGCAGAAATTTCGAGAAACAGATTAATAGGCAGACCCTGAAGGAGATGGATAGAGCCTGTGGAAGAGACTAAAGACATGGTGCAAAGGAACGCCAAACTTGGAGAAATGCCCTAGAGGACGCCCAGGCTCCATTTGGACTGTGGCACGATGGGTGGATTCAACATACAAAACATATGAATCAATATCGGGAATGCCAACATCGAGGATGCAATGAACGAGTCCATCAACAGGTGCTGTATAACATAGATCATGTTTCTCCCCTTCAATAACAATGACATTTTTTATCCTACTGTTATAAAAATAATGCGGCCAGGTAACGTCGCAAACCTGAACTAGAGTAAAAGGATTACTCCTTTTTTAGTAGATTTCTAGAAGCCACTCTCTCTGTTTTCCAGTGAAATTCTACTGGTTGAACCAGTGAAATTCGCGTAAAAAGTAGATAAAAACTTTTCTAATGCGAGTGTCGTTTCCCCAAGCGGTAGCTAAATACTAAAATACTACTTGACGTCCGTAATCAAACAAGTATGTTGAGTATGCTAAATGGAACCCTTTATAGTCACCAAGCCAAAAGCTTAGAATATGAATCACATATATTTTTCCGCAGGGAAATTTTAATAGACTGGTTAAACCAACTAAAATTTTATTAATTCATTTTTAGAAAGAATATTTTACTGGTGCGATCAGTAAGGTTCGATCCAGTAAGTTTCGATCAGTAAACAGAACCGAAATAACTAATTTTGCAGTGAAATTATTGTTTACATTAAACTGGTTCATTTTTACAAAGCATAAAAGTAGACAAAAATAATGTTGATCGTTGATCTAAAGAGAATAGTAACATCATATTTGAACAATCAATGAATTCCATTAGCAAGTTTTCACAATTTTTACTAAAAAGCTATGACATAACTCCATAAAAGAATATTCCAGCCCCATCATAGCATTGCAAATATGCAATATATCACTGACATCTTTAACGGTCTGAACAAGATCAGTTCATTCTCAAAAAACTGGCAATAAATCAATTCATTTCTAAGCCTTTTTACCCAATCGCATACTTTCCACCTCAGCCCAAAACGCGGCGATGCAATCTTAGCCGAAAGACCGGCTTACAAATCCCAGACGGATGTTAACCAATCGAGAAACAACAACAATTCACTTCGCAAGTCCATGACAAAATCTCGCTATCCAAACACGCACACACCTTGAATCGAAGACAACATTTAAAATTCAGGTAGGAGGCGGGTGGCGCATGATAAGCTACCGTCGAGGTCAGAAATGACATCATTATTCGCTTCGGTGTGCACAATATGTCATTACACAGATAAAAAAAAAATATATGCAGATATGTTTATTACCATCACCTTTAGTGTGATTGGGTAAAAGTACCGTGAACAGAAATCTTCTCGCAATTAACTCACCTTTTGCATTGCCACCGCCGACGTGTATTCCAATTAGAAACATGATAAAAGCAGCAGCCGGCAGGTTTGCCATTTTGATATTGTTGTTAGGAAAAAACTCACTTTTCACACTGAATTAATTAAAGAATAAGTAGAAATTGCAGGTAGTTGAGGTGGGGGTGATACTAGGACTGAGCCGAAGAAAACTCCTCGAAAGGTGAAGGGTTAGCGCAAAAATTCTCGTTAAACTTTGAACGCGATTTTCTAAATCATTATTTTTTCACCAACTAGACAAGACAGTGTTTGACCAACCGCGGCACGAGACGAATATATCTTTCGTTATTTTTTTATCGGTATTCAAGGTTGACAAGTTTCTTTTTCTTCGTCTTTATTACTGTTTAAGCAAACAAAAGAAACTGGTAGGAAAGACACTAAGCCAGCAGGTCTTGCGCGGTACACGATCAACGAGACGGCAGGTAAAAAGAGGCACACGTATTTGTAAGAAGCAGGCGCACTTCCTCGGCCGGCGGTTCTCTTGAGACTAACCACTAAAGCCTCGTATAAAATGTGCAACGGCTAAGTAAGCCAGCAAGCAACCACCTCGGGCAAACTGCTGCTACAGTTACCTGCTGTTTGTTGCTGTTAAGCTCACCTGAAGACGTTTGCCCAAGTGCGTGTGTGCGAAGTTAGGTGTTTTTTCCGTCTCAATCTCCCGAAGGCAGCAGCCAAGTAATTATGCGAAAAATATCATTTTTTCCCCGAGAGCAGACCTGCCAGATGTAAAGGTTTCTTGGGCATAAATTAAGTAATAAAATCTTGTGGGTTTTAAAGTAATTTGATGGCTGTACGCGCAATAAAATTGGTGTGTGAGCGCACCGACAATATATGTAAGTACTGCTGCAACCACGAATGTATGTACGTATTAAGATTGTGCTTCGTGCTGAAGAATTCCAATTTAAATAGAAGCCTGCAGGAATTACTTCTGAACAACTGTCGCCTCGGGGCTACAAAATGATCTGCTCGAGGCCTCTGTAGATCTGAGTATAGGATTCTCCATTTATGCATCTCTATTTCTCATCTTTCTGCAAATATTTTTTCAAGATCCGATCGTTTGCAGTCATTCAACAGGATGAACATTTTGATCTTTTCGTTCTTCAATAATCAGTAATCTCATCTTGGTTAATGTTGATTGATTTTAGACTAGATAAAAATTTACTTAATAGAGATTGCTAAGGCTACGTGCAATAGGGGCTGATCCAGAAACAATTCTTGGAGGGGGGATTAAAACTTTACTCAAAATCTGGAGATGATATTATCTGAAATAGTATTGAGTGTACAGTTCAAAATGATAGTAAAAAAATTACTCCCTAAGAATAAAATAATTCCTCGACTGAAAATAAAAGCCTTACAACGGGCGAACACTGGCCGTGTTTGGAACATATGTTGTCCTAGGACATGTCCCGCGTATTAAGGTGCGTTTCCACTGCGGTCTGCAGACAGTGCGCGCACATAAAAATCCACAAAAATAGAACAAAAAACAAAAAATCACGAACTGTGCGGAGACAAAGTTTTCATTGCGTATCCACTAAAATCTTGCAGGAAGCATATGAAAAGTCTCAAACTATATTCTAAAAGACTGTGCGCGCACTGTGTAGAGACAAGACTTTAGGTGGATGCGACCTTGAATGATAAAATTCTTGTGTGCGCACAATGTTTTATGTTTTCTGATTTAAGCCTAGATACAAAAAAAACCTGAACAAGGTGGAATCAATTTAATAAAAAGTGGATTTCGGAATTTGCTTAGTGGATTTCGGAATTTCGCGAGAATTGCGTCCACAGACTTTGAACATTTAATATGAGTGTTATTGGTCCTAAAGTGACGAAACAAAACACGAACTTTCGCAAATGCGTTTCTGTTGAGGAGCGGTTAGCTATAACACTGAGGTTCTTAGCCTCCGGAGATTCATATACAGTGTGTTGCAAATTTATAAATCCACTCAATAAATTTAGATGTTTCCTATTTCTCAAGGGTATCCTGAGAAACTTTTTTCTGTGAAAATTTCTCAGTTACCAATAAAGTACGTATGTGGGGATGAGGATTCAATAGTGGTAAAAATTTTAACGTTTTCTGAGAATTTAAAATTTTGCACTGTTGCATAATTATAAATCCATTAGTCTATGTGAAGATTTTGTAGCGTAAAAAGCATGTGAAAAGACATTCCATTCTTTTTTAATAATTTATTTGAGATCCTTTGGCCTTAATTAAATAAAATAATCTTTTATTCATACTAAAAACTAGATTTTTTAATAAGGTTTCATTTAAATTGTTCCATTCAGCAGTAATTGCTTGTTTTAATTCTTCAATTGTATTGTATTGACGGTTGTCGGCATAAATTCTTCGAACCAAAATTCCCCAAACATTTTCCACAGGATTCAGATCCGGAGAACATGATGGCCATCTCAACACTTCAATGCAGTTAGCTTGAAACCATGCCTTTGTATGAGCACTTGTATGTATCGGCGCGTTGTCCTGTTGGAATATCCACTTTTTCTGACGATGTTCCTGAAGAAAATGAATCAGACTACTTCGCAAAACAGTGATGTAGTCGCTACTGTTCATACGTGTTGTGCAGAATTGGATTTCAAGAGCTTTGCTCTCGGAAATTGCTCCCCATACCATCAAACTGCCGCCCCCGAAATTACGCCGTGAAAAATACTGCGGTTCCTTTCGTAAATCGTGCCAGTACCCGTTGAGACCATCTGGACCATCTAGGTTAAATTTCTTTTCGTCTGAAAAAATAACCTAAACACAAATTTCAACTGGAAACTCTCGATATAAAAATTTCTCGCAAATTTACTTACCGAGGCCCAAACTCTACCCATATTTTCCTCTGCAAATTTCATTCGGTCGTCTTTGTGGCGTTGCAGCAGTCGTGGTGCCGGTTTCATTTTCGCATGCTGAATGTTAGAATTACGGTTAAGAGCCCTCCATACAGTTTGCCGGCATACATTTACGGAGGAAAGCGCAGCAAGTTCTCTGCAGCTCTTAGTAGAGTTGCTTGCTGCTCTAAAAATTCTCCTTTCATCGCGATCGGATAACTTCTTCTTCCTTCCTCGTCCTTTTGCGCAACCATATTGAGCGGAATAACGCAAAAAAGTGGATACCACTCCATGACTTCGACAAATTTTTCGAGAGATTTCCCTAACACCAATTCCTTCAGATTTCAAACTAATAATCTGACCTTTTTCAAATTCACTTAAACTTTTTCCTCTTGGCATTTTTAAAAATTTTATTTTAAAAGCACTAGACTAAAATTACGACCAGCACAAGTTGTGTTAACTCTACAAAATCTTCACATAGACTACTGGATTTATAATTATGCAACAGTACAAAATTTTAAATTCTCAGAAAACGTTAAAATTTTTACCGCTATTGAATCCTCATCCCCACATACGTACTTTATTGGTAACTGAGAAATTTTCACAGAAAAAAGTTTCTCAGGATACCCTTGAGAAATAGGAAACATCTAAATTTATTGAGTGGATTTATAAATTTGCAACACACTGTATGAGCCTATCATATTTATTCAAAGTTTCAAAACAACTAATATCAAGAATTATACCTAATTTTTGCGAAGCTATTATGAAATCTTTCAGATAACATTTTTAGTTGGTCGCCCTTTTTATTTTTATATTCTTTGGATTCGGCATCCCACAATAACTTATTTTGTTCATAGGATTGGATTAATTCAATTATTGGGGGGGGGGGGATCGAGTCGAATCTCACCAAATCTCACGTTGGGGAGAGGGGGGTCTCGGCAAATCTCACGTAATTTTTTTTTAAAACAGTGTAAAATTGCGCGAAAATTGGGTTAAATTAAGTAAAACATGTTTCTCCACTAAAGACCACCATTCACTTACAGGCCGACCGGCACGACTAAGCTTTCCGTTCCGAGTGGATACGGTGTGAATTCTTTCAGCTTTCTTGAACTGCAGGCCCCATACAGTTGGCGGCCAGTGAGTGTCAGTGTATAGTGATACTTGGTCTCAAGGCGAAAACTTTCAGGCCACGGCCTGCTGGCGACCTGTGTGTAAATTGGGGCCTTAAGATAGGGGTAAATCCTACACAAAAATTGGTTGTCGATTGTCCAACGTGCCAAACGTGCGTTTCGTCAAATGCTGCAGAGTACGAGCCAAGTAACACTGACCCGCGAAAAGGCCCTTAGAATTTAGAACTACAAGAAGGTAAACGCCGAATTTTAACTTAATTAAATGCTTGTTGAGTGAGTGCTCGCGTTTTGGTAGTTGTGTGTCAATAAGCGGAAAAGCGAGTGGAATAGAGGAGGGCAAGGAGTCCAAATTATTAGTTATATCAAATAAAATCTTACTCCCAACACCCCCTTCCGCCCAGATAAACTTTTTACACGCCTTTCACTCCGAATTCTAATCGGATTTCACTACGGTTACGGACAAGGATTTTAAATGCAAGGACATTTCCTGCAGTTCTATATTCTAAGAAAAGGCCCGTTTTGCTATGGTTACGACCGTAAATACGTATTTTTAGTGTAAATACTAGATTTTTTTAAAATTTGAAAAATCTCACGTGAGATTATGAGCGGGGAGGGGGGCAAATCTCACGAAATCTCACCAAGGGGGAGGGGGGGGGTCGAAAAGTCGCAAAAATCACCTCACGTGATTTATAGACGACCCCTAAGGAAATGTACGCAACCGCGTTCGAAAACTATTTCTTCAAAATAATCCCCTTGTCTGTCCTAAGATATTTCGTGTTTTCCATATTCACTGGAAAACAAAAGATAGGCCTCAAGAAGCTACTTCAAGACTTTTCGAAGTCTTTTTTCACGTATCCACTGAGTTTACATATCCGCGCACAGTCCTCGCAGAAGTTCTCCGCACCGACCCAGAACATTTTTCAATGGATACGTTTTGTATCCACTGGAATATCGGTGTGCGTGTGTAGTCTCCGCACTTTTTATCTCCGCACATTTTTTATCTCCGAACATTGATTTTGGTGGAGACACTTTGGCGGATAATGTATGGAGATAGTGCGGATACAAAACTCTTGGTGGATACCCACCTTACCCACTTGGTGGATACCCACCTTAGAAGGATGTTTGTCGGACTTTACGGCCGTATATTTATTGAGAAAAACATCATGAAATCTGGTACTCATGTCTTCGTATTCGAATATGACAAAAATTTTATCAACCTACTGCCATTAAAAGTTTTATTTTTTGGTACTTTTCGACAAAATTCAGGTGGAAAAATACTAAAAAAGGACGAAATAGAGCCAATTTCAACATTAAAAGCTCTTATAACTTCAAAAGTAAAAGCCGTAGCATAATAGTTGTTAGACATTATTCATAGAAAATTGTCCAAGCTTGTCCATTTTTGTAAAGAAAAGTATTAGTTAATTGCGTGTTTTTTGGAGAAAAAGGTGGGTGAAATTAAAATTTTAGTGAAAAAAAAACAAAATTTTGACTTTGAAGACTCGTAACTCTAGACGTTGGTGGGTTGAAACCTTGACTTTTGAAGTTTTAGATAGGAAAACGTAGATTGCTGTCTTATTCATAAAAATATCTAATAGGGTTACAAAAATACAGGGTAATATGCAAACCTCTACCAAAAAATTTTAAAACGCCCTAGAGGCTAATCCGGTACGATTTCCCCTCCCGCACACGATTTTTTGTTCGTCTATCCAAGACCTATCCACAGCCAGGCGTTGCGACATTTTCACTGATACACCCTGTATGTCACCAGCTTAAGTATGATAATCGAAAGGCCGATTGTACATAAAGAAAATGATCAAGTTCCCACTAACCAAACTCAACCATACATTGGTTCAGATTCTTTTTTTGGCAGCCCAAGTTTGGTCGTCGCGTCGTGGGCCCATATGTGCTCCCGTTAAAAATACTTAAAACCCTACGGCCATCATATACCTCTTAAAAGTTGTAAGGTCATCTTTTATTTTCACTCGGGTCACAAAAAAACATTGTAAATCGCAAAATGCTTAGAAAACCATGGTATGTATATTGGGATTTTTCTCATGCTTTGAACCTGCGAGTACATATCCACTAAATGGAGTCAATTCAACTTAGGTTGAACCCAAGTCCCACTATATGTAGACGCGAATGGAGTGGAATTAGGATCGACTGAACTCGATTCAACCCTGCTACCTGGCTTGGGTTGAAGTTATGCATATAGGCACGAGTTCAATAGTTGAGTAGTTCAATTTAGTTGACAGCAGCCTTCTCTGTGTTTTGTTTGTGGTTTGTGCCGCTAGTCGAAAATTCAACTCAACCTTAACTCATTATGTATACATACGTAGTATGTTTTTCGTAAATACGCTGTATGTTAGTCGATAGTGGAAATAGCTCCCTCTCTAGAACAATTTTTTTCAAATATATTGAAGAATCATCCTTGAAAATATTAGCCGCGTAGTCGAAAAAAGGATTTTATTGAATGTCTGATAACCTATATAAGTAGTGAAAAGGAGATATGAGTATTTGAAATCTTTAAAGCAGTGAAACGTATAATATGGCATTACCTACAAACTTTGTAAGAACCATTTTATGATAAGTCTTAAGGCTGTATCAGATCCAAAGCAGCGCAACAAAAATATCAGCAGCAAACTGTTTCTATTGGTCAAAGCGGGTCACATGACCACAGAAGCAGCACTGAATGCTGCCGCTGCATTTTCATTCCTAATCCTAATTTTGCTGCCCTTCAAGGCAGCTTTTTTTGACATTTCAGTTTTTTATTTAAGGGAGCGTTCAAGTAATACGTAACGCATTTTGGGGGGGGGAGGGGGTTTGTAAAACGTTACGATGCGTTACAGGGGCGGGGGGGGGGGGGGTTCGACCAACGCGTTACGTAACATTGTTTTTTTATTTAAATAAAAAAATAGGGCATTCAAATCTCCCAACTTAGCAACCCTTTTCGTTTATGTTTTACGGGTAATCGTGATTAAAACAATAAATAAGCTATTTTAGCGGCTTTCTGGTACTTTGCGTCATATAATTGTCACTTTCAGGTAAAAGTGTTGGGTGTTACGTAACGTTTAGGGAGGGGGGGGGGGTACAGAAAAACGTTACGGCGCGTTACAGGGGGGGAGGGGGGGGTCAAAAATTTTCAAAAATTGCGTTACGTAATACTTGAACGCCCCCTAAGACGCTTACCACGCTTAAAGCGTTTGCTGCCTGCTGCTGCTACAACGAATCTGATACAAGAAGCAGCATGCTGCCTCTTCCGCTGCTGCTGTCGCTGCTCAGAAATTTGATCTGATACAGCCTTTAGAGTTTAAGAGATATTTGCAAATTTTTTTCTTCCTTTAAATAAACTTTTCTGTTCCTCCGATTGTTGGAGCAATGCGACATTTCATTTACAATGATGATTTTTCAGCTATTCCCGATTTTTGTGGCTGTTGAACGTCTATTTTGCCTATCTGCCAAGGGTATAAAAAACGGTGTACACCTGCTGCTGATATTTTTGTTGCGCTGCTTTGGATCTGATACAGCCTTTAGGTATAAGAAATTGGAGACTTCAAGACAGAGACCGACAATCGTGGAGGAAGATGTTGCACGAAGCCAAGGTCAATAACAGGCAGAGGAGCTATTTATGATTTTTGGGTGCACGTACACACGCCCGAGTAGAGTAGTAGGACGTTTAAGGGACAGATGTACTGCCCAAGATAAGTCCTGCTCAAGTCTTACCGTATGGAGTCGGTTAATCAAAAAGCTCGCAGAGCTACTGTAACTATGTATATGTACGCGCTAAAACAAGTTTTCTATTAATCCACGTTTTTTTTCTTCAAAATTCAACAATTTCAGATACACACCTATGTATTTTTAACTTCCTAGTATAGGAAGTTATTGTAATCGGTCCGAAAATCGAAATCGAAAATTTCAACGTATTTTCATCTTTCAAGGTCCCAGAAGCATTTTAAGCAAAAAATTGGGAGGAAGTATGTGTGTGTGTGTGTGCGTACGTATGTGGTCATTTCAGGTGTCGTTCGAAGCGTATTAACCGAAATATGATCTGAAAAGATTTTCATAAAATTCGGTCGAGCCGTTTTTTTGTTTAAGCGGCGTAAGTGATTTTTGTACCTGCACGATATCGCCCGAACCACGAAAGATATTGACTTACTTGAGGTGCCGTTCGAAGCGTATTAGCGACAATTATATCTGAAAAGATTTTTATAATATTCGGTCGAGCGGTTTTTTGGTTTAAATGACATAAGTGATTTTTGTACCTGCACGATATCGCGCGAACTATAAAAGATATCGACTTAGTTGACGTGCGGTTCGAAGAGTATTAACCAAAATATGATCTGAAAAGATTTTCATAAAATTCGGTCGAACCGTTTTTTTGTTTAAACGACGTTTATGATTTTTGTACCTGCACGATACCACGCAAACTAAAAACTATATCGACTTCATTGAGGCGCCGAAAAAGAATATTAACGAAAAAATGCTCTGAAAAAAATTTCATAATATTCGGTAGGGCCTTTTTTGTTTAAATAGAAAAACTTCGGCTAATTTTCAGAAAGACCTTAAATTTACAGGTTTTGCTAATATCTAATAAACTCGATGGAATGAGACCCTTTCTAAACGAGGTGATCTTTTTTGGGTTCTGCACAGCGATCACCTTTCAACGAAACATCACTTGTCAAAATCCGACAACCTTTCAAAATCGTGCAAAAATTTCGTTACCCTTTACAAACAGCGCGAATTTTTCAAACCTTGGATTAGCACTTTTTGACGGGGAATTGTTTTCTACGCGTGATACAGTTTCAGAAAATTGCGGTTCATCCCGGAATTTCCAGTAGTTACCGCAAAATTTGTTCTTTTTGGTCAAGTCTGACAAGTACTTAACAATTACAGTTTTGCTAATATCTCCGGAAAGCTTTAGAATTTCCAAATGAAGTCATTCGCTTCTCAGTTTGTCATTGGCGCTTCAGCCCAATTTGAACACCCGCTTTAGTGCAGCGAACGAAATACGGAGGAAATGTTTGTTTGCTAACGTTCAGGAAAAACAAATTCTCTAGAAAAATCTTGTTGATTTACCACTATTATAGTTATTTCAACTAGCTTCTCTCAGGATTCCTTTGTCATCAGTTCTGATACTAGCCAATTTTCCACTAGTGCTAAACGTATAACTATTTTGTAAGAAGTCAGTTTATTCCATCTTCGTTCATCATACTGGGAAGTTAATCGTGTGGACCGAAGAGGTCAAACCCACATCCCAACTAGTTAATAAATAACATCGGAAAATATCACGTAATTTTTTCCTCAAGAAACAGTGAAAAATTGCTAGGAAACTGTGTTAAATTAAGTAAAAAAAATTCTCCACTAAAAACCTCCATTCACTTTCAGGCCCCCGACACACCAGAATGGCAGGCACGACCCGATGAAGGCCACACAATAGTCAGTATGACCGAGGGATGAGGACTTCAAGTATCCGCCTATCCAGGCGAAGACGACAGTTTAGCATAGCAGGTTATAAATTCAAGTGCAAAAATATTCATGACCTTAACGAAATCTTTAAAAGCAGATTTGTAACTGGAAAAACCTTTAAAATACACGGACCACCGTATTTCTTGACATTACGCGCAGGCGGTCGCCGATCCTCGCAGGTGCCTCCGCGCCAATCTGTTTGTGCCGTAAGGCGGCTTGAAACTCCCGCCATGAACATCCGCAAACAAGCGCGAACCCGGCTGTGGGGGGGGGGTTTCGCCCCTAGTTCGCCCCTTGCTTTCAGTTTCGAGTGGATACGGCTTGAATTCATTCGGTAACTTCACGGCTTGAGTCTAAATAGAAGTGCTGCGGTGGAAGCACGTAAGTTGCTTCTGTCGACTTCTTCATACAAAAAATCAAGTGTTGCAAAAATTTTTGTATAAAGAGGTCGATTGAAACAACCTACGTTCTACCACCCCAGATCTTCAGGCACAAACTGACGACAAATGCCCACATACATAGAGATATTTCTCAGTTTTATTGGACTGCAGCGCCCATCCAGTGGGCGGCCGGGGAGGTGTGTGGTGATACTTGGCTTCAAGGCGAAAACCTTCAGGCCACGGTCTGCCGTCGACCTGTGTGTGAAAGGTGGTCTTTCTTCTTCTTCTTCGATGGCTCTACGGCCCAATTCGAGCTTTGGCCTCCATCAGCTTCTTCTTACCGACGTCTCTCTGCTCCGCAGCTTGTCTCCAGTTTCTTGTGTTGAGCAGTTTTGCTGCATCGGCCTTAACATTGTCTTCCCACCTTAACCATAGTTTGCCAACTGGTCTTTTGCTATCTGGTCATCCATTCTTTGGACAACGTAAACGCAGTAGCTTGGCATGTGTCGAGAGTTTACACTCATTGTATAAGTCGTACAATTCGTGATTGTAGCCTATTCTCCATGCATTGTCTTCAATGATTGGGCCGTATATCGGAGAACCTTCCTCTCGATACTCCATGTTTCACATCTATACGTAGCTACTGTACGTATTATGGTTTTGTAGATTCTTATTTTGGTTTTTCTGTGGATATCTCTGGATCTCATTACTGGGAGTAGTGAGAAGTATGGTCTGTTTATTCTTTCTTTGCACTTCTATCGTTTCATCGTTGTCTTCGCTGACTGTGAACCCCAGGTAGATAAATTCAAATTGGTTTACCCGTTCGAAGTTATATTCCCCCCAGGTGATGTTGGGGTTTCCTCTTCTTCTCTCCACCCTTGACTGAATTAGAATCTTGCGCTTGGCTCCCTCTTCTAATTCTGTGAATAATTCTCTAAGGTATGACAGTGATCTGGCCAGGCAGTTTACATCGTCGGCATATCCTGCCAACTATTTGGATTTGTTAAGCAGTGGAGTATATGAAATCGAGGAACTCCTGGAACTCCATCATCAGGAAGGTCAAAGCGTCATTCGATGACAAGTTGAGAAACAAGATCTTCAACACACGCGTAGGCAGCAAAAATTTCTGGTCCTTGGTAACTTCCATCAAGAAGAATTTTACGTCTTCCACAACCCCTCCATTTATTTATGGGGTAAAGGTGACAGCAGAAAGCAAATCCAAGGCCGACTTATTGGCATCTCTGTTCGCCTCTAATTCTTCCTTACCTGAAACTGATACGCTACCCCCGGTTCTCGAACGAAACGCCCATTCACTGGACGGAATTTTCTTCAGGACTCGCGAGGTGTACAAATGTCTCAAAGTGCTCGACGTCAATAAATCCACTGGCCCCGACAATATTCCCCCTATGGTACTCAATAAATGTGCCTCACCTCTGGCTAAACCTCTGCGTAAACTTTTCACCCTGTCCTACTTCGCCGGAGTTTATCCAAACTCTTGGAAACTAGCTCATGTTCAGCCCATTCCCAAAAAAGGTGAAGCCAGCGACCCTTTAAACTACCGCCCAATAGCAATTACTCCTGTTCTCTCCAAAATCATGGAGACAATAATCAATAGAAGGCTGATGAAATATCTGGAATCCAATCAAATTTTACACGACAGACAGTACGGCTTTAGACCGAAAAGATCTACTGGCGACCTTCTTATGTGTCTGACTGAGGCCCTCAACCAAAACATCCATCGCTTCGGTGAGTCTGGTCTTGTTGCTCTAGATATTTCCAAGGCTTTTGACAGAGTATGGCATCCCGCTCTGTTGTCTAAACTCCAAGCTATTGGTATCGACTCAGTTCTAAAGAACTGGATTGAGAGCTTTCTTTCTAGCCGTTCAATCAAGGTAGTATTGGATGGCGTGGAATCCAAACCTCATTCCATCTCGGCCGGCGTCCCCCAAGGCTCTATTCTCTCACCTACCCTCTTTCTCATATTTATTAATGACCTGCTCTCAATCCCCTCCAACCCACTTCACCTTCGATAATACAAGACAAGCACGTGCCAGACCTTGTCCCGTAGACCGTGAACTCATGTCCAATTCTATTAACGAGGACATTGAACTCATTCTTGCTTGGGGCCGCAAGAATCGTGTCGAATTCAACGCAACCAAAACAAAGTACTGTCTTATCTCTACAAAACCTGCACCACCCGTCCCTCTTTCTCAGTGGACAAAAGGAATGTAATGGCTGACCCATCTCTTAACATCCTAGGCGTAACCTTATCATCAGATCTGCGATGGAATAATCACATATTCCAAATCGCCAAACAAGCTTTCCAATGCCTGGGATTCCTCAAGAGACGCAAGTTCCTCCTCCAGTCAACTGCTCTGGCTACAATATACAAGTCCTACATCCGGCCCCGCCTTGAATACAACTCGTATATTTGGGCGGGCGCCCCAAAAACCACCTTGGCTTGGCTGGACAAGGTGCAAAATCGCGCCATCAAACTCATTGACGATAGCACCCTTTGCTCCTCCATCGACTCTTTAAACCACCGTAGGAATGTTGCAGCACTTAGCAAATTTTACCTCTATTACCATAGCGGGTGTTCCACCGAAATTAGAAACCTCCTGCCTACACGGCAATTTTTTTCCCGCAACACAAGACTAGCCAACTCGGCTCACCCCTTCACCCTTCAGCCCTCCCCTTCGCCCACATTACGTTTTAGTAGTTCGTTTATAAATAGAACAACTCGATTGTGGGACTGTCTTCCACAGTCAGTGTTTCCGAACTCATATAACATCTCAGAGTTCAAACGCAAAGTTCATAGACATCTACTCACGCACCCTCCAGACCCCTAACCTATCCCTTCTCCTCTATCCTTCAAAGCAAGCTTACTACTAGAGACTGGCCATGACTCGAATGACATGACAAACTAGTAGTACAAAGGGTAATTCCTAAGTTTGACTTTACCACATAAAAAAAGCAGGGTTGGGTTCACATCAATGTTTACTTTGCGAATCACTCCTTCTAGGCACTTTAAGCCTTGCTTGACTGGGAAGGGCTCCGTCAATTCACCTTGTATTCTGACTGCACACCTTGTATTTTCCATTGTCATTTTTGTTAATTCTATTCTTTAGGCGGATCTTTAGGTCCAGCATATATTTGTTCCCTGTTGAGAAGCTTCCTGATATTATTGTCACTAGGTCGTCTGCGTATACTACTACTTTAGCTTCACTTCTTTCCTAGTTTTCGAGTGACTTGTTTGGCCAGTCAAAAAAAGTAAACTAATAAATATTAATGGCTCCGCGCAACTTGCTCTGGCAACACTCTTGTTCGCATATTTCGTTTCGTTTCTTTCAAATTCTTTTTCGCTTTGCAAAAGGAGCTTTCGCAAATACAAGTTTCGCAGATTCGCTGAGATTTTTCGGAATTGCATAATGCGGCGAATGAAACAAGACACAGTCCCGGCCCGCTCAAGTCCGCCGCGGTTGTGTTGTTCGGCTGCAGTCTTCCAGAAAGTCGACGCAAATTATGAAAAACGATCGAACTGATCCGCTCGGCCTGACGGCGGAGGATTGTGTATCTGCTCAACCGCTGCCGGGGCATGGTAAGGCATATATAACCCTCGGTGATTGATGTGGGCAGGTTTTCAAGCGGATTCTTAGTCGGGTTTCACATACTTACACTTAGTAACACTTTCCATTACGTCACTAGCTCCAACCGAGGATCGCATTGCTGCAAAGGAAAAATGCTGGCTTTAATTGCACTGATATGCAGCAATGGCCTGAGTCTAATTAAAAGAATGTTGACGTCGGAATTATGGAAATAAATTCTGTTATTTTAATCGTTTTAAAAGATTGCCTTAAGGAGCGTCATAAAAACACAAGGATCATCGAGAGTCTTTTACGATATTCAATTGCTTTTGACGCGATCCGCTGGTTTTATGGCGGTATTAAAAAACACAAAAAAATAATCCTCTCATTCTGTTTGATTCTGGTAGGCAAATTGTGAGAAGCTATTGTAAATCAATAAAATTTTCTTGATTAATTCTGGTCATAAATAAAATGGAACTTTAATAGAAGTAATGATAGTTCTAGTCCAAGAGCCCGTGAACGCCTGACCTACGTCATATTAAGGACACTACGGCGTAAGGACACTACAACAGGTAACGACGTTTGGCTACTCAAATCTTGAGCTGCAGTGGCTTTGACAGATAACAGATAGCAAAGGTGCAAACAATTATTGCCTATTTACGTCATAGTATAAATACTGTTTTTTTAATATCTCCTACGGAATATTATTAGTAGCCACGTACTTTGCATAGTGAAAACCCCCGCCAGATACCTTTACGTTAATAGCGGATTCAAACCCCTAGTTTGGGTGTCGAAAGGTTTTTGAAACTCGTTCCCTATATGTTTTTGGGTCGCTTATTACTTCAATGGCTTTCCAATGCTTTCATAAGACACAAAAGAAAGACAGACATCTGGACCTCAAATAAATTGTGATGATTATGCGCCATCTGTTACAAGTTGAATCAACGGTTATTGATAACGACTTTGTTAGGTTTTGAATTTACGATTTATCCACTAAGCTATCATGGCGCCATCTATTAGACTCTAGATCTATTAGAAAGAACGATAATTGAAGACAAAGCTTCTCAAAGCTTTCCGTAGGAAAGAATATTCCACCACGGACTAGAAAATAGGCGAAAGTTCCAGAAGTTATACCCCCACAATGTTTGCAATCTGGTACGCATGGTCGCCGGGAGAGTGCTTCTGCATTTCCATGGTTTCTGCCCTTTCTGTGGCCCATTTTGAAGTCGTAGGATTAGAGTCTCTCGATCCATAATGCCACTTATCCTTCAGGATTTTTTAATTGCATCAACCCTTTTAAAGTTACAAATTAGTCACACCGAAAATGGAATTTAAATTCGCCGCGTGGAATGTACGAACAGGACTTCACGTCGGTCAAAAGGAAATCATAGCATTGGAAATGTTGAAATGCAAAATATCAGTTGCTGCGCACGGCTTACCGGATCCGGGACATTGACGATCGTCCCGCCAACAATCGACGAAACGGTGACGCTTCACTATTCCGGTGGTGAGAGACGAGAGGCTGGCGTCGGCTTTATGGTCGATCGACGGGCTGCCAGCAGCGTTATCGCATTTCAACCGATATCCAAGCGTTTGGCCGTTATAGCCATCGGTGGAATGATCAAGACCCATATTGTGTCCGTTGATGCGCCAACCGAGACCAGCACGGACGCGAGCAAGGACGAATTTTACGATCAGCTTCAACAGACGCTGGATATTACACCTCGAACCCAATTAATGATACTCGCAGGGAACTTCAATGCAACATTCAGGAGCAGATCGAATCGGATGGGAAGGAACGGTGGGAAAATTCGGACACGCAATAATTAACGACAACGACTTACGCCTGCTTTCATTCGCATCGTCAAACAACTTGATCGTTGGCAGCAGCATTTTCCGGCATTCCCTCAAACACCACCTCACCTGGCGAAATCCATCCGGCAACGACTCGGCGATGTTCGACTACGTTTTGATCAATGCAAGATTCCGATTGACGCTCAAAGACGTACGAGCAATACATGGGCCTGATTGCCGATCGGACCATTATCTTATTCGAGCGAAAATACAGATGCGATTACAAAGAGCGAAGAAAACGGAGCCACCACCAGCCAAGAAGAATTGGGCGTGCCTACGGGACCCGGCCGTCGGGCGAGGGTTTCAAATGGCATTATCCAACAAATTCGCGGCGCTCGCAATACCGGACGATATCGATGTATAAGAAAAGTAATTGTATTATGGGGTGTGCAATGGATTTGTGTCCACCTATCCGTAAACGGACGCAGCCATAGATCTCGGACAGCTGTCTCAACCTCGTCGATCAGCGGTAGCGAATGAAACCTTTCGACTTTGAGCGATACCGACGATTTAACAAAAAAGCTCGACAAAAATTGATATCGGAACGCGAAGCTTTACGGTCGTTATGGAAGAAGCGGCGTCGAGGCATGAGTACCGGACGCTGTACCAGACGATCCGTCGGTTAAGTGGCAAGATAACACCAACAAACGCCAACATCAAAAATTCGGATGGAACTTTTGTGACTTCTCCCCATGAGTGCCCGCAGCGGTGGAGAGAATTCTTCCACCAGCTGTACCACCACGATCCGCCGCCAAGTCCAGCACCCGAACCGCCAATTATCGAACAGCCAACGAATCAGTTTCTCGATACCGAACCGACAATTATCGAGGTGAAGACATCAATAATATCGCTGAAAAATGGAAACGGAACGACTTCATATCCTCATAACACACATATGGCAGTCGAATCGTGTCCCTTCGGCATGGAAGAAAGCGATCGTTGTCCCAATTTTGAACAAAGGCGACAGTCGGGAATGCAAGAATTATCGCGGTATTAGCCTCCTTTCTATCATCGGCAAAGTATTTACGAAATTCATACAATCGAGGCTACAGAAACATCGAGAGCAAACGAGCCGGATTTAGACCACATCGAGGATGCACTGATCAAATATTCGCACTCCGTCAGCTAATGGAAGAAAGAATTTGTTGCGGCAAACGAGCTGTCGTTGTCTTCGTCGATTTTAAATTAGCTTTCGACTGCATCGATTGGAACAGCTTGTGGAGAGTCTTGGAAATCGAACACATGCCATTGATTATCATCCAACTTTTCCAGGCGTCGTACAATGTCTCAACCAACAGCGTTCGTATTCGAAGTGACTTATCTGAGGAGTTCTCGATTCAAAGGGGTGTCCGACAGGGAGACGTCGCTTCGCCACTTCTCTTCAATGTTGTGATCGACGCGATTATGCGTGAAGCATTCGATGGACGACTCGGGGTTCAATACGACGACATCAACTTTGTAACCGACTTCATGTTCGCCGACGCTAGCGCCGTCTTCGCCGACATGGATGCCGAAGCAAGGGACATCTTATACGACGCATCACCCAGTCATACGGGTTAAAAATCAATGCGGAAAAGACCAAAGTGGTCACAACAGACGGATCGAGGGCCAGTGCTCACCTCGATGGAACCCAAATCGAACAGGTTTCGAGGTTCAAATACTTGGAATCATTGGTTGAGTAAACGAAAGTAGCATTGACGTCCAACGTTTACAGTCACAACGGTCAGGCAACAGCAACATTCGCCTCGCTCAAGTGCTGCATATGGAAACGAACAATTATTTCCATCAAAACGAAAATACGCCTTTACCGAACGTTGATCCTTCCTTTCAAATGCGATGCTTGAGGCAGATCCTCAGTGTCTCACTAAGTGATCGCCTTCGAAACGAGACAGTCAGACAAAGGTGCGATCAGCAGACACTGATCGAAGAAGAAATGCAAAAACGTCGATTACGGTGGTGAAGACATGTTTGCCGAATGGGTGATGACCCATGCCACGTAAACTTCTCTGGCAAGGCCGTCCTGCAGGCTGGAGAATCCAGCGATCGGCACCGAAGAAAACCTGGATATCGAGGGTGACCTAAAGAATCAACGGTCATCAGTTACCGAGGCTCGAGACGTCACCAAAAACCGGCCAGAATAGTAACGAATCGTGAATAGAGTTCGAGCGGCACCGACAGTTGCGTATCCGTTACGGGGACATCCCGCTCGGACCGCCAGCTAAAGAATCAAAGAAGAAGAAGAAGAAAGAATGCCATCAAAACCATTGACGAAGGCAAAGCTAACATATCAGCCAAAGTAGCTGCTATAACATCCGAAAACAGCTGCTGTTTGCGTATCGAATGGAGGTCATTTAATCGACATAAATGGTAGAGAATATCCTAAATAAATCTTGTTCATTTGTCAAAATTGGCTGAAAAATGTTCGAGTTAGTCAATGTTGAAATACCGAAGGTCTAGATGGCGCACCCCACCTAGCATGAAATGGGGGGCGCCAAGGGTTTCACCTGGAGGCAAGCTGCACCACGTCGATATTACAACTACATATGCCTAAGCTGCTGTGGATGATTCTATTCACCTTTCGTATATTTCATATCCTCCACCATTGGTTTTTATCAAGGTAGTGAAAACTTTACTTTCATCGAAAACTTCAGTTACCAGAAACATGGATAAAACTCACTAGAATCGCACATATGTATACCAAAAAAAGGTGCGAACTTTTAACAATCAAAGCACCGAAAAACTTCAACATTGCAGGTGAATTTGCGGAATAATCGTATGTTTTCGCCCAAAATTTTAATTAATGTACAAAAAGTAGTCGGGCTACTTCCTTCATTACTATCACTTATGTAAAAAGTACAGAAAACAAACAACAATCGAAAAACAAAATGCCGCCAAAAAACAGTTTTTAAATTCAATTTGAGTAAATCAACATCTGCTAGTTCATCATCGAATAAAAGAACAAAAGACTGAGAAAAAGAACAACCGAAAAGCAATGCCCCAAGCATCATCTCCAGTAAAAGTGTAATCAACTCCCGAAAAACAAGCGAACAATTTCCACGTACTTTCACGCCAGTTTAACGCGACGACCTCCAGGCAATCCCCATTAATTGTTGCACGAGACAATTGGATTCCTTAAATGGCGACGCCGAGCATAACTAACAGAATCCCTCAAGCCTTCGAAATCCCAGCTAGCACCACTTTACGTGTATGGCGCGATGCGTGGGAATCGGTCCCAGCATCCACTAGTGTCCGCACATGAACCAACACCGGTGAGTCGGACGACCGCGTGCAGCATCCGCGCAGTGGATCTGATCTTCTTAAAACAAAGTCAAGGGGGATTGACTCTACGGATCGGTTTCGTATTTACCACACTCGAAAAGTCAACGACCGTGCAGAAAATTTTCGATAATCGAAATGTCGGCGCGGGCAAAATGTATTCCGTGCCTGGCATATTTTCAGCAGCAACAGGAGGCCAGCCGCGGCTCTAGCGCTCCGATGCCTCTACCCCGGGTACGCTATAGTTGCTGCTTTGTCTTAAACATCATGTTGGACAGATGTCTTATGGGCGCAAGTGGGCGATGTTTATGGTTACTCGCATAAAGTCGCAATTGTCCAATGAGTCATCGATTAAGGCCGCTGCAGCAGCACTCAGCTGCTGGAGGATGACCTGCTCAGTGGCTCTTAACAGTACTCAGGTGAGTGCAAAATAAGGAAATCTGCAGGAGACAATCGGATTCCAGGTGAATAGAATTGCAGGTTGCACCACACAATATGACAGGGTGAGATAACATAATTTAGGAAACACAATGAAGATGGCGTGTCAGTTCGTAATTCCTTGTACCCCAGCAGTTTACATCATGTCACAGATTTTATCGCCAACCTGCTGCAGCATCGTTGACATAAACAATAGCAGCGGCGAGAGAAAGGAAGATGTCGTGCAAAATACAATAATCAGAATTTCTCGTGTCATCGCTGAGAATAAATTCTTGATGGCGAAAAAAGGTAAAAGAGCTGAACAGACATTTTACTGGAATATCATTGACGCTCTCACGAGCTTCGCTAAGAGATCATTTGTTAAGATAATGCCTAAGAATTTTTTGTGAAGTTATCGAGTTTCTCGCTTGAGTCTTTTGTTTTTCCTTTGATTTTGGTAAGAACAAAAAACCCGATCTGATATAAAAACTGTCAAAATGAAAAGAGAAAACATTCTGTGTACTTAATGGTAACCCACTTCTATTAAAAAACGAATTACTGCCAGAACTTCTTTATAGTTTAATTTCACGACAAACGTTTAGATCTTGACATGCAGCAATATTTTGCAACGCTTCGCTCGGCCATACTCGGATGAGGAGACAGGAGTCCGACGTGTCTTTCTCATATTGCCATGTTTTTTGGTGCTGCTTCCACGCGTTGCGTCCATGGCGTCTGGTCGCAAGTCCAGGGTGTGAAATGAAGGAGTTGACCTGCCGAATTGACCAGAATCGGCAAACAGAAGAAACTAGGCAAGAAAACGCATAGATACACGAACTTACTATTCACGAAATAATGCTACTGCATCCGGGGCATCCGATGACCAGGGATGGATGCTGGTGAGAAGTGGGTTACTGGCTGAAATTAGTCACACCGAAAATGGAAATTCAATTCGCCGCGTGGAATGTACGAACAGGACATCACGTCGGTCAAAAGGAAATCATAGCAATGGAATTATTGAAATGCAGAACATCAGTTGCTGCGCTGTTGAAGCTACGACTTACCGGATCCGAGACATTGAATAACAAATCATTGAAAGTTATCCAAGTTATCCAAGTTATCCAAGTTAACCAAGTTATCCGCTTACAGCTTCTTCCGATGGCTTCTTCTTTCGTTGTGTTGACTCTCTCGAGGTAATTAATGCTCTGAAGTCAATCAAATCCAATGCGACTGGTAGTGATAATATTTCGCCTAAGTTTCTAAAAATGCTAATACCTCGTCTATTGCCTATTTTAACTCACATTCTAAACTCCTGCCTCACGGTATCTAAGTTTCCCTCGACCTGGAAGCATGCCTTAATCATACCCATTCCCAAGTGCCCTTCCCCTACAAGTCCCTCCGATTTTCGACCTATCAGTATTCTTCCATTTCTGGCAAAAGTCCTGGAAAAGCTGATAGCTACTCAAATAATTGCGTATTGTGAGCGTCACAACCTTATAAATATATGGCAATCTGGCTTTCGCAAACACCATAGCTGCGAAACTGCGCTTCTTAAAGTCACGACCGATATTCGCAACTCCCTCGATAAACATAACATTTGCTGTCTATTGCTGCTTGACTTCTCAAAGGCCTTCGATAGCGTCAATCACTTCCTGCTTCTGCGAAAACTGGCCTCACAAGCAAACTTTTCTCTTTCTGCTCTTAAGCTTATGAAAAGTTTCTTATCTAATCGCTTTCCAAAGGTTAAACTAGGTGGCTCTAGTTCTTCAAGTGCCGAACTCCACGCTGGCGTCCCCCAAGGCTCCATTCTTGGGCCTCTTTTATTCAGTATGTTTATTAACGATCTTCCCTTAGTGGTAAAATATTGTAACATTCATATGTATGCTGATGATGTGCAGCTTTATCTCGATGCACCAAGAGATCAAATTCATATGTGTGTGGAAAACCTCGCCGCTGACTTGCGTCATGTATTCAAATGGTCGACATTAAACTTGCTGCAACTAAATCCTTCGAAGTCCCAATGTATGTTTTTCTCTCACTCTGCTATTGATCGTCCTGACTTGTCGGCTATCGCGATAAACTCGGTTCCTATTGTTTGTGTTGATAAAGCTAAAAATCTCGGGGTCGTACTGAATAGCAACATGACATGCTGCGATCACATCAAGTTCATTGTTGGTAAAACCTACGGCCTCCTGTCGAAGCTTCGCTACCATTGTGGCTTACTGAAAAGGTCTGTGCGCATGAATCTGCTAAAAGCCTTGCTACTACCTCTTCTAATGCATGGCCTTTCCATCTTTCCCTCTCTCGATTCTGCTTGTGCGCATAAGCTTCAAATAGCGTTTAATGATTGTGTACGTTTTGTCGTTAAGTTACGTCGTTTTGACCACATTTCACCTCACTTGAACTCTGTTTTGGGCTGCTCCTCCTTACCTAAACCAGTTTATGCAGCTTTCGCAATCCCTCAGAAATAATAATTTAACAATCCCGCGCTTTCGCTCTTTAATCGGTCAGCGTTCTTTCTTTGTCTTCGTAGCTCAGCTGTGGAATTCTCTACCTGTTGACATACAACGTATCGACTCAATGGGCATTTTCAAGAAGCGTCTTTTTGAATTTATTACTACTAGGGTAGATTGAGCATGAATATGAATATACAACTTGCTATTTTCTTTTTTGTATCAGTCATTTTTTGTTTTTTTTTTTTTTTTTATATATTTGTATTTTATTTTTTTTTCTATTTTGTTTCTATTTTCATTTTCTTTTTTCTCTTTTTTTCCTTTTGATGATTTTTATTTCTTGTTTGCCTTATTTAGTTAGTTTTATTTTTAAGTTTTTGCTTTAAGTTACCTTAATTTATGTCCAATTTTATTAATTAATGTACTAATTTATAAGATTATAATCTTTGTACATGTTATTAAAATGAATAAATAAATAATAAATAATAAATCCAAGTTCTCCAAGAGACGTGCGATGGCTCAGCGTTCGTATTCGAAGCGACTTATCCAAGGAGTTCCCGATTCAAACGGATGTCCGACAGGGAGACGTCGCTTCACCACTTCTCTTCAACGTTGTGAACGACGCGATTATGCATGAAGCATTCGATGGACGACGAGGTGTTCGATACAACGACAAAAACTTCGTGGCCGACTTGATGTTCGCTGATGGTAGCGCCGCCTCGGATGCCAAAGTAACGGACATCTTATACGACATTTCCCGCATCTCCATGTCATACGGGTTAAAAATCACTACGGAAAAGACCAAAGTGCTCACAACGGACGGATCTAGGGCCAGTGTTCACCTAGATGGAACCCAAATCGAACAGGTTCCGATGTTCAAATATTTGGGATCATTGGTTGAGGAAACGAAAGTGGCATCGACCGCCGTTCACAGCCGCATCGGCCAGGCAAGAGCAACATTCGCCTCATTCAAGTGGGGCACATGGAACGAACAGATATTTCCATCGAAACGAAAGTACTCCTTTACCGAACGTTGATCCATCTGATTCTTCTTTATGGATCGGAAACATGTACACTGTCTAAACCGGAAGTCAACAAGCTCGAGGTCTACAAAATGTGATGCTTGAGGCACATTCTCGATGTCTCACTCCGCGATCGCTTTCGAAACGAGGCAGTTACATCAGATGCGATCAGATCGAAGAAGAAATGTAGAAACGTCGACTATTGTGGTTTGGACATGTTTGCCAAATGGATGATAACCGCTTGCCATGTAAACTTCTTTGGCGAGACCGTCCCGCAGACTGGAGAATTCACCGATCGGCAACGACGAGAAAACCTGGTTAAAGAATCAACGATTATCAGTTACCGAGGCACGAGACGTCGCGAAAAATCGGAAAGAATGGAAACGAATCGTGAATAGAGTTCGTACCGCCAGCTAACGGATCAAAGAAGAATCTCTTAACTCTAAGTAACTACTTATTATTTCTGAATACATGTTTCCTACTAGCATTGCTAGGCAACTGGATCCATGTAGGTATCAGTAAGTTACTTGGGGTGTTAGTGGGGTGCTCGGCATATTATCGGTGTTTGCTCGGGTCATACTTTGACAATAGTCTACACTCTTGGTACAAGAAACGCTACCACGCTCTGTGTGTGTTGTGCGTGTCTTACCTTGCCAGAGCACACGGTATAAGAAACGCTGGCCGTAGCATTGTCGAATCATACACCTCGGAACAATTTTCTTATGCTCCTTTAATCCGCCTTGTGATAAAGGGCAGACATGTCGAACTGATTTCAGTCCATCCAACGAAAATCAAACACGGCGGATTTTCGCCTCCACTGGGAAGAATTGACCATAATGCACTTTTTAAGGTCTGTCGAATCGTAGCTGAAACGGTAGACCCACCACGTCTCTGCTTAACTCACCCTTAGGTGGATCTCAGTCTAAGGAGTATTGTCCGCAAAAGCTCTGCCCAATCGCTCGATGAACTACACATTATTGCCGACTTAGGCTTCTACTGTGGTGCGTAAGCAAGTGATTGTTGTTAATTCCCGAAAAAACGACGACTCAAACTGCGGTCCCAAACCCATTCTCACAGGCAGTTGTACGACGCGTCGTACTTAGATATTCAATCTTCGACGAAGTAACGAGCTATAGTCTCAGTCTTTATGTCCTTTATGAGTGAGAATGGATTCGGGCCAACAAACGGTCAATATATGGTTAACATTACCTGGTACCCCTGGTACGTTCGATAATGAGCGATTCGTTTCATGGGAGGCACGTACTTGCATACTAGTGTCTTCGTATGCCGTTGATGTGGTTGGCAGGGTATGCAGGCGGACCTACTGATTTTTTGGAGAAAGAGGTAGGTGAAGTTGACATTTTTGTTAAAAAAACCCAAAATTTGGACTTTGACGGCTCATAACTCCTAAAGTTGGGAAGATAGAACCATCAATTTTACCACCATAGATAGAAATTTTGCGTTCATTTTTATTTATTTATTTATTTATTTTGTTTATACATGAACTGTACATCAAGATTACATAATCTTTTGACGCGGAAAAATAATTACAACACAATAATTAATAAAAAGCGGAACGAGTGATTGAACTAATTAATAAAAAGTGAGAAAAGAAACAAAAGTAAACAAGTAAAAATTTAAAATTAAAAAAAAATGTAGTTGAAGAGATATAACTGGTTATTCAAAAAATTGAAGACGCGTTTCCTGAACACATTTAACGACCCCGCATTTTGTACGTAGTTAGGCAGACTATTCCAAACTTGAAGCGAATAAACAAAAAAAGATCTTTGCCCAACCTAGAAAGAGACTCTTGGCAGTATAAATAACGTTCTTCTAGATGTACGTCCAATTCGGAAATACTCATGTAAGTAAGATGGACGGTCGGAATGTAGAAGCTTATAAACAAAAGTCAATGCCTTGAGGAGTAGATAATCATCAATGGTGCATCCCAGAAGGGAACAACGATATGGGCTGATGTGATGACATCGGCGAAGACTGTAAACAAACCTTACGCAGTCTTTGAAGGCAACATTAAGCTTACCACGACATGCAGCATCAAGGACAGGAAAGATCAAACTAGTATAAGTAAAGTATGGTAACACTCAGCGTTGCCAACCTAAAATTAGAAAAATGTGTAGACTTGAGTCGAAAAGTACGTAGATCTCATAAAAACCTGCCATTAAAAATTCGTAGATCTACGTACTAATTTCTTATACATACATATATGTACATATTCTAGTCGAAGAAAAATGCCAATACCGATATCAGACTAGAAGAATTGTCTGTAGAAGCAATTTGGAAACTAGCATTTGTTCTTATAAAATTACCCGCAGATAAATATCGGCATGACCTTATGGTAATGGGTAGAGACAGGTAAACCAGACGGAAATCAGAAATTCCTAAAAAAAAGTGAAAAAAACATTCAAAATAATCTCTGTATTTTGTATTTGCAAAAATTGCCGTACATGCATAAAGTACAGAATTTCTTGTGTGAAGAAGCAAAACAACTTAGAGATTCGGTAGGAAATCTATAAAGTTGTTACATGTTTTGTTTAAATTTGTACATTTTGGTATTAAATAATTTTAATTGATCTTCTGTTGGCTCTGAATTTTTTTAATGCGCTTTTCAAACTAAGATTTCAATATTTAGTCGGAGTATTTGACTTACGAAAAATTTCCCGAAGTTCGTCCATCTTATTACATAAACTGCGCGCATTAATGTGACAAACATTTAAACCTTGAGCTCGACTTTCAAAGATGTTAAGCAAAGTTCTGATTTTGTTCATATTAAAGCCAACTACCCGAAGTCATCAACACGAGATAGTAAAATGAGTCCAGGATGCGACATTATGAAAAATTCTAACGACTTACAGCAATATACCAATATTACAGAAAACAATGAGAAAAAGAAAAAAAAATATTTTCAAAAATTAAACAGAAAAACAGAACAAAAACAAAAATAAATATAAAAGAAAAATTAGATAAAAAAAAAGAACCAAAAAAACATAAAAAATATCGGACGCATACAAAGCTCCCCGGCGCCGGCTTGTTGTTCCAAATTTCCAAATTACGCTCCTGCTGTGGAGGCTGGACTGATGGCGTCGTTCAGGTCGAGTGCTGACGTGAATAATTTAGGCGGCTCATTTTTCTGCAACTGCACATATACTTGCCCTCGACGAGTGAAGGCAGTGGAAACGAGATTCCTTCGTTGGAGCTTGCGTGCAGTCTGGAGGATGTCGCTGTTTTTACTCGTCAAGCTTTCATTTATTCGAATCAGGCTGTCAGAGGCAAATCCCAAATTCAAAATTTTCAGCGCAATAGGTCCGTGCTTGCGACTTTTTCGTAAGAACTCGAGCTGCTCGTTGGCTAACGGGAATTTAATAATCAGCAATGAGCTTGCCTTTCTCACATTACCAGCCTGAGCTTCAATCCTTCGGCGCTGTAGAGGGCGAAACACATTAATATAAGGCGTCAGTTCATGCCCAATGGTGGAGGCGAGCTGATCCAAAATCTGCCTCGGCTTGTCGTTGTCGGTGGCAGGAATACCTCTAACGACCACATCTTTGAGCCTTAACTGCCGACGTAGGTCCTCTAGCTCATTGGGCAATACCGCCACATCATGCTGAACGGACTCAACATCTTCTTTCACTCCACTTACTTGCCTATTTAGAGAATTGAAATTGGTGCCTTACTCATGGAAATAGATTATAGGGTTGCATGGTGATATGTAAAACTCTATCTTTGTACAGTTCTGACAACGGACAAAGATTTCGAACTAGGCAAAGTAGTAACTTATATTCAGACTAGTTGGTCTTGGACGGCTTCCTTCTCCTCATTTCTGGTAAGTATTCGAAGTCGGCCTTAACGATCTTCAATTTGTCAAGTGGCGGTCACCTCGGTCTAGCGAATGTCGGCGGGCCTTTTGTCTCGAAGCCCTCTGTGAGGCAGGCGACGAATTCTTGTAACAGGTCCGCGAAGAGATTCTTCGCGTTTATCGTCGTGACTCATCCTTCCCTCACCGACTTAACTGCGCCTACCACTTCTATTTTCTTGTCGATTAACAAAACTCCTTTAATGTCTACCAACAACCCCCAAACTGACTTCAACAATTTACTCTGATAATTGCGCTCATCATCTGGACGATGTTAAAGATCCATGCAAATCTTCGGCGGAGTCCTGAGCTCAGGGTGTTGCAATTGGTGCGGTGATTCAGGTCCCGTTACATTTTGATTCACAATTTTTTGTCATTTCTTGGAGAATTGAAGATAAATCCCAAAACATTAATGGCATTTTGTTGTCTTTTTGTCGTCCACTGGAGAAAGAGACTTCAAGAGACCCGACTCCTACAAGGACTTTAGTGCCATTTGAGAAGAACAAAACGAACAAAAATCATGAAACAAGATGAACTAATTCGAAAGACCTTGTTTACCACTGAAAATAAAGCATTTCCGATATTTATGCCTGTTTTACTTTAGTGACTACTTGGATGACCACAAACGATGACTTTATGTCATTTATTGCGTCAATCATAAAACACACCGCAGAAACTTAAGAACTCTTTAAGAGTCTCTTAAACGCCGTAATCTATTTATACCAGTCATTCAAATTATCTTCAAACTCGCATAAAACTCCGATCCCCCGTTTACAATCACAAAACTCCCTTTCGAGCTTGGTGAAATGTTCTCAGAATTCCAATATGATTCCTCGTCGGCATCTGGGCCTTATCAGCATAGATGGCATTACCCGACTGCAGGGCAAAGCGACAGATGGCCGGAGAACAGATTGTGCCTTAAACCTTAAACTGTAAACTGCCAGGGTTAAGGTTAAAAACGATTTCGTGTCTTATATCGAGAATATGCAATAAACTCCGGAATATTGTCCAGCATGATCGCATGTGCATTCAACGTTGCCAATGCAATTTTGATGCATCAGAGAAAATTGCATTGTGAATGCCCAGCTATGACTGTAATGCACTTGAGATTCTATAAATGGAATATCAGAAACTGAGACTCGGTGTGCGCGGTCACTTTAAACAACTGAACTGATCCGTAATTCCCATGTGTGGGGGATGCAGGAAGGTTAAACTGCTGGCGGATGATTTGCTTGTGTGCCACTTTAATTTGTAGCCAACTGCAGCTGCATTATTCGCGTGCATAGATGCGACAATGTCCGTGGCTGAATATTCTGCCACCATCAGTGCGGCATGATGCCCCAGGAATAGAAGAGGACTTCCTTTTATGAACTTAACAGAGATGTGTCCGCCGATCACGTTTATCGAAACATTAAAATATCGCCAAGATCAGTTGTAACTTATGGAATGACATGCACCGATAAAATCGAGATGTCTTCCACGAAGGAATCGCAATGAATGTGTGGCATGTAGATGGTGTTGATAAATTTGGAGACGCATTCTCGGAAGATATGCAGATATGCGCCTCATTAAAAGCGTGATGATATAGTGAAAATCTCGCAGAACATACTCTTGGCAGCTCATTGAGAGAGTGAGTTATGATAGAATGTCCAACCCATTGGCGGAAATCTGAATAGAACCGGAGAAGCAAGGAGCAAAGACCCGTAACTAGGTGTCACCGGGAATATGTTATGCGCATGTATAACGCGATATGCCCCGCGCGATCAGTAAGCAGCGAGCAGCGACTAACATGAGCGGTTGATTTACAAAGAATCTAACAATACCCAACGGACTTTATAGAGCTCGAATGTGGCAGCCAAAGAACTACTCAGCTCCAGGTACCAAAAGAAAATGGCATAGAATTCCTAGATTTTAAAGATTTCGTATTCCAGTCAAGTCGATCATGTTTTCTTGGAAGACTGGTTCTGGGGGCTGGGGCTAAGGCAGACTCGGCAGGATGCACTGACTGCACTGGATGAGCGGCGATTTATGGTCTTAGCGAATCATTTAATTGGGGATCGACATAAAAAGTTCCCGGGACAGATCGCAGCAAAATCAATATTCGATCGATGTGTTTTGTCAAGTGATCTCACTCCCGTTCACGTGATTGACACACAATGCAGCCCTTGTATGGACATCTAAGAGCAAAATCTACTCCTGTTATCGCTCGCAGGGATCACAAGAGGAAGTGATTGGAATCTCTCAGTTTCAGCAGCTTCTTCCTTATAGGACGAGATGGAAATAAAATAGGGATAGATGCAATTCGTATTATTGTCGATGCAATGGATAATTCATTATTTTCTCACTGTTCGGATCGTCTACAGGACAATTTACTGTCAGACATACTTTTATGGAAAAATATTGAAGGTACAAGACCTTAGGGATTTTTTGAATTTGTTGCTTGTTCGTTATATATTTTTTTAAATTACTATGTGTGTGTGTATTCTAGATTGTTTCCTGTGATTTAAGTGGAATGTTTCTTTTATTGCAGTAGTGTGATTGAATGATGTAATCGAAAGCCTGCTCAAAACGACGTTAAGGGCAATCAATGTCTAGGAAACGTGGTCGAAGATAAAAATAAAAATGTGGAAATAGTTGCGTTATTGGAATCATTCTGCCACGCCTTAAAATCGTGTAATATCTTATTTGCATCAAAGAATGTTTTTTTAAGGAGTGAGGGGGCAACCCACATGGTGAACCCTGCAACCAAGTGTACGTACCCCACTAGCGGAATAGACTATTAAAAGCCAGATCGGAAGAGGACATCCACAAAGAATATATATGGAAGTCTCGTCGCCTTCCATGCAGAGTCGGTATTCTGTCTTTTGAGACAGTCCTAGGTTGTGGAGGTGATACCGCAGTCCTACATGGCCAGACAGATAACCCATCAGCCGCCTTAGGTCCGTTATGTTTAAAGTGATAGTGCCCCTTAAGGCAAAGGGTCTTATAAGATCTTTAGCCTATCTAAGACCTAGGACTGACTCCAAATAGGCTAAGTTTAGTCCCTTAAGCCACTCCTCTACCAGGGACTTAGAGGTGGATCAAGAGATACAGCAGAAGGGCTCAGGGCCCTAGACCTAAACCAACGTCCCTCGCGAAGCTGCCGGCAGCCTCATTCCCTTCGATACCCCAGTGTTTGGTGACCCAGCAGAGCGAGACCTCATTTCTTCTGGTCAGGCTTTGGAGAACGCCAAAACACCCTGCAACTATTTTTGAAAAAAACTTCCAAGTTGAAAGTGCCATAATGGCAGCTTGGCTGTCAGAAAAGATTTTAATGCGTCTTTCAGACTCATCTTCTCTCATCTTCTCAAGGTTGAGCCTAGCGCAGGTCGCCATGGCATGTATTTCAGTCTTTAAAACAGAGGCCCCTTACCCATTGCAATCGAGACCTTGGAGTTGGGTCCTGCGACACCTGCCCCTGTTTCATGTTCCATCTTTGACCCGTCGGTAAATCAACGGAGATGTTTTGGATCGTTACGTTTTTACGATTTAACGCATTCGTTTAATTAAGGAATACACTTGTTATATGTTCACACAAAATTTTTTTATTGACATAATTCAATAACAGACACAATTCTTACAGTTCACAGTTATTATCACTTTAGGGCGCCCCGGTAGTCTAGGGAGTAAGGCGTCTGGCTACCATCCCAGATGACCAGGGTTCGACAGCTAACAGTTATCTTTACCGCCTTTTAATTCACAATTTATTAACTGCGTTTCGCTTTTGGTCACTTTTATCACTTTGAACACTTTAATCGCTTTTCAAATCAAAACAGACTCCAAATGCCGCTGCCACTGCATTTATATACCCCAAGATCCTCCCTTATCTAAGTTCCGGATCTTTACTCCACAATCTGGACGCCCTCTATTAATCGATCATTCGAGACTTTTGTCGCATTTTTCGGATTCTTTTCTTTTCGCATTCCGCTTTGAGCTTAATGTCTTTCATTCAAAACCTGACTCATAGATGGGGCGATGTTAACTGATTGCATAACCGTTACAAATAACAGTTCGTTGCAACTTCTAATAGATGCCGTACCAATCATCACAGTATTTTGTAAAATTCCGTCGAGTGTTTTGACAACAAAATCACGTTTGAAAAAACTTTCGGACGAAAACAGATTCATCATTGACTACGTTTCCATGATATCTTGAGTGCTTGAAAGCTTGAAAATCAACTTGAGCGCGTATATGCTATAATTTAGGCTTCCACACATTGTTTTTAGACATCTGTATTTACAAGTCTAACTTTCACAATCTCGATCAATTTCAAGCCCGGTTTACATGACAGGCACTCGAACCAAACAAAAAATCTTTTTCATCGACTGCTTGTGTTACATTTGTACTTGAAGTACGCTACAAGTAAGCTTCAAGCTATCATGGAAACGCACTAATGGTCGATGGCGCAAAGTTATGTACATATTTTTCGCGTTAAAACAAGCCATATTCGCATGATTGTCAGTCATTATTGACGTTGCGCAGCTTATCTTTAGGTGCGTTTTCTAATAATTTAAGTTTCATTTAGATAAATTACGGCTTTCGGCTTTTAAATTTCTTATAATATTGCATAAAAATCGGTCTTATTTATCTCTCTATCAATTTTTCTTATTTTTCATTCAGTAAACATAAAAATTATAATATTTGTCACCTGTCAACTTAAAAAACATACATACATATGTGAGAAAGGGGAAATTTAAAATTTCCCTTTGTGCTGAATACTGTTCTCAATTATTATCGGGGACATGAGTTTGTATGGAAGCTGTTTCAGAACAGAAAAGAACAGATTAAAAAAAACGCAGTATTTAACGTTGGCAATGAAGAATGCCCTTTCAACTGACACCTTTGAAAATGGCAACGACAACAAAGCGGTTGCAAGTTTGCAAATACGCTTATATCTAGGTTCATACGCAGCATCTACTTCTTCAAGAGCTTTCGCTAAGAACACGTCTCTAGATCGTACCTTTTTTATTTCAAAATGATGAAGATGGTTTCATTCCTGGATAATTTCATCAAGATCGATACAAACGCTTTTGAGTTCCGTAGCCAAAATTTTCATGTCGGATTTTATTTCCGCTGAAGCTGTGGGAGTGAAATTGCTTTTCTTTAAACGGAAACTATTATTTGGTATTATGTGGAACCCCTTTCTTCATTTCTTACGGTAGTTTGATCAAAAAATCTCTGCATCGTTGTTTAACTGGAAACAAAGTATTTGGATCGCGATTTTCACTAAATTCATTGATATTGTGATGATTTATGCGCCATCTGTTGGAAGTTGAATTATCTGTTATCTGGTTGGAGTTTGAATTAACGATTAAATCAATACGTAAAATCTGCACTCCCCTATAAATTCCCCTGACGATTTTTCTCCCCTGAAATTCCCCTGGCGAGCTCAATCAAATTCCACTAAATTTAGGAGAGATTCTCTTATCTGGCAGCACTATCCAAGATAGATGCTATCTCTTAAGTCTGATCATGCCCACGTACTTTCGCTTTGAGTGGGGAGATCCACACCCTAAATTGTTCATGTTTACCTGAACACCCAAAACCTTTTAGGACTATCTCGGTCACTGGAAACGAAGGAATGTGGGCAAAATGCCGTACCCAAGCATAGATTTTCACACAAAAACTAAATATATAGGCCTCGATTCCCAGATCCGGCGGTTTGGAAGTGAGTGCGGATTTGACACTTTGCGATTCTCAAATCCGCAGGCGCGGATTCATTTAAATCGAAAATTCGGAGTGAAGACTCACGCGATAATGAAATATGCGATGTAATGTCGGATTATCTTAGGCGCATTTGTCGTTCAAATCCGCAGAAAATTTGTTGCGGATCACACTTTTACAGCGCGGAAAGTGTCAAAGAGAGATTCACGGCTGCGGATTTGAGAATCGCAAAGTGTCAAATTCGCACTCACTTCCGCACCGCCGGATCTGGAAATCGAGGCCATTACATTAGAGCTACTAAGAACTTATACCTGTATAGCCTAAACCCTGAACTACATTGAAAAGCAGTGCAGTGTAGCACTGCGAAGTAAAATTTAGACTTCTTGTAACTGAACGTGGCAACTCACATTAACTTCACTGCCATGCACTGCACTGCAATGCTCTGCCTTGTCTTAGGCTATTTTCTAAAAAACTGCTTCGCACTGCATGCCAATTTCTAAAAAACATCATAGGAAGTTGTCATTGCTGTCGTCGAAATGGATGATTAAAAATTGATAGAATTAGTGAAAAATAAGGACTTTCTAGACAACAAAAGTCACAGGGACTGCAAAAAAAATTACAAAAGACTATATAGGAATAGTCAATGTCAAAATACTGCTTATTCAATGTGTCTTACCACGCGTTCTCTAATAAACTACTGCAACATACTGCGCAGTGCTGCACTGCACTGCTTTTCAATGTAGTTCAGGCTTAAGCCTTTTAAACCCCACCAGACTAGCATTTAGAAACGGGATTGGCTCAAGGTGATCCCGAAAGCAGAACAGTTTCCCGTAGGTTCCCCTTGAAAACCCCCATATACCTCAAATAAATGGGGCGATATCTGCCTTATACCATGTTCGCACTGAACCGAAATTTGGTGATTTCAAAATTATCTCAAACCTAGTAACAAAATTTCAACCGAAATATGTCGAAACCCAATGCTCAAGCCTGAAAATCGAACTCAGCCAGTTGTCAGTTGGACATTTTAATAACAGATTTGACTTTGAATTCACATTCTTCAAAAAGCAAAACCCCAAGAAATATAAACAAAGATCCATGGGCTTTTATGAAATGAAGAATTGCTGGTGAAATTTGGGCAGAAAAATTCGAAGACATGCGTAGTGCTAGAAAAAACTGTCAAACTATGCGCAGTGCTAGAAAAAACTGTCAAACGAAATTATTTCAAGTCAGTGAGAACGGTTCTACATAATTTCGAAATCACTTTCCAAAATCATCTAATTTCGACTCAGTGCGAACATGGTTTTACGTATTCGGAAAACTTTTTGAAAAGCTTCAGAGAAATACTCCGGCTTGACCGGCTGAACTGCGCAAGTTCGAGCAAATTGGCGAACTGAACTCAGCTGAGGTTAAATAAACCTCAATTTACACAACTGGAGCGCCCCCAAAAACCTTACTATAGTAAACCACGAGGTAAGCTGTGGTTATGCTGCATCACTTCACTTAACCACGAAAATTTATGTTTAACCATGGAGGTTTTTGAACGCACCGTGGTTAACTACGAATTAAAAAAAAATTAAATTTTTGTTTCCAAAAAACAGGCTCCGCTATTTGGCTGAATTATTTTGTACATATGTGTCTATTAATTATTTATTTTCAATAATTTCACAAATCCCACTTTGATTTGTTCATTTTTATCATTAAAATAAATGTCAAAAAGTTGTTTTTATTCTTCTTCTTCTTAACTATCGCTAACCATGCTCCCGAGCATGGTTAAAATTTAACTACACCATGGTTAACCACGGGAGTTTTTGAACGCCAAAAAGTTATGCTCGTGGTTATGTTGTAGTTAACCACGCAGTTTTTGAACGACAAAAGTTTACCATAGTTAACCATGGTTAACCATGGTAAGGTTTTTGAACGCGCTCCTGGTCTCAAATTGAAGCTCGCTCAAAAGAAAGTTGGAATAGTGGAATGCCATTCCAGTGGGCTTTAGCATTTCTTACTTCAGGCGAAAAGGCAATAACAATTTCAATCACGAACTACGAACTGAACTGAATGTGGATTAAATTGAACATTATTGAACTGAGGTTGGTGAAGCCGGGCATTAAGCTTTAGTTTAACTCATACAAAGCTTTAGTTTTTGTTGTTGTATTGCTTCATATTTCAGGCAATTATGTTGGTGACCGTGACCATGATCCACGCCGAAATTCTCAAACTTTTCGGAATCCCTTTTCCACGCGGAATTGAGAAGCAAAGATTTTTCCTTCAGAAGGCCAAATGGGGCATTCCTTATGACTAGGCGCAAATGAGGCAAGGGAATAGATTCTTTGTGCTGGCCTTTTAGGGCAATCTACACGGGGTCCACAAGGGGCGGTCGGGCAAGTCTCTTAGGGGCCCTACCTGCACCCCCTCCTAAAATGCTTGTCGGGCATAACCCCATAAGCAAAGAATTTAAAACCAGCTTGTAATTCAATTGACCGACTAACTTTTTGGATTTTAACCGGAACAGGTGATCCCCACCCACAATGATTATGTGATTATGCCGACCCTGAGTCTTATTAGTAGTCTAAGTCCAACTTTTGAGCAAACACCTATTGTAGGGGAAACGCAAAAGATCTATTATATGTCGAACGAAATTTGTGATCTAGATCTAGGCCAGTTCCTATATTTGCCGCAAACAAACGAATTTAGTTAAATCCTCGCTTTGCCATTGTTGATACACACATGCCCAAGACCGAAGGTAAAAGAATTTCAAGGACAAACAGAGAGATCATCTGGAGGCGCCTTATACACTTGTTAGTACATCTGGAAGCAACTGCTCGCACGACCACTGTACCTTCCGAATTACAAACGCTGCATTGCCGCCTGCAAACCGCCCATCTGCGATGTAAACAGCGATTATCAAACGAGACTTATCAGAATAAAGAAGAGACAAAATTTGCATAGCTTCCAGATTTAAATCATTTCATCGCAGTTTATGCAAATCGCCCTACGGCCGGAGTCTGCTAATTAATTCCACTGCGAGCGATCGCGATAATCAGCCACCGCATTCTGTGTCTAATGTTGCTAGCACGGCTTCTGAGTGCAGTTCGCGAGGACCTTAACCTGCTCTTAAGTCGAATTACCAAGCGGTAAATTATCATAAGTGATCCGCGCGATCAGCGTCACACTTATCAAAACCGGGCAGCACGCGTCCATAGCTTAATTCGCGAGTTCGTTCACTGGAAGGTGTGCTCCGATGCCTGCCAGAGATTCCCTGCCGACCTCCAGATTCTAGAGCTGTGAGGTGCCGCCGAAGGGGAATCATCTTCCTACCCGAGGGGGAATAGGCGTCATCGTGTTTGAACTGCATAAATTTTCTCCTTGCGCAGTTTTTAGCGCTGCGCACCCGAATGGATCGGATTCCTTAGATTAATTTCGTTTGCTGACCGCACCGTGTGGTGGCTGCCAGCGTACTTTCTAAGCTGGGCCTAGGTGTAATTTTCTGACACCTGCGAGCTGATAGCCATTGCATGTCAGGAAATCTGAAAAAACGGTATATGACTGCCCAGAACGAATGAGTAGTGTTCTTACATGGTTCAAGTATTTTGTGGTTTTTTGCCGGCATCTGGAAGACTAGGAACAAAATAATTGAAACTTTTATGCCACTCCGGGACAATTAGAAAATCCGATGATAATAATCGAGTCTTGCTAAATTTGGTCCGGCGGGTCTCGACTGGCTTTAAATGGCGTCCGTGGGTTAAGTATGAGGTGGATAGCCTCGGATGATTCAAGCTTTTAAGATTAAAAATGTTTTAGTTGAGAAAATCATTGCCTTTGTTACTTGCAGTACAGATTAATCCCGACCAGCTCTTACGCCTACATGAACAACCTGTTGCCAACAAAGACTAGTTATTACGCGTAATGATTACGCCGTAATCGATTTTTGTTAGTTAGGAAACGAGGTATCAACGCAATTTTTGCAAGTGCTTAATCATCGTGTGGTTAAAAGTAAATTTTCCAGAGGTGCATTTAGTAATCAATATGAATGATACAATCATTAAATAATAAGACAGCTATTCATATACCAAAACGGCGATTATTTGTACTCGTCATAATTTGCATTTGCTAAATTCTTCATTTTGTAGGAGAAATCAGATCATTAAACAATGGGAAATATTAAGAATTTAAATTGATCTAGGCAAGGTTCGTTCAGCTGATGGCTAACATTTGTTGCTAGGGAAAGTTTATTTGTACCACTATACTGGTTATGTGGTTGATACAATGTTAGAGCTTCAAATACCCTTGGTGTTTATGTACTATTAAAAAAAAGACATTACCAAATAGCATGATCGAATGACCCATTCATCCATCCATAGGCGCTACAGCCTAAATCGAGCCTCGGCCTCCTCCAGGGCATTTCTCTAAGTTTGACGGGCTTAAGCAGGCGTATAGAATTTATCTATCTATTTCTGGGTCTGCCTAATAGTCTATTTGTCGACATTTCTGCTTCGAATGGTAGATACCTTGCGTAACTGTTGTTTTCGGCTAGTTCCAGTGAGAATTTGCAGTATTCCAAACAGCATTCAAAGGTGTAGGAACGCCCATCCATCATCGTCTTTACCAATTCATAACGGTCATGATTCTGCCGTTTCACTACGCAGTAAGGTTCTAAAAGACTTTAAACGGTTTTAATTTCAACCCTGGGCTAAATGGTTTTCCCTTGACCAGCGGCGGCACTTTTATAGGTGCGAATGGTGCACTTGCACCGGGCGCAATTTTTCCGGGCGCAATTTCAGAAATTAAGATTTAAAAAAAATTATATAAGATATATATTACAGTTATAAGTCTGTAAAAATATACCATATTCACTCATACAAAGAAAAATATCCTTCCGAAGGCTCTGTATTGTGTGATTGATATAAACTTCGGGGAGCTGTTTCTGCACTTTTAAATTCTGTTCCAAGAATTGTTAAAAGAGGTAAATGAACGAGATGAGGATAACAAAATTCCATATGGCAAGAATTCTTCCTTAATTGCTCTTTTTTGTTTATTCCTTTATTGTCCTGTTCCTAGCAAAAAGGAGACACAAAAAACATCACAGCTGTTTAAAATTTGATTCAAAAATTCAGTGAAAGAATTCAGAGATTCAAAAAGACGTGTTCAGATTTTTGTTGGTCGGATGCTGGCCCATGTGAAACTTCTTATGTAATCTTTTTTTAAGTTAAATGGTTCAATCTTAAATTTTGCACAAACTATGAAAATTATTTCTCCCATCGGGCGAGTGTTTGTCTTTTTCCATGGTCCTTCACTGCGTTCAAAAATGAACTGCTTATGGGGTGCAATATGGCATAGTGCACCGGGCTCAAAAAACCCAAGCACCGACCCTGCCCTTGACTGCATCCAAGGCGCACTCCACATAGACACTTGCAGCTTTACGCGTCTACTCCTATTCTCCTGAAGGTCAGTAATATTTTGTTTGGCTTCTTGTCGTACCATTTCCTGCATGTTCTGCCGTCGCGTTATCCTCGCCTATAAAAGCTTGAAATTCTAGCAATGCTGCTAACTTCATCTCCATGTCAGTTAAAATATGAAAGGGCGTACTTCTTTTTGGGGTATTATCAGGGGCGGCGCTTTCATAGGTGCGAATGGTGCACTTGCACCGGGCGCAATTTGTAGGGGCGCAATTTCAGAAATTAAGATTTAAAAAACATTTAAACTCTGAGAAAAAAATGAAAAGTATTCCTATCTATGTGCATGAAAACCTATGGTAGAAGTTTACCATACCAAGGAAACGTTGTAGGCTCTTTTGCGAAGACGGGGGTGCAAAGGAAGAAATGGCTTGTACTCTATCTTGTGATGATGTAATGCCTGTAGGAGTAATCTTGTGACCAAGGAAGTTTATTTCGTTTGCTCCGAAAATGCATTTTGAAGGATTAATTTTCATGTCGTACTTCTGTCATCGCATAAATAACTGTCGTAAGTGCTCCTTATGTTCTTTTGACGATTTGCTAAATATAAGGATGTTATCAACATAATATAAATATGAAATCTAGATCGTTTAGCATTCGGATAATAAAACGCTGGAACTATTGTGCTCCATTTTTAGCGCCGAAGGGCATTCGCAAAAATTCTTATAAACCAAACGGAGTTGTCACTGCCGTTTTATAAATATCCTCGGATACGATGGGTATTTGGTGGTACGTTCGGACTAAATCAACTTTGGAAAATATTTGACAACCGTGAAGATTAAGAGTAAAATCTTGGATATTCGGGAGCGGGAATTTATCGAAAATTGTAGCTGCATTTAATTGTCGATAGTCACCACATGGTCTCCAGTCGGAGGATCCCTTCTTTGGCACCATGTGCAATGAAGATGTGACGGATGATGATGACGGGGAACATATTCCTATATTGATCATTTCCTCAAAAGATGCCTTAGCTATCTTATATTTATCTGGATTGAGTCTCCTTGGTCGTGCAGATGGGAGAGGTCCTTGAGTATATATACGATGGAAGACCTAGTGGTTCAATTTTGTGTTGAGTCTGGAGGAGTTCTGAGCGACGAATAATCATTAAGTATTGCACAGTATTCTCCTTTCAAAAGGAGACTTGACGACTTTCTGCATTGTTTTTAATGCCTTGTAATGCAAAGAAAAAAAATTAATAAAGAATAAAGAGATTTATAGGTAGCCCGTGTGAACAGCTCACTTCTCGGCCATTTAAATCTTTTGGTCAAATTTGGGCAGTGCTTGCCCGTTGTAAGACCATCTTTTATTTCTACTCGAGTTTGTATAATTTTTGCATAATAACATAGGTAATCTTCCTAAAAAAATGTTAAGGGCGCATCAAAATATTTCACACAGGGCGCCAAAATACCTAAAGCCGGCCCTGGGTATTATTTATCATTGGTTGAACTCGATCAATAATGTGCTTGTGTCGCGCGTTTGTCCCCGCGATTTATAATTTGGTTAGAATCGGTGTTAGGATAAGATTTATCCTCTCGACCTTCCCCTTGGTACGCGTACGCCAGTAGTGATTAACGAATGTGATATGCCTTCTTCTATACGGTCATTTTGAAACAGTTGTAACGGTCAGTTTTGCTCGAAAATCCCAAAATAACTACTTAGGGGTATTCATGATCTGTGTTATTTGTGTTATACCGGAGACAGACTTGTGGTATAGCAATTGAGATCGGGATATTGCAATATTGCCATATTGCAATATAAAAATGTGAAGACACACTTGCATTAGTATACTGAGTTATTTGGTTGTCATTTATCTGTCAGATTTGCAAATCGAAAAAAATTATTGTGCTGCAGTTAAATTGAAGTTAAATATGAATAGAAATATTGTGAAATTATTATTAATTTATATTAAAAATAAAAGTGAAATATAAAAGGATAAACAACTTAACTCCTTCAACTGACATAAAAATCTTTGATAGGTAGTGCTGCCAAAATTGAAGAATTAAAATTCTGTTCGAAATTATCATTTTGGGTTATGCCCAGACTATTCTTCGGTTTAAATCTAGGGTATACTGAGCTATACCACGAAGTTTTTCTCAATTGGGATATTGAGTTTCAATGTTGAGTATACTGAGTGTATACCGCGAATTTTTCTCAGTATATAGAGACACACCTGAAGTATATTGCAATATTGCTCATATTGTAATTACTATACCACAAGTGTGTCTCCGGTATTATTTGTGTTATTCATGTTAAACAAATGGCATTTACTATGAGTTTTATTTTCGATTTAACATGAATAACACGAATAACACAAATAACACAGATCATGAATACCCCTCTTGACTCAAAATCACTGTCGGGAATGAAATCGAGAAGTTGCTCGGAACAAAAAAGTAGGCGGCGAAAAGAAAGTAAGGAGTCAGTTCTGAGCCGTGGGAACAAAAAAATATAAGTATTGAATATTGAGTTCGAAAAAAGGAATAAGTTAATAAGTTTTTGGAAGTGTGAAATATTTTAGCAAAAGGTAGCAAAATCTTACAAAAGCATAGAAGCTGCTGTTTTGAAGGAAAAATTGGTCTTGGTCGTACATCGTATCTCTGTTAAGAAGCCTGGAAAAGAATGTATTTGAGAGTTGAGGGGCGAAGAAAAAGATAATTGTAAAGTTGAAGGAAGATGTTTGTAATTTGAAGTAAAATGTCCGAAGATATATGTTATGGGAAGAGGATATGTTTTTCTAAAGATTATGGGAAGTAGATGCTGGAAATTACAATATGAGTAATTTTATATGAAGACAGTGAGAAGATATTTGAAAATGGCACTGCGATTAACTTTATGTGAATGCAATATTGAGCAAGAGGCTGCGCAGAACGTACGATTGTAGGAGGCCCGAGAGGTGGTAGTCCAAGGTCCGGTAAACCGAAGATACACCTGGAATTTTAGATAAGTACAAACATTTTTATTAACATACGCCCAATCGGGTAAAGGCCAGGAGAATACTACAGGAATCGGCACTAGTAACACAACTTTGGGTAGGCTGTATCCTATCACGGAGAATTCACCATAAGCAAATGGTGATCCAATGAAGGGACATTAGAGGATTCACAGTCCATGTACAACCGGGTCCTTTCCCCAGCGCAATCCTTAATGAGTTGCCGGGGATAACCAAGCACGAGTGATATATACAGAAGATCATAAACTACTATTTTTTATTGGCCGTAACCCATTATTATTTTTTTTATTTTTTTCATTATTAAAGTAATTTTAATCTTAGAATACTTATATTATATTAAATTATATATTACCTTTTTATTTTTTTCCTATTATAGAAATTTTAATATTAGTATATTGATATTATATTAACTCATGTTGACGTTGCACCCACTTTAACGATAAGTACTTACACTACACCATTCATTAATTCCTTGAGATTGTGAACACTTTAATTTGCGGTTGTTTTTCATACCTAATTTTACTTGTTATTAATTAATGATGTACAAAGACATCGAACTGGCCAGGTCGACGTGTTTACCCTATCCTTACTAGTTGGTTCTAGCAAACGCTTGTCTTTTTTTTTAATTCGACTTTGTCGGCACTACTTTAGTACCTTGTTATTACATTTTTTTAAACAATCTTTTCTGTCATTTTTCTTGAACACCTTTGTTAGTGTGAGTTAAATATAATTGAATGTATCACAAAATTGGCACCAGTTTTTTTATAGGCATGATGGCCTAAATTGTTTATATTTTTTCCAGGATGGTTGAAGGGGTTTTTCGCTCCGGGGTTCTTTCTTTTGCTTGGATGTTGTTTTAGAGTTTTCCAGGTCCGCGAATCGTGATGTCGCTTACGGAAGAAATCAGTCGCACCGACATTTAAGGTAAGTGGTGAACCATACAGGTATCGGCCTGGCCACACACCCCACGACCTCAACCGGCGAGCTAGCGTTCATCGTGTGGCCGGCATAATGTGGCACTTTTCGAAAATGTCAATGACTGGCTTTTGATTTGAATCAAGTGTTTTAGCAAAATTTTGACGATTGAGTCAAGTGTTCGAAAACAGTTTTTAAGTCAACAATTTGATTATAATCTGTGCAACAAAGCAGTCTCTCCAAAGCAACTGCAAATGATTTCGGCAAATAAATTGCCATGGCAATCTTTGATCGTCGCAGGACTTTTGAATTTTTGATGTGATTGCAAATCTTTGACTTTTTCGAAAAGTGCCTGTCTCTCCCTAACGGTTATTTCGGTGGTTTAGGGAGAGTGAATTTTTTTGTGGAATTGTTTTTATGTAGGTGCATGTTCCTAGAGTCAGGTTCTTCAGAGCTTCTGGCTCTGGGGCATGAACAAGCACAATGGTGCCTCAAATTGCTTTCTCCGCACCGTCGCGCCATTGTGCCATTACACAGTTTGGCTGTAAAAGCTGTTCCTCGGTCCGGTATTATCCTTCTTGGGTTATCAAAAATTGATGTCAGCTTAATCAATCAGTCGACAACCTGCACACTTGACGTGGGATACAACCAAACAAATTTAGAAAACGAGTCCACTGTTATTATTATGGTCGTATCTTTTCTTAGTTCCTTTCATTGGATTTACATATGGGACATTCCACGTCAAATCGGACAAAATTTTTCGACCCCCCTCCGTTTTAGCTGAAATTTTTCAGGGACTTTGGGCAACTATTTAAGGCTACAAAAAAAAATTTTTTAGAATTTTTTCGACAATATATTGACAATAAAAATTAAATGCGTTTTTTAGGGATTTTTATGAATTTTGACTTTCTTTCTCGATTTTGGCTCTATATCTTTCGTTGGGGTCGACGTTTTTGATTGGTTTTACATGTTTTCAGGTCGGAGGGGTTGTTTACAAACAAATTTGCTGAAAAACATAAACATATTTTCGAATTCAAGGTCAAAAGGTCGAAAAATAGTAAAAAACTTTAAAATTCAATTTCTCAAATACCCCATCTCGAAAATGGACGTTTTTGGTGTCAAAATGTTCGGGAGAAGTCACTCTAACACCTCGATCAAAAATCTCGATGGGCCCTTAAGGATTTCGAAAGTTATGAGTATTTGTTTATAATCTTTAATTTTTTACGATATTTATTGAATTCTTTGCCCTGGATATAGTTGAAACGTCATCAATTTTCACCAAAACTTGTATAAAGGGTTATTTTTGGCGGCTGATTACGAATCTGCGCTATGGGCCAAACGATATATTGAGTATACTATATTGCTTATGTGTTCTACTTATCATACTCTCTCATTTGATACCCATCTCGAAAGGGTTGTGAAGAAAACGGTAGTCCGCCCGCTTGAGATGATCGCCATGGACGAACCGATATATTGAGTATACTATATTGCCTATGGTGTTCTCCTTGTCATACTCTTTCATTTGATATCCATGTCGAAGGTGTTGTGAAGAAAATGGTAATCCGCATTCTTGAGGTGGCCGCTATGGACCAAGCGACATATTGAGTATACTATATTGCTTATATTGTTCTACTTATCATACTCTTTCATTGGATACCCATTTCGAAGGGGTTGTGAAGATAATGGTCATCTGCTCTCTTGAGGTGACTGCCATGGACCAAACGATATATTGAGTATACTATATTGCCTTTGGTGTTCTACTTACCATACCCTTTCATTTGATATCCATGTCGAGGGGTTGTAAAGAAAATGGTAATCCGCCCTCTTGAGATGGCTGCTATGGACCAAACGCCTGCTTTTCTATTGAAATTTTGCTATAAACCTCGGTCTCGGAGCCCGAGACCTTTCCTTCAGATATGAATTTTACACAGATGAAATGCCTCAAAGAACATGGGTCTTGCATCGGCCGCCATGAATCGGTATATTGAGTCTACTACATTGCTTATTGTATTCTACTTATCATACCCTTTAATTTGATACCCATTTTGATAGGGTTGTGAAGAAAGTGGTAATCCGGCCTCTTTAGACGGCCGCCATGGATCTAAAGATATATTTTGTATACTACATTGCTTATTGTATTCTACTTATCATACCCTTTCATTTGATACCCATGTCGAGGTGGTTGTGAAGAAAGTGGTACACCGCCCTCTTGAGACGGCCGCCATGGATCATTTTAGTTTCAATAGCGTCATGGCCTACCTATTGTTTGACAGCTGCGTAAATTTGAAATTTTCATTAAATGTAATGATTCAATTTAATGACAATTTTACATTTGTCAAACAATAGGTAGGCCATGAAGCTATTGAAACTAAAATGAAGTGAAAATTCCTAAAATTACCATTTTTTTGTTTTTTCAGGCAATTTTTTAAATTTTTCTCTCCGTAAGAACCATCCTCGTACTTCAACGAATATTCAAAAAAAAAAATTAGTCCAATAGGTCCAGCCGTTCTCGAGTTTTGCGCTTACCAACACATTTAGCGATTCTTTTTTATATTATAGATATATTGTCGAAAAAATTCTAAAAAAAATTTTTTTGTAGCTTTAAATAGTTGCCCAAAGTCCCTGAAAAATTTCAGCCAAAACGGAGGGGGGTCGAAAAATTTTGTCCGATTTGACGTGGAATGTCCCATATATGATCTACATGCAATGTCTGTGGAGAATAATCCTTTTCATCAATGGCTATTATTAGGCCTTCCTGTTTCCCAGGCATTCTATGCATCTTTGGACTAACTGGAATACCTTGGTCTTTACTTCACTTTGATTTGGAGGACCACAAAACGGCTTATAGTATCAGAAATTTCGCGAAATATGGCAGTAGGTAGACCCAAGAGAATAACAAAGACTTAACATTCGAACTGGAGTCATGCTGCAGGGGACCATCAAAGTTGCAGAAATGTCCTAGACGAAGCCAAGGCTAGATGTGGGCTGTAGCGCCATTAGATGGATGGATTTTTCAGGAGTAAGTAGGTTTTCCTGATTAAGACGTCTTAGAAGCTCAAAAATACCCTGCCAGATTTTATGATCTCCTCCTCCATTGATGTGGAAATGACAATTCACTCTTCCACTGGATCGTTAAAAAAAAGTCATGTTTAACCTTCTGTGCTTGTTTAATTAGGTAAGTAAACATATCGATAATTGGTATTGCTATTCTGCTCAACGCATCTACGTGCCTCATTTCAGTACCTGAACGTTGTTCAATCTGGTAATTAAATTCTTTTAGAAACATAACCCATCTTCTAGCCACTCTCAGTGGAACATCGCCTTTTTGATTGTTGCTTAGGGAGTGCAGTATGGCGAGTACTTCTATCTCGTAAGCGTGAGAGTTTTGTTCGGCTGGGCTTACGTCTCATGTATTGCAATGGATGCAACTGTTGATCGTCATTATTGCGCTGCAAGACAATAGCTCCGAATTCGTCCTTACTAGCATCGGCATGATTCTCCGTATGCGCCTCTGGCTCAAATAAATTCAACACTGGTGCTTCTAACAATATTTCATTTAATGCTTTAAATACATTTTGTGGTTCGGATTCTATTTTAAATATGGCCTTCTTTGTTAGCAATTCGCTGAACGGCGAACGGCAAATGTAAACGGCTCAGAAAAACAATTTCAAAATCAACAGGAGATAATTATTTTAAAAATCGTTATTTTAGAAACATCGATACCAGCAGGTTGGGGTGGAAACTTCAATACTGTTGCGGAACACCAAATGGCGTAAATACAGCAATTTTGGTAAGAATATGAAGACCAAAATCGGGTAATCAGCAAAGGTAAAACAGGTAACAACTATTGCAAGTAAATTCGATTACTATTACTTACTTTCAGCGTTAATCTAGTACAAAATTTACAAAATTTTGTTCATTATAAATCCTAAAACTTGATTTTACCACATACTTATAGGGGAAACTTAATTTAAAGGTGAAATTTTCGAAGCACAAATTTTATTGGCCTCGATTCCCAGATCCGGCGGGTCGGAAGTGAGTGCGGATTTGAGACTTTGCTATTCTCAAATTCGCAGTCGCGGATTCAATTAAATCAAAAATTCGGGGTGATGACTCACACGCTAATGAAATACCCGATGTCGGATTATCTTAGGCGCATTTGTGGTTTCAAATCCGCAGAAAATTTGTTGCGGATCACACTTTTACAGCGCGGAAAATGTCAAAAAGAAATTTGCGGTTGTGGATTTGAGAATCGCAAAGTGTCAAATCCGCACTCACTTCCGACCCGCCGGATCTGGGAATCGAGGTTGATTAATGAGGTGATTTAATTGAATCCGCGACTGCGAATTTGAGAATCGCAAAGTGTCAAATCCGCACTCACTTCCGACCCGCCGGATCTGGGAATCGAGGCCATTATGTAACATTAGCTCGTCAGAATAAAATGAAATAATGAGGGATTGATATTCATGTCATTTTTCAGTTATTCAAAGTGTCATAGTTTTCTATCTAAGTTGACATGAAGGTCAGTTTTAAAATTTTTTCGGTGCGTTTTTAAATTTGCATCTTTTTTGCCACCAAATCGCGATGCATCCAACTGATAGGTGTCATAAAACAAACTACGAAATTTCGAAGTGAAATAAAGACAATTTCAGCTTCATAGCTGCAAAGGATCTTCGTAATGTCCAAATGTATTAAAATGAACTACGAAAATCACCAAGACTACGAATGAAGTTAAATGTGACGTGAATACCTCTAATGTTTCCGTTACCAAAAGGTTTGCAGCCCCTGAAAATTATCAAAACAAATGTTGCATACTTTCAGGATAAACTATATGGGAAAAGCAAAGAGAGACCACAGCATGTGCTTCTTGCTTATATTTCGTAAATATGCAAAACTCTTCTTATCGCTTGTGGGCGGAGCACATTTTATGATGGCCGAGTAATGGAGTTTATGTAAAAATCAAAATTTCTTTTAAAGCAAAACAATAACACTTTCAATTTTGTATAGTCAGGTAAATAACTGAAAAATTACAAGGTATACTAATGAGAAGGGGAAAAATCACCTGGAAATGGTTTGAGTTGTGCATAAAACAAAAAATTAGTTCGGCAGAAAGACAAATTATTTAAAAATGTCTGTAAAACTGTAAGTATTAACAGATTATACAAAATTGTATAAATCACACTGTGACATGTACTAGAACAACAAGATTAACTATAACAGTATAGTCCTCGATTCCCAGATTCGGCGGATCGGAAGTGAGTGTGGATTTGACACTTTGCGATTCTCAAATGTGTATAGTAGTGTGATCCGCAAGAAATTTTCTGCGGATTTGACAAATGTGCCTAAGATAATCCGTCATCGCGTATATCATTATCGCGTGAGTCTTCCCTCCGGATTTTTGATTAAATTGAATCCGCAACCGCGGATTTGAAAATCTGAAAGTTTCAAATCCGCACTCACTTCCGATCCGCCGGATCTGGGAATCGAGGGCATAGTGTCTACAAATTAATTAGTTAAAAACAGCGTTACAGGCCACACATCGCGTGAAACCATGGTTTCATTGCGAGAATAATTCAGTGAGCGGTAATTTCACAGATCGAGTTCAAATCCTAAATGGCCAGCTACGATTGAGGAATTGGAACGAATGAACGAACTGGGTGTATAGGGAAGAGGGTGAGAGAAGACGATAAGGAGGGCAGACTAATTACATGGACACTTTCAGCGAACTGTGAACGGACATTTTGACAGTTCCTGCATTGTTGCTGTTGCTAGGATGAAAAGGCTAAAGAAAAATTCAAAAAGAAAGAAAAGCAAGCGATGAAGTTTTGACATTGGTGTTATGAAAGTGGATCTAACCTCTAGCGTTTTGAAGTGTGGAGCTGCACCGCTTTTGCAGTAAATGACACATTTATGGCGAGAGGCCAGCTTTTGCAGTGAACAACACATTTGTTGCGAGTAGCCAGGGCAGCGTTGCCAGATGAACGGATTTCTCAGTACGAGAACGGATTTTTACTGAGAAAATAAAAAATACGGATTTTCAGACGGATTTAGCGCAAAGACCTTGGAAGGTGATGACACCCGATTAATCACTTCTAACAAAACCCGAGAAGACTCACTGCAGACAAACACCTAGCAGATCTGTTAGCAAGTCCTAATCCCACCACCCGGGAGTGCCCCCTGGGGTACTTCTTCGGAAGGAGCTAACGGGTGACAGGTGAATGGCGAGTCACCAAAGAGAGTTTTAAGTCGGTTGGGCTGAGGGTTAGCAACCCGCTCCCATTATGCTGTAAACATGCTAAGGGCGCCAGCGAAACTATTTTCCTCGGCCACGGTGAATGGCCCGACGAAATTTGTTGCGAGCACACACTAAGGCGACGGCGACACAAATTAAAAAACACACACCGGAATAAACATCTTGCACAGCCGAGCATATGCTGCACACAAACCCATGTCACGGCGCTCATGCAACTTTGACAGGCGACGGTTACGAAATAGAACTTGGATTGATTCGGTAGCCGAGCTCGGCGGCGTGGTTATCGCAGTGGTCTGCAGATTGTGCAGCTTCATACAAAAACGGTATGTTTCGTTTTTGACAGTCGCTGAGCAAAGCGATTTGTCGGTCGCCCTTAGCATGTTTACAGCATAAAAAACGCCATTTCTACGAATCGGCAAACAATACGTCAGAATCGGATGGACAACACGACGACGACCTTTGCTTTTCGAACAAAGACACGAATCCGATCATGGAATGTGAGAACAGTGAGCGGGAATACTCCCAATCACACCGGGAGGTAAAGAGAAGTGTTCGGCGTGATAAAAGGCAGCAGACAGTAAAGTGCTGTACCAAATCACTAACCAGCTCTCGGGAAAGCCCTCTACTAAAAGGCATGCCGTTAAGCGAGCGGATGGGAGGCTGCTGGCTGTGCAGCGACGAGAAGCAACTCCAAAGATGCAGAGATTATTTCTTCGCCGCCCTAAATGGTTCACTTGCACGGGAACCTCAAGAAAACAGCAACAATGCACAGCCAATAAAAATCACCACCCGGGCCCCATCTAAGACAAAAATAGTAACCGCAATTCATGCAACGGCTAATGGAAAAGTAGCTGGAAACGATGGCATCCCGCCAGAATTGATGCAGATGCGCTACAGCCAAACCTGAAAATAGCATGGAACACCTGCTCCTTTCCGGAGGATTGGACGGAAGGTATCACAGTCAAAATATCAAAAAAGGGGGAACTTAACAATATGAGACAATTGAAAAGACATCTGTTTATTATCTACTGCGTGCAAAAAGGACATAAAAATGGCCTTACAACGGGCGAACACCAGCCACTTGTCTTTTTAAAGGGCCTATGATGGCGGTAGCGCTTTAAACCATTTTTAATGTGAACACATACGGCCACAAAGGCCGAAACTTGACCAAAAGAAGAGACAAACAACTGAGCTGAACATACGGACATACGACGGCAAATTTGAGCCAAAAAAGAGGCTACACCAATATATTGTTGAATGTGTTTTATGATACCTGATCATTTTCGTTATGTACAATGGTCCTTTCAATTCATCCTACAAGATTATCGACGCTCGCCAATCGTCGGATTATTGTACGTAAAGTGTGTGGTGCGTATGGATTTTTAGTTTAGTAGAAAATTGTGCTCGTAGAAAAAAACCAATGGAAAAAAATAAAACATTTAATTGCAATGTGTTGATAAAAATTGTGAAATGTTCGAATTCGAAGATATGAGCACCGGATTTCATGATGTTTTTCTCAATAAATACACGATGAGTTTCGAGTTTTATTGGGGAGTAACAATCACAGTTTCCCCAACATAATTTCTTTTTTGAGTAGTTAAATTGCGCTGTATAGTTTTTCCGGGTGTCGGCCTTAAATATAAAGGGAACGAAGAGGTTACGATTGTCCGTTTATGTATGCGTTTGATTTATTATAGACAGTCCGGCAAACAATCTTCTGATATCCGCGACATGACCGAGGAATATGTTTCAATTACGGTAGGTGTTCGCCCGTTGTAAGGCCATTTTCTATTTTTAATCTTGATTAATGCCAAATGCGAAGTTGAAGCTCGCGAAGTATGGGCAGATCGAATTCAAATAGGATCAAGCCGATTCGATCCACCCACAAATGTTGGATCCATCGATCGATTCAATACCGACAGCAGCCCGAACGTATCAAAATACCAATGTTGGAAGGTTGACATTGGATACTACTAGTTCGGTCATCGGCCACACGATGCGTCCTGCCATCAAGCGTCCAACGTTAGACTTAAAAGGTACGGGTGCCAGAGGGAAGAGGGGGTAGACCAGGTCGCCCACTGACAAATAGAATGGACTACTCATCAGCCAATTTTCATGGCACCAATTCGTTCCATAGGCTGTAAACCTTTTTTCACTGCATGTATACACGCCAGTCACTTTTATAAATTAAATTTTTTTAAATTAGCTTTTAGAAAATTGAAACAAGACAAATATTTTGTTAAAAAAGATAATAAACCCAATTTTATATTTCTTCCCCTTTTAAAATGTTTTTTTTTTAATTAATTACTTATCTTTATGTTGAAATTGCCGAGGTTCAACAAATTCCGGGGCTTATGGGGGAAAGAGCAAGAAATAAAAGAATCACTATACCCAACCATTTTTTCGAAATATTCTGACATTTGCAAAAGGGAAAATATGAAATCAGGTATGGCAACTTTAATACCATGCAGCCGTTGTGACGGTTTTTTTATATCGCTTAAAATTGTTCCAGATTTTTATTTACCTTTCTGCTATTACTGCAAAAATAAAAAAGTTGTCGTATTATGTAGTTTATTAAAAGCGAAGAGCAAAAATATTTAAGAAAATGCAAAAGTTTGCAGTTTTTGAATGACAAATTTTATTTTTTCAATTTTGGTACTACCTGATATTATTTCTGCCAGTGAATGCACTGAACTCATAGGGGGCATAGCATCGTGTAGCGCCGGCTTAAGAAGTACGGGGTGGCACAGGAAAGAAGGCGCAGACCAGGTCGTCCAGAACTTAGGAATGCCAGAATGGAGACATCGACTTAAAATCGAGGCCGATTGAGAGAATAGTTACAATAAGCTAGTTAAAAGAAACAGGAATAATAGGCTGTATGAAGTCAGTCTTTCTATTAGGATGCGAGACATGGAAACTAACTATGGTTCCACTGAATAAGATTCGGGTAGACAAGTGCTTGACGTCCCTGCAAAATACCCTGACCCCGAGCAATTTACTTGCAAAATCTTTATGGAAAAAAGAGCTTATTACAAAAAAAACATTGAAACGTGTAAAGCGTATGAATCAGGAAATTGGACAAGGGAAAATAAAATCAGAAAAATAAATAATATGGGAAGTGAAATGAAGACAATATCCCAAAATAGAATAAGGTGGCTAGCTTATCTTGAGACCTTTAGCTCCCCCGAGGAATTAGATCGATCGTGATCACTGCGTAACCCACTAAGAACAAGCTAATAGACAAGTTTCCGGAGAAGATATACAACAAATCAACAATCAATACCCCTGTATTCACCATTAATACTGGTACTGGTGTTCGAGAAGGCCCACTTAGCCCATTTATAGATCACCGCGCTGTTTGAAATCGTACCTTTAAGATATCTCTATTCATAACGACTTCTTAGGTTTTTTTTATCGTTGGAACCCCGGTATAGATGATAATCCCATTCTCGCCCTGGATCTTTTTTAAGAATATAATTTTATGAATAAGCCTAGACCGCCTTTAGGATATACATATCTGCAATGCAAAATATAATCCTAATTTTAACAATCAGTTAGGATTAAAGCTAAAACCATTGAGCCTCCAAGAAAGTAAAAAAAAACTCATAACTATACCATAATTAACGAACGCCTGAAATTATTGTGCCATAATATTCCTCATTATATCCCAACCAAACGAGAGTGAAGTCACTCACCTTAGCCACTTAACAGCGCTAAATATTTATGCAAACAAAACCAACGACTAAAAAATATAAAAAAAAATGAATTCGAGTTATTTTTAGACGCCACATTTATTGGGGTGGCATACACGGATCATAACGTCAAGACTAAAAAACCGGTTTCCAGGACAGAGGGGCAAAAGGAAGAGAGAAAGTTGTTGCAACTTTTTGAACAGAAATTTTTGGCGTGAAAACTAACACATGCACAAATATTTCTTCTTATCTTCTTCTTCTTTGGGTCTGATATTGACATATCTCTTTGTTATTCGCGTTCGGGTTGTGCACACATAGATATTCCGTGTAGGGATAATAAAGTTACTCTCGGTAAAATAAATACCCATGTACGCCGAGAGTATCATAAAAAACCAGTTTTTTGGTGTTGGTATTACGATCCGTGTATGCCAGCCCATTAACAGTAAAAATTAAAAAACTTGCATAACTCTGACGCCACGATTTTTGCTGTCGCTGAGTTTCTTTCATATTATGCAAATAAAAATGCTAAAATCTTCAATTTCCAGGCTTTGAATGCTGCAAAAATCTACTAGACTGCATTAAATTATTATTTTTCATTATTTTTAATAACTGAAAAGTGGAAAAAGTTGAAATTTCATTTTTTTAAAGAATTCACAAATTTTACTGGCAAACGATCAAGATTTCAAATTTTACGAGATTCGCTGTGGCGGTAGGTGATTTTATCCTAGACAAGAACTAATTAAGAACGTTTCTGCTACTTTTCTTGATAATGCCGAAATTGGGGAAATATTGAAGAGAAAGTGGCTGAATTGGCTGTACGAATTGTTTGCTGATTACCTAAAAGAGCAGATTCAGCTCTCACTGATTGCAAAGTCATCTTCAGCAGTTCAAATCTCTCAGCAAAGGGGTTTCCCCTTCGCAAATACAGCGAATATAACAGAATTTCTTTATTCAAGAAAACTACCAGAAATACTCCCAAGATTAAGATCCCAGACATAAACCACTTGTATAACAGATATTAATATATCGATTTGCAAGCCGCTTTCATTAAATTCTCTTCTTCCACCCAAATTAAACATATACCGACAATAATCCACTGAACTGTAAACCGGCTCAAAAAGTCACGCGTCGCGTTCCATCTGTCACAAAACCTGCGTGTCTGCAAAACAATTCGAAAAAAACATTTTCCAACATTCGGAGTAGTATCAACAGTGTACAGGTGGTTTTGTGAAAATCAAATCAGCAAGTGGTTGAATGTGCATCGGAAAAAATGTCATGGTCGAAGCAGATAAAGTCAAACTCCTTTCTTCGATTGCAGTCGAATTACGAGGAACTGAATGTCATCGGAACCGGTAATTTTATTGTGCACTGTGCTGCAACGCGAGTGTGGGTGTGTGTGATTGTCAAATATCCAAAGGGAATCTTTGAGCCTCCGGCACGTGCGCCCCATTTTCATCCACCTTAACACAAATGGGGGCGGCGTTTTTCCTTTCATAAAAATCATAAGACTCCCTTAGTCAAGACACCGGTTCTGTGCGTGCCTGCTGGAAAGGGTGTTTGGTTCTTGAATTTGATTATGTTTTGGTCATTTTGGGGCGAAGGGGAATCCATCGTCCGGCTCGATGACTCCACAGTTGTCGCCTCGGTTGACTTCCCATGGCCCCGAAAAAACGTAAACAAACATTGAACCGCGACTTATGATTATGATTTCTTTTGCTTTAGCAATTAGCGTTGGTTAATTTTTCACTCTGTTTTTTATTCCAGGAGCCTATGGGACAGTGTACCGTGCCCGCGATTTAAAGAACCCCGGAAATATTGTGGCTCTTAAGAAAGTTCGTGTCGCCCTCACAGAAGACGGAGTCCCCATGTCAACCTTGAGAGAAATTGCACTATTGAAGCACCTAGACGCATCGCAGCATCCAAACATTGTTAAGTAAGTTACCATTTGAGGCTATTTATGCTTCTGCAAAGTTGCTTGACAGATTTTACGGCTGAATTGTCCAGCAATGAAGCGGAAAAGCTTGATTCTATTTGCTCAATGAGTTGAGCGCTATTCTCAGTTGGTGGAAAGACCTTCTGCATCGTACAAACTCAAGTTACTAGTTTTTGTATCGAGTTCTTATCATAGTCATCAATTTACATCGTAAAATTACACAAAAAAGTGCAATTCTTTTCCGACTCTTGTTCAATAAAAAGAAGTCGCCTGAAACAGCCAGTAATATTTATTTATTCTTTATGTGTGAATGAAGGAAATGTAAAAGTGAAACTTTCGTGAATTTTTAAGACAAAATTTTTATTTATTTTTAACAAAATTTAAAGATTTTCATGCAAGGGTAGTATTATAACAGTTTTTTCTTAGCCAATATAAGAACCAAATATAATCATTGCCACTTTTACCGGTTTAATTTGGGTTCATGAAAGAGATTTTGTAAACAATCGATAAGATTTTATTCTTGCCACATGCTCTCAAACTGTTCATATTCTGCCACTGAGGCGATTTATATCTTTTTGCTAGGAATTTGCAATTCTGATTTTTAAGATAATGCAATTTTTTTTAGTACGGTATCGACAAGGAACTGTACTTTTACACATTTACAAACTATGTAGGTTAAATGACTAGATTTTAAATTTCAAATTTGCCTCATCTAAATGCTAGGAAGTTTACTTGATCAATTTTATCATTTTTGTATTGACTATTTTCATGCGCCCTTGAACTTGTTTTCTTTAATCGCATTTAATACAACTGTACCTTTCGGACTTGCCTTTAATAAATAATTCATTGTATTTTATCTGTTTACGGCCTGGTAAGGAATGTGTGGAAAGCAATAGGATATTGGTTTTTTTTTTTTTTTTTTTTTTTTTATTAAATATAAATAAAAATTTAGTAGAACAAATCACGTCTAGACAATCAATTATATTTTGTTATACTAAATAGTCATCATTACACCTTTTGTTTTTCTTTATTGGACGGATGTTAATCTTCGTTACTGATAATAACCTCTTGCTCTGAATCCTAAGACATATGAATAATTTCTAATCTCATGTACTATAGTTCCTATGAATATTATCACTTAAGCACTTGCTGCTAATCTATTCTTATCTGAAAGTCATAATTAAGATATATACCTAGATTATTTTGACCAAAAATTTGCCTTCATGTGTATGCGAGTGAGCTCAGAACCGACAATTGTTCACCCCATGGTGCTATTAAGTAACCTTAAAGAGTAGGTTCGATTAAGGAAGGTCTGCGGCTTCTGAGAGGAGGATGCAATATACCTTGCATTTTAACCTCTTGGAATGCTGCAATTGCTACGGCGGCTCCCTGCTCAATTAAGGAGCAAACGGTACCATCAGCAATGAACTTGAGGGCCTCCTAGTCTACGCCATCCTTCCAGCAGATATTGGGCTTCCCACCTATCACAGCCCATAGTTCTTATTTACCGCAGAAAACTTTCGGAGTAGGTTTTATTAGTCACTAAAAAAGGTTTTATTAGTCATTTCGTTTTGGATACGTTGAATTAATTAAATTAAAGTAAATAAAAACATTTCGATATCCTTGCTGACTGAAATCTTGCTGCACTATCGAAAGCATAGAAAGGAAGTGAAGTCAGTGAAGCCATGAAGTGGGTTGGAGAGATTGATAGCAGGTCGTATATAACATTTAGGAAAAGGGCGTGTGACAGAATTGAATTTCCGGGTTAGATTCGATTAGAGGTAGGGCTGTTTCCAGTACGATCAGAAGGTTGTTTGGTCGGCTGTTTCAGATTTAGGAAGCTTAAAAGTGATCTGACCTCTAGACGTAGAAACTAACTGCCTAGTGTACGCTTCCGGGCGTTATCTAAAGCCGGCCATTTACACAGGAAGTGAACAAGTATTTCCCTATGGGCCGGCCAATAATGATTTCTCTGATTCTGGGAGTTTTATTTGTTTTATGTGGGAAATCAAGCTTGGGAATCACCCTTTATACTACCAGTATGTCATGTCGTTCAGGTCATGGTCCAATGTCTCGTAGCAAGCTTGGTTTGAAAGATAGAAAAGAAAATGATAGATCAGGGGAGGTGTGGGGGGTGATGAAGCAGGTGACGATGAACCTTACCTTTGAACTTTTGGTGTTGTACGAGTTCGGGAAAACTGACAGATTATTCCACAGTCGAGTTGTTCTATTCATAAACGAACTTCTAGAACATATTTTTTTTTTATGTGGCAGTGCTAAGCTTAGGAGTCACCCTTTGTACTACTAGTCCGTCATGTCATTTGTCACGTCATGGTGCAATGTCTAGCAGTAAGCTTAGTACGGGGGAGGGATGAGGGGGGGTTTAGGTTAAGGATTAAAAGGTACGGGGGGGTATTGAAGAAGGTGGTGATGAACCCTGCGTTTGAACTCTTGGATGTTGTAGGAGTTCGGAAATACTGACTGCGAGAGGTTATTCCACAGTCGAGTTGTTCTATTAACAAACGAATTCATGTCCTGTTGAGTGCGTGAAAGGGGGAGTTTCAGGTGAAGGGAATGAGACGAGTGGGCTAATCTGGTGTTGCGGGTATAAGATTGCCGTGGAGGCAGGAGAGCGTTTAACTCGGAGGAACAGTCACTATGATAGTAGCGATAAAATTTTGTCAGTGCTGCTACATTCCTACGGTGGCTCAAGGGGTCGATGGTGGAGCAGGCGGTGTCGTCATCAATTAACTTGAGCGCCCTTTTTTGCACCTTATCTAACCATGCCAAGGTGGTTATTGGGGCGCCGCCCCAAACGAGGGAGTTATATTCGAGAAGAGGCCGAATGTAGGATTTATAAATAACAGCACGGGCCGATGGTTGGAGGAGGAATTTGCACCCCTTAAGAAATCCCAAGCACTGGGATGCTTGTTTGACGATTTGGAATATGTGGTCATTCCATCGCAAGTCTTTGGCTAATGTCACGCCTAAGATGTGTAAGGATGGGTCGGCCATTAGTTGAACTCCATCCACTCTCAAGGGTGGAGAGGTGTTGAGCTTCTTTTTGGAGATAAGACAGTACTTGGTTTTGTCGGAGTTGAATTCAACACGATTCTTCTTTCCCCACTCTAGAATGAGTTCAATGTCGTTATTAATAGAGTTGAACATTAGTTCGCGATCATCAAGACAGGATCTGGCATGAGTCTGTCTTGTATCGAAGCTGTACGAGTAACGTAGAGTACCGTCGTCAGCGAAGCTGAGAAGTGGGTTGGAGGGGATTGAAAGAAGGTCATTTATAAATATGAGAAATAGGGCCGGTGATAAAATTGACCCCTGGGGTACCCCCGCAGTGATCGGGTGGGATGCGGATTTGACGCCATCCAATACCACTTTGATTGAACGGCCAGAAAGGAAGCTCTCAATCCACTTCTGTAGAAGTGAGTCAACTCCAATAGCTTTGAGTTTAGCTAACAGGGCTGTGTGCCAAACTCTATCGAAAGCCTTGGAGATATCCAGAGCAACCAGACTAGACTCACCGGATCCATGCAGACTACGGCTGAGGTGTTCTGTAAGACAGACTAAAAGATCGCCAGTGGATCTTTTTTGTCGGAAGCCATACTGTCTGTCGTTTATGAGTAGATTGGATTCTAGATATCCCATAAGCTTTTTGTTGATTATCGTCTCCATGGTTTTGGAGAGAATAGAAGTAATTGCTATTGGGCGGTAGTTAGAGGGGTCGCTGGAGTCACCTTTTTTCGGTATTGGCTGAACATGGGCAAGTTTCCAAGAGTCGGGATAAACTCCGGAGAAATATGACAGGGAAAATAATTTGCGCAGAGGTTTAGCCAAAGGTGAGGCGCATTGTTTTAAGACGATAGGGGGTATATTATCGGGTCCAGTGGATTTGTTGGCATCGAGCTCTTTGAGGCACCTGTACACCTCGCGAGTCCTGAAAAAAACCCTGTCCATTGAATGGGCGTTACGCTCGGAAACAGGGGGTAGCACATCAGTTTCGGGCAAAGAAGAATTCGAAGCGAACATAGATGCTAATAAATTGGCCTTGGATTTGCTGTCTGCTATTACCTTCTCATTGTGAATAAAGGAAGGGGTTGAAGTTGTAGTGAAATTCTTCTTGATGGAACTTACCAAGGACCAGAAGTTTTTGCTACCGGAGGTTGCATTTAGGAGTTTACTTCTCAATTTGTTGTCAAATGAGGTTTTGACTTTCTTGACGGCGGTTTTACAAGAATTTCTTTGTTGTATGTACTCTAAACGGAGCGATTCACTCGGGAAGCTCTTGTACGCTCGGAAGGCGGCTTCTTTAGTTTTGATTGCATTCATACACTCCCGATTCAACCATCTGTTGGGCCTAGGCTTCACAGATTTGGTAGAATGGGGAATGAACAAATGCATTCCTACCTGTATGATCCTGGTGATACGGATAGCGGCAGAGTTGGCGTTTCTATTCCGGAAACACAGATTCCAGTCTGTAGACTGGAAAAAATTAATAAGCCCCTGCCAATTGGCCTTCCCATAATGCCATACAGTTCTTCGAACTGGTTTGGGAGGGGTGGGAAATTCGAATGGGAAGTTAGCACTGATTAGGCAGTGGTCTGAATTGCCGAGAGGTGAATCAACTTCGACGGAGTAACGCGCTGGATGAGAAGTTAGAAAAAGATCAAGGAGATATCTTCCTTGATCAGCAACATCAGGGACTCTTGTGGGATGATCTACAATTTGATGCAAGTTATTGATGTCTGCAAAGAGCTCGACGTCCTTGCCAGAAATACTGGTGCCATTTGAGTAAGTCAGCCATTTAACGTTGTGAACATTGAAATCACCCGCAACGATGATTTCACACTCAGGATTGGACGACAAAAATCCCGAGATTTGTTCGGAAATAGTATCAAAAGATAAGGTGGAGGCTTCGTTACTTATGTTAGGGCTTCTGTATAGGAAGCAGAAGAATATGACGTGGCTTTGGAAAATGATTTTAATCCAAAGATAATTAAAATCTGAAGTTGTGCTTGAATGTATTTTATAATAAGCCACGTCGTCCCTAACATAAATGGCAATACCCCTATGGGGGGAGAGATTGTGCACTAAAGTGTACCCCGACACCTGGTAATAACCTAAGTCATTATCGGGTGATATTTGGGATTCACTTAGTGCGAAGATTGGGGGTTTGTAACTAGATAAGTGGCACTCAACAAAAGAGAAATTCGCTTGAAGTCCACGAATGTTACAAAAGTCAATACCAAAACTTGACTTGTAACGGGACTTCGGTTGCGCGGGCTCAATCGCCACGTTCTCGGGAATATTTCCCGGCATTACATTTGCCGCAGCCATCAGAGTCAATAAAATTTGTCCTCGTCAAAGTGTTATGCCTTTTGAGACGGGGCAAATTTCATCGACCGACAGATTTTAGCCGCGGCACCTGCAGGACCGAGATGTGAGAGAGGGTAGGGAGCAAGGGTACTTACTTGCGACGTTCGTCGGTCCGGTCGTGTCTAGTGAAGGGTGATGGGCCTTCGCGTTAGACTGCGCTCGTTATTGTTTTTTGTCACTGTTTTTTTAGAGTTTTTTTGTGCACTTTTTTATATTTTTAGTTTTTTCACTCTCACAGTTTTGTTTTATTGTTTCGGTTTTATTATGACGCGTTTTTAGGGACCGGAACAGCGCACGTCCGTTCTCTTTGCTGTCCTAACCCAAACCTCAATATTGCGCGTGACCGGGGGCTTTAGGGTATGGGGGTGATCCGACCGGGCTAGTCTTGTGTTCTTTAAACTCCTTTAATCCCTCATGGGACATAGGGCGGAAAGTCTTGCGTTGCGGGAAATATATTACCGTGCAGGCAGAAGGTCGCGAATTTCAATGGAGCAGTCGCTGTGGTAATAGCGATAAAATATAGAGAGCACCGCTGCATCCCTACGGTGGCTCAGAGAGTCGATGGAGACAAAAAGGCTATCATCTCGGATGATTCGGATGGCGCGGCTTTGCACATTGTCCACCCACGCTAAGGCGGTTTTCGAGGCGCCAGGCCAGGCAAATGAGTTATACTGGAGGCGGGGCCGAATGTAGGATTTGTAGATTGTAACTCTGGCTGGTGGTGGGAGAAGAAATTTGCATCTGTTAAGAATCCTACGCATTGAGATGCTTGTTTAGCGGTTTGTGATCATTCCATTGCCAGTCCTCAGATAAAGTTATACCCAAGGTGTTAAGAGAAGGATCAGCTAAAAGAATTGTTTTGCTTACGGAGACAGAAGGAAGATCGGTGCAGATTTTATAAGTAATGAGACAGTACTTCGTTTTTGAGGGGTTGAACTCAACACGATCTTTGCGGCCCAATCAAGAATGTGTTTGATATCACTGTTGATAGATTTGGTCATGAATTCACGATGATGAAGACAAGTCCTGGCACTTGTCGAAAGCGTAAGAATAACGAAGGGTGATGGCATCAACGAAGCTGAGCAGTGAATTGGGAGGGATTAAGAGCAGATCATTTATAAATATTAGGAAACTAGCGGGTGAAAGAATTGATCCTTGAGGAACTCCGGCCAAGATGGTGTGGGGATTAGATTCGATGCCATCCAATACTCCTTTTATTGAACGGTCTGAAAGGAAGCTCTTAATCCAAGCTGGGTGGATAACTCGGTCAAAGGCTTTAGACATATCTAGAGCAATCAGAGCAGACTCACCAAAGCGATGGATGTTTTGGTGAATGAATGACAAATTTTGTTGGTTTAGTCTTGTTGATTAGAGTCTCCATTACTTGAGAGAGAACAGAATTAATTGCTATTGAGCGGTAGTTTAGGGGATCGCTGGAGTCACTTTTTTCGGTATAGGCTGAACATGAGCCTTTTCCAGAGAAGTTAGGACAAAAATACTGCGCAGAGGTTTAGCCAAAGGTGATGAACATTTATTGAGAACCATAGGGGGTATTTTATCAGGGCCAGTGGATTGATTGACGTCAAGCGTTTTGAAACATCGATATACATCTCGAGCCCTGAAAAAACTATCTTATCTCGTCGAGCAGTTTAGGAGGGCCATTGTTCTTTCTTTGTTGTAAATAAGTGGGCCCAGTCGTCCTTTAGATAGAGCAGGTCTTCAGTGCTTTCCTTGCTGGCTGGCAAGCAGCATATGGTATTAAAAATTGTGTTTTTGATCTCGCCTATTGGGAGGTTAATCATCAGCGGAATAGGGGGAATAATATGTAGCATAACTGGACGTGTGCCATACTATTTCTTACTGATGGAAGTGCGATCATAACCTCCTAGCGGTGGCCACTAGTAACTAACCTATGAGAAAGAATAGGCTAATATGATCCTTCCAAGTAAGGTTGGCGTAAAGCTAATAACCTCACCCGGATAAAAGAGTTATTACGGAACGAACAACATCAATGTCGTTCGTGTCGTTCAATGTAAGAGTGGTGTGGCTCCGTATTTTAAAGTATTGGAAGTTGACTAGCTTTGGAGTCACATTTTGTCGTATCTTTCGCTGTGAGCGTGGAGTGGCTTCGAAAGTTCACTATGTGCAATTATAGTGCACTTCTGGAGTTACTTTGGTTTTGTAATGCGGGGTATGACGGAGTGTGATTCCAAAGCGGGTCAACTTCTAGTGTTTTGAAGTGTGGGGTTGCACTGTTTTTGCAGCGAACCACACATTTGTTGCGAGTGGCCAGGACCGAATCCCGGTTGTAGAGCCTTTAAAGAAGAAGAAGAATTACGCTGCCGACCATCTCGTTCTCCGAACCCAAAAGAGAAATTCTCTGCTTAGCTAGGTAATCGGCGTTCTTGTTCCCATCCCACCGACGATTCCAAGACGTCAGAGGCCTTCGGTGCAGAAGTTTATCTAGAGACCACTAACAGTTCACTGACCATTAATATCTGTCAGTCGCAAATGCTGGCGATCCTCAAGGCCTTCAAAGCAATGAACTTCGAAACCTCACGAGGATGTAGCATTGGAATTCACAAAGATTGCCAAGCCTCTATTCTAGTCTAGTCTAGATTCAGTAACCATACACTTGAGTTAGATAGGGTCGGTAAAAAGCACGACGTTACTCTCGCCAGGATTCCCGAGCGTAGGAACGAGAATGCTCACTATCTAGCGAAACAGGGAGTGTTTTTTCAGGGCTCGGAGACCGAGATGATGATCTCGTGGAATCAAAAGCGCCTATTAAATATAACCTTGAACATATTTCGTTAGGCAACCCATCACCGTTAATATTGTTTTGTATTGTTTATCATAGAAATAAATATCATTCGATTACTCGATCGGTGAAGGTTGTTTTCTTACGGATCCTATACTATAAGGTTTACTATTATTTTAAAACACTGAAAAGTATACGATATATTAATTTTTTATTCTTAAAGTATTATTTTCTTTCAATCTCATATATCTACATATATTTTGTTATAGACTTTTAGAAGTATGCCATGGCCAAATTTTAGAACGTGAAAGGCAATTGGTATTAATTTTGGTCTTTGAACATTTGGAGCAGGATTTAGCAGATTTAATTGAGCATCTTCCAAAATCTGGTATGGCAAGCGAAACTATCCAAGTGAGTATCAATTAAAGATCACACCATTTCTCGCCAGCACAAGAAGTAATAAAAAATCTATTTTATTAGCGTTTTTCACGAGAACTTCTTACTGGAGTAGATTTCTTGCACTCACACAGAATCATTCATCGTGATCTCAAACCGCAGAATCTCTTAATATCATCACAAGGGCATTTAAAAATTGCAGATTTTGGACTCGCGAAAACATATGATTTTGAAATGAAATTAACTTCTGTAGTTGTAACCTTATGGTATCGTGCTCCAGAAGTTCTTTTGGGGCAACCCTACAACAGCTCTGTTGATATATGGAGTGCAGCTTGTATTGTCGCAGAGATGTTTGCTCGCAAGGCCTTGTTTCCAGGTTCATCAGAAGGAAATCAACTTGATAGGATATTTGAGTGAGTGTGATATTCTGCGATCTGCTTTTTTGTTTTATTTAAATATTTTCTTATGCGGTGATAGATTAACTGGCAGACCAAGTATAACAGAATGGCCAGCAGGAATATCTTTAACAAGGGAGAATTTTCCCCATCGAACCCCTAAACAGCCGAGAGATTTATGTCCCAAAATATGCGAATACTCGAATGATCTTCTAAACGTGAGTAAAAGATTTGTTTAAGCTTTTATAAATTTTAAATTCATTTAATTTATACAGAAAATGTTAGCATTTCAACCACAACGAAGGCCGTCAGCTCTTGACTGTTTGAAGCACGAATACTTTCAACAGGAGCCCTTATAAGCCCCTCTCTTAAAAAAAAATAAAAACAACGATATGCAACTTACTCCTCGCGTTTTGCATAAGGTATAACACTTACTCAAAAAAAAAATTACGCCAGTAACGCAAAACTTAGTTCAATGCATTTAGACTTAAAAACAAAGAAATACAACTTTTGTGATAAAAAAAAATTAAAAAAAAAATCCAGTCCAGTTTAGATTTAAGATTAATGTCATGACGTACCTAAGACAATCGAAACTCAACCGTTTATTATCCAGAAAGTGTTCACGTGTTTATTTTTTCCTGTTCCTCGAATTAGTCGCAAAGAAGTGTTATCCTTATTATACGTAATAGTAACGAACTTGTGTTCTCCATGTTTACTGTAATCTTTATACATAATAGAGCCTAGTTATCCCCATTTTTTAGATTTAGTTAAAATACATGATTTACTGCTTTGTAAAATGCTACATAGAAATTCATTACTTTAATTACATTTTCTGCTGTGTGCGCAAATCCTTTTGGATGTGTACTTTACGATTATATTTTTAGATTACATACATTAATTGTATTTTTTTTTTCTTATATTTTTTTTTTTGTATTTCTACTTTGATTTCTGTATTTGTTAGAATAAAGATTATTTTTGTAAATACGTAGAATTATCTAGTATTTTAAATGTTTTATGAATTTCTTAAATAATAAAATATGTCAAAGTCTTGGCAGTTAAATAGGTAGAAATCTATGATTGATCAAAAGCACTTTTTATTTATTTTTACAGTCCTTACCTTCCTTTTACATTACCTTCGCTTTTGACCTTCGACAGAACTATCCTCGTTGAATGTCCTTTAGACTACATGTTAAAGTGTCTGTCTGCTCTCAGGGGAACCGTTGTGTTCAAATAACAGACACACCCACTGCAGGGCGGGTAAGTTCTTCAACATGCTGAGCTCGTATAAGAATCCAACATACACAATCTGCGTGCTGAACAGCACAATCTTTCGTGCGAACCTCCTCAATTTATGCATACAATAAACTTTTGACAGTTTCTATTTTAATTAAATATACGTGGTTTGCTGCACTTGGTGCAGTACCCACACAATTTGATGGTTTTGCATGGCAACACTAATCTGTTGTCATAATAGGTCTGTTCCCATACTTTCTGCATTCTGTCACTTACTGCAAGTTGCTTATTGAGAGGTAGGGATGAAATAAAGAAAGTACAGGAACATGTTTCTGCAGATTCTGCAGTTTTTCTGAAATCGAAAAGAAGAACGATTATTCTTTTGTTTTTAATCTGTTTTAGAGCACTTTACAAACATCTAACGTTTACAACGAACACGGCAATCCCAGTTTTGACATTTCCATATTTCAAAAAATTGCTGCAGCAGGTTACAGCAGCTTGTAGCTTCTGCAAGTTTCTGCTTCTTACTGCAGGGTGGGGAAATGAGTATGGCGGCTGCAAGTACGGGAACAGAATTCTGTTAAGTAATTCGAAGCAACTTGCAGATTCTGCACTTTCTGCAGGTACGGGAACAGACCTAATGTCAAATACAAAACTTAAAAATCGATAAGCTATTTTTATCGAGTCCAGAAACCAAAAATGGCTCCTGATATTTTCCCATCTGGTAGTAAATACAGGGTTTTTCTTTCCGTTATACTTGAACCATCCATTTTTTGGGCATGACCTACCCAACGTAATCGCAGTAGCTGTGACGCTGTCCAAGGACATCTTCGATGGAAGTTTTGTCGCATATGGCTGGACAGCTGACCGATGCTTTTTTCTCACAAACAACGGAAGAGCAAAAGCAAAACGCTCTGCGAAGATGTAAGTATTTACTCAAAGGAGAACAGGGGCCGTATTTGGTTTCTCGAGTCGACATTGACATTCTTCTGTCGATAAACAAAAATTAGCATTTGGCGACACGATATCGTCTCTTTACGTGTCGACAAAGACACTTGACGATTATTGAAAAGCTTAATTTATGCATGCAATAAACTTATAACAATTTATATTTTAATAAAATATACGTGGTTTGCTGCCCTTGCAGTAATACCACACAATTTGATGGTTTTGTATGGCCGGGCTTATCTGTCGATTTGGTCGTGATGCCAAATATGAAACTTAGACAAAGCTGAGAAGCTTTTTTTGTCGAGTTCGCAGGTCGAAAGCAGGGGCACAAAAGTCTCCACCGGAGCACGAAATTCTCCACTTATCTCATCTCCGCACGCCTCCCTTGCCCAAAACAAGCTTTTGCTCCGGAACCATGATCCCTCGTGTATGAATGAGGCAAGTTACACGGCATAACATTTCTTCCATCAACACTTCCAATAATTCCAATAAACCGGTTTTATAGGCAAGGGGTCGCGGGGAAGTTTGTTACTTGTGCATCCCAAAAAATTCTCGACTGCACAGAGCAACACACTAACACAATCATAATTTCATTCTCGGGGTTGCTCGGGGTCTACGAAAATGACAAAGTTTGTACACAGCTACATAGACAATAGAATTGTTACACGAAAAAATGCAGAACAGTCAGTTTATCGTGAAATTCGTATAACACGCACAAACCGGTTTGTTACAGCAGAAAGTGTTATGCCGTGTAACAAGCCTCAATGGCCTTAAGCTGGTGACATATCCAAGCGTACATGCGTTGCATTCGTTGACAGATAATATAGAGGTGTGTGTATTCAAATGCGAACTGACGGAATATTCCGTGAATGGAAGGCATGCCACGCAAAGGTCGGGCTACTTTCAACTTTTTCTGCATTGCCGCATTCGAGATAGCACACACAAGCATAAGCACACAAACACATGAACACGTTACTTAGATTTTCGGGCTATGTGTGAAAGCCGGCACGGAACGCAACCATGTAATTATGTGTCAGAGGAAATTCGCCGGATATCATGGAGTCGCTGAATGCAATGCATGTACGCTTGTTTATGTCACCAGCTTTAGTCTTACACAGAGCAACACTTTGTTGTTAATGAAAAGCACCCACATTGGACTAGAATGCTTGGCTTTAGAGATGAACGTGTTAAACTATTAGAGCAAATGGGCGAGTACATATTTGTCATTGAAGGTTATTCTTCATTTATTTGGCCTTGGTTTAAATACAGCTTGGCCCAGTGTCTCCATATACACGGTAATTACCGTAGATGCACCGTAATCTGGTATTTATCTACCGTCAAGGTAATAATGTATTACCGTGTCATATATCACCGTATTACCATTATAAATTATGTTGTTGTAAATATTTCTTCATGTAATGCGTAAAACGAATCTCAGTCAGTCAACTTAACAAATTTTGTAATGGCAATACTGCTTTTGGTCGCCGGGGATCCCCCAATAACTAAAAGTCTATCTCCACTCATACATAAATAAAACTACCAACAAGTCTTGGCAATCTATTCTCGTCCGTATTTAAATATCGGAAGTAGTGTTTGTAAGCGTGATGGATGAATGACCTAAAATTACGTTGTGTTTTCTTCTAGTTACGACGCGTTACAAATACGTAGCAAACATTTAAATCTAAGAACTGTTTCAAGTTCCAGCTTTTATCTTAGAATAATCGCAATTTTAAAGTTATAGAGAGAGATTTTACGGTTTTAAGTTTAATATTTGTTTTCAAATGCCGAATGCGAGCGCATTTTCAGCCAAATCAATGATATCAAAACGAAAAAAAGAAACAAACTTCTAACCAAAACAATAAAAGGGAATATTTTCACTCAGCAATCAATTAAAAGAAATGGCAAAAACTGTGTGGATTTCAAACCAACTAGCGACATGTTGTCAAAAATGAATAAATCCATTTACGAAAAAGACACTGTCATGCTAGGAGAGTCTGATTCAGAATAATAATATGTTTCACAAGTTATTTAAATTTTCTTTTGTTAATAATTAAAACGCAAATATATTCAGACTTGATTTGGTTCATAATCTGGTTTTTTCCTTTGAAAAATTTCACGGTAATTTACACGGTACACTTTTAGCAGATTCACCGTAATTTTGGTAGAAACACCGTATTTTTACCCTTACAACACGGTAACTCTCGATTTACATATGGAGAAACTGGCTTGGCCTATGATTGCCAAACCCCTTCATCAAACAAATTAGAGTTGTCCTTCCACAGAAAAACCAAGATGAACCTCCAATGCGCATTGCATGGAGAATTTATGCAACAACACCAAATCAAGACAAGCCTGATGGTGGATCGCTACCATTAAACAATAAATAGGTAACAATCACTTGATGTGTCGGCTTCAAGGCTGTTCTTTGAGGCCAAAACCAGGAAAAACAAAATAGAATTGTGCCTTTATATCTTTATAATGTTTCACAAAGGGGAAAACTAATAACAATTTATTTCAAATATATGTATATTATGATTATTTTGTTAAAAAAAGGCTGAATTAAAGCTGCACAGTTAGTCTCGCTGCACAAAGGCGCTTTACCTCTGATCTACTTATATACATCTACATAATATAGAAATGAATCCCTGTTTCCCTTGGTCACGTCATAACTTGAGAACGACTTTACCGATTCCATTCATCTTTTTTTAAGCTTTCTAAGACTTTGTAGACGGTTCTTACGGAAAGAAAAATTAAGAAAATGGCGAAGAAAATTGGATATTTTCAGAAAACTTAACGACTAATGTGTGTATGTCCGCATGTTCGCTATCGGCTGCTACACCGTGCAACCGATCATAATAAAATTTTAACCATGTGCTATTTACATTAACAGAAAGTACATAGGCTATTCGATTACTTCTAAAGCCACTCCTAGATAGCGATATCATGGAGAGCTTCGTTGAAAACCATTGCAGAGCCTCGAAATTTTGCATGAAGGTCCGTGGGGGTCTCCCATGATGCACCTCGAACCCCGGTTTTGTAAAATTCAAAATGGTCACTGAAATATGACCGAAATTCAAAATGGCCGCGGAAATATGGTTGAATTTGCCAATTTTCTTTCTGCCGATTCCAAAGAAAATTGATATCAATGAATTTGTGGTCAAAGTTATAAATTCAATATGGCCGCGCCAATATGGAGGACAAATTTTGTTGATTTTGTTCCGATTCTAATTAAAATGGGTATCTGGGGTTTTTATTCTAAGGTAGTAAATAACAAATTTATGATAAAAAATTATAAATTCAAAATTGCGGGGCCAATATGGCTGACGAATTTTGCCAAATAAGTGTCATTTCCTGGTTAGCTATATGTAGGTTGTTCAAGAGTTGGAAAAACTGAGAATCTTGACATACTAGCTAGAAATGAAAAACATTGAACATAGTATATCCTGAAGCTCTTCAAGGAATCAGTTAAGAGTTGATCAATAAGGTTTTTCTTGGAAAGATTATAAGGAGAAGCCGAAATGTGGGATTAATATACATTGAATAAGAATTAAATAAACCCTCCAAATCTGAAATTTTACGTATAAGCCTAGGATTCTGCACTACGGGAAGGGGATGGTATCTGCGTAAACAAATAAAACCTTGGACAGTGACATCCAGGGGCCGTATTTGGTTTCTAGAGTCGATGGATCGACTCGACAAAAAAAGCTTCTCGACTTTCTCTAAGTTTCATATTTGGCATCACGACAATGTCGACAGATAAGCGCGACCATAGAAAACCATCAAATTGTGAAATTACTCCAAGGGCAGTAAACCAAGCATATTTAATTAAAATATAAATTGTTAAAACTTTATTGCATGCATAAATTGAGCTTTTTAATAATCGTCAAACGTCTTTATCGACACGTAAAGAGACGATATCGTGTCGCCAAATGCCAATTTTTATTTATCGACAGACGACAATGTCGACTCGAGAAACCAAATAAGGCCCCAGGGTTCAGCATCGAGTGTTCGACATTACAAGGTGTTGGATGTATTCGGTTGATGGCAGAAACGCGATCTACCCCACGCACATATTCTGATAAGATTGAATTACAGCCTGATTAAGTAGACGATATAATATCTGCTAAAATCCGACTGCACGAGATTGTCAGAACGCAGATGGTGCATCAACCGTGCGGCACTTCGAGTCCAAAATCCCCATGTTGATGGAAAATGTACGAAACAATACCCACGGTCATTAGTAGTTGAAACAGTAACGGTATCTGATGGATATCGAGTTTATCGACGGCGCTCAAAGGATAATAAAAGCCGGACAATCTTTGTGAAAGTGACAGTCGACTTAGCGCTACATTAGGAAAAGATCAACGCGTGTATTTCACCGAATCAACTGCTGCGCAACGAGCGGTCATCTAATCGTATGTTGAATGTTTCTACTTGCGCTTGCTGTTTATTAACGTAAGTGGCCCAAAATCCTTCACACATTTACGAACGGTAAATAGTCGTCTTTGTCAAACATTTCGAGTGGCGTGAGGGACCAAACAATTTCTGATACCGTGGCCACATCGAATGCACATCAAATAAGAACGCTATTCGCCACCATTGTGACAACATGCTATGCCTCTCAAACTATAGTGTTGTGGAACAAATACAAGGAGGACATGTGCATACGAAATACGTTGCACAATCTGGAAATGGCAATGTGTGATGAAATATACAACAAAGGACTGATGACATTGAGGATTTGTGCATGACGATAGCAAATAAACTATTAAGTCAGGTTGGAATGATTGTGCCGAATGGACCCATGCACCATGCGTTCGATCAAGAACTGAACCGTGAGCATCCATTCGACCGTGATGCGCTACAAGAAGCGGTTCAATGTGATATACCATTGAGTGGATTCCACTACCAATGAAGATGATGTAGTGAATTATCCGACGGAGTTTTTGAATTCCTTGGACATACCTGGATTTCCACCTCATAATTTGCAAGCCAAAAACGGTTCGGTCGTCATAATGCTGCGAAATTTGAATCAACCACGACTGTTCAGCGGTATTTGATTTCAAAGATTACAATTTCCAGTCCGATTGGCATTCGCAATGATAATCAACAAATCTCAGGGACAATCATTTAACATTTGTGGCCTGGAGAATCAATGTTTTTCGCATGGCCAATTGTACGTGCCGGCAAACCATCTGCTTTATTTGTGTATGCTCCAGACAAAATATCGTTTATCATAAAGTACCGTACATAAAATACCGATACGTGAATCGCTACGATTTGAATGAAACATGGCGAATTCGTTTCGATTAATGTTTATTACATTTTTGAATATTCTGTCAAGCATATTCAATTCAACTACATTTGCAAAACCAAATAAAACATAATACGTGCGTTCCATTGGGCGATATTTGCTACTCCGGAGTACACCCGAGGACCTCCAACTACCCCTGCTCTTGTTTTGGGGGATTTCACTCCTAGTAGAAACGCATAAAATTTCCGCCAGGTTTTCAAGCTTTAGCTACTTAAAAGTAGATGGCTTTTTGTTTTTTCAGTAAAATAAACTGTCAGATTAATTATTATAAGGTGCATTTTTAAAGTAAACAAAACAAGTAACAGTTTAAAGTGAATAAAATAAATAACAGGGGAATTTAAAAAATTATAAAGTGTATAATATTGATAGATATAATACGGTAAGATAAAATAAATTGTTTTATTATACCCTTGTTTACTTCTTATGTTAAAAATCGCGTTCCATTGGCCATGTACTCGGGAGTAGAAAAAATCTCCCAATGGAACGCGGCTAATGAATCAGTTGAATAACATTTGACTATATTGAATTGTTTTCTTTTTTTTTTGAAACAAAATTCGCCCATAGTGTGAAATGTCATAAAAACTGTAAACAACTAAACGTCAATGCACACGACATAATAGCCGTCTGGTGGCCAATTGCTGGAGGCAAAACTGAGTTATTCCGGGTCCAGCTAGTCTTTCTCATAAAAAATTGTAAGTTTATTCAAAGAATTATACAAATTATTTATTTAATTTTCTATTATTAAAACAATTTATCAACAACACTTTTAACATTATCAAAATAATTTATTGTAAAGAATTGTACACCAGGTACACCTCCCGCAATAAGCTCTTTAACCAATTTCGTTCCCATTTCATTGGCGTATTCTATAAAAGCCTTTTCATCGTCTTTTCGCTTTGTATACTCCACCATTTCTTCATCTGATGGAGACACTTGCGTTATTTTACACATCACCGAAAGAATTCGATAATTGAATGGTATAAAAATGCCGGGGATAATCGGCACAGTAATTCCAGCCTTGCGACAGTTTTTTATAAATTTTAGAATTAACGCTGATGAGAAGCACACTTGAGTGATTATAATATCGGCCCCCGCATCTATCTAAATAAAAATCAAAGGTTAGTAGTTGTTTTTGTTAATTAATCAGAAAGAGATTACCTTTTGTTTTAAATAATTTAAATCGTCCTCGTTAGAAGGTGCATCGGGATGAGCTTCTGGATATCCTCCAACAGCAATGGTTAAATCATCTAAAAAAAACAAGTTTAATAAATTTCGTTACAAACTGGATTACCAAAACGTACCTTCCTTCCGAAGTGATCTTACCACCTTAATAAGATCCGCTGCAACCTTATATTCTTGGGATTGATCCACGCTATCTCCCCGCAGCAGTAAAGCATTCTTTAATTCTGGCAACAGTAGCTGATTAAGCTTATCACAGTTCATCCGATAGCAAGTCAGGTGCGGCAACACGATCGTGGATTGCTCAAGAAGCTTCCAAGCTTTTACGGCAGGGGCTTCTACAATCGGTTCGATGTCGGAGAAGACTTCACCAACCCAAACGACAGACGTAAATAGGGGCTTCACTTTGAATTTATTGTAATCTAAAACAAGCTTAGATTTGGCTTGGGAAGAAATTTCGATGCCGTAGAAAATTTCACGTTTTGCTATTTTATCCACAATTACTTTTGATAATTTCTCTTGCTTGTATGCCTTATCACTACTGCCAACGATTGTAATCAATTCGGTGGATTCATTATAGCTAGGTGCGTGCATTTTTCTTGTTGTTTTAGAGACAAACTGTAGAGATACTATATACAATGTCAATAGACCACGTCCAATCGCCATGCGAAAACTGAACGTTTCCAGCATTTGGAGCATTTGTATTAAAGCGAAAGCTTTTTGCAGCTGATAACATTAATTTGATAGAAAAAGATTTAATTAATTGTGGAGATTGTTTTGGTAAAAACTTGTTACTTTTAATGATATATTTTATCGATGCTCGTCATATTTTATTTTTATATAAAGATAAGGGTTGCAGGCAATTAGTATCGATTTTGATGATTCAAAAACTAATTTTTAATAACCGAAGAGATATCTGTACATAATAGCGATATGAACTCCGGCTATCCGATTATTTCAATTGCTTTTAGGAATCTAGCCAATAGTTCTACCGCTTAGATTTGAGGATTTGCTCCATGTAAATAGGTGTAAAGAAAATCTCCCCATGTTCAAACCACCGACCATTTAGTTAAAAGTTTATAAATTATGTAACAAACCCGCAAAAGTTATGATCCTACTGCCGCATTTATCAGTAAATGTAAGTCGATAACGTTTATAGATAGACCAAGCTCCGACCAGAGCACTTTATAAGTTGACGATATTGAAAACAATAATATACGAATTAGCTTGCAGAACACGATAGCATCTACTAGTTTCTACTGAGAAATAAAAGATCATTTTTCAAATCAAATACATCGAATAACAGACAGTATCGAAAAAGCCCTAAAAGAAAAGCAGGAGTGCTTCACAATATTCCTAGACGTAGCTGCATTTGATAAGGTATGAGATTAAGGCCGGCGTCGGCTTTGTGGTCGATTGACGGGCTGCCAGCAGCGTTATCGCATTCCAACACATGTATACCCGAGCGTTTGGCAGTTATAACCATCGGTGGAACGATCAAGACCCATATCACATCCGTTTATGCGCCAACCGAGACCGGCACGGACGCGAACAACGACGAATTTTACGATCAGCTCCAACATACGCTGGATATGATTCGAGGTATCGAATTAATAATACTCGTGGGGGACTTCGATACACATGCAGGAGCAGATCGAACCGGATGAGCAAATTCGAATGCGGAATAATTTTACGACAACGGCTTACGCCTCCTTTCATACGTAACGTCAAACAACTTGATCGTTGGCAACAGCATTTTCTGCCACCCATCCATTCAAACACCAACTCACCTGACGAAATCCATCCGGCAAAGACTCGGCGATCTTAGACTACTTTTTGATCAACGCAAGATCCCGATCGACGCTCAAAGACGTACGTGCAAGGCGTGGGCCCGATTGCGGATTGGATCATTATCTTGTTCGAGCGAAAATACAAATGCGATTAAAAAGAGGGAAGTAAACGAAGCCACCACCAGCCAAGAAGAACTGGACGTGCCTTCGAGTCCCGGCCATCGGGCGAGAGTTTCAAATGGCATTATCCAACAAATTCGCGACACTCGCAATAGCCACCGATATCGCGGTACAAGAAAGGCAATTGTCAGAGTCTATTGTGGAGTGAGCAATGGAGTTGTATCCACCTATCCGTAGAAGGACGCAGCCCTGGATTTCGGACCGCTGTCTAGACCTCGTCGATCAGCGGAAGCGAATGAAACACGTCGACTTTGAGCAATACCGACAATTGAACAAAAAAATTCGACAGAAAATTAAATCGAAACGAGAAGCGTACTGGAATAACGTTGCGGCCGACATGAAAGAAGCAGCGTCGAGGCACAAGTACCGGACTCTGTACACAATCTGGCGGTTAAGTGGCAAAACAAAAATCTAAAAATCGGATGGAACTTTCGTGAGCTCTCCCCATAGGCGCCTGCAGTGGTGGAGAGAATTCTTCCACCAGCGTACAACCACGATCCGCCACAAGGTCCAGCACCAGACGCGCCGATTATCGAACAGCCGACAAATCAGTTTCTCGATACCGAACCGATAATTATCGAGGTGAAGATGGCAATAAAATCGCTGGAAAATGGAAAAACTCAGGAATAGACCAAGTAATCGCCGAGATGATCGAAGCCAAAAGTGATGTCTTATCACAACGACTTCATGTCCTCATAACACAGAAAAGAGAAAAAGAAAGAAGAAGCAATCGTAGTCCCAATTTTGAAAAACAGTCGGGAATGCAAGAATTATCCTTTCGATTGTCCGAAAAGTATTTACGAAAATCATACAATCGAGGCTACAGAAACATCGAGAGCAAATGAGCAGGAAAGAACAAGCTGGATTTAAACCACATCGAGGATGTATTGATCAAATATTCGCACTCCTTCAGCTAATGAATAAAATAATTCGTTGCGGCAAACGAACTGTCGTCGTTTTCATCGATTTCAAATCACCAGCTATGGTGCTACTACCTCAGGGGCCGTATTTGGTTTCTCGAGTCGACATTTCCGTCTGTCGATAAATAAAAATTGGCATTTGGCGACACGATATCGTCTCTTTACGTGTCGATAAAGACGTTTGACGATTATTAAAAAGCTCAATTTATGCATGCAATAGACTTTTAACAATTTCTATTTTAATTAAATATACGTGGTTTGTTGCCTTGGAGTGATACCACCCAATTTGATGGTTTTGTATGGCTGCGCTTAGCTGGTCGTGAAACCAAATATGAAACTTAAAGAAAATCGAGAAGCTTTTTTTGTCGAGTCGATCTATCGACTCGAGAAACCAAATACGGCCCCAGGTAGTTTCTGTAGCATAACCGGTAGTTATGCCATCTGGTCTGGGTGCTTTGAAGGGGGAGAAGCTCTTAACCGTCCAGAGGAGCTGTCCTCCCGGAAATGTCCTCCCAGGAATGATGCTTCGACCTCCTTTTCGTCCTTGCAACCGGGTAAGTGTGCGGTCATTAAAAGCTCTATAGACTCGACCTGCGCTCCTGTCCAAGTTCCGTTACCCTTTTTTATAAAGGACAGACTGCAGTGTTCTTTGGACGGGATCTTACATAATCCAGCAAGTCTCCTAGACCCCTGTCAGGTATCTCTCTTGGCTGAGGCAATAGCTTTTTTGTACATTTTATGCTGTAAACATACTAAGGGCGAAAATAGTTCCCACAGCGACTGGCAAAAACGAATAGAACACACAGCTTTTATATGAGTATGAAGGGTGCAGCACAATATGCAGACCACTCGACGACGAAGTCGCCGAGAGTGGCGACTCAATCAATCCAAGTTCTATTTCGTAGCCGTCGCCCCTCAAAGTTGCCTGGGCGGTGTAATAATTCATAATCAATCATTTGATTGTAATAATTCATAATCAATCAAAAAAAAGTCATTGCACCTCACCTGGGGCTCTAATTACATCAATTCGTAGGTGCATCATAAAATGCACTCAAAAAATGCACCTGAAAAACCCTCCCACGGCCCCAAAACAAATCGTAGGAGGCTCCACGACCCCTCAAAATCTTCGTTACAGTCCCTACTATAATTAAAAAATAACAGAAAAATCCTTACTTGCCTCTAAGGGGCCGAAAACAAAAAAAAGTTATGTTGTAGAACGTGTTACGATTTTTTCACATTCAAATTCATATTTCACATGTTTTAACTTGAAAAAAAAATCTGAAAAAAATCAGGTAACATCCTCACGTACCAAACAATTTTTTTGAAGCGTTGGGGCGGTTCAAAATATAATTTTTATAGTCGAAAAAATTAAAATCACGTTTCAAACTTTTTTTTTTTACTTTTGTCACTTGAGCGACCTGTTAGATTCAATCAAACAAGGTCTAGTTTCGCGCAAAATTCATGTTTTCAGGTCCCCGATAACTAGGGCTGCCATCGCCTAAATTGCCGAGGCCGGACCAGAACTACAAAAACTCCGGACATTTGGGTGAAATTTAGTTTTTTCCACGGACACACATTTTCTTAAAAAAAAAAAAAAAAATACGAATATGTTTTTTTTGGCGAGTTAAAATCCACCGTCCGTATCGAATCGTTACCCAACTATATATTCGGCTACAAGCGAAGGACTGACAATCCTTTCTGGCATTAAGTTCTTGCTATGAAACCTGCCAACCTACCTTGGACAAGACAGGAACTCGGCAAAAATATCTAAAATTACCCCATTTATGACTAATACTGAGTTTCCATGAGAGTTCAACCAGAGTTGAACCCGAGTTGAACTCCATGGAAACAGTCGCAGTCAAGAGTTTTCGTTAAAGATTTTCAACTCTGCTCAACTCAACGAAAATAGGTAGATTGAACAGAGTTCACGCACACAACTACAAACGGAATTGTCAAAATGTTAAAAAAGTCAAAATGTCGCGCCTGTTTATAACATTTCTGTTATACAACGAACACAATAAATTAATTTTATGGTCCATGATCACTATTTTAAAATAACAAAAATAATACGTCAAATTTAAAAACAGCTGCTTGCTTAGTACAAGTACACATTCAGCTGTCTGTACACAGGCAGAAAAGTCAGCCATGGAAACGCATAGAGTTGAGTCGTTGAGTTGAAGTGTCATTTCAACTCAACCTCAACTCAACTCGACTCCCATGGAAACTCGGTACAAGTTGAAAAGATAAGTCGAGGTTGAGTTTAAATTTCAGCCACTGTATATGATGTCGCGTTGAGTTCACTTTGGGTTGAAATCACTGACATATAGAATGGACTGCTTATGAGAAATTTTTCATGGCACCAATTTGTTCCATAGGCTAAAAACCTTTTTTCACTCCATGTAAACACCGGAATCACTTTTGAAATTTACATTTTTTTAAATACGTACTTAAAACATTAAAACAACACAAATATTGTGTTTAAAAAAATTAATAAACACTATTTTCACTTTTCCACCTTTTAAAATGCCTTTTTTTCATTCATTTGCAAATTTTATGTGTATCTGATTTAAGTTCTTAACGCCTGTCTTAGCAACTGACATTCTGTATGTCAAAATCCGGGGGCTTATGGGGAAAAGAGCAAAAGATATAAACATCACTATACCCGTCTATTTTTTTCTAATTGATTTAACGCAAAAGATATAAACATCACTATACCCGTCTATTTTTTTCTAATTGATTTTATTTCTGAGTGCTTCTGTCAGTTTGGGGGCTTATGGATGAGCGAGCGACTATACCTTTTTGGTGCCATCGGTTTGTATGGGAATAATTGCTGATGAGCAGTCCATTATTATATGTCAGTGGTTGAAATAGAGTTGAACTAAAATCAATGTATAACCTCAAGTTTTTGTGTGAGTTTCTCATTTATAGATACATAAAAACTCTGAACGAAATAATTTTTTATTTCTGTGCAACCGGAACATGTGGGAGAGCTGAGTCGAGTGAAGTGGATCTAGTTTCAACTCGACCTCCGTTTATGGCTGGGTTGAATCTGGGTTGAACCTAGCGATAAACGCGGTAAATAACAACAAGAAGAGGAAACAGAGACGGAAAATAATGTGCCAGAAATAAAAGAAAATCAATTTAGAGGTGACTATGAGAACCTAATAGACGCAAAGCGAAGTTGCTTCGGCGAAGTACTTCTCGAAGTAATCGAAGACCGAAGCACAGTATACAGAAACAAAGCAATGTAAAAGGGAAATGTCATTTTAGTGCTGAAGTCACTTGGTGACCCCTTTCTATATAATTTCGAAACTCGGGCGCAAAAACCGTCAAAAATGCAAAGTCGCTCGAGGAGAAGTAAAGTCACACAAAGTGAATCGAAGTGCCTGGTCAAATCTGGAGCTAATGTCTTGGCAGACCAATTTTTTTTATTGTTGTTTTGGAACCGCAACTGACCTATCAAGTAAGAGTTTCAACCTACAATCGAATTAAAGTTTGAACATTTTTATACCAGAAAACAAAGGTCTGCCGAATTTGTGCCGGTGCCAAATCTCTGGCAAAACACCATTTATTTTATTGTTTAATTACTACTTAAACCTTAATAACACCAATACCGATTGGCACCTGCTCGGTCATTTTGATCTGAAAAAATCGGTTGTACATTGAGTCGTTTAATAACTAAAAGCTTGGTTTCCTTGAACGTCTGGATTAAGTTCTCTGTACCTTTGATAATTAATTGTCACTGGAACTTTTAAATAACGCTAAAGCATTTTTGCGACACTGAAGTTTGCTTGGATGCGGATGACGAGTCAATTTTTAACAAGGATTTGTTTTAATTTATTGAGTTCAATTGATTGGGTCACCCCTGACAGAAAAGTGCCCGGGTTTTACCCGGACAATTTTTAAAACCCCTCCCGGACGGCCCCCGGACACCCTCCAAACTAGGACAAATCCGGGTAAACCCGGACGGATGGCAGCCCTACCGATAACATACTAAAAGAGCAGGTGAAAAAAAAATGTTCGCATTTTGACACAGTCTAATGTATGTGGGTATCTTAAAAAGCGGCATACACATACACAAGCGATATTTATGTTATCTTCTTCTTGATTTGCAAGAAATTACCCAAAAAGTGTTTCTTTACTTTGTGGATTTTTGACTAAATTATCCCCACCATTCTTGTAAGTTTTTGCAGGAAAAGTACTTGTGTTTTTCGAAAATTAAAGTTTTAGTGAGAGTATAATAAAAAAGATTATTTGAAATAAAATTCTGTATTGAAAAGATATTGAATAATGGAATATATGGTCCTTGAATTTTGATTCTTCTTCTTTGACGGCTCTACAGCCGGGATCTGATCCTGTTCTCTCCACCGGTCCTAATTCTGAACCGATGTCATCCAGTTTGGCATCCTAAGCTCTGAGCGTCCTGGTCTGCGCCATCCTTCCAGCGAAGGCTGGGTCTTGCCGCAGAGACTTTTTTTTCCTGTGTGAGGTATTGGATCCAAAGGTACTGCGGCCATTAATTTGGCCTATTGTACTACCTATTGTACTGTCAGCCCCTAAACCTCATATTTGCAGGCCAGACCGCTTGAACAAGTTCAGCAGTCTGCCTAGTGATTTGTCGCTTAGACTTGAGTGTTCGAGTAGAAACTCCCGAAACAAAGAGACCCTGCTCCTCGCTATTGCGGGGCATTCACAGAGAATGTGGAGGACAGACTCATCCTCTTCCAGGCAAAGCCTACATGTAGGGTCCTCCATAAGTGTTAATTTAGTGCACAGTGTCCGGTAATCAAGCCTACAAGTGTATCACTCCTGCTGCGCCATAACAATTCGGGCCTTTTCGTAAACGTCAAAGCAACTGAACAACAACGCATCGGCAACAAAGCAGCGCAAACTTCTTTTCGCATACGTATGCATACATTCGAAATTGGCTGCGCTGTTGCATTGATTGTTGCGCAACAAACTTGAATCTTGTACGTTTCCGAACGAATGACTTTGGATAATCTGCGTTTACGAACTCGTTGCCTTGTTGCAAAGCATACGTATGCGTTTACGAAAAGGCCCTTCCTTTGCCGTCTTGGGGGACGGCACAGGAAGGAACCGCTTAGAGTTGGCCAGTCCAGGCGCGGACCTCCAGCCTTCAGTATATTTCATCAAAGTCCGACCGGCCAGAGCCCTTTGCAGCAAGCTGGAAGGTGCCCAATAGCCGGCTCTGGACCAATGAATGATATATCAGGTCTGTTTAGCCAGGGCTTCCGCACTTTCGTTACCTTTGAAGCCCCGGCGACCCGGGACCCAGACAAGAGTAATTTGATTGAGAACGCCCAATTCATAAAGAGCACGTTGGCAGTCCCGAACTAATTTCGACTTGGTCCTACGGGACCTTATCGCTCTAATTGCCGCTTGGCTATCAGGGAAGATAAAAATCCGTTTATTTTGGTAGGCCCTTCTTAAATTCTCATGAGTGCATGCGAGAATAGCGTACACCTCTGCTTGAAAGACAGTTGCTAGAGTGCCTAGGCTTATCGCCCTGCTAAATCTGAGGCTTTCACTCCAGATTCCGGCGCCCACTCCTGTCTCCGTTTTAGAGCCATCCGTGTACCATACTAGTCCGCTCAGCAATACTTTGGGAAAAGTCCAGGTTAGCCTATCCTGTATGTGCACTAGGGTGGTTCAAAAATGGCAAAAAAATTTCAAAAAAACGTGCACCCCCCTATCTTTAAGTTCAATTAAAATGATGATTTTTGGCGGCAACCGGAGAATTTTTGATTGAAACTAACCATTCCCGCCGAGCACATTTCGTTTTAGAGATTTACGATTTTTAAACGATAATAAAAATTTGATAATTCTGTTCATTTACGTCCATTAAACTACCTAGATCGTGGCTTCTATATGGTTTTCGAGGTCGCTGATTACGAATTTGATGTTAAATCGAAGGTTTGACAAATGACAGCTGTCAAAAGCGCTGTCAACTATGAACAAAATATTTAATTTTTTTACATTTTTTTTCAAAATGACGTGAAATTTCGTGCTATAGAGGGTTTTCGAGGTCGCTGATTACGAATATGACGTCAAATCAAAGGTTTGCAACATGACAGCTGTCTAAAACAGCTGTTAAAAATCGTAAATCTCTAAAACGAAATGTGCTCGGCGGCAATGGTTAATCTCAATCAAAAATTCTCCGGTTGCCGACAAAAATCATCATTTTAATTGAACTTAAAGATAGGGGGGTGCACGTTTTTTTGAATTTTTTTTCCATTTTTGAACCACCCTGTGCACAGAAGGTTGCTCAAATTTTTAGATTTTAAAGGGCATGCTGTCCGATAGTATCTCCGCTTCCGACCGCAGAGACTTACTTTGATTAATTTTTACAAATGTCAAAAAGATCTTAAGACAATTATAGCTAAGCTTAAGATTCATTACGTTTTGACAGAAAATTAGCCAGTCTTAAGAGAATTTGAGGAGGAATCTTAAGGCCATCATATACTGAGTTTCCATGAGAGTTCAACCAGAGTTGAACCCGAGTTGAACTCCATGGAAACAGTCGCAGTCAAGAGTTTTCGTTAAAGATTTTCAACTCTGCTCAACTCAACGAAAATAGGTAGATTGAACAGAGTTCACGCACACAACTACAAACGGGATTGTCAAAAGTTAAAATAGTCAAAATGTCGCGCCTGTTTATAACATTTCTGTTGTACAACGAACACAATAAATTAATTTTATGGTCCATGATCACTATTTTATAATAACAAAAATATTACGTCAAATTTAAAAACAGGTGCTTGCTTAATACAAGTACACATTCAGCTGTCTGTACACAGGCAGAAAAGTCAGCCATGGAAACGCATAGAGTTGAGTCGTTGAGTTGAAGTGTCATTTCAACTCAACCTCAACTCGACTCCCATGGAAACTCGGTAATAGTTAAGGCTCGGAGGTCAACTCCACGAAACATTTAAAAACAACGAAATATATGTGGTTTTGGTCTTTACTTACTTTACTATTGTGAACAATTGAACAGTTTTTTGACATTTCACTTTCTCGTTAAACTTTTCTAATCAGAAACACCGAGTGAAAGAAGTGCAACTGGATCGCCAGTAAATAATTGAGTTTTTCTGCATTACAGCCTTTAAAAAAGGCTTAAAAGTAACTAGAAGTAGATAAATAATCATGATAAAGGCTATATTAGTGTTCAATAATCATGGAAAGCCCCGTCTTTCGAAATTTTACCAATATTTTGTAAGTGCAAAATCATAATTTGCCGATGTCAGCATATTTTATCGATTTTCTCTGCACAAATTTAATATTATTTATAGAATGAGGATATGCAACAGCAAATAATAAAGGAAACATTTCAATTAGTATCTAAGAGGGACGATAACGTCTGCAATTTCCTAGAGGGTGGAAGGTAACGTGATATGCTCTAGTTACGAGAATGACACAATATGGAAGTTTTTTTTAGTCTCATCGGAGGATCAGATTATAAATTAATCTACAGGCACTATGCGACTTTATACTTTGTTTTTTGTGTTGATTCATCAGAGAGTGAATTAGGAATATTAGATTTAATTCAAGTCTTTGTGGAAACTCTAGATAAATGCTTCGAAAATGTTTGCGAGCTTGATCTAATTTTCCATGCCGATGCCGTTCATCACATCCTATCAGAGCTTGTAATGGGCGGAATGGTCTTGCAGACAAACATGTCCGATATTTTAGCTAGAATAGAAGATCAAAATAAGCTGGTTAAACAGGAGGTATGTTACATATTAAATTGTCCAGGTACCGAAAGTAATTCGATATAATTTCAGGCCGGAATATCAGCGGCACCAGCTAGAGCTGTTAGCGCTGTTAAGAGCATGAACATTCCACAACAAATAAAGGATATAAAACTCCCGGATCTACCACAAGCCATTAAGGATCTAAAATTCTGACCGAGCCATTCTGGGCTGGATAGTGTTGTCCTTAACAGAATTTCCCCGCAAAATACATACATCCCAATTGATGAATCATTCAATTATGATTCCTACCAGACCCATACACAATCCGATTCAATAAAATCTGGAAAAAATTTAAGAAAATCAATAAGCAAACATGAATCCCTGCTGGAATCTCCTGAAAATATGTCAAGTCCCATCGATGATCCAGAACGATGGAGATCATCTATTCCAAATCTTAGTAATATATCAAGTAGTGGACTACTTCCGCGTGATGAGCATCAGTCAATTTCTGGTATTAATACTAATCTTCCCGAACATGTTTACAATCAAAAATACACGTAAGAAATATGAAATATATTTGTAATAATCCTAGTTCTGCCTAAGTTAATTTTTTAGCAGTGTTTTTAGCATAAACTATTAAACAAAAATATTTTTTCATCAAACTTTATTTTAGATAAAATTTACCTTAATTAATTAATTCAAAATAAATTGATAAAGATTGTAGAAAATAATAATCGAAAATGTGATTGGAATTGACTCAAGGATCTGGTGGTAAACAATTAATGTAAATTTTTTTGCTAGAAGAATTAATTACTCGGATGTAAATTTAAAGGTAAATATATTATTAGTTTTCTAAAATGTGTAATTTGCTTCCGTAGTGTGTTAACTTGCCATTTTAATGGTTGTAGCAATACGGTAGAAAGATTGATATGTGTTTAGTTGTTTAAGTTAGATAAATATGGTATTTTTTTATCGAATTTAAATACAATCGTGGCACCCAAGAACGTAGGACTTATCATTGCCAAGGTAACCTAATAACCTTATTTAATTATTATTTTTTGTAGAAGGATGTACATAGCAACCAAGTAGCTTCTAAAACGAAACGAATAGGTAGTGCTTTCATATATTTGTATATATCAATGGATAGCATATTCTTCAGGATTCGCGAGGTGTATAAGTGCCTGAAGAAGCTCCATGCCAACAAATCCAGTGGACCCGTTAATATACTCCCCAGCGCCTTACAGAAATGCGCCTCACCTTTGGCTAAACCTCTGCGCAAACTTTGCGCCCTATCATATTTCTCCGGAGTTTATCCAGACTCTTGGAAACTTGCGCATGGTAACCCATACCGAAAAAAGGTAAGGCAAGAAGTTCGGACGTTTTGCTGATCCGGTCCCTAAATTCGCGGCGCGCATAAGCAATAAAGAATACAAACAATTAAAATTCCACAGTGAAAAAATCCATATAAAAGGAATTGAAATTCCACATGAAAAAATAGTGAAATAAAAAAACTGCAAAAAAAACACAAAACAAACATTAGAAATCCAACCGCCGAAGTCTAACGCGAAGGCTACATAGACCTTCAATAGACGACATCATAGAATGACGCGGTCGACGAGCAGCAAAAGTAAGCACCCTTGCTCTCTACCCTTTCTCGCATCACGGTCCTCCAGGTGCCACGGCTGAAAACTGTCGGTCGATGAAATTTGCCCAATGTAATGCCGAGAAATATCCCTGAGAAAGTGGCGATTGAACCCGCGCAACCGAAGTCCTGTTACAAGTCACGCTGGGTTATTGACTTCTGAAACATTCGTAGACTTCATGCGAATTTCGATATTGACTTAGGTCAGAGTACCCTTTAGCAACGAACAATAATACCAAGAGTGATTAGGTGGAGCTCAAGGATCGAGTTAAAGATATGATAGAAGAGTTAAATAAAACATTAAGTAAAAATTCCAAAAAAATATTGACAAACGCGCGATGCAGATAAATTTCATGCAAAAAGCACAAGAGTATGAACGAAACAGAAATGTTCCTTCCTTCCCTCCCTATTGCAATGTTTACATTCAAATGGAGGCAACATTGGGACAGAGCACGCGCCGGTATAGAATTTGAGTATGTATATGTAAAAATTTCGTGTTGGTACAGCCACTGACATATAGAATGGACTGCTTATGAGAAATTGTTCATGGCACCAATTTGTTCCATATGCTAAAAACCTTTTTTCACTCCATGTAAACACCGGAATCACTTTTGAAATTTATATTTTTTTAAATACGTACGTAAAACATTAAAACAACACAAATATTTTGTTTAAAAAAATTAATAAACACTATTTTCACTTTTTCACCTTTTAAAATGCCTTTTTTTCATTAATTTGCAAATTTTATGTGTATCTGATTTAAGTTCTTAACGCCTGTCTTAGGAACTGACATTCTGTCCGGGGGCTTATGGGGAAAAGAGCAAAAGATATAAACATCACTATACCCGTCTACTTTTTTCTAATTGATTTAACGCAAAAGGTATAAACATCACTATACCCGTCTATTTTTTTCTAATTGATTTTATTTCTGAGTGCTTCTGTCAGTTTGGGGGCTTATGGATGAGCGAGCGACTATACCTTTTTGGTGCCATCGGTTTGTATGGGAATAATTGCTGATGAGCAGTCCATTATTATATGTCAGTGTGGTACAGCACTCGCGTTACTTTATTACACTTGTATTGTCCACTCGTACTTGCCCTTCATTTTTTATCTTTCTTTCACACACATTGCGTGTAGTGTGAAAGTAATGCTGCCTCCTTTTATCATAGATATTACTTCTGTGATATTTTGACTTTTTCACTCGCATTGTAATTTTTATCAGCTGATCTCAAGGACAATGAAACACTTCTAAAAATTTGTTCTAGCTCATCACTCTTATTATTATTGCTCGCTGCCTTTAGTCGGGGTCGGGGTATCCTTTGATGTTACATCTGAACGGATCTCGGGATTCTTATCATCCGACATCACTTTCTTCAACTCAAACGCCTTGTCAAGCCATACGACTCGACTTTCAGCACAGGGGCCTAAATATTCGGATTTAAAATTTAAAAACGTTGGGGTCGGAGTCGCAAATTTTTGGGTCCGACTCCGCAGCCCTGCGTGGAACAACTCTCAATTTGCGTCAGAAAATGAAGTTGAACTATTGGCCGACCCAATGGTGGCTTCGGATTCGAAAGCGGCGCTGAAGCACTGAAATGCTGAATTATACATAGAACCGAAGCGGAACCGAAGCCAAGTAAAGCACAATAACGGCATTGGCCTTCTTCTTGCAAACCATCACCGCTCTTGGTTCATAATCGTTCCACTCATGTTTAACTCCTGAGATCGGCGGCGATAAGACACATTTGGAGTATCGGCAAAACTCTCTATTCAATAGAGCGCTTCAATAACTTCATTTGAGTGTCGCGGTCGCGGACGTAGTGGCTAACGACGCGAACTCAAACAAATTCTTCATCAAACTTCGAACTGTGTTGTCTGAAGGCGCCGAATTTCTCCCATATTTTTTATGATAAGCACCAACAATTGAACGATTGTTTTCAATGTAAAGCGTTACAATTTCAAAGCGTTGTGAACTCACAGCTAAAATGGTACTGAATGCCGTTTTAAAATCGGGCACATTAGTCGAAATCGGTGTAGATGGCGATGAAATGTATAATAAAAAAAAACAATAATTTTTAAGTAGAAAAATTAGTCAAAAAAATCAAAGGGATAAAGTCATCCAATGTGCAGTGATATCATTTACGCGATCCCACAAACAACTCCCTCTAATGTATATACTTGATGGTCAAATTGTCCCAACGGCTAGAACGATTAAAGACCTTGAAGTAATATTTGATAACAAATTGACCTTCTCTGAATATATGAATACCATAACATTTCGTGCGTATCGAAACCTAGGTTTTATTTATAGAGCAAACTCTTTGAGTTTAGGAATGCCAAACATTGAGACTTCTTTTCTCAGCGTTCGTCAAGCCTATACTGGAATATGGATCTGTGGTCTGGTTACTCAACAGCACATCAGTCGTATTGAAAAAATCCAACTTAAACTCTGTAAATGCTTACTCTATATTAAGGGTTCTGTGCATGGTAGCACTATAAGTGACATTGTTCAACAATATACGCTCAGTAGCCTACTAAGTCTCAGACAGCGGGCTGACTTGTCTTTCTTCCACAAAGTCGGATCACGGTAGTCCGACCGTATCAGCGGACGCTCTGGTTCTAACGTCTGATTTATCTTTTAACATTCTAGGCGTGACAGTAACTAAGGATCTGCGATTAAATCATTATACATATATTCCAAATCGCTAAACAAGACATCCCAGACCCTTCGATCTTTTAAGAGATGCAAATATCTTTTATACCCATCACCCCGGAGCTATAATCGACGAATCCTACATTCGATTTCGATTGGAACACATTTCGTTTATCACGATTTGCAAGACCGACGGACCGGTACCGGTGTAAGGAAACCACATGTTGGCATATGCGGTTCTTTCAGTCTTTTCAATACAATCTTTCCACCTAGAGCTTGCTGTGCCACCTTGTAATCAATGATAGAATCGTCTGGAATTTTCTGGGTATAATTCTGGAACCCAAAATTCAAGTGGAAGTCGAAAATTGAAGAAAGGGTAAAGAAAGCCTGTATGTATTTCTACGTCTGTAACCTTAACCCAAATATGGTCCGGGGGATGTAGATAGCCGCGGTTCGCCCAACGCTTACGTGTGATTCGCTGGTCTGATCACTAGCGCTATAATGGCATAAACCTAGAAGGGATGACTGCCACAACCACAGACCTTTCGCCTAGATTGACCTTCAGAAAGGAATTCGCCCTTGAAATACCTTCAAGAATATAGTGGAGAAACGGAGACGTAAGAAATTTGATCTATGTATGTTCACCAATAGCGTCGGAGCAGGGGCCTATTTAGAGACTACTTAACAGTTAATTGCTCTGGCACCTCGCTGACGAACCAGGCCAAGCTTCTAGAACAGCTCTAGATGCAATGAAGATACGCTCCAACTTATTAAGGCAATGCAGAGTTGAGTTTGAGCTTGATAGAGAGTAAAACGTGGCTTCCGTCTGGACGCCCGGGCATAGAATCATATATGAGAACGTGAGAACCGACTACTTAACCAAGAAGTGAATCCTCCGGATTTCGGAGATTGCGACAATTATTAGTCCGTTACTGTCATATGCCGCTAGTCAGCCAAAAGTGGAGAGCCCTGGAGACATTATACTCTATTAATGAATACTATAGATGGAATATAAAGTGCGATCTTAGACATCAAGAGTGAGGCCATGAGAGGAAGGAGAATGCCTTGGCGGCCGTCTTGGTAGATAGGCTTTAAATGTCAAATAATCTAGTCGAAATTTAGTGGATAAAATCTGATAAAACTTTTAGAAAAAACAAAGAAAACTAATTATTTTCAGTTTATCAACAAATTATTGAAATAAATACCGAAACTCAAGCACTGGAGAAGAAAGTGGAGTCTACTTGCAAAAACCCCGCTTGGCTTCATAACCACTCGTTTACACTTCATAGTATTCATTAATCTGAGCCTGCACTATCTCTAGTACGACTTGGCCAACTTACAACAAAGAAAGAATAATGGGCCTCCTAAACAGATACCAAAGATTCACTCATAGTGGACTGCGCTGTCAAAATGGGTATCCTACACGCCTGCTGCCATAGCTGCGGAGAGACAAACGAGAAGGAAACTCTGGTTCACTTCCTGTGTAAATGCCCGACTCCATCCAAAGCCCGGTCCGTTCTCGATGACTTCAGAGGTCTCTACATTATGCCACTCCATAGTTTAGTAAGGGTTGAGTTGAGACAGTCCGTTAAACAACCACCTTACCTTGGTATGCTAGTTTGTGGCATCAAAACGGCATGGCAAAGTAAGTGGTGATGCGGTCGCACAGTAGGCTCATGGATACCTTTATACATATAACAAATGCAAAACGTAAAAGTCCCATGGTTCAAAGTCATAATAATCTTGGCTTAAGGGGGGAGCCTGCTTTAGAGGCTTCAAAAAATCTATTTTTTGAGGAATTTTTAGGGAAGGAAATAAATATTTAATTGAAACGAAATTTTCAGGTATTATTGTTATATATTTCAACATTTTTCTCAAATTTTTTCATTAACATATACGTCATAATATGCCGGGTACAAGCATTTCGCCGAGGCGCCTCGAGCGTGCATGTATCGTGTGGCGGGAAAGATGCAGGTCACAATTTCCATGTGAAACAAAAAACCCAAAACAAATTTATATTTTCAATAGTATAGATTCTAGTTAAACCTAAAAAATCTAAAAAAAAATGAGAAATTCAACAATTTTTCGCAACTTAAAAAAAATTTTTTTTTTTTTTGGAAAAAAAATTTCACTTTAGATTGTTTAAAAAGTGGGTTAATTATAACTTTTTTTAGGTTCAACTAGAAGAGAATTTAATCCTGAATACAATCAATTTTGTCTCGTTTCGATAGGACGTTAAATTTTTTTCCTATCTTTCCCGCCAATTAGGAAAAATCGAAAAAATGAAAAACCGAGAAATCGCGCGTCGAAATTTTCGTTTATAAAAAATCGTTATCAATTTTCTTGAAATTACCGCAATAATGTGCTAATCTGCGATTCCTGGTCCATATACCGGAGTTTCATGACAAACCGAAAGCAAACTGAACTTAACTCGATCTGAGTTTGTATATTCGGTCGAGTGTTATATGACATACTGAACATGGATTTTTAGTTATCATTTCGGTTTGATTAAATGTCATGTCGTCGCATTTCACTCTTAAACATTTTATAAATGTGTTTATTTGTATATTTTTTGCCATCTAACAGTTTTAACACGTTCTTTTCTTTCATAATGTCCTAAAAAAACACTTTACTTCAATCTAAATTTTGGGTTCATTTTACAGTCGTTAGTTACATGATACTCCGACCGAAAATTGTACTCAACCAAGCAAAAACTTGTGAACCCACTCAGAACACGTTCGGCACAATTTTAGCGGTCGGTCGCTGGTTAGATGACACAAACCGAAACGAAATTTGAACTCAGTTCGTGTTGAGTGTGTCATGTAACCTCGGTAATAGAGTTGCCCTTCATACCCCGTTTATGACTAGGTTCAACCCAGGTTCAACCCGGGTTCAACCCAGTCATAAACGGATGTCGAGTTGAAACTGGGTCCACTCAACCCAACTCAGCTCTCCTACCTGGATTGAGTTGAATTTTACCTCATATACTGAGGTTGAATTGAAATTAGGTTGAAGTGACATTTATCTTGTTTGTTTACTATTCGTGAAGTCCGCAGTCGGCGTTAGTTTTGTGTTTGATGTTTTTTCTGGTACAGGAAAAATAAATTATTTCATTCTAAATTTTTACGTATCTATAAATGAGAATTTTCCACAAAAATTTGAGGTTATGTTTTGAATCAATTCAACTCTATTTCAACCCAAAGTGAACTCAACTCAACTTCATATACGGTGGTCGAAATTTCAACTCAATCTCGACTCAACTTTTCGACCTAGTCATAAACGGGGTATCAGACTCTTCAAAAAACTTGTTTTCGCTCTGATGTTCGAGTCTGCGGGCTGTTCTGTACAATACATACAATAGATTTAGGGACTGAGCGCAGGCACTCCGAGCGATCCGGCCGCTCGACGCTTGCTCACTATTTCTTCTGTAACTCCGAAAATAATTTGAATTTGTTTCTGAAATTTTAGGGATATATTCTTGGATAGTTTGGGAAGACATTTATGCAAAAAAAAAAAATCGATTTTTTGAAGCCTCTAAAGCAGGCTCCCCCCTTAAAGCAGTTAAAGAATTGAATCTAGGGGTGTGTTTCTTTACTCATTCCATAGAAGGAATAGAATAAAAAGAATACTTGATAGAATATTCGGAATAGAATAAATAAAGAAACGCACCGGGAATGACAGTAAACAAACTGAAGAAAAATTGTGATTTATTCAAAAGAATTGTATATTTTAAAAATATTGTGGGACCTATATGTAAACTATAATAAGATTAGACATTTGATGTCTCCTGGGATCCATTTGAAATTATTATTATCGATATCTGAAATTATTATTATTATTAGAAATATGTACTTTTAAAAATGATAACAAATAAATAATTACCAAGGGCCATGGCTTCCGCTTTCTTGCCAAATGACACAATTATGACAGTAGTATATTTAGATTATGTTATATTAGTAAGGTGAATTCCCTTTATTCTAAAAATGTTCCACCTCAAGAGGTAGTTTAAAAAGAATACATTCCGAATATTCCGAATGAATAAAGAAACGCTTCATCTGTCAATTCGAAACTTGGGAATGAATAAAGAAACGAAGTTTCTGTCTATTCCTTCTACCGAATGAATAAAGAAACACACCCTAGGTCTTGGATGTTGGAATTCCGGAAATGAATTATACGGAAGTTTGTTTCGTAGTTAAATGATTTGAGTAGTTACTCAACTAATATCCGCTAGAGGGAAAATCGCCATTTTGAACATATTATGATTTTTTTTTCACTCTGAGCCCCTCGCAAGATGAACTTATGAATAATTATATTGTTTGTTCAATTTTCCCTGTTTTTTCTTAATAAAATTGGATTATCTAGTTATAAATAAAATTCGTTACAAATACTTAATGCCTTGATGTGGAATTTCTACTCCGTTTTAATTGTCAGGTACCTTAAAACTTGTTACCTACAAAATTTTGTAGGTTCCGTTTCCTGTTTTACTCCTAAGTACTAAAATGTATAAAATTAGTAAGAGTTTACCTGGAGTATCTGTTAATTAACGAAATAATGTACCAAAACACGTGAACTCATCCTGATTTCAAGTTATGCTTGGGTGAAGTAAACCACAATAATTTGTATGATTGACTTTCGGAAAGGCTTATGTAAAAAACACTATTTGTATACGAAACGTCAAAAGCCAGTTCAAGTAAAATTGGAAACATCAAGTAGTAGGTGGTTCGAAAACGCACCTTGAATTTTAAATAAATTCAAGGCAAAAGTCATGCAGTCCTATTGTTGAGGACCCTCGTTTATTACTAGGCTCAAAACCCTTGTTCAACCCAGTTATAAATGGGGATCGATCCAGTTGAAACTAGGTCCACTCAACTCAACTTATACTCAGTTTCCATGAGAGATTAACCCGAGTTATACGTCATGTATTGCGTTTCCATGCAGAGTTTACTCAGCTTTAGCACCCATGGAAATGGAAATTGGGTAAAATTTCGTTAAATCCAAGAAAACTTGACGAAACCAGTTCGGCTAAGCTGGGTTTTGCATATGTGTATATTTGAGTGTTTTTTTACTGAACATATACCTACCTACGGCAACGCAATTTAAAATTGATTATCTGTCTCTTCAACCCAGAACAGTCATGTACCGAGTTTCCATGAGAGTCGAGTTGAGTTGAGTTGAAATGACACTTCAACTCTATGCGTTTCCATGGCTGACTTTTCTGCCTGTGTACAGACAGCTGAATGTGTACTTGTATTAAGCAAGCAGCTGTTTTTAAATTTGACGTAATATTTTTGTTATTATAAAATAGTGATCATGGACCATAAAACTAATTTATTGTGTTCGTTGTATAACTTATATTTTGACTTAAACGTAATATTTAGACTTTTTTAACATTTGACAATCCCGTTTCTATTTGTGTGCGTGAACTCTGTTCAATCTACCTATTTTCGTTGAGTTGAGCAGAGTTGAAAATCTTTAACGAAAACTCTTGACTGCGACTGTTTCCATGGAGTTCAACTCGGGTTCAACTCTGGTTGAACTCTCATGGAAACTCAGTATACCTACCTATTTTGCTTGAGTTGAGCAAAGTTGACAACCTTTAACGACAACTCTTAACTGTGTTAGTGTCCAGGACGTACAACTCGGATTCAACTCTGTTTGAACTCTCTTGGGAACTCAGTACTAGTCATAAACGTGGTAAGAAAAGCAATCTGTTGGCATTTTGAAACTAAAAATAAGAATCATCTTATTAAACAGTAAATCTTATCTTACAAGTTAGTTTTGCTGAAATATTGAACATAATTCCATAATTGTAATTTTTTTGGATTGATATTTTTTAAAACTTAACTATAATTGTTTACAATCCAAATACAAAATTTTTAGCTGGATAATTGCGTGACATTATATACAAAACTATAGTTTAATCTGCTTAATTTTTTTTATAATGTTATTTTTTTAAATTTTTCTATATTTAATAAAAAAAATATTTACCTATCGTATATAAAGCAATAACTCTACCGAACTCTTCATATTTCCACTGAACTATAAACAAATTGGTTCACACTAGAAAATTTAACGAACAAAAGTTGAGTCGACGTATGAAAAGCTACCGGTCAGTCGAAAAAGTGCAGAGTGGCAGTGCAGTCACTCACTAAAGGAAATTTTTGTAGTAAAATTCGCGTTTCGATTTAGTGAGTGTTTTGTGTAATTAATAGCAATCATATTCATAACACATTAATTTAATATTAGTGATACGATAATATTACTTTTATTAAATCAAATCGCGTGAGATTTGAGAAAACAACTCGGGTGATTTGTGCTCAAATGTCAAACAAGTAGAGAAGCCGCTGCCGATCCCGGGCCTGTGTGCAGTCACCACAGTGTGAAGAAAATCTTTTTAGCGATTAAAAGGAATAAAGTGACATCATTCTGTACTCGTTGCCATTTTTTGGATATCGGCTGAAGCGTTTTCCAGTGTTTTTCATCATTTTCACATTGTTTAACCACCTTTTAGTCCACTAATTCACAAAATATTTCGATTTCCCATCCTTTGTCCCTCCGACGACGTCTGGTCATAGCGCTGACGTTCTCTCACAAATTGCAATGTGTCTTCCAAGCTCCATTACTCATTTTCATTGTTTTTAATGTTTTTTGGTGTTTAGTTTCTGTTTAGTGAATTAACGGAGACTCCGCATTTAATCAAGTCTCATGCGATTATATAAATTTTGGAGAATTTAAAACTGCAGGATTAAATCGGGGTAGAAAAAAAAGTATCAAACAAAGGTCCGAAAGAGACAGAAGTGAAAATAACGAACACGAACCCTCGTAAAGCTACGCAGGAGTAAAGAGGAAAGAGAATTGTATAAAAAATGGCAGACGAAATGGGCGATCGGAATGATCCGGATTTAAAGTATCTTTCCGTGGAACGGAATCCATTCAACGATCCAGCAACACAGGCCGAATGGACACAGAAGCGCCTCGTTTGGGTGCCGCACGATGCTCAGGTAAGTTTTTTAAGTACTTAACTCTTGTTTCCCTGGCGTAGCTGCAGACCGTAAGAAAAGTCAACCTTCAGCAATCGCTGATAAAATTCTTGTTTGGTGACTTTAACGCCCCACAATTCCTCTTCTCTCAGCTCGGTTGTATATATAGGTATATATATTTTTCATCTTTGTCACAGTCCAATTGAAGCTTGCGGGTTGTGCCCCCGTTCGTTCGGTGTTCTTAACATTCTTCCCGAGAAATTGCTGCGGTCAGCACAGTTTAGAAGACGAGAAGACGTCAAACTTTCTTGAGGCTATTCAAATTCCCATGTAAATGAGTCACCTTAAAGCCGTTGGCTGGTTGCGCTTCTCCTGGGGCCACGGTAATGTCAAAATATTTTTCAAAAAATTCATCGTCGTCGTCGTCAGTGCTTTGACCGTAGTCTCGCATGACTATTGTGAATGGTTGCTCATCAGTGGTCTCGTTTGGCGGCCCCTCTTCGCACACACCCAGCGGGTGCGGGTCCACAATCCTCCTCAGCCACAGTATATATTATATAGAATAGCACGAAACTACCAAGTCTTCTTCAAGTCTCGCGATGGAATCTCTAGCCAGAGCTCAGGATTCACGGCCGCATGGATGGGTTCTTCAATCTCCATTTCACTATCCTATGGATATTAAGGCGAAGCCAGTCCCGGGTGTATTGGAGCTGGTTTCTTATGTTTTGTGTGCATGTGGGATCGTGGAGTTATGTTTGCGTAGTCTCTCTCTCAAGTCTTCTGTTTATTTTGTTATTGGGATCTTGCTGGAGATGCTGACCGTAAAAACATCAGGGCGGTCACCTAGAAAGGGTTCAAAAGTCAAATACTAGCCAAGTAAAGTGCTTTGCTTTTTGTCTTCCATTGGACAACTTAAATTTTTTTTATATTTACTTTTTTCACTTCTTACTGAATACTTTAACTACGAAATGTGGAATAAATATAAACTTGATAAAATCGTAGTTAGTTGATATCTTTGTCAATAAACTGGAAGTTTAGAGAAGGTGTGTCTTGATCTAGGGTCTAAGGTACTATTCTGATGAAAATTATGTTCAATGCAAAATTTCTCCAAAGGACCAGGAAAATATTAAATTGGAATTTATATAACTCCATATTATGATTTAATAGTTGCATAATAATCAAGAATTTCCAAATAAATGTTATGATATATTTTTTCTATAAATTATTCCGAAAATCTAGAGATCTTCTCCAAGTTATGAATTTTTGTTAATAGTTACTCTAATGTTTTCTCCTTTTTTGCGAACTTTTTAAACTTTAGTTAGGAAAGTGTAAGAACATACATATATCTTTTATTTCTATTATTTATTTATTATTATTACTAAGGTAGGATTACAAAATCATTATTATTACTATTTTCAACACCTCCACTCAGTCAGCGAAGCTGGTATTAGAATTGGGGCCTCATTCATCAGTTTAGTCTGACATTTAGGGCGTGTACGAATACTGGCTAAATCTTTTCACGAAATACTAAATCGCTCCACAAAATTTCCAATGTTCAAATTAGTCCGGTAGTGCTGTGCGAATTCTCAGTTGGCTAAATTTGATTTTGACAGCTTTCGTTATTCACATTGCGCCGTTAAAACCACCAACCAGTTATTTAGGCATTGGCTGTCAAATTTAGCTACCTCGTGAAAAGACTAAATTGCACTGCATTACCGCCCTTTCCAATAATTTAGTTTAGCCGCAATTTAGCCAGTATTCGCACAGGCCCTTAAAAGCTTAGAAGAGCTATTAACAAACTGTTGACCACAAAAGAACAATAAAGTAAAAAAGGATAAAAATAAATAAAAGTTAAAAGGAATTAAATAAAAATTATTAAATAAAAATTAAAAAGAATAATTAAAAATTAAATTGAACAATTAATAGCGCTGAACCTCCTCCATCAGATATTTCTTTAGCCTTCTCGTAAATGTTGCCATAGAAAGAGCCTATTTGATGTTGTCTGTCAGAGCCTGAGGCCTCGGTATCCTACGGAGTAAGGCGTCTGGCTACCATCCCAGAGATCCCGGGTTCGAATCCCGGCAGCACCACGGTCCTTCGCCTTTTCCACTTTCCCACCTACATAGCTTTCCTACTCTCATCTTCCCTCTTTACATACCTGATTCCTCCTATCATAGCCTTCCATAGTCCTCCGCTCCACCAAAGCGCATGTCACCGGTTGGTTGATGGTACTCAATTCGTTCCAGCGAGTTGTTTCTGGATGCCCCGATGTCAGAGTCGCTATAGTAGTGGTTGGAAATAGGTGGAATCAAAAATATTGCTTCCAGGTTGTGGCAGTTCCTTCCTTCCCGACTAGAGCTGCTGTGAGACATTGCACTCTATGCGTACTAGTTGGTCACTCGAGACACCATTAACTCTAGTTGACACGTGCCTTCCAGTGAGGTAGCTCCTCACCAGATCATTCGACGAGCCGCTTATTCCAAGGTTGTAGAGGGTACTTAGTAGGACGTCATGATGCACTGTGTCAAATGACTTTTTTAGATCGATGAATACAGCCCCTACATAGAGTAACCCATATCAAGATAACCGTATATTAGTTTCCGCTGCTGCATACTTGAAAACGAACTGCTTACTGTCTAGACCTCCATTTCTAGCGATAAATTTTCTTATTATTTTCTCAAAGATTTTTCATAAGTTTTTCCTACGTTGCTTATTAGGGCTATGGGCCTGCAATTATTCATGTCAGCCGAGTCTCCTCGTTTCAGAATAGATATTACAATCGTATCCTTGTGACAGCTAGGGAAAGTGCCACTAATCAGTGCCTCATTTATAAGTTTAGAAAGGGGTTTCTTAATAATGTCTATAACATCAACTATGTCTTGAGTGGAGATTCCATCCTTTCCAGTATTCTTTGAAGAAAAACCATTGAAGAAGGCCCAAATAGATCCAGATGTCATTCCTAAAATATTGAATTTATACTTAGCGGTAGCGAATCCTAAACCTAAGTCTAAAAATCCCAACAAAATACAATAATAATTTTTTATATAGTAGGACAAAGTAACAGGGGGCCCAAAGAAAATTAAGATAACAAATTTTTAAGGACCACCTTATTATGTACTTTTTAATAATTATTCATACTTTACAAACCCACTATAGAAAAATCCAACACAGATGCTTTTACTTCCCTTTTAATTTATAAAAGCTGAGATAAAAATAGTCAAATCACGCATGGCAACGTAAGGTATGGAAATGGATCCAAAAATGTTGTGTTAAATTACTCAATTGAATACGAGAACGATGCGACGTCAAATATTTTTGCTCAAACAATCAAGCAAATTATGGAGGCTAAATTTTTCTGTAGTAGTTACTTTATTATTTTTTATGGAGGTTTGTTGCCACCAGTTGATTTTCCCATGAGCTAGATCGGAACTGTAAGCCTATATTAATCGTTACAAAGCAATTCAAATGCCATTTTTAACAGGAAGCCACTGTTATGGCACTTTGCTGTATTAATATTTTAGGCTGTTATAAGTTTTCGACATAAACTACTAACTCTGCATTTGTAGATTTTTTCTAATTTTATTTATTTTTATTTTTTGCGGACCTTTGTGGGCAATCGTATTAAATTAAAGCAAAATTTCATCAAGAAAGCTTGTTTAATTAATAATTGTGAAAACCAACTAAATTTTAGATTTCTTCTTCTTTTCCTGGTCGATTTTGACGTAGGCACTATACCTCAAATTAGCAAAAGGTTGTCCACAGGGAGGAGTTTTATCTCCATTTCTCTGATGTCTTGTGAGAGATGAACTCTTAGAGCTGCTCAATGGAACCATGTCAAGGCGCCTGCAGCAGGCACCAGATCTGGTCTCTAGCTAGTGCGAGAGCAAAGGAGTAAAAGTTAATCCTGACAAAATGATTCTGGTTCCTTTCACCAGAAAACGATCACTACCAGGGCTTTTGGAACCTACACTCGCAGGCAGAACTATAGACTTTTCACAACAAGCCAAATATTTAGGAGAGACGCTAGATGCCAAGCTCAACTGGAACCAGCACATGGACAATCTGATGAGCAGAACGCGCTTCGTGGGGGTTCCCGCAGGGCTGTGGTTCCACATGGGGTTTGCAACCGATAACTATGTATTGGATATCCACCACCATCATTAGGCCGATGGCTAATGGAGCTTTAGTTTGGTGGCACAGAACGACGCTTAAGGGTTTCATAACCAATTTAAGCAAAATTAAAACAATGACCTGCTTCTCCATCACTGGGGCCATCTACACTTCCCCGAGGGCAGCGTTGGAGACTCTCCTCAATCTGGTACTCTTCCACCTTGAGGTAGAGGAGTCCGCCATAAACGCGGCGCTACGGCTGAAAGTGAATGGTCACCTGGGCGTCTTGGGCGAAGACATTCTATAATAATCAACATCATAGAAGAGATTCCGGAAGCGGGGATGCTATCGGACTGCATACCCTTTAGTAGAATCTCAAAATTTGACCAACCTTCTGTGCACAACTTGGACTGAATAGTATTGCCGGGCCGAATAGTATGGTACACGGATGGCTATAAAACAGAGACAGGGGTGAGCGCCGGAATCTGGAGTGAAACCCCCAGATTCAGCAGGGCGATAAGCCTAGGCACCCTAGCAACTGTCTTTCAACGTGGTCTTGATGAGTTGGGTGTTTTCAACTAAGTTACCCTTGTCTGAGTCCCGGGTCACCGGGGCTTCAAAGGCAACGAAAGTGCGGATGCCCTGACTAAACAGGGCTCTGATATTGCACTCATCGGTCCAGAGCCGGCTATTGGGGCATCGTCCAACTGGCTGCAAAGGGCCCTGGCCGATCGGGCTTTGATGAAACATACTGGGACTGGCCAACTCTAAGCGGCTCCTTCCTGTGCCGTTCCCTAAGACGGTAAAGGAATTGTTAGGGCGCAGTAGGAATGATGTCAGGGCACTTGTTGACTTGGTTACCGGACACTGTTCTCCATTACCAATTATAGAGAATAGGAAGTGCGGAGGACCCCACATGTAGGCTTTGCCTGGAAAAGGATGAGTGCACTAACACCATTCTCTGTGAGTGCCCCATAATAGCCAGGAGCAGGGTTTCTGTGTTCGAATAGTCCCTGCTCGAACACTCAAGTCTAAGCGACAAACCACTAGGCAGACTGCTGAACTTGTTCAAGCGGTCTGGCCTACAAATATAAGGTATAGGGGTTGTAGTACAATAGGCCAAATGAATGGAATATATTAGGTGTCAGGAGGATGCTGGAGTAGATTTTGATAAATCTTACGTTTAAATTTAAAACTAGTCCGGAAACAATGACTGCGGAAGATTGTTCCACACTCGGCTATTCTATTCAAAAACGAACTTCTAGATCATAGTGTTCGCGAAAAGGAAGGTTGTAAACTCTGAAGGCCAACCGAACGGGCTCGCCTTGTATGGCGGAAAGTGTTCGAAGTACCAGCATATTGTAGCCCGCTGTTCTGGCTAACTCATATCCGTACCGCATGACAGCCGTGTGACAAGAAACAAATAAAAGGAATTCGGGCATTTGGATGTTTGTTTGGCGATTATGACAATGTGAACACCCTATCGAAGATCCTCGGTTAAATTTATGCTTATAATGTTAAGAGATAGGTCAGTCATTAGATTCAACCCGTCCATTCTGGTGCAAGAGCATCTTTAAAATCTATGGTTTGCGACCCAACCTCCACTGGAAGGGTTGCGTAGACCAGGACACCCAGAGCCAAACTGGATGACATCGGGACATGTAAAAGGAACAGTTGCGCGTGAGGCTAGGATCGGTTCTCGATTGTAGAGTCGAAGAAGAAGAAGAACATTTTTGACTAGCTTCTATCAGAAAATCAATACTACTGCTAGCTGCCCACCCGATAAGTCGAAACAAAAACTTGTTTGTGCAACAGCTGGATCAATTAGTATGTTCCAACTGCCTCATAATGAACTCGTTGCTCTGCGCTCTGTGGATCGACGCGTCGTTTTTTTATCTGTTCTAATAACACGTCTTCAAAATCAACTCATAAATTTAAACACAAAAATAAAACAATATTCCCATTTAGTTTAACAAACAGAAATGCTCTCTCTATCTCCATTATATTACCGTAACCAATTTCGAATTTCCATTAATGTCCCATAGCTAGACTTTCGGTATTCAATTAATCCACCTAATTCCAACAAAAACACGCTATCATTAACGAGAAAGACCAGCATTTGTATATATTCATGTGTGTAGAAGAGAATGATAACACACCGAAACAAAAGCTTCACGCATTAAATGGAAATAATAACAACAACAACAAAAAAACAAAATTAATAATGAATTCAAATGATAGAGACGCGCTCTGACGACTTTGTAGCCCCGCTGTTGATAAGACTTCGTCGCCCATAGTCTTCCAGTGTACGAGGACAACAAAAAATTTGCCGGGCAATTATAGTTCGGTGACCCATGAGACAGTCCAGAATGTGATAATCAGAGAAATGTTTCCCACTAGAAGTCATGGACGTTTTAATCAACAAAAAAGAACAGAATCAACTAGGAATTCCAAACCATATGATTGCTGCAACAACCTATAATAGATATGTTTTTGTTTATTAGTGCGGCCGTAGTTATATCACGTCTCCACAATCAAGATTGATTAGTAACTAACGAAGCTCGTTTAAATAATAGTAAGAATTAGGTAAGAAACGTTTTGATTGATCCTCCATTCTCAATATCTCGATCAATTGTTTCTGGTGTGATCTGTGATGACTATATACTCCATCAGACTGGTGAAGCTGCGCAATCACAAAAGAATTCCGAATGCTATCTGATGATGTACGGAACCATTTTTACTGTAGTGATAACAGAGAGCAGTATTTTTTTGGCGTATATTTACTTGAGAGTATCACGATGGAATGCTGCAATCGCTTCGTCAAACTATAAAAGCGCGAAGTAATTGCGCTTGGGAATTTTATCTTGACGCAAATTTTCTTCTTAATTTGTTCAGCTGCCTGAATTTGAATTATGGTGATTGCTGTGAACATCATAGTAAACTATATCAGAGAGATCAAAGGCCTCAGCGTATTGTAGTATTTCATAATTAAGAGTGAACTTGGGCTGTGCAGAAATGTGTTATGTAAAAAATCTACATATATTTTTTTTCTGCCAGAATTTTCAATATAGATTTATTTTTATTACATCTTTTGGGTGTTTGCGCCTATGCAAATCAGTCTTTCATAAGCAAAAAGTGTTCCACGCCTAATTATTATTAATAATGATTACAGTCTTATGTTTGCATTTGCGTAAGTTGAGCGTATTTGTTGTAAAAACAGTACATTAGAAACCTAATGGATTGGGTATAGTTTTAGCTTTTCCAATAAAAGGGCTTACACAAAGGCTTCGTCCGTCCGTGACCCACTCTCATCTTCGAAACTGTGCTATATCTCAAACTCTAGGTCTTGGTCAGAACATCCTAAAACTGGGAAAATACCGGTAGTTCCAGCTGAAAATGTAATTCTATACAGGGTGCCCAGGAAGTTGTGAACTAGTGAGATGGTTGCAGAGCCGGCGTTTGTCTTTTTTGCGCCCGGTGCAGTATAAGCCCCCATCATTTTTGATCGCTTTTTGATGCGATCAATGGAAAAGCACACAAACTGTCTTCGGAGTTCCTTTAATATATGGAAATGAAGGCACGGGAAATTTTTTTTATTTTTTATTTTTCTTAAATTGCGCCCGGTGCAAATACACCAATTGCACCTATGAAAGCGCCACCCATGCTTTGGTCCAATCAGGATTCGCTTCGCTAACTTGCTTTTGTGCTGAGTTTGCTTACGCTTTAACTTCACAAAACTAACTCTAACTTCTGCTAATTCTGTTTAAATGCTTTAGAATGTTTTTCGGTGTTAACTGCAATGCCCTAACTATTTTCAACACCATCCTGGGCTCCGAAAATTTATAGTACTATACACTCGAATCTCCATAATAGAGGTCTTTATGTCGTTCTCAAAGCCTTCATATTTCAAAGGATAATAGGTGTCACTGCATTGCATGTATAAGTTTCTACGGTAGAACCGGTGAAATCAGACGAACTAAGTAAATGGAATTGGAATGGCCACACCTTGCAGAAGGCAATGGAAAAAGGCACAGAAGATGCATTTCCTGTAATATATGACAATGAGGACACAAGAACACTTTTTCAATTTTTTTTCGAAGTTCTTTTAAAATGTTAATTTCTGAAATTGCGCCCTATGAAAGCGCGGCCCTGGATGATTGGTCTCGATGACAAAACGAACCATATAGTAGGTTAGGTTAGATATGGCTTTGCGGCTGGTAAAACCCTTAGGCCAAAGGAGTAGGCCCATTGTGATGCCATCATGATCCCACTTTAAATTGAATGTCAAAGTGTCGTTTCTTCACTAAATCCCCTCGAGGACGTAGAAGATTCATTTTCTTAGTTGCGGGATCCCAATCTTCGACATTTCCCCATGCGTGTTTAGGGAGGGCTCACCAAAAGTGACTGGGCAGTAACAGAGGAGATATTGTACACTTTCCTAGGTCTTAAGACCTAAGGGAGTCGCATGCGTCCCTATCAGACATTGTCCGGTCAGTCCTCCCACTATAACTGAGAGTTCTTGTCTCCCGAGGCTCAGTAGTGAAGTGATCCGCCTGAGATCCGCGGTTGTTTTGACTAAAGTACATTTATTAACCAATGCTTCTTTGCTTGTTGTATTGTGTGCTGTTTGCATCCTAGTTTAAAGGTGGCCCAAGGCATACCAACCCTTTCCTTTTCTGGAAGGAAGGTAGCGGTTGTGCCTTTCCTAGCCAGTTCGTCAGTTTTAAGAATTCGGCGCAGGATTTTCAGAGTCTCCCGGCTGACTGAGAAGATGTAGACAGTTCGGTTCCTGTCGCCTAGCTGGTTGATTTGCAAAACAGCCTCATGTATGGCTAAAACCTTCGCTTGGTAAACCCTGCAGTAATCGGAAGGAAAGTAGTCGGAAGGAAACTTCAATCCCAAGCTCCGGTGAAAAGACTCCTCGACCCTCGAGCTTAGAGCCATCAGTGAAGAGGGTTCATCCTGAATACTTCTTTCTTCTTCGATGGTTCTACAGCCCAATTCGAGCCTTGGCCTCTATCAGCTTCTTCCTCTAGACGTCTCGCTGCTTCGTAGCTTGTCTCCAGTTTGTTGTATTGAGTAGTTTTGCTGCATCGGCCTTAACGTTGTCTTCCCACCTTGACCGTGGTTTGCCAACTGGTCTTTTGCCATTTGGTAGTAGGTACAGGGCTTTTTTGAGTCATCATTCTTTGGACATGACCGGCCCAACGTAAACGCAGTAGCTTGGCATGTGTCTAGAGTTTACATTCTTTATATAGATCGTACAATTCGTAATTGCAGCGTATTCTCCATGCATTGTCTTCATTGATTTGGCCGTATATCCTTCGGAGAACCTTCCTCTCAAATATATCCATCATGTCGGCGGATTTCTGGGAGATACTCCATTTTCCCTCAACTGGACCCGCATTATTTATGTTTACACTTGGACCTCTCCTTTCTGCTAGAGTAGCCTGATATCTCTCCAATACGTCTGTTCTTGGAGGCGATCAAGGTCGAATTTCTTTAGCTTGTTGTTTCTTTTTTCTTAAGTGGACTGCCGAAATTTGAATCTAGCCTTAATTAGGAAGTGGTTCGATTCACAATTCGCAATTCTCTCTTACTTGGAGGATACTGGAAGCTGCCCTTCCGTCTATGGGAATATGGTCTATTTGATTACAGTATCTTTGCTATTGATTTCTTCTCCGTCTCCGCATGTACTTTTTATGATTGAAAAGGTTAAGAATTTCGTTCGTAGTCGTATTGAACATAGACGTTCACTGATTGGCTTGAACTCGATGACATTATCTATGATTGCCTTGCGTATTACGAACCATTGAACCTAATTGAAACTTTAAAAGCATGTAGGATCCCAAATTGAAAACTATTCGACCGATGAAAGCAAATACAGAAATACAAATACTCGAGGAAAAAATATGGATATGTGAATTAATGCATTGTGGTAATAGAAGTGCACTTGCAAAACAAAGGTCCTTTTCTCTTTTATCAGGGTACATTCACGGAGGGGATAATTTCCAATAAGTGATTGATATTGATTAAAAAATTAAAACCTCAGCTCTCACCCTTATAGTTGGTTATGGAATTAAGTCTTTCTTTGACGTCTGATATCACCTATAAGGAGAATGTATGCATTGGATATAAAAGAATGCATTTTACCATAAATTACACATCCTTACAACTTAAATCCTCGCTATCACATCCAGTATTACTTACAACATTCTTCAATAACCACCAAATTTAAAACAGACTAAAGTTTATAAAAAATACAATTCAAAATTTCGAATAGAAAGAACCTTGAAGGAAAAAATGCACCTACAACATAAACGAAGTTATGCTAATGTGAAAGTTGTTGAGTCCGGTTACAAATCATGCAAAACGTGACCAATGGAATTCCAAATTGTGACACTGAAGACTTGAATTCATTAAACAGAAACAAAAATTCTTAACGTTTACTCCACACGGGGATTAACTTTCATTTAAACCTGAAATATTATAACATATTCGCGCTCACAAAATAAGAAGAGAAAAAAAATGAGCCTGAAGTTCCGAACGTTCGATCGAACGATTTTAGAAAAAAAAAATTAAATTTTGAAACTGACTATCGGGCCTTAAAAAACAAGTAAATAATTGTTTTTTGATACCAGACAGACAGTGGGGGTCTCGAAAAATATCATACCTAAATTATTAACCCCGAATTATGAACCTACCCCTAACTCACCCCCTAAAAATGATTATTTTTAAAAAAAATATTTAGAGGCTTTAGACCCCGCTGAAATTTTTACCACGCGTTAAGAGGGATGTTAGTAGATTCCTGTAGAAATCTCAAGTCCATAACATCGTCGGTCGCCACCCTTATGCCACCCTGAAGCCACCCCTAGGGGTGATTATTTTAAAAACTATAGTTAGAGGCTTTAGACCCCGCTGAAATTTTTACCACGCGTTAAGAGGGATGTTAATAGATTCCAGAAAAAATCCCAAGTCTATATCATCGTCGGAAGCCACCCTTATGCCACCCTGAAGCCACCCCTAGAGGTGATTATTTTAAAAACTATAGTTAGAGGCTTTAGACCCCGCTGAAATTTTTACCACGCGTTAAGAGGGATGTTAGTAGATTCCTGAAGAAATCTCAAGTCCATAACATCGTCGGTCGCCACCCTTATGCCTCCCTGAAGCCACCCAGAAGCCACCCCCAGGGGTGATTATTTTAAAAACTATAGTTAGAGGCTTTAGACCCCGCTGAAATTTTTACCACGCGTTAAGAGGGATGTTAATAGATTCCAGAAAAAATCCCAAGTCTATATCATCGTCGGAAGCCACCCTTATACCACCCTGAAGCCACCCCTAGAGGTGATTATTTTAAAAACTATAGTTAGAGGCTTTAGACCCCGCTGAAATTTTTACCACGCGTTAAGAGGGATGTTAGTAGATTCCTGAAGAAATCTCAAGTCCATAACATCGTCGGTCGCCACCCTTATGCCTCCCTGAAGCCACCCAGAAGCCACCCCCAGGGGTGATTATTTTAAAAACTATAGTTAGAGGCTTTAGACCCCGCTGAAATTTTTACCACGCGTTAAGTGGGATGTTAGTAGATTCCTGAAGAAATCTCAAGTCCATAACATCGTCGGTCGACACCCTTATGCCACCCTGAAGCCACCCCTAGGGGTGATTATTTTAAAAACTATGGTTAGAGGCTTTAGACCCCGCTGAAATTTTTACCACGCGTTAAGAGGGATGTTAGTAGATTCCTGAAGAAATCTCAAGTCCATAACATCGTCGGTCGCCACCCTTATGCCACCCTGAAGCCACCCCTAGAGGTGATTGTTTTAAAAACTATAGTTAGAGGCTTTAGACCCCGCTGAAATTTTTACCACACGTTAAGAGGGATGTTAGTAGATTCCTGAAGAAATCTCAAGTCCATAACATCGTCGGTCGCCACCCTTATGCCTCCCTGAAGCCACCCAGAAGCCACCCCCAGGGGTGATTATTTTAAAAACTATAGTTAGAGGCTTTAGACCCCGCTGAAATTTTTACCACGCGTTAAGTGGGATGTTAGTAGATTCCTGAAGAAATCTCAAGTCCATAACATCGTCGGTCGACACCCTTATGCCACCCTGAAGCCACCCCTAGGGGTGATTATTTTAAAAACTATGGTTAGAGGCTTTAGACTCCGCTGAAATTTTTACCACGCGTTAAGAGGGATGTTAGTAGATTCCTGAAGAAATCTCAAGTCCATAACATCGTCGGTCGCCACCCTTATGCCACCCTGAAGCCACCCCTAGAGGTGATTGTTTTAAAAACTATAGTTAGAGGCTTTAGACCCCGCTGAAATTTTTACCACGCGTTAAGAGGGATGTTAGTAGATTCCTGAAGAAATCTCAAGTCCATAACATCGTCGGTCGCCACCCTTATGCCACCCTGAAGCCACCCCTAGAGGTGATTGTTTTAAAAACTATAGTTAGAGGCTTTAGACCCCGCTGAAATTTTTACCACGCGTTAAGAGGGATGTTAGTAGATTCCTGAAGAAATCTCAAGTCCATAACATCGTCGGTCGACACCCTTATGCCACCCTGAAGCCACCCAGAAGCCACCCCCAGGGGTGATTATTTTAAAAACTATAGTTAGAGGCTTTAGACCCCGCTGAAATTTTTACCACGCGTTAAGAGGGATGTTAGTAGATTCCTGAAGAAATCTCAAGTCCATAACATCGTCGGTCGCCACCCTTATGCCACCCTGAAGCCACCCAGAAGCCACCCCCAGGGGTGATTATTTTAAAAACTATAGTTAGAGGCTTTAGACCCCGCTGAAATTTTTACCACGCGTTAAGTGGGATGTTAGTAGATTCCTGAAGAAATCTCAAGTCCATAACATCGTCGGTCGACACCCTTATGCCACCCTGAAGCCACCCCTAGGGGTGATTATTTTAAAAACTATAGTTAGAGGCTTTAGACCCCGCTGAAATTTTTACCACGCGTTAAGAGGGATGTTAGTAGATTCCTGAAGAAATCTCAAGACCATAACATCGTCGGTCGCCACCCTTATGCCACCCTGAACCCACCCCTAGGGGTGATTATTTTAAAAACTATAGTTAGAGGCTTTAGACCCCGCTGAAATTTTTACCACGCGTTAAGTGGGATGTTAGTAGATTCCTGAAGAAATCTCAAGTCCATAACATCGTCGGTCGACACCCTTATGCCACCCTGAAGCCACCCCTAGAGGTGATTATTTTAAAAACTATGGTTAGAGGCTTTAGACCCCGCTGAAATTTTTACCACGCGTTAAGAGGGATGTTAGTGGATTCATGAAGAAATCTCAAGACCATAACATCGTCGGTCGCCACCCTTATGCCACCCTGAAGCCACCCTGAACCCACCCCTAGGGGTGATTATTTTAAAAACTATGGTTAGAGGCTTTAGACCCCGCTGAAATTTTTACCACGCGTTAAGAGGGATGTTAGTAGATTCCTGAAGAAATCTCAAGTCCATAACATCGTCGGTCGACACCCTTATGCCTCCCTGAAGCCACCCAGAAGCCACCCCTAGGGGTGATTATTTTAAAAACTATAGTTAGAGGCTTTAGACCCCGCTGAAATTTTTACCACGCGTTAAGAGGGATGTTAGTAGATTCCTGAAGAAATCTCAAGTCCATAACATCGTCGGTCGACGCCCTTATGCCACCCTGAAGCCACCCCTAGGGGTGATTATTTTAAAAACTATGGTTAGAGGCTTTAGACCCCGCTGAAATTTTTACCACGCGTTAAGAGGGATGTTAGTAGATTCCTGAAGAAATCTCAAGTCCATAACATCGTCGGTCGCCACCCTTATGCCACCCTGAAGCCACCCAGAAGCCACCCCCAGGGGTGATTATTTTAAAAACTATGGTTAGAGGCTTTAGACCCCGCTGAAATTTTTACCACGCGTTAAGAGGGATGTTAGTAGATTCCTGAAGAAATCTCAAGTCCATAACATCGTCGGTCGCCACCCTTATGCCACCCTGAAGCCACCCAGAAGCCACCCCCAGGGGTGATTATTTTAAAAACTATGGTTAGAGGCTTTAGACCCCGCTGAAATTTTTACCACGCGTTAAGAGGGATGTTAGTAGATTCCTGAAGAAATCTCAAGTCCATAACATCGTCGGTCGACACCCTTATGCCACCCTGAAGCCACCCAGAAGCCACCCCCAGGGGTGATTATTTTAAAAACTATGGTTAGAGGCTTTAGACCCCGCTGAAATTTTTACCACGCGTTAAGAGGGATGTTAGTAGATTCCTGAAGAAATCTCAAGTCCATAACATCGTCGGTCGCCACCCTTATGCCACCCTGAAGCCACCCAGAAGCCACCCCCAGGGGTGATTATTTTAAAAACTATAGTTAGAGGCTTTAGACCCCGCTGAAATTTTTACCACGCGTTAAGAGGGATGTTAGTAGATTCCTGAAGAAATCTCAAGTCCATAACATCGTCGGTCGCCACCCTTATGCCACCGTGAAGCCACCCCTAGAGGTGATTATTTTAAAAACTAAAGTCAGAGGCTTTAGACCCCGCTGAAATTTTTACCACGCGTTAAGAGGGATGTTAGTAGATTCCTGAAGAAATCTCAAAACCATAACATCGTCGGTCGCCACCCTTATGCCTCCCTGAAGCCACCCCTAGAGGTGATTGTTTTAAAAACTATGGTTAGAGGCTTTAGACCCCGCTGAAATTTTTACCACGCGTTAAGTGGGATGTTAGTAGATTCCTGAAGAAATCTCAAGTCCATAACATCGTCGGTTGACACCCTTATGCCACCCTGAAGCCACCCCTAGGGGTGATTATTTTAAAAACTATGGTTAGAGGCTTTAGACCCCGCTGAAATTTTTACCACGCGTTAAGAGGGATGTTAGTAGATTCCTGAAGAAATCTCAAGACCATAACATCGTCGGTCGCCACCCTTATGCCACCCTGAAGCCACCCTGAACCCACCCCTAGGGGTGATTATTTTAAAAACTATAGTTAGAGGCTTTAGACCCCGCTGAAATTTTTACCACGCGTTAAGTGGGATGTTAGTAGATTCCTGAAGAAATCTCAAGTCCATAACATCGTCGGTCGACACCCTTATGCCACCCTGAAGCCACCCCTAGAGGTGATTATTTTAAAAACTATGGTTAGAGGCTTTAGACCCCGCTGAAATTTTTACCACGCGTTAAGAGGGATGTTAGTAGATTCCTGAAGAAATCTCAAGACCATAACATCGTCGGTCGCCACCCTTATGCCACCCTGAAGCCACCCTGAACCCACCCCTAGGGGTGATTATTTTAAAAACTATGGTTAGAGGCTTTAGACCCCGCTGAAATTTTTACCACGCGTTAAGAGGGATGTTAGTAGATTCCTGAAGAAATCTCAAGTCCATAACATCGTCGGTCGACACCCTTATGCCTCCCTGAAGCCACCCAGAAGCCACCCCTAGGGGTGATTATTTTAAAAACTATAGTTAGAGGCTTTAGACCCCGCTGAAATTTTTACCACGCGTTAAGAGGGATGTTAGTAGATTCCTGAAGAAATCTCAAGTCCATAACATCGTCGGTCGACACCCTTATGCCACCCTGAAGCCACCCCTAGGGGTGATTATTTTAAAAACTATGGTTAGAGGCTTTAGACCCCGCTGAAATTTTTACCACGCGTTAAGAGGGATGTTAGTAGATTCCTGAAGAAATCTCAAGTCCATAACATCGTCGGTCGCCACCCTTATGCCACCGTGAAGCCACCCCTAGAGGTGATTATTTTAAAAACTAAAGTCAGAGGCTTTAGACCCCGCTGAAATTTTTACCACGCGTTAAGAGGGATGTTAGTAGATTCCTGAAGAAATCTCAAAACCATAACATCGTCGGTCGCCACCCTTATGCCTCCCTGAAGCCACCCCTAGAGGTGATTGTTTTAAAAACTATAGTTAGAGGCTTTAGACCCCGCTGAAATTTTTACCACGCGTTAAGAGGGATGTTAGTAGATTCCTGAAGAAATCTCAAGACCATAACATCGTCGGTCGCCACCCTTATGCCACCCTGAAGCCACCCCTAGAGGTGATTATTTTAAAAACTATGGTTAGGGGCTTTACACCCCGCTGCATTTTCGCACACCTCTTAAGGGTGGTATTAGGAACTAAAATAAATGGTGCTTTGGAAATATAGTTAAAGGCGGTAGAAGACCCCGCTGCACAATATGGTTCTTCGTTAAAAAGAGTGGTGTTAAAAAATACACCAAAAATCTCAAGCCCATAACAAGGCACCCCTTAACTCAACCCCAAGAAAATATTATTTTTGAAACTATAGTTAAACGTTTATGCCCCGCTGGGTTTTTGTGTACTTGGTAAGGGTGGTGTTAAGAAATAACATAAAAAATTCCAAATCCGGAAGTGGCCACTGCTCCACCACCTCAATGCTAACTAGATATAAAAAATTAATTTAACTAAAAGCAGTAATTGAATCAACTAATACTCGAATGAAGTAGTGTGACGTGAAATATTTGGCGGAAAGATTTAAATAAAAGTGATGCAATGTTATGTAAAATAATATATCGAGGGTTTCCTGCCAGAAGGGCGTATCCACAAAATCGCGATTTTGGGCGTATAAACATTATTAAATTTTTTACGCTTTGTTTTGACAAAACTCATCAAGTGAATAAAAGTATCCAAAACATACGCCTAAAAACATTTATTTTCGATGACAAGCAATATGAAAAAAATATGCACCGATTTTTGAAATGTTTTTATTGAATCCTCTAAATCCATGTTTTGGTTGATACGCCCTTCTGGCAGGAAACCCTCGATATGTATCTAAAAATAATAAACACCCTAGCATCCAGTATCGACGAAAGCCACTCTTTTGAGAATTATGTCTTTAAGAATATTGTTGAATTAATTTTGTTTTGTTAGTAATGAGCTAATTTTTGAACTATAATTACTTAGTAGATGATAAACTATTTTTCTAAGATAATTTATTATCAATTTGGTATGGTTTATAAAGATGCCAGAAATATTTGGCTGCTTTTCGGCCACTCTTTTAATGTTCGATATTCGGCCGAATAAATGAACAAACGACTTGCCACCCCTTAAATTTCTTTGTAGGTTAACCCACATTATGCGGCCGAATACCAAATCATAAAAAACGCACATATCACTAAAAATTATATGAAAGGAATCCAAATTTCATCGGAAAAGCAACAACAAAAACAACAATATTATAAAAGGGGCTCCGGACCGGAGGACAAATTTCTTGAGAAAAGCAATAAAAAACAAAAAATCGAAATCGAGTGGCTGCAAATCGTTTAGGAATTGCGCGCAATTGTGTTAACACCGGAAATATTATTGTAGGCTTAAGATCACATCTCTACAGTAAAAAGCCAGAAGTGCTTAAGTGCAAATTTGACGATTTTGATTTTATTGCATTTTTGTATTCAGTATGTTATTCTTTTTCAATGCTATAATTCTTATCTTAAACTGAGCTGTGGTTGCTGAGTTATTGAACCGGCAAAAGTGGTTTTGTGCACAATTCTGTATCTAAAAAAAACTTTGAGGGCGATTTTCTCGAAACGCATATTTTGCACTTAAGCACTTCTGGCTGTGTACTGTAGATCTACAGTGATAATTTTTCTATGCTCGAAATGTTGCGAATTCGGGGCTTCGGCCCAGAGCGTGGCCGAATATTCGGTGTCTCTAGTTCAGATTGAATTAAATATTATATGAATCGCTAATGCCATGTAGCCAAAAGTTCTTTTCTGGAGAACCGATCATAACAGATATCAAGTGGGTTACATTTTACCAATTGGGGCTGAATTTCAAAAACCCTAAAAAATAAAATTTTTGGTCATGATTCCTCTAATATCATTTTCACTTTCAACTTGCAAAAGTTTTCACGGGGGAAAAAAACCATGAAACAATTTTTTTTGTATGTATTTACAATACAAAAATGTGCAACAGACAGCGCCTGGGGGGATTTGTGCCGTGCCGGGGGATTTCTCGCCCTGTCCAGACTTCGCGCCCTCAAGCTTTTTTATAGAAAAAATAGGTCATCAATTCAGAATTCCATTCATAAAAGAAAAGGGTCGTAAGAAAATTGCGTCGCAGTTTATGTTTTCAATTTTTCTGAACGAGTTAATGCTCCTTCTATTCTTTAACGATGGGTGCGCACGATGCAGATAGATATAGTGCGTTCTTTCTCTGTCAAAAGCGATTCTTAACGAGCACTTTTTGCTTAGTTTGACAGACTCGGAGTACGGTGTCCGCGGTTGAGGGGGGTTCGTTATTCATAAAGGGGTCGCTTCCGGGTGATTTCTATAGATTTAGATCCGCTGAATCCGAAAATGCAAGATATTTTTGCAAAATCTCGGTCCTTCAGCTTGAAACAATTATTTTTAACAAAAGGGTGTTCGAGGGGGTGGGTTTATATTCAATGTATATTTAATAATATAAGCATTGAAAAACTATTATTTTTTCTAGAATTTTTCAACTTAATTATAAGAGTCCATAAATTTGACTTCAACTAATATGCATACACTTAAGTATATACTGGCGATATGAATTTTCCGTTCCCTAAATTTTATGAAATGTGATAACCAGTTTTTATTTTTCCTAGTAGTCTGTAAAAGTGCCTGCGAAGGTAAGGCATATTTGCGGCTACCTTTTCACTTTCATGCGGCTTTTGGATCCCACTATCAGACCGAAAACTTGAATTAAGGTGAGTTAAAACTTTTTTCATCATTCTAATTGTACACCTCAGAAAGCTCAATCTCAATATCTATATTCACCTAAATATGTATATCCTCACCGTACTATAGGCAATTCGTGTCTTTTTGGCACGATTTGGCACTTAGCTGACGCTGGATATTTTATTTAAATAGAGCTTTTTGGGGATTTCAATTGTATTGATAAAGAAAGTTTTCACTCTAATATGTTTGTATACATTTTCTACTCCGATTTTCGAAATGCAGATAGTTTTCGCAAATACTATCATTCCTGCAGGTTTCATCCTTTCAGAAAAGTTCACCACTTTTTGACGGTTACAGCTCGGGCTGTTAAGAACTTTTATTGATTGCTTTTCTGTATGTTTATAATCTCGAAAACGGGTAATCCGATTTCTATAGGACTGTAAGAGGTAGTATTTCTGGACATATTTTGAGCCTATTTCTCACTCTATTAAAAAAAATATTTTTTCAGACTATATATAATTTAACAATAATAATTTTAACAAATTTCATAGAAACAAAAAAATTGTAAACACAAACAATCATTAGAAAACAGGGTGGCGATTATTCTGGAAATTCTGGAAGTCAGGGAAAAGTCAGGGAAAGAATGTGAAAGTCAGAGAATTTCGTTTATTGTAAAATTAATTCAAAAATCATTAACGTTCTCAGGATTAAATTTAAAGTTTTACGCGAAAATAATACAATATGGCAATATATCGACGGTGAAGTAGGTACTAATACCTCGTAACCCACATTTATAATAAATTGTGGGTTTCGAGGTATTAGTACTTCATCGTCGATATGTAAATATTATATGCTGCCATCTATGGAACAGTAGGTCATTTGTTCAATTCAAAACGTCATCACTGCAGAATTCACCTTCAAACTTAAATTTGAAGTCTGTAACTTAATTTTGCAGGGATGCGGCAATGAAGAGTTTTTGAATTTACCAATACATATATTTTTATCTTTGTCATACCCACAAGAAAAGAGAGCTACATATAATGAGTACCAACCAACGAGTTATTACTGCTCGCTGGTTTTACCACGGCAGTTTTATGTGTAAAAAAGCGACATCGAGCTAAGAAATTGAGCGGAGGCAATTCCGCTGTATTCTGATCGGAATCATTCATATGAGCGAAATCAAATTGATCGGATATGTATTAGAATATCCAATACGATTTCAATAGGGAATACAGTTCGCATTTAATCAATGCTTTGTCGGAGGGTACTTCATCGTTGACTTAAAAGAAAATCTTAGAAATATCTATGGACGGGCCAAACATCATCGCATTCTTCAGAAGTCTCTACATCTTTGAAAATGTACCGGCAAGGCGCCAAATTTATTCTGAATGTACTAGCTCGGATATCTTCCCTAAAAAATTCTTCTCCGTGCGTTGGCTTAACAATAGTGATGTCGCTAGCCGTGCATTGAATATGATGCCTCATATATTGAAGTACGTTGAAGAAATGAAGAAGAATCTTCAAATGTCGCCCAAGAATGAAAGTTTCCAGACTATTTTAAACGCAGTTAAGGATCCACTTTTACCAGTTAAACTTACATTTTTTAAATCATTAGCTGAGGAAATTGAGCCATTCATGACTGAAATTCAGTCTGATGCACCGTTTGCCCCTTTCCTGTACTCAACCATTAGTGGTGCAATAAAAGACATGATGGAGAGATTGGTTAAACCTAAAAGGATTCAACTCGAAAAATTTGAATTTTGAGTAATTTAGCTTCAAAGATTTTATCAGAGATACATTTGGGCGTATTTGAGACGTTCTTATATTATATTAAAACAACAAGAGTAAAGGACAGGTTATTCGGCGACGAATCCAATTTTGCCAAAAAAGAGTATAATCGCAAAAATTGTCAGTTGAACCCTTCAATTTGAATTTCTAAATATCTCGCTTTCAAATATCGTTCTTTGAATACCCATTATAAATTGTTCGAACATATACATTTAATATTATAGTATATTATGTTTCATCACAATTGTTTTGTTAGGTCAGGGAATTTTTTAGATACTAGAAACAGCCATAGTCCTTTTCAGAACCAAATCAGTGCTGGTAAAATCATAAGAACACAACACACATTTCTAATGTTATGTATTCCTCTCAACAAAAAATTAAGAAGAATTGAGAATTGTGTGATGTATTTATTAGATTTTTTAGGTTCTTCTTTCTTCTTTCTCTTCTTTAAGAGCTCCTTTAATCCCGCATGGGACATAGGGCGGAAACAGTTGCCCTCCAGCGGACTCTGTTTTGCGCGACAGCTCTCAGCTCCGACCAGGATCTCCCAGCTGTTGCGGCTTTCTCTAGTAGGGTTCTCCTCCACCTTGCTCTAGGTCTTTCTACTCGACGGGATCCTTGCGTATTCCAGTCAAGGGCCTCTTTGGCTAGATTTTTGTTTTCGCGTTGCAAAGTGTGGCCAATTCCATTTCCTTCGCCTGATTTGGTTGTCTATCCGTCTATTGAAATTGCTAATAACTTCAAAAGTAAAGGTCGTAGCATAATAGTTGTTAGACATTATTCATAGGAAATTGCCCAAGCTTTCCAATTTTGTAAAACAAAATATTGGTTTATTACGTATTTTTTGGAGAAAAAGGTGGTTGAAGTGGAAATTTTACTGGAAAAAAACAAAATTTTGTCTTTGATGACTCATAACTCTGGATGTTGGTGGGTAGACCCCTTGACTTTTACAGATTTAGATAGGTGGGAGTATTCTGCGTAGATTGATGTCTAATTCATTAAAATATCTAAAAAGGTGACAAAAATACAGGATAATATGTAAACCTCTACCAAAAAAAACTTCAAAACGCCATATCTCGAAAACGAAAAGATTTACCCCCCCCCCCCCACCCACTTTTACTTTTTTTGCGATAATTTTTTATGTACTATTTGCCATTTTCCTTTGTACCATGAGTAACGGAACACCCTGTATAATGAACTTGATTTCTATTTAAAAATATGTACAAACCGTTTTTTCAACACAACTTCCAAAAAGGAGCAGATACGATTTCGGGGAGAGTAGATTCAGATTCTACATGAAAAAACGAAACTTTCTGTCCAGGCAGATTTTGGTGTCATTTTTGTTAAACTTAATTGTTGTTGAGGAGACCTGTGTTGGGTGACTTTCGTTGTTTTGCAACCGTACCCTAATCACCCCTAGGGGTGGCTTCAGGGTGGCATAAGGGTGTCGACCGACGATGTTATGGACTTGAGATTTCTACAGGAATCTAATAGCATCCCTCTTAACGCGTGGTAAAAATTTCAGCGGGGTCTAAAGCCTCTAACTATAGTTTTTAAAATAATCACCCCTGGGGGTGGCTTCTGGGTGGCTTCAGGGTGGCATAAGGGTGTCGACCGACGATGTTATGGACTTGAGATTTCTTCAGGAATCTACTAACATCCCTCTTAACGCGTGGTAAAAATTTCTGCGGGGTCTAAAGCCTCTAACTATAGTTTTTAAAATAATCACCCCTGGGGGTGGCTTCTGGGTGGCTTCAGGGTGGCATAAGGGTGTCGACCGACGATGTTATGGACTTGAGATTTCTTCAGGAATCTACTAACATCCCTCTTAACGCGTGGTAAAAATTTCAGCGGGGTCTAAAGCCTCTAACCATAGTTTTTAAAATAATCACCCCTAGGGGTGGCTTCAGGGTGGCATAAGGGTGTCGACCGACGATGTTATAGACTTGAGATTTCTTCAGGAATCTACTAACATCCCTCTTAACGCGTGGTAAAAATTTCAGCGGGGTCTAAAGCCTCTAACTATAGTTTTTAAAATAATCACCCCTGGGGGTGGCTTCTGGGTGGCTTCAGGGTGGCATAAGGGTGTCGACCGACGATGTTATGGACTTGAGATTTCTTCAGGAATCTACTAACATCCCTCTTAACGCGTGGTAAAAATTTCAGCGGGGTCTAAAGCCTCTAACCATAGTTTTTAAAATAATCACCCCTAGGGGTGGCTTCAGGGTGGCATAAGGGTGTCGACCGACGATGTTATGGACTTGAGATTTCTTCAGGAATCTACTAACATCCCTCTTAACGCGTGGTAAAAATTTCAGCGGGGTCTAAAGCCTCTAACCATAGTTTTTAAAATAATCACCCCTGGGGGTGGCTTCTGGGTGGCTTCAGGGTGGCATAAGGGTGTCGACCGACGATGTTATGGACTTGAGATTTCTTCAGGAATCTACTAACATCCCTCTTAACGCGTGGTAAAAATTTCAGCGGGGTCTAAAGCCTCTAACTATAGTTTTTAAAATAATCACCCCTAGGGGTGGCTTCAGGGTGGCATAAGGGTGTCGACCGACGATGTTATGGACTTGAGATTTCTTCAGGAATCTACTAACATCCCTCTTAACGCGTGGTAAAAATTTCAGCGGGGTCTAAAGCCTCTAACCATAGTTTTTAAAATAATCACCCCTGGGGGTGGCTTCTGGGTGGCTTCAGGGTGGCATAAGGATGTCGACCGACGATGTTATGGACTTGAGATTTCTTCAGGAATCTACTAACATCCCTCTTAACGCGTGGTAAAAATTTCAGCGGGGTCTAAAGCCTCTAACCATAGTTTTTAAAATAATCACCCCTAGGGGTGGCTTCAGGGTGGCATAAGGGTGTCGACCGACGATGTTATGGACTTGAGATTTCTTCAGGAATCTACTAACATCCCTCTTAACGCGTGGTAAAAATTTCAGCGGGGTCTAAAGCCTCTAACCATAGTTTTTAAAATAATCACCCCTGGGGGTGGCTTCTGGGTGGCTTCAGGGTGGCATAAGGGTGTCGACCGACGATGTTATGGACTTGAGATTTCTTCAGGAATCTACTAACATCCCTCTTAACGCGTGGTAAAAATTTCAGCGGGGTCTAAAGCCTCTAACTATAGTTTTTAAAATAATCACCCCTAGGGGTGGCTTCAGGGTGGCATAAGGGTGTCGACCGACGATGTTATGGACTTGAGATTTCTTCAGGAATCTACTAACATCCCTCTTAACGCGTGGTAAAAATTTCAGCGGGGTCTAAAGCCTCTAACCATAGTTTTTAAAATAATCACCCCTGGGGGTGGCTTCTGGGTGGCTTCAGGGTGGCATAAGGGTGTCGACCGACGATGTTATGGACTTGAGATTTCTTCAGGAATCTACTAACATCCCTCTTAACGCGTGGTAAAAATTTCAGCGGGGTCTAAAGCCTCTAACCATAGTTTTTAAAATAATCACCCCTGGGGGTGGCTTCTGGGTGGCTTCAGGGTGGCATAAGGGTGTCGACCGACGATGTTATGGACTTGAGATTTCTTCAGGAATCTACTAACATCCCTCTTAACGCGTGGTAAAAATTTCAGCGGGGTCTAAAGCCTCTAACCATAGTTTTTAAAATAATCACCCCTAGGGGTGGCTTCAGGGTGGCATAAGGGTGTCGACCGACGATGTTATGGACTTGAGATTTCTACAGGAATCTAATAGCATCCCTCTTAACGCGTGGTAAAAATTTCAGCGGGGTCTAAAGCCTCTAACTATAGTTTTTAAAATAATCACCCCTGGGGGTGGCTTCTGGGTGGCTTCAGGGTGGCATAAGGGTGTCGACCGACGATGTTATGGACTTGAGATTTCTTCAGGAATCTACTAACATCCCTCTTAACGCGTGGTAAAAATTTCAGCGGGGTCTAAAGCCTCTAACCATAGTTTTTAAAATAATCACCCCTAGGGGTGGCTTCAGGGTGGCATAAGGGTGTCGACCGACGATGTTATGGACTTGAGATTTCTACAGGAATCTAATAGCATCCCTCTTAACGCGTGGTAAAAATTTCAGCGGGGTCTAAAGCCTCTAACTATAGTTTTTAAAATAATCACCCCTGGGGGTGGCTTCTGGGTGGCTTCAGGGTGGCATAAGGGTGTCGACCGACGATGTTATGGACTTGAGATTTCTTCAGGAATCTACTAACATCCCTCTTAACGCGTGGTAAAAATTTCAGCGGGGTCTAAAGCCTCTAACCATAGTTTTTAAAATAATCACCCCTGGGGGTGGCTTCTGGGTGGCTTCAGGGTGGCATAAGGGTGTCGACCGACGATGTTATGGACTTGAGATTTCTTCAGGAATCTACTAACATCCCTCTTAACGCGTGGTAAAAATTTCAGCGGGGTCTAAAGCCTCTAACTATAGTTTTTAAAATAATCACCCCTAGGGGTGGCTTCAGGGTGGCATAAGGGTGTCGACCGACGATGTTATGGACTTGAGATTTCTTCAGGAATCTACTAACATCCCTCTTAACGCGTGGTAAAAATTTCAGCGGGGTCTAAAGCCTCTAACCATAGTTTTTAAAATAATCACCCCTGGGGGTGGCTTCTGGGTGGCTTCAGGGTGGCATAAGGATGTCGACCGACGATGTTATGGACTTGAGATTTCTTCAGGAATCTACTAACATCCCTCTTAACGCGTGGTAAAAATTTCAGCGGGGTCTAAAGCCTCTAACCATAGTTTTTAAAATAATCACCCCTAGGGGTGGCTTCAGGGTGGCATAAGGGTGTCGACCGACGATGTTATGGACTTGAGATTTCTTCAGGAATCTACTAACATCCCTCTTAACGCGTGGTAAAAATTTCAGCGGGGTCTAAAGCCTCTAACCATAGTTTTTAAAATAATCACCCCTGGGGGTGGCTTCTGGGTGGCTTCAGGGTGGCATAAGGGTGTCGACCGACGATGTTATGGACTTGAGATTTCTTCAGGAATCTACTAACATCCCTCTTAACGCGTGGTAAAAATTTCAGCGGGGTCTAAAGCCTCTAACTATAGTTTTTAAAATAATCACCCCTAGGGGTGGCTTCAGGGTGGCATAAGGGTGTCGACCGACGATGTTATGGACTTGAGATTTCTTCAGGAATCTACTAACATCCCTCTTAACGCGTGGTAAAAATTTCAGCGGGGTCTAAAGCCTCTAACCATAGTTTTTAAAATAATCACCTCTAGGGGTGGCTTCAGGGTGGCATAACGGTGGCTTCCGACGATGATATAGACTTGGGATTTTTTCTGGAATCTATTAACATCCCTCTTAACGCGTGGTAAAAATTTCAGCGGGGTCTAAAGCCTCTAACTATAGTTTTTAAAATAATCACCCCTAGGGGTGGCTTCAGGGTGGCATAAGGGTGGCTTCCGACGATGATATAGACTTGGGATTTTTTCTGGAATCTATTAACATCCCTCTTAACGCGTGGTAAAAATTTCAGCGGGGTCTAAAGCCTCTAACTATAGTTTTTGAAACAATCACCTCTAGGGGTGGCTTCAGGGTGGCATAAGGGTGGCTTCCGACGATGATATAGACTTGGGATTTTTTCTGGAATCTACTAACATCCCTCTTAACGCGTGGTAAAAATTTCAGCGGGGTCTAAAGCCTCTAACTATAGTTTTTAAAATAATCACCCCTAGGGGTGGCTTCAGGGTGGCATAAGGGTGGCTTCCGACGATGATATAGACTTGGGATTTTTTCTGGAATCTATTAACATCCCTCTTAACGCGTGGTACAAATTTCAGCGGGGTCTAAAGCCTCTAACTATAGTTTTTAAAATAATCACCCCTAGGGGTGGCTTCAGGGTGGCATAAGGGTGGCTTCCGACGATGATATAGACTTGGGATTTCTTCAGGATAACTAACATCCCTCTTAACGCGTGGTAAAAATTTCAGCGGGGTCTAAAGCCTCTAACCATAGTTTTTAAAATAATCACCCCTAGGGGTGGCTTCAGGGTGGCATAAGGGTGGCTTCCGACGATGATATAGACTTGGGATTTCTTCAGGAATCTACTAACATCCCTCTTAACGCGTGGTAAAAATTTCAGCGGGGTCTAAAGCCTCTAACCATAGTTTTTAAAATAATCACCCCTAGGGGTGGCTTCAGGGTGGTATAAGGGTGGCTTCCGACGATGATATACACTTGGGATTTCTTCAGGAATCTACTAACATCCCTCTTAACGCGTGGTAAAAATTTCAGCGGGGTCTAAAGCCTCTAACTATAGTTTTTAAAATAATCACCCCTAGGGGTGGCTTCAGGGTGGCATAAGGGTGGCTTCCGACGATGATATAGACTTGGGATTTCTTCAGGAATCTACTAACATCCCTCTTAACGCGTGGTAAAAAGCCTCTAACTATAGTTTTTAAAATAATCACCCCTAGGGGTGGCTTCAGGGTGGCATAAGGGTGGCTTCCGACGATGATATAGACTTGGGATTTCTTCAGGAATCTACTAACATCCCTCTTAACGCGTGGTAAAAATTTCAGCGGGGTCTAAAGCCTCTAACCATAGTTTTTAAAATAATCCCCCTAGGGGTGGCTTCAGGGTGGCTTCCGACGATGATATAGACTTGGGATTTCTTCAGGAATCTACTAACATCCCTCTTAACGCGTGGTAAAAATTTCAGCGGGGTCTAAAGCCTCTAACTATAGTTTTTAAAATAATCACCCCTAGGGGTGACTTCAGGGTGGCATAAGGGTGGCTTCCGACGATGATATAGACTTGGGATTTCTTCAGGAATCTACTAACATCCCTCTTAACGCGTGGTAAAAATTTCAGCGGGGTCTAAAGCCTCTAACCATAGTTTTTAAAATAATCACCCCTAGGGGTGGCTTCAGGGTGGTATAAGGGTGGCTTCCGACGATGATATAGACTTGGGATTTTTTCTGGAATCTATTAACATCCCTCTTAACGCGTGGTACAAATTTCAGCGGGGTCTAAAGCCTCTAACTATAGTTTTTAAAATAATCACCCCTAGGGGTGGCTTCAGGGTGGCATAAGGGTGGCTTCCGACGATGATATAGACTTGGGATTTTTTCTGGAATCTACTAACATCCCTCTTAACGCGTGGTAAAAATTTCAGCGGGGTCTAAAGCCTCTAACTATAGTTTTTGAAACAATCACCTCTAGGGGTGGCTTCAGGGTGGCATAAGGGTGGCTTCCGACGATGATATAGACTTGGGATTTTTTCTGGAATCTACTAACATCCCTCTTAACGCGTGGTAAAAATTTCAGCGGGGTCTAAAGCCTCTAACTATAGTTTTTAAAATAATCACCCCTAGGGGTGGCTTCAGGGTGGCATAAGGGTGGCTTCCGACGATGATATAGACTTGGGATTTTTTCTGGAATCTATTAACATCCCTCTTAACGCGTGGTACAAATTTCAGCGGGGTCTAAAGCCTCTAACTATAGTTTTTAAAATAATCACCCCTAGGGGTGGCTTCAGGGTGGCATAAGGGTGGCTTCCGACGATGATATAGACTTGGGATTTCTTCAGGATAACTAACATCCCTCTTAACGCGTGGTAAAAATTTCAGCGGGGTCTAAAGCCTCTAACCATAGTTTTTAAAATAATCACCCCTAGGGGTGGCTTCAGGGTGGCATAAGGGTGGCTTCCGACGATGATATAGACTTGGGATTTCTTCAGGAATCTACTAACATCCCTCTTAACGCGTGGTAAAAATTTCAGCGGGGTCTAAAGCCTCTAACCATAGTTTTTAAAATAATCACCCCTAGGGGTGGCTTCAGGGTGGTATAAGGGTGGCTTCCGACGATGATATACACTTGGGATTTCTTCAGGAATCTACTAACATCCCTCTTAACGCGTGGTAAAAATTTCAGCGGGGTCTAAAGCCTCTAACTATAGTTTTTAAAATAATCACCCCTAGGGGTGGCTTCAGGGTGGCATAAGGGTGGCTTCCGACGATGATATAGACTTGGGATTTCTTCAGGAATCTACTAACATCCCTCTTAACGCGTGGTAAAAAGCCTCTAACTATAGTTTTTAAAATAATCACCCCTAGGGGTGGCTTCAGGGTGGCATAAGGGTGGCTTCCGACGATGATATAGACTTGGGATTTCTTCAGGAATCTACTAACATCCCTCTTAACGCGTGGTAAAAATTTCAGCGGGGTCTAAAGCCTCTAACCATAGTTTTTAAAATAATCCCCCTAGGGGTGGCTTCAGGGTGGCTTCCGACGATGATATAGACTTGGGATTTCTTCAGGAATCTACTAACATCCCTCTTAACGCGTGGTAAAAATTTCAGCGGGGTCTAAAGCCTCTAACTATAGTTTTTAAAATAATCACCCCTAGGGGTGACTTCAGGGTGGCATAAGGGTGGCTTCCGACGATGATATAGACTTGGGATTTCTTCAGGAATCTACTAACATCCCTCTTAACGCGTGGTAAAAATTTCAGCGGGGTCTAAAGCCTCTAACCATAGTTTTTAAAATAATCACCCCTAGGGGTGGCTTCAGGGTGGTATAAGGGTGGCTTCCGACGATGATATAGACTTGGGATTTTTTCTGGAATCTATTAACATCCCTCTTAACGCGTGGTACAAATTTCAGCGGGGTCTAAAGCCTCTAACTATAGTTTTTAAAATAATCACCCCTAGGGGTGGCTTCAGGGTGGCATAAGGGTGGCTTCCGACGATGATATAGACTTGGGATTTTTTCTGGAATCTACTAACATCCCTCTTAACGCGTGGTAAAAATTTCAGCGGGGTCTAAAGCCTCTAACTATAGTTTTTAAAATAATCACCTCTAGGGGTGGCTTCAGGGTGGCATAAGGGTGGCTTCCGACGATGATATAGACTTGGGATTTCTTCAGGAATCTACTAACATCCCTCTTAACGCGTGGTAAAAATTTCAGCGGGGTCTAAAGCCTCTAACCATAGTTTTTAAAATAATCACCCCTAGGGGTGGCTTCAGGGTGGTATAAGGGTGGCTTCCGACGATGATATAGACTTGGGATTTCTTCAGGAATCTACTAACATCCCTCTTAACGCGTGGTAAAAATTTCAGCGGGGTCTAAAGCCTCTAACTATAGTTTTTAAAATAATCACCCCTAGGGGTGGCTTCAGGGTGGCATAAGGGTGGCTTCCGACGATGATATAGACTTGGGATTTCTTCAGGAATCTACTAACATCCCTCTTAACGCGTGGTAAAAATTTCAGCGGGGTCTAAAGCCTCTAACCATAGTTTTTAAAATAATCACCCCTAGGGGTGGCTTCAGGGTGGTATAAGGGTGGCTTCCGACGATGATATAGACTTGGGATTTCTTCAGGAATCTACTAACATCCCTCTTAACGCGTGGTAAAAATTTCAGCGGGGTCTAAAGCCTCTAACTATAGTTTTTAAAATAATCACCCCTAGGGGTGGCTTCAGGGTGGCATAAGGGTGGCTTCCGACGATGATATAGACTTGGGATTTCTTCAGGAATCTACTAACATCCCTCTTAACGCGTGGTAAAAATTTCAGCGGGGTCTAAAGCCTCTAACTATAGTTTTTAAAATAATCACCCCTAGGGGTGGCTTCAGGGTGGCATAAGGGTGGCGACCGACGATGTTATGGACTTGAGATTTCTTCAGGAATCTACTAACATCCCTCTTAACGCGTGGTAAAAATTTCAGCGGGGTCTAAAGCCTCTAACTATAGTTTTTAAAATAATCACCCCTAGGGGTGGCTTCAGGGTGGCATAAGGGTGGCTTCCGACGATGATATAGACTTGGGATTTTTTCTGGAATCTATTAACATCCCTCTTAACGCGTGGTACAAATTTCAGCGGGGTCTAAAGCCTCTAACTATAGTTTTTAAAACAATCACCTCTAGGGGTGGCTTCAGGGTGGCATAAGGGTGGCTTCCGACGATGATATAGACTTGGGATTTCTTCAGGAATCTACTAACATCCCTCTTAACGCGTGGTAAAAATTTCAGCGGGGTCTAAAGCCTCTAACTATAGTTTTTAAAATAATCACCCCTAGGGGTGGCTTCAGGGTGGCATAAGGGTGGCTTCCGACGATGATATAGACTTGGGATTTTTTCTGGAATCTATTAACATCCCTCTTAACGCGTGGCAAAAATTTCAGCGGGGTCTAAAGCCTCTAACTATAGTTTTTAAAACAATCACCTCTAGGGGTGGCTCCAGGGTGGCATAAGGGTGGCGACCGACGATGTTATGGACTTGAGATTTCTTCAGGAATCTACTAACATCCCTCTTAACGCGTGGTAAAAATTTCAGCGGGGTCTAAAGCCTCTAACCATAGTTTTTAAAATAATCACCCCTAGGGGTGGCTTCAGGGTGGCATAAGGGTGGCTTCCGACGATGATATAGACTTGGGATTTCTTCAGGAATCTACTAACATCCCTCTTAACGCGTGGTAAAAATTTCAGCGGGGTCTAAAGCCTCTAACCATAGTTTTTAAAATAATCACCCCTAGGGGTGGCTTCAGGGTGGTATAAGGGTGGCTTCCGACGATGATATAGACTTGGGATTTCTTCAGGAATCTACTAACATCCCTCTTAACGCGTGGTAAAAATTTCAGCGGGGTCTAAAGCCTCTAACTATAGTTTTTAAAATAATCACCCCTAGGGGTGGCTTCAGGGTGGCATAAGGGTGGCTTCCGACGATGATATAGACTTGGGATTTCTTCAGGAATCTACTAACATCCCTCTTAACGCGTGGTAAAAATTTCAGCGGGTCTAAAGCCTCTAACCATAGTTTTTAAAATAATCACCCCTAGGGGTGGCTTCAGGGTGGCATAAGGGTGGCTTCCGACGATGATATAGACTTGGGATTTTTTCTGGAATCTATTAACATCCCTCTTAACGCGTGGTAAAAATTTCAGCGGGGTCTAAAGCCTCTAAATATTTTTTTCAAAAATAATCATTTTTAGGGGGTGAGTTAGGGGTAGGTTTATAATTCGGGGTTAATAATTTAGGTATGATATTTTTCGAGACCCCCACTGTCTGTCTGGTATCAAAAAACAATTATTTACTTGTTTTTTAAGGCCCGATAGTCAGTTTCAAAATTTAATTTTTTTTTCTAAAATCGTTCGATCGAACGTTCGGAACTTCAGGCTCATGAAAAAAACGCGTTCACAAAAAAACTAGTTTTTATTTTGTTGACAGCGATTGTCATTTTAAGGCGTTTCTTGGGATTATAAGTTCACTAAATTTTTTTAATCATTATTTAATATTGACAAGAAACTGCTTTAATTTTTGGTGTGCCCAAACAGGCGTTAAAATTTGGAAGTTTTCTTTTGTAGCGTGAATTGTCTCATCTTTTGTTGTTAAAAGTGAGTTTGGTTATTTTCAAGAAGTTAGTACTTTTTGATGTACCAATTTAAATTAATCTTGTGGTATACACGATCATGCGATTTGTAAAATTTTTTTATATTAGGATATTTGGCTAAACCTAATATACATTTTACTTGAAGTCCTATATGATCAACACTCGACCAAGCCGTAAACAAATTGCGTTTGGAAATAAACGAGAACAGAACGAAGTATATGCACACAAACAGGCAGATTTAGCAGACAAAACATATCGGTTGACATCTATAATAAGGAAGTAGTAGACGTTTGCAGATACGGCCCCTATGTCACAAAGGGCATCTAATAAGGAATGCCATATCAAAAAATCCTTTCTACCCGAACACGATTTATACGCGGGTTTTACTACCAAGCGGTCACCCAACTGAGTACTGCTCACGTCAAATGCTGCTTGACCTCCGTAATCGAACGAGAGCCGGTATATTGAGTAGGCTAAATAACATCGTTCACGTCACCAGCATAATTTTTTTTTTATGTGAAAAACTAGAGTCACAGGAAAGGCCCTTTATACTGTTGACAATCTATTTTCTTCTTACAGAGTGCAATGTCGAACAGCAGCTCTAGTCGGGGAGGAAGGAACTGCCACAACCTTCTCTCGATATTATTTAGTCCACCTACTCCCAACCATTACTATCGCGACTTTGAAATCGGGGCATCGAGAAACAACTCGCTGGAGTGTTATGCCTCCTGAAACGAGCTGAATCCCATCAACCAACCGATGACATGCGCTTTGGTGGAGCGGGGAAGGGCTAAGGAAGGCTATGACAGAAGGAATCAGGAATGTAAAGAGGGGAGAAGAAAGAAGGAAAGTTATGTAGGCGGGAAATTGGGAAAGGCTAGGACCGTGGCACCGCCGGGAATCGAACCCGGGACCTCTGGGGATAGTAGTCAGGCGCCTTACCCCTAGACTACCGAGGCCCCATGAGTAAAGTACATATGTCTGTATGAGTAAAGCTTAAGGCCAAAAAGCTTTCCAAATACGTAAGGCGTATGTTGAGATTGCTTCACAGAGCCCTTATGAGAAACTGATATGGTATATCGCACTTCAGTAGAGCTGATTTTTTTGTTTGGTGCTTATGAAGAATTGAATCCTTCTTTCGGCATAACCCTCATTTGCCATATGTGGCCCACACGCCCTTTAAATGCTGGTCGGATTCCTCTCAAAGATTACGTAACCTTTCTTATTAAATGTGTTTGAATAAAGATTTCGAGATTTTAGAGAGTAATAATTTTATTTTAAATTTGGTTAAAATAAGAATGCCAACAACAGGGGTGGTAGCACAGTAGTCGTTTCAGCTCATTTGTTACGAGTTTTAAACGCACAAATTCAATAGAAAACTCGAAACCCGAGCCTAGGATAGCATAGCCAGACTAGAACTCTACAAAGAGAAAATTCGGCATCCCCAACAAACTGACAAAACTACCTAGGTTGACCATGACTAATGTGCGAAGCCAAGTAAAGGTATCCGGAACACTGTCCCCAGACCAATCAACATCTATAATGGACTCCGACAAGGGGACGGTCTGGCCTGCCTCCTTTTCAACCTGGCGCTGGAGATAGTGATCGGATATTCGGGCGTAACATTAAGGGGCATAATCCTCCACATTGACATCATTTTACTCAGATTGAGCAGGCGGTAGGAAATCAGGGACTGCACATTAACGAAAGCAAAACGAAGGGCATGGTGGCCTTGGCCTTAAGACATTGGTCCCACAATCAAGGTAGAGGGACACGAGTTTGAAGTGGTAAAATCATTTACCTAACCTTGGGTCAATAGTAGCAGCCGACAATAGCATGGGACCAGAAATACGCGCACGACTGCTAAAAGCCAACAAAGCCTACTATAGTCTGTCAAGGCTCTTTAAATCCAAGCATCTAACCATAACGTCTAAACTGTTACTATATAAGACGATGGTCTTACCGGTACTCACATATGCATCTGAAACGTGGTTGCTTAGCAAAAAGCACTCAAACCTCTTAGCCGTGTTCGAGAGGAAAATATTTCGGGGGATTGTTGGCCCCGTATGTGAGGAAGGACGATTCCGGAGACTCGACAATGACGAGATCTACGAGCACAACGAGATGTTGTGAAGAAAAAAAAACTCGGAGGACTCCGATGGGCAGGGCATCTCGCTCGTATGAGTGAAGATGAGCCTGCTCGGAAAGTTCTCTGTGGTAAGACCTATGGGGTGCGATAGCGAGGGATACCCAACTTTCGCTGGAAGGATGGCGTAGACCAGGACGCTCAGATCTTAGGGATGCCAAACTGGATGACATCGGCTCAGAATCGGGACCGGTGGAGAGAACAGTTGCGAGAGGCCAGGGCCGGATCCCGGTTGTAGAGCGGGTAAAGAAGAGTAGTGTTTCCAAATAATGTCCGGCTAGCTTTTTTCTGTGCCTGGGTGTGAACAAGAATAGTAAAGGGGAAACGACTGCCCCAGATGAAAGAGTTCCACCTAAGATTCGGTGCTAAGACCCAATGTACACTCAGAGCTCCAATTACATATGTACTAAAACATAAAAAGCAACTAGAAGGCAATTTCTTTTAATCAAAAAACAATAAATTAATTTTCTTATTTTGTGGGATTGTAAGTTAACCTGTTTCCTGATTCCTTATACAAAATGAAACCTACAAAGGTTCATTTTCATCCCCGCTTATAAAACCCAAAAGTAAAAACTCCACCGAAACGGAAAGAATTTTGTTTTAAACACGTGCCACGCAACCACAAAATTTCGTTGATCTCAAACAAAACGGTGGCAATTTTCCTTTGTCTCCACCAGGAATTAAAGTAATTACGCCCCGAATTCTTCAACTGCATCTCACGTAAAAAATAAATATGAAAGCGATACTTTAAATGCATTTTTTTAGCATGACAATAGCGTCTGGAAATTTCGAAATGTTATGCATATTTCCTTTTTCCTTTAATAAAGCGAAAAAAACCATTTCAGTGGAGTCGAACACAAAGAAATAATATCCCAGGACTTTACACGTTGTTTGCATAACATCCAATGAACTTCTCTCGAGTATAAATAATAAAGAAACGGAACAAAACGAAGAAGTCGAACGTTGTATGCTTCACTTGCTTCCCTCGCCCCTTAAGTGTACTACAAGTGCACAGGCAGGAGGAGGTTAGCAAACCCCAAAACACCTGTCGACAACAGGTCTAAGGAATTTTCGTCTGTGCTGTAATGTGGGTTTCTACACAGGTACTAAAGTTCGTTCGAGTTAATTGATTCCAAGAAAATGTGGCACATGTGTTCATGTTTCTTATCAATCGAAGGTGGATAAAAACAATCGGAAGCGCGGAGGAAGTACGGAATTGATAAGATGCGTCATAATGTTCAGATAGTTTCATGAACACCTTCGAGCATATAGATGACTTTACTGTGAGATTCAGTTTGTACTTCTGGAAATTTTATGGGGGTTTTTTACCTTTACACGTCATGATAGTGTGACTAATGTTTGAAGAGTGTTACAGTTCTTAAGGAAACTTTCTAAAAATATTATTCATTAGTTTGAAATTCACAAATTAAAATTGTAAAAAAGTGTGAAGCATAAGATGAGTCAGGAATGAATCAATTTACTTATGAAAAGGAATTATCTTTCGGTAGTTTTGTCAGTGGCGGATACAAGGAAAATTTGGGCTAAAATATGTTTGGGGGCCCCTTCAGAATATTGACAAACCAAAAAATTTGTGGTAAGAAACGATCGGTTCTTCATTCGCCTAAAGTTACTTGGTGTAGCCTAGAATGAAACAGGTCTTATATAGACAAGCGCTTGTGCTTATTTCTGGGCGCACCACTCATCTTTCTTTTGGCAGAATCAATCCAGAAGTTATGCCCGCGCAAAAATTCGATGCGGTACTAAGAAGAGCAAATTTGGAGCACTGTTAATAATCTCCGATTGGAGCTTTAAGGAATTATATGGGGCGAAAAAAAACAAGCGTAGACCGATTTTCGTTCGGTGCGGGGGTTAAGCAGCATATTGGACGTGCTGGTACTTAGTTGGGGGACAGCTCGGAAAAACTGCTGTCGCATTTAGAAAGGTGGAAAGGTAATTGCTAAAGGTGAACAAACATTAAAAATGATGAGTACAAAAATCCATACCTATACACAAACATAACATGTATTTTAGCGTGCTTAAACGTCACTGCGCCTCATAATCTTTGTGCAGAAAGCCTCAATCAACATTTCATTGGAGACCATATGACTGCCGAGATTAATACTCTCCCCTCCACATGCTCTGATGGCTTTTGCTTTTGCTGTGTCGATTCCCTTGAGGTTGTCTCAGCTCTAAAATCAGTTAAGGCACAAGCGACCGACAAAATGACAAAATATCTGCTAGATTCCTAAATATGCTTATATATTGTCTCTTGCCGATCCTGACTAACATTTTTAACACATGCCTCACTGTTTCTAAGTTTCCGTCGTCGTCGAAACTTGTTTTAATCACGCCTATTCCTAAATGCCCATCCCCTGCCACACCGAGGATTTCCGTCCCATCAGTATACTTCTCTTATTGGCTAAGGTTCTTAAAAAGCTTATTACTGCCCAAATACTTGAGTTTTGTGTACGGATCAACTCATTAACGAATGGCGAAATTAGATAATTATTTTCCGTTTAGGATTTGTTGTTCACAGGGAACTCATATTGCATCAAATTCATTGCGAATTTGATGTAAAAGGCTCCCTGTATGAAGGGATATGAGAATTTGTCCAAGGATCTCGTTTTTCACCGAGACCCTTAGAAATTCTGTATGTAACAATCTGGCTTTGGCAAACGCCATAGCTATGACACTACTCTCCTAAAAGTGACGTCTGATATTCGAAAGTCGCTTGACCAACATCACATTTGCTGCTTATTGTTGCTCGATTTCTCAAAAGCTTTTGATAGTGCCTAAGCCTCCCAAGCTAATTTTTCTCTTCCTGCCTTTAAATTGATACATCCCAGTAAACCACGAATGCATACAAAATGAATTCACAATACATTTCAGAAATGAATGAAATTCATTACAGAAAGCATTTTGTAAGTAATACGGAATGCATTAAAACACATTAGGCATGTCCTAGAATGCATTAACAATATATTTCATATAGAAGTATGTAATGCATAAATAATAAATTACAAATACAGTTTATAGAATGTGGGAAATGCATTACAAAAGGCATTTCATAAAACTAATAAAATGTATTGAATAGAATTAGGATTGCCCTAGGAAAAAATGCATTGATTCTAATCGACTAAAAATGCATTTAATTATAAAATATTTTTTTAAAACAAAATTTATTATAATTTTATGTTGAACTTTGTATTTTAGATGCCCTGAATTTCTGGATATGTGTTCTACCATGTGACGTCCGTATAGTCGCCCTCATATCTCTCTCGAAAATAGAAAATGAATAATTTTCAGTATGTATGCTATCTGAAATTAGATACGATTTTATTAGTTTAATTACTGAAGACTCCAACAAAAATTTGTTAGCGTGGCGGAATGGAGTGCTCGTGTATTTGGCCCTTTATAATACGCTTTTGAATCCCCAAAATCCTAACAATTTAATACATTGCTTGTAATGTATTTGTAAGGCACTTGTAAGCAGTCGCTGATTGATAACTTTCAGATAGCTTACTTGTAATGTACGGCGAATGCATTTCTTTGTTCTATGCATTACATGTGGTTTGCTGGGATAGTTTCTTAACCAATTGTTCTCAGAAAGTTCGGCTCGTTAACAATTCTTCCTCAGTTGCTGCTCTTCACGCTGGTGTTCTGCAAGGCTCTATCCTTGATCCGCTTCTATTCGGGATTTTCATTAATGATCTTCCTTTTGTAGTCAAAGATTCCAAGATTCACATGTGCGTAGATGGTGTTCAAATTTATATCTCTTCCCCCAAAGAACAATTCCTCAGTAATTTAGATAAACTTAACTCAGATCTGCGTATTTACTCTTGGTCGACATTGGACCATCTACTACTTAATCTTTGGAAATTCCAATGCAAGTTCTCTCTCATTCCGCCTTTAACTGTCCTAATGTATCTGATATTGCTTTAAATGCGGTTCCCCTCGACAGCGTTGATAAAGTAAAAAATCTTGAATAGTAGTTTAACATGTTGTGATCACATTAGCTTCATTGTTCAGAAAACCTATGGTCCGCTGGCGAAACTTAGGTTTCACTGTAGTTTGCTGACTAGGTCTCTGCGTATGAGCTTAATGAAAGCCTTACTATTCCCTCACCTAATGCATGATCTGTCTATTTTCTCTTCTCTCGACTCTTCCTGCGTCCGTAAGCTTAATATTGCCTTCATCGACTGCGTACGTTTTGCCCATAAACTTCGCCGTTATGATCATAGATCTCCCTACTCTAATTCGATCCTTTGTTGCTCTCTCAGAGAATCGGGAATTCACCACACTTGTGATTGCTTTGTGACTTGTGATTGCATTGTGACTTGTCATTGAATTGCAACTTGTGGCTGCTTTTAGAATATGGCTTCTTTTGGTGAAGATCACAATGATCGTTTTCATTAAGTTTATCCTCCGTTCGTCATCTAGGAACCAAACATAAGCTTTGGAGAGGATTTTTGTAGAAGATTAGATATAATTAAGTCGTACTTTGGCTGTAATTACTTCTCTATATTATGTGTTACTATCTCTTTGTTAATTTTCAAAACCATTGTATAAAATCTTCACCTGGCTGGTATACTCATTTAATGTCTTAGTCAGACAAATCCTACAAAATAAGATGATGCTCCTCGAATTCTTTTATAATTTGAATATGTACGTTCTGTTCTACTTTGGGCTACTGTTAAAAAGATATGCCCAAAATCCTATAACAATCGATTAACTTTTACTTTTCACCCTGCTATACTTCTTTAATGACCCACTAGAACAGCTTCTACCTTTCAAAATCACCTTGTTATTCTATTTTTTTATTGGTGTGTTTCTTTTCTTCCTCTTGAAATGACAACCAATAAATTTTAAGTGAAGAGTCACACGCTTACGAAACTGAAACATTTCATTTCTTTCTTGTTTTTTGTTCTGTGTGAATAACAAGGTTAGCGCAATTTCCTCTTTCTTTGAAAAAAAAGCAAGAATCGATTCAGCAAAAATAACTAAAAAGAAAAAAGTGCTGAATATACACATTTAGCGCGGCGACAGTGTATAGCTCTTATATAGCAGCACCAACAACAGTATATCCAAAAAAGCAAAGCCTAAAATCCATGTCCGTCGTCTTCCTTTTATTTCTGCCAAATTCGAATAACAAATAAATAAAAAACAAAATAAAAATAAAAGCCGAATCCACACAACAAAAATGACAAATTGACACCGAGAGATTATTCATTCAAAGTCTGATGTCATTGGCTTTTCATTCCGTCCGTTCCACACAATCCACACAAAACAGAACACGAACGAACAACACACATTTTAACGAAAACCAACAAGGCGCGCTTCATTGAGCGGCAAAAATTTTAAACGTTGAGAATTTAAAAATTTTGAAAAAAAAGAAAGAAAAATGTGTGTAGAGTTCGTCTCTATGGAAAATATGGAATGATTTTTTTTGTTGTTGTTTTTTTGAAAGAAGTAGAAACGAAAGAAGTTATATGTGGGCGCAGTTTTATACTTCCTCGCCAAAAACTTACCTTTTCCCATGTACCTATGTAAATCGAAACTATTTCAAACCCCCTCCACTTGTGTTGAAACGATTTCAACTGGGAAAAAGAAGTAGTAAAGCTCGCTCAGAATATGGCTTGCTCTTTTCTTTACATTTTTGTGCCTTGTAAGAAATTATATGTGATAAAGCTAAGCTTGCAGGCAACTTCTTATTATAATTTTATCTTTCGATTTATGCCTTGTTTTTTTCACCGCCGTCGTCGTTTCGTTGGATATCTAGAGTGCAGAGAACTTTATAGTCGAGTGTATTCTTGTGGAGCAGCACTTCTCTGCCACACACATTTTTTCGCTGGCGGAGGTTTGTGTGTGAAATGTGTAATATAAAGAGCCTCGACGTGACTGTAGAGGCTCTACAGCGCAGCGTATGGATGGATTATATACAATAGTTTTATCTTCCTTCTACTTGAAGTAACTACCATGGAAACGTCTTATATCTCGGATGTGCTCACTCCAACGCAGCCCCATGCTAATATCCCCAGTCGCACAATATCATCGACATACTTGGATGCCGGCAGCCGGTTTTCTTAACGTCAAAATAAAACAAGAAAACAATACAACGAAAAACTCTTTCCGCGCGCGTGAAGCGAGAGTGAATGTGTGGCTTAACAATAACAGTTTTGTTCTACGTTATTTAAGGCTGGTTAAAAAGAACATAAATTGAAGTATCCTTACAAACGATTTTCATGTCGATTTCCAGCACCTTTGTACCTATAACACCTTACCCCATTACCTTGCTTGAAAACAACCACCAAAATAGCTTCTTCTACTCCACATCCGCACGCACAATCGTCATCATATATGAAAAATCCCCCCACAGTTCCTTCCATATAATCTAAATGTCTTCTTCTACATGTTTCTTGTCTTCTTATAATCACCCATCGACGGACGACATATTTCTTGGCGCTCTTCTAATTAATGCTAGAGCGATAAGAAGAAATTCCTAGAGTCGCGTCTAGCCTTGAACTTGCAAGCGCGCTACTATTTTCGATTGGTGTAACTCGAACTAAAATTAAAAAAAAAAAATGAAATAAAAATAAAAGGAAATTTTTTCGCAACCGTTTTCATGATAAAAATAGACGACCATTTTCCTCTCCCGAAAAAATGCATTTCACTTTCGTTTTTCACGGGGCGGAGGCCGGCGCTCCCTCAACCCAAGAGGAGGACTGCATTAATATAAACCATTTAGACAATCACAAAAAGATATTTTCGTAACACCTGTGATAAATTTAGAGTTATTTTTTTCGTGTTCTGATTTCACAGTGTCCGTCTGTGCAATCGCATAAATAAAAAACATTTTTCGACACTTTTTTATACGCGAAATTGGGGGTGGGTGGTGTTTTGGGGTTTTCCTTCTTCTTGTGTGGTGAAAATTATGTTGGAAATTAATTTCATCTCTGTGGTGAGATGCAGGCGAGGGTGCATTGTTTTTGTGTTGATGGAACCACAAAACGCCGAGAAAATCGCTTCTTCGTTGGTTGTTTGCGTGTCATCACAAGAAATAAAAATGAATATTTTATTTTAAAAAATCCACAATTTTTTATCTCCTATCTACTTCTCATGTACCATAAATTATCTTGAAGAAGTAGATTTGCTATTAACTAGGACATTGTAAATAGGTGCGCAAATATTTATAGGTATAGAGGCTCTATACGTGCTATTCACAACGCAATAAACTTTTTACTTAATTGTATAGTATAGTAATGAGTAATGAGTCATAAAAGAGAGAGCTTTGTTATTTTCTATATGATTTCAAAGAAATGGTATTAACACAAAATGGGCAATTGAAATATGTAGTATTAAACTGTTTATTTTAATATTAGTACTTCTTTTTGTTATCAAACATTAGTAGATAGTGACTAATGCTATTGTCTACGTTCTAAGTAGTTGAACTATGTCCTTGAATATTGCATTCAAGATAGCACAGTGCCTTTACTATGCGATTACAGTCACGTCTAGCTTTTGTATTATCAAATGATATAAAAGCTTCAGGCATTATCAAAGAGTTAGGGGCAACCCACATGGTGAACACTGCGGCCAAGTAAGGCCTATTGTTTACGCACCCCACTAGCGGAACAAGAAAGCAAGAAATTAATTGACGGAGACCGGACTTAGCAGGACTCAAAAACCCTCTGATAAACGTTCTTCTTCTAAGTCAGATCAGAGCAGGAGAACCACAAAAAATATGTGTGGAAGTCTCGTCGTCGTCCTTGCAGAGTCGTCATTCTGTCCCTTGAGACAGTCCTCGATTGTGGTAGTGATACCGCAGTCCTACATGGCCAGTCAGAAAACCCACTAGCTGCCTTAGGTCCACTCTGTTTAAAGTGATGTGCTCTTAAGGCAAAGGGTCTTATAAAATCTTTAGCTTGCCTAAGACCTGGGATTGACTCCCAGTAGGCTAGGTTCAGTCCCTTAATCCACTCCTCTATAAAGGACTTGGAGGTTCACAAAGAGATGTCACAGAAGGGTTCTGACCCTGGACCAACGTCTCAGACCCCTCCCTCGCGAGGCTATCTGCAGCCTCATTCCTTTCGATACCCCAGTGACCGGGACCAAGAAGATCGAGACCTCATATCTTCTGGTCAGGCTCTGGAGTACGTCAAAATACCCTGCAACTGTTTTGGAATAAAACTTTCACATTGAGAGTGCCTTGATGGCAGCTTTGCTCTCAGATAAGATTTTAATGTTGACGCCTTTCAGACTTTTCTCAAGGTTGAGCCAAGCGCAGGTCACAATGTCATGTATTTGTTTCTGGAAAACAGAGGGCCACGTACCCATTGCAATCGAGACCTTGGAGTTGGGTCCTGCGTCACCAGGCCCTGTGCCATGTTCCATCTTTGACCCGTTGGTAAACGAGTGGAGATGTTTTGGATTCCAAAGACGAATAAGTTCCTCCCACTCGGAACAATCCGGGATGATCCCACTGAATTTCCTTTGGAAGCGCAGTTCATCAACCATATGGTCGGATACGCGGCAAATGGAAATGTTTGGGGTATTGTTGAGGATATCTATGTGTCCTTTGACTCTATAGGACCAGTTGGATGAGATCTGAAATCTTAAGAGACTTATGGCGGCCGATTTTCATATGAAAATATGGAAACGGGTCAATCCAATGATTGCTTCCATTGCCGCTGTGGGATTGGTCCGCATAGCTCTGGCAATGGAGAGGCAAGCAACCCGTTGCAGTTTGCTGCACTTGAGGATCGACGTAACCTGTTTAATCTGGGGGCACCAAACTATAGCGGCATAAGTGGCCACAGGTTTAACGATCGTATTGTACATCCAGTACATCCTTTGTGGTGTAAGACCCCATGTCTTATCCACAAGCCTTTTGCAGCCCCAAATGGTCCTTGTTGATTTGCTGATGACGTAGTCAAGTTGAGCGTCTGGCTCTATTTAAAGCCGGGCATTTACGTAGGAAGTGAACACGTTTTTCCTCCCGTTCATCTCCCCACAGCAACGGCAACAGATGTTGTATAGGATGCCCAGCTTGCCAGCGTGGTCTAGTATGGGATAATGTCCCGTGATGTTTGCCGTGATTTGGACAATATTTGGTCGGGTATGTTTAGGGGCTCATTGTTTTTTTTGTTGTAAGTGGGCCAAGTTGCCCTGGAGATAGTGCCGGTCTCCAGTGCTCTACTTTTGGCCGGCTAGCTGCAGCTAGTAGTCAAAAATTCCATTTTCGAATTCGCCTATTGGGTTGCCTACTTTCTCGGTCGTCGGGTCCCAGAAAGAGACTCCCTTCTTTGCTGGAAGTCTGCTTTCTCGTTGCCATCTGTGTTCCTATGTTCAGGTATCCAGGTGTAGGTTCTAAGTTCAATGTCTTGCAGGTCTTCAGGATCATCAGCATGTTCTCTCTTTGCTGAATCAGTGGCTTTCTTGTATACTTTTGGTGGGTATTTGTTGGGCTGTCAAAGGTCTTATTTGCAAAAAGATTAAAGATCTCTCTTGTGAACTTCCTGAATTTCTAGACTTGATTCCACGTTGTACATTGATCCGTTTACATTTCAAGTGTTTCAATACTTCCATACTCGAATTATACCATGTTTTACGGGTAAATTTACGTTCTTGTGTCTAGAGTTACTTCAAGGCCAACATTCATACAGTGGCCGCCGCCAGTAGCCCATGGCCTGACGGTTTCTTTCCTTGAGGTCAAGTATCACTACACACTCACTAGTCGCTTGCAGTCCAAGAAAACTAACAAAAATCTTTGTAGGTTTGGGCATTTATCGTCAGTCCGGGCCTGAAAGTCTCAACTTCTATTCAGTCTGAAGTTTTCGCTGAGGTTGGGAACAATTTTACCCTTGAATTAACATCCTGTCTTGCTAAACTATCGTCTTTGCCTGTGTGTCTGTGGAAAATCATGAGAGGACCTGCAGTCCACGGCCTGTCAGGCGGTTGCCTCAAGTCCTCATTCCTCAAGGCCCTTATTCATTTACAAGGCCACACATTACTCAGACTTGTGGCTGAGAGGAACGTGGATGGTAGAGCCTTTATAGTCAGGACAAAGCCTGCAGTTGGGGTCCCTTGCCGATCGATGGGTCTTACGAAAAAGATATTGTTTCAAAATGTTGGTGAAAAAAATATTGTTTCAATTTATTGCTGAAAAAGATATTGTTTCGGTTTCTCGGTGAAGAACATATTGTTTCGTTTTCTGGCATTCACCGTTCTTCACCGAGAAACCGAAACAATATCTTTTTCACCGAGAAACCGAAACAATATCTTTTTCAGCAATAAATTGAAACAATATCTTTTTCACCAACATTTTTAAACAATATATTTTTCGCTAGACCCATCGATATGCTCTATAAGTGGTAATTTAGAGCGCAGTTGGTAACCAAGCCAACAAGCGCCCTGACATAATTTCTACTGCACTCTAATAATTCCATGGCCGCGTTCGAAGAACCCCTTAGAGTTGGCTAGTTGAGTCGCGAACTTCCAGCGTTATGCGTGTTTCATGAAAGTTAGATCGGCCAGGGCCCTTTTCAGCAAACTAGTGGGTGCCCAATAGCTAGTTCTGGTCCGATTAATACAATGTCGGAGGGTATCAATCTTTTCAATGCCATTGAAACCATGGTGACCCAGACAAGGGTAACTTAATTCAGAATCCCCAGCTCACCAAAAGCACGTTGGTAATCCCAAACCAATTTAGAGGGTCCTACTTAATCTTATTGCTTTGATTGCAGCTTGATCAGAGGGTCCACCTACTTTACGCCTCATCAAAGCATTTTTCAACGTACTGAACTGTATCCAAAGCACCTTCAGTGTTCATAGTTGCGACCATTGGCATGCCTTCGGGCCATGGCTTATCCTTGGCTGTTCTTGCCAGCTGTCGTAGAGCAGCCTCGGTGGACCTGCAAGGCTGATACCCATGCTGCTTCTACTTGCCTCTTCAGCTTGTGTTCTACAATTAATTTGCAACCGCAGAAGTTTGTTTCAGTTTCGTTCTACTTACCTACCTTGGAAAGCAATACCACCTTCGTTTCTCTCCACACCGCCGGAATATGACCTATAAAAGAGAAGAAAATATTACTCTAAGTGCAATAACTTCTTTGTCAGCCTCATTGTCATTCGATTTTGCATAACCTAAACCATATCCGAAGCGTTGCTGTCAGTTTAGTCTGCTTCCATAAAAATCTTGCTAGTTTCCTCCAGCTTCTTTGTCATCTGCCATTAAATCATGAACGTGTCCTTGTAATTCTCACAAGCAGAAGGGTCGTCGTATCTTATTACCCTAAAGTCCGTTCTAAATTTGTACTTCAGCTTGTCCAGTTACGTATATCACCAGTGTAGGATGATGGAAGAAAGCCACATCATCTGCGCCTCTAATATTGTCGTCAGGAGTTGTAATGGAGATTCCGCATCCTGACTCATGTTTAAATGAAACCAAGCCGGCTTTAAACGGTTAAACTCAAAGAAATTAGTTGTCATTCAATGTGGATTTAGGTTCTACCTGAGAAAAGATCTATCCATTTTCCCATTTAAGTTCACTCTTTGCAGAACTGCAAATATGCTTCCGCTTCAACGTTCTGGGATCACCCATACAGTGGTAAATTAACCGGCTTCCATTTGATCCTCGAAGTTAACAAGTATAGGTCATAACACAGTTTTCATTTTTCATTCATATTTTCTCTATTTTATTTTGACTAGACCTTACTTCTTTTGACTTACTCAACATTGCACGCCCTGACAAAGTTAAAGGGCTTCCAGTTCTGAGCTTTAGTCTTCTACATAAAATATTAAAGGCGCATATAGGGAAATAAACTCTCTAACGAATGATCGTAATGTATGGTAGACGAAATGACGCCACCAAAGCACGAGGCAATTCAAGGCGTACCAATACCAAATAAAATCACGCTACTAGCCTACATGTTTCTTTCCTTTGGCCTATTGGCTTTCTTTCTTTCTAAGCGAGTCACCGGAGCACCATAGAACGTGCTGATTTATAATTTATTCAATGGAGTTACGCATTCAATATCGCAACGAAAATTGACACCTGTCAAACGCACGGGTGCCAACCGCACAAGAACGATTCTGTCTTGTATATTTTTTTTTATTTTTGCAAAAACCATAATATTTACAATATGTAGGAGGACTAGCTCTAGTTATTGCTCTTAAAACCGCCTATTGTCCCCCTTTTAAATTTAGAGGTTTTGTGTGGAAGTTTTTTGTTTGTTTTAAGTTTGATGCATTTTAATTTTTATTAAACAATTCTTTCCTTTTAGGGTTTTGTGGCAGCCAGTATAAAACGTGAGCATGGCGATGAAGTCGATGTTGAATTGGCGGAAACTGGGAAGCGCGTCATCGTATTACGTGACGATATTCAAAAAATGAATCCACCAAAATTCGACAAAGTTGAGGATATGGCAGAGCTAACATGCCTCAACGAAGCTTCTGTGCTACACAACATAAAAGACAGATACTATTCCGGTCTAATATATGTAAGTAGAATTTTCATTTACTGCGCCGAAATTATTTTTGTTTTTTGTTTAAACTGCTTTTGTTAAGCAAAAGGTTAACTTAATAAATAAAAGGGAAAAAAAAATATTAATCCAAAGAATTTATTTGATGGAAGATTATCGGCTGGTAAGGTATTTAAATACAAGCTTCCTTAACGCGTTCGATGACCTCGCACTCTGTATGGTGTGTGGCAAATTGTTCCGCAGGCAGAGACAGTGAACCAAAAAGGACCATTGCCCAACTAGGTGATGGACTGTTGCCGGGATAAAAAGTATTTTCCTTGTATTACCGCGAGGAAGATACTGAAGGAGGTATGATGGACGTTCATATCGCTGAAGTTAATAGATAAGGGAAAGGAATTCGTGGAGTGTACACCCCAGAATAGAAGAGCGGTATGTTCTTATATGATCAAATCTGCGGAGGTTATATACAAACCTGATACAATCATTAAAGGCAACATTAAGTTTGGCCCGGCATGAGGCATCAGGGGACGGAAAATCTGAGCTAGCGTAAGTGAAGTGAGGGAGAACTAAGGTTTTGATAAGCTTTGACCGAGTATACCTACAGGCCAAATAGACGCGAACAGCCAAAGGCGGCGCAAGTTACTGTAAATTTTAGATAAGGTATGACCGGCTTGATCACAGCAGGTTAGTTGTGTGTTCAGGTAAACACGCAGGTTCAGGTAGCAGACTTAGAGGCATTTAGATGCAACTGATTGGAAACCACCATAGATGTATTCGGTCAAGGTTTGATGTTATAGAAACAGTTTTCTACCAATCCAAGAGGACTATTTAAATAAATCTGAACGTCATCCGCATACATGTGACAGTATTACAGATGTCATTAATGTAGATGCTGAACAGTAATGGCCCTAGAATAGAGCCTTGCGGAACCCCGTTTGTAATTGGTGATGGATCAGAGATAGAATCTTGAAATCCTACATTTTGGGAATGGTTACTTAAGTAATACCGAATTAAGGAGATGGCTGAGGGGGAGAAACCTAGATAGTGTGATAATTTAGTTTCAAGAAGTTTATGACTAACACTATCAAAAGCCTTGCTGAAGTCGAGAAGAAATGCAATCTCATCACAATCAAGAGCAATTCGACGGTCAGTAGTTATCTTTAGAAGCGCAGTTTCGCAGCTACTGCTTTTCCGGAAGCCGGACTGTGTACTCGACAACAGAGACCACATTTCACCGAAGGCCTGGATTTGCCACGACATTAATTTCTCTAATACTTTGCCTAGGATACTGATGGAAGCTGATTGACAGGATTCAGGCCAAAAGTTTTGAAAAAAGTTAGGAAGTTATTGCACAAAGAGCTGCAGGATAAGATATTGACGTTAAAGTTTCCTCCAACAATTATGCTATACTAATTGTGGGTCTCTTCGGAGAGCCACACTTCCAATTACTGGCGTCTGATAACGAAAATGCGCGAGGAGGACAGTAAACCACCGTCGCGAAGCATTTCATAATACCGCACATAATTTGTAATAAGTTGTTGAGGAACATTAAAAATGAGCCGATCTTTGGATCGCGGTATGCTTTGGATCATTGTCCTGTTGGAAGACCCATGGTTTCTCAAGATTGAGTTTGAGCATGCTAGCCTTTAAACTTATTTTGAGTATGTCCAGGTAGACAAAGCGATCCATATTTCCCTCAATAAAAACTAGATTACCTACTCCAGCCGCCGCCATGCAGGTCCAAACTATAACGGATTGCAGGCCATGTTTGACTGTTCTTATGGTATGCGTTGGCTGAAGAGCAGTATTGGGTTTTCTCCCAACTTTCCCTCTTCCATCGTTACCAAAGACGTTGTATTTGTCTGTCATGCCTTTTCATTTCATACCCTTGGCGGGTTGTCGGGGAACACAATTACAAATTCAGCGCCCGTATTGGAGCCGCCATCTTGATTTTCTTACAAAATGGTCAGATTGCACTGTCATGCGAACTATACATACATGTGTACAAAATTTTAAGTTGATCGTTTATGGTAATATGAAAGTGGGTCAAAATTCGGTTGCAAGATTGGAACTAAATAAACTGGATGTCGGCGTCATTATAGCGATGCTCTGTCAAAATTTCAGCCCATTATATCTCGCGGTTTGGGCTGTGCGTTGTCTGTCAGTCAGTAAGTGAGATATCGTGAGTCTTCCCCTTGGTGAGATATCGTGAGATTTGGCTCGACCTCCTCCCCCGCCCTCCTAATCTCACATGAGTTTTTTCAAATATTAAAAAATCTCAGTATTTACACTAAAAAATACGTATCAACCGTCGTAACCACAGCAAGTCGGGCCGATTGTGTGCTAGATTTTATTTGAGATAACTGATAATTTGGACTCCTTCTTGCCCTCCTCTATTCCACTTGTAGTGGACACACAACTACCAAAACGTGAGCACTCTTTCAACAAGAATTTCATTACGCTAAAATTCGGCATGTGCCTTCCTGTAATTTTATATTCTAAGAGCCTTTTCGCGGTCAGTGCTACTTGGCTCGTACACTGCAGAATTCGCGAGTCGCGCGCGTTTGGCTTGTCGGTGGCGGCTAAACAATCGCGGGGCTCCTATACTACTTTCTGGACCGCATAACCTCGAAAAATTTTGGTGTAGGATTAGCCATATCTTAAGGCTCCCATTTACGCAAGTCCAAGAAAACTGATAAAAATCTTTGTGTTTGGGCATTTATCGTCAGTTCGTGCCTGAAGATCTCAACTTCTATTCACTCTCAAACGGTGAATTTACGGCAAATAATGGAAAGCAAGGCGCGAAAACCACCCACACTCGTGTTCGCGCTTGTTCGCGGGTGTTCACGGCGGGAGTCTGAGCCGCCTTGAAGTTTTTGTTGAGGCCATGAATATTTTTGTACTTGAATTAACAACCTGCTATGCTAAGGTGTCATCTTCGCCTATGTCTGTAAGGATCATGACCTCACCTGCATGCCACGGCCTGTCAAGTGAATACCTGAAATATCATCCCTCAGTCATACTAAATAATCTGCGGCCTTCATTCGACTTGAAGGAATATTCCGGGAATGGAATGCATGCAACGCAAATGTCGGGCAACTTTTTCTGCATTGTCACATTCGTCATAACACAACACAAGTTTACATCACAAAAACATGCACTCGTTACTTAGATTTTTGGCTTATGTGTAAAAGCCGGGACGGAATGTAACTATGAGTCGGTGAAAACTCGCCGCATATCATGGGACCGCTGAATGCAACGCATGTGCGCTTGGTTGTCACCAGCTTGATATTGCTTCCGACCGGCAAGAACAGTTCCAAACTAGTTTCAAATCAGTCTTGTTTCTGTCGAATCGTACACCTTAAAATTATACTTTTTAAATATTCGGTAATTATTCGGCAAACTAACCGAATATTCGGCCGAATACGAACACTAAAAATACGCCGAATATACCGAATACGAATATTCAGCAGAACATCCCGCGTATCTCTAGTAAGGACAGAATAAAAAAACAAAATAAATTCATGCAAATCTGCTACTGGTGCTCTTCTTTTAACCAAATTTGGAATATTTCTAAAAAGAACAAACGAAAAATGCGAGATATGAAAAAGAGGAAACATGACAGACGAACGCAGGCTGAAGGCGATATGAATTTTAATTTTTAATGTCCAAACAAACATAAGTATTTGACATAAAACGAAATCCAGACTTGGAAGCTTCAAAAGTTTTGCGAAATAACGCCCAGGTAGAAAATAACTCACCTTGTTTGCGTTGTGGTTAAAAAACGTAAAAAAAAGTTTATACAATCCAAGTTGAAATGCATAGCAACATTGTCGCGCCCGCTCCCAAAATCCAGACGTTGAAAAACCACTGTGTGTTTTTTTTTCAATATTCATCGAAACTAACGAAGCGATAATGTTCAACTTCCCTTCGAAGTGGGTGACTTATTGTTGTTATCAGCCGACCAAGTCTGCCATTTTCTCTGTTCAAAATAAAATGAAGTTCACGGACATTATCAATATTTTTTCTTGTGGTTTTTGTGCGTCCATTTTCACACACTTAGAAAAAAGGTCAAACGCATCAAGGTCTCTCGTCGTCTATAAATCGCCATAAATCTCTTCAGTTTTCACTTGGGCAATTCCTTCAGTTTTTGGCCCGAACGCGGATCATTAGAGCAGATAAGAAATTTACATACAATGCATATTTCGTGAGTGAGTTGGCGAGCAATTATCTTTTTGGGCATTTTTCGTCTCTGTCTCTCCCTGATCGGCCGCACTCTGTTTTGTCTAAAGTAGGCGTTAAACGATATCCACCAAAACTAGGTGCTGATTAGTGGTGATGTAATAATTGTCAGAGCGCGGCTTTATCAAGAAATGGCTTTTGGAATTGTTATTGATTAGAACCCGGGGAAAAGTGCCTTTAATGTTATTTTTTTCCATGATAAGAAAAAAAAACTAGAGAAGAGTTCAGCCACATTTATTTTTAGCAATCAAGTCACGCACCGAAATGATTACAAAATTTTAAATGAAAATCTTCAATTTAACACCTTTTCGCTTGAAACTTAGCCGCGATTACAGTTTCCGTTGCTTGCTTGTGTCTCGTTTGGTGATTGGTTATTGCTGGTCTTACTTTGAAAGGATTTTGATAGCTCGGAGTTCTTACTCGATATGCAAAATGGTGCCATCAAAATACCACTGATGATTTGCCGATAAAATTGAATGAAATTGAATACACATTATATATATGATTGAGGTCATAGTTTCCTGTTGATGTTATCGCTGTACTGGGTTTGGCACGAATGTAATAGAATGACTTATAAGTAATACATTAACGATTTTATGTACAATGATTTTGACTTTAGAATAGACATGAATGACACTGATGGTGTGTAGCCAGTTTTCAAAGTATGTAGTATGTTCGTTTTGGCAAAGCCATAAGTTAAAATGATTTATGGCAAAGGGAATTCAATCAAAGCTTAACAGTAGTTTATTTAAAATTATTATTGCTGTGCTCTTCGAATATCGTTCGAGATGGGATTTTCTGTGATGGTATATGTAGAGGCGTGTTTACCCTTACCTGCCTCAACCCTCGAGTTAGTGGCAGACCTTCGGCCCCTAGAGGGTCAACTTGCAATGAATGCACCAAACATTCGACCCTGCCTCATCCTAAGACTGATGAAAGACATCTCTGAAAGAAAGAAAGAAAGACATGGGTCGTCTTAACTCTGTCTCTGGTAATATCTCACATTTTCAGATGTTAGCCGATGATGTCCAGTCGATCAACGTCCGCCTCGATACATTGTCCAACACCCTTGCTTCTGTTGCGACCACTCGGGTTCCCTAATGGTGCGTCCACACTACGCGGTCTTAGGTCATACGCGCTTTTGCCTCTTTTTTTCATATAGAGTTTAATGGCTTTTTTTGTGATATTTTTAATGGCAAAGGCAGCACGGCCCAACGGCACGGACAAAAGGCTGTGCTTAAAAAGGTACATTTTACGTCCACACAATACGGGCTTTTCAGAAACGCGTACGGCCTTTCATATGAAAATTGCTTTGTTTTCTCAATTTGCTCACGATTTAAAGCTCATGCGCGCTTTTGGCTGAGGCCGTATAGCGAAAAGCGCGTGGGATTCAAGTCCGCATAGTGTGGACGGCCCATAATGAATAAACTCCCAAGAAACTTCTTCCCGGGTTTCAACAGTCTTTGACTCAATCGATGACATATATTCGGCGATCCTCAATCTCGCACCACTTCATCCCGCTCTTTTAACTATCCTATCCTCCTCTTTATCCTATATTAGATGACAGCAAAAGTGGCAGTGGTGCAAAATCACAATGCCCTGGGTTCTCTATCGCTAAAATTTGAAAGCGTCAGTGATATAATATCTAATGACGCCCCTTAGGTTGGCAGCTTTTTTCTACACCCTGTCCCAAAGCTGTTTCTCTACCGGAGGATGATGCAGCTACTCTAAACTTCACAAAGCTGAATGACCCGGTCATAATACTTGAAAAGGGCCCTTCGGTGGAGGCTGCCTCTAGTTTAGCTCCTGACCCGTAGAAAGCATGGTAAATGCAGACGCAGTTGAAAAGTCAACGTTACGGATGCTGTCACTGCGAACCCCTCTACTAGTTCGTCTATCCGTGCCCCCTCACCCCCCATGGGCTCAAACTATATCCCAGAACCGGATGCGGCACAAATCTCTTCTTTTAGTATCGTTGGACCATCGGGCACTAAGGACACTGATAACAGTACCCAGACCGCGAAATATTTTCATTTCGCGTTTCTCCCCTGAAACTACATGCGAGGTAATTAAAGAATACCTTCGGGAAAAAGCTATTAGCCCTGCTACAGTTTTCTGCAGGAAGATCATCAATATTTCCAAACCGGTTTCGTCGTTCATCCTGGTCGCTGATCTGTAAGCCTCACTGTCTTGTTTCTTGTGAACCCTTCTTTTTTAGGGGTCACGCTGATGATGCCAGACCGAAGTAATGCCTTTACTGCTCACACCGGTCTGAACTCGCGCGTCATTTTAAAGAGATATTGAATTTAGTCAGTAGGAATCTGACACTACCGTCTCGATGAGGACCCCCGTCGTAGGCATGGAAGCTTTAGATAGACGTTCGCACAAATTACTGCTAGATCGATGTAGGATTTTTACCCCTCCCTTGTGAAATAAGGGTGATAGGAGGGCTCTGAAACTGCTTTGCTGAAACTCGTGTGGCTCCGGTGAGCTTCCGTTGCCCATTACTAAGCTAAGAAGTTCAACAGTCACATAGAAGACAACGGCTCTAGCTATGTCTATTCGCGCTTCTGCTTCCTCTGTGAAGGAGAGTCTGAGACTGCGTGAGGAGGAAACAATGAGCCTCGCCTTTGAACTCTTGGATGTTGTTTGAGTACGTTTTTTAAGCAGCCGGATGAGCCAGAGATACAAACAGAGACAGGTTCGTCGGAGTGTTATGCATCCTGAAACTAGTGAATCCCGCTAATCATCCTTTGGTGAGTCTGGTCTGGTTGCTCTAGATATTTCAAAGGCTTTTGACAAAGTATGGCACCCTGCTCTGTTGACTAAACTCCAAGCTATTGGTATAAACTTAGTTCTAAGGAACTGGATTGAGAGCTTTCTTTCAGGCCGTTCAATCAAGGTTGTATTGGATGGCGTCGAATCCAACCCCCACGCCGTTTCGGCCGGAGTACCGCAGGGGTCAATTCTATCACCCGCACTTTTTCTAATCTTCATTAATGATCTGCTCTCAATCTCCTCCAACCCACTTCACTGCTTCGCCAATGACGGTACTTTGCATTTCTCTTGCTCTTTCGGACACCGTGAATTGAATCGATTCTTCGTTGGAGCGATATGTATCGTGTTGAATTTAACGTCACCAAAACAAAGTACTGTCTGATCTCCAATAAAAATTGTAGCGGCTTTCCTCCTATCTCAGTGGATACAGAGAATCTGACTCAAATCACAACATCCTAGGAGTAACTTTAACGGAGGATCTGCCATGGAATGATTACATATTTCAAATCGCCAATCAAGCTTTCCATTGCCTTGGATTTCTCAAGAGATGCAAGTTCCTCCTCCAGCCAGCCGCCTTGGCTACAATCTAAAAATCCTAATTCGGCCCCGCCTTGAATACAACTCATATATCCGAGCAGGCGTCCCAAAAACCACCTTGGCTTGCCTAGACAAGGTGCAAAATCGTGCCCTCAAGCTCGCGCCTCCATAGACACCTAAAGCCACCGTAGGAATGTAGCAGCTCTCTACGCTTTATCGCTACTACTACATCGACTGTTCTATTGAAATTCAGGACCTCCTGCCTGCACGGCAATATTTTTCCCGCAACACAAAACTAGTCTGCTCGGCTCATCCCCATACCCTACAGGCCCCCTTTCGCGCACAATACGGTCTAGAAGTTCGTGTTCGTGTTATGAAAGAACAATTCGAATATGGAATGATCTCTCGCAGTCAGTATTTCCGAACTCGTACAACACCTTAGAGTTCAAACGTGAGGTTCATCGTCATTTTCTTCTACATCCTCCAGACCCCCTCTAACCTTTCCTATTCTCCTCTAAGCTTACTATTAGACATTGCACCATGACCTGAATGACATGACGGACTGGTACCATAAAGGGTTACTCCTGAGCTTGGTTTTTTCATATATAAAAAAAATTGTGGAATTCTTGTGATGAAAGTTGTTATTTTTCACTGAGAATGTGAAACAGCGGATCTGTCACAAGATATGTCACAAGATTAATCTTGTCATACTTGCTTATGACTTGTGACTCGTCACAACTAAAAATTGCCTGTAACTGAGAATTGAACCAAGCTTACCGCTTTTGCAGCAAAATACTTTAACCCCTTTGATACCGAGACCAGCAAAATTATTGGTTGTGACAAGATTGTCACATTTTAAACGAAACTGCTCTTGAGAGGAACTGCGGACAAAGTTTTCTTCACTCGTCGTCAACATTTAACCACTCTTTTGTACCTGAACCGATCTCTTCGTCTTAATTGGATGATATTAAATGAGGAGTGGGCGAACAAAACGGCACATGTCCATGGTTGGCCGTTTTAAGTTTTTTGACGGAATCGTGTTCATTACACTAAACTGCAACTAATTTCAATCTCAGACACTTCAAAAATCACTTTCATGTAATATTTTTTTGTTAGCAAAGTAACAGTTTCCCTGCAGAAAGGCACATGTCCTACGAATATTCATATTTTTTAACCATTCGTTAATGTGGATTTTCAAAAGGGCACGTATTTCATACAAAAAAGTTTTTAATCAACAATGGAAGTTCAATGCACCTCACCTGGGGCTCTAATTACATCGATTTGTATGTGCATCATAAAATGCACTAAAATTTACCTCACTTTTGCCTCCCACGGCCCCAAAACAAGCCGTAGGGGCACTATGACCCCTTAAAATTTGCGTAACAGTCCCTACTATTAGGGAAAAATACCAGAAAAATCTCCCCTTGCCTCTAAGGGGGCCAGAGAGTTCCCTAAAAGGATAAAACAAAAAAACATGTCCAGTTGGGTTCCTGCAAAAGGGCACATGTCCATTCAAGGGTTTGACAAAACGGGACATGTCCAGTTGTGTCCCAGCAAAAGGGCACATGTCCATTTTTGTTTTAATTTTTTCTCTTAAAGTATTAAACATATTTAAAATTTTTTTTTTCCGTCTGAATGAGTTCAAATAGTAGCACAACCTACCATACTCATAAATAGTTAATGTGATCAGTTCAGAGGCAGAAACAGTTTTTTGCGATTTCTGAACAATTTGCAAAACTGGACATGTGCCGTTTTGTTCCCCACTCAAATAACAGATATGCAAAAGGGGGTTGACAGAGTTTTAGGAATTATATAAAAATTTACAGCAGTCAGAAGATTTCATTGGTCAGCATTCCCTCTGATCTTCGATTCAGAGGGTCTGCAAAGTTAAGGGAAAGGATGAAAACAGCAAAATACTGGTAGTTGTCATAGCGATATACAAAAATGATAGCATTAACTTGCTAGAGGACTTTTATATTTCATTCTTATAACCATCAGCATAGACTTAGAAGATGAGAGGCCTCTCTGTCGCATTAGAAACTGGAACGTCATCAATGAACGGAAGTTTTTTAATGAAGTTAATGATAGACGATCCAAGAAGATTATCTTAAAATAATTTAAAAACATTTTCTTAATGGTAAATGTAAATGGCGTTTTCAAAATTGGCGGGCATATGTCGCAAGACCGATGTGCCACCAGACCAGACAACCTCGCATATGAAACGACGTTGACTTGCCAGTAAGTGCCATATTTTAACTAAACTTCTTAAGCACGCGCAAAAAACCTACAACGAACTGATTTCAATAGAAAAATACAATTCAAGTCGTTTGTTTTTTATCTCTCCTATATAAACTGAAAATATGCCTACATAATTAATGTCTATGAAAACGAGCCGACCTAATCCCATCCTCAGCATGAAACCAAATTAAGAATAAAGAGATTCGACCAGGTAATAAATAATTTCAACTCCCAGCATCGAATTAGCATACACGTCGCTCTGATAGATAGCTTTAAGAGGATTGGTCCGCTTGTACGCTTTGCATTAAGTAAGAGAATCACAGTAAGATCGCCGCCGCAGCCCAGGCGCAACAGTGCAGGTGTATCGCTGTAGCAGCGATATTCATCTTGTTATCACAAATCCAAATATATTTGGCTTGTTTGTCTCATTTTTAGAATGGATGGAGGGGGGGAAATATTTATAAAATTAAAATGACCGCCCCCCAAGTCTAAATAGACTCCGCGTGACCGGCCAGATCCACGCGTGTAATTATTGTAAATTGATCGCGACTGTACAGCGCCTATGAAATATTTCCGAATTCAATTAAGCGATCATTGCTCGTGCTTGTTGTGCATAAAACGCTTAACTCGCGCGGAGTAGAATGGTGCTACAGTAACGGTCCGGTCGAGTGATGAGCACCCGGTTACGTAGCGGTGATGATCTCCTCCCCAGCGCCAGCGGCGGCGCGGGCAGATCCATTTGGAGGCTTGCAATTGGATCGAGTGTTCGCCACCGGGTGGCTATTCTCTTGTCATTGATCTTGCGCCTATTCTCGAACTCGAAAACAACGCTCGAAACGATTTCATTAAATTGTGCGCTCGAACGCCGCGAAATCAGCGTGCAGGAATCGCGGGCGCAAGTGAACGCACATTGATCACCTCTGATCGCGTGCGTTGCACCTAGCCTTGATGCAAATTTCCGTTGTGTTGAGTCTCAGTCAGTCTTCATCATCATCCCCAGACACTTGTTGTTGCTGGCAGGTATTCCGAAGGAAGCATATCGGTCAGAGACCAAAACCGAGAACTGTGCAGTTGAGAATGCACCCGACGCCGACTGTGTCATAGCTTGGTGTGGATGAGTTATGTCGTAAGAATGCTCAGTGCCCGCTCGAGGTCGTTAGTTTACCTTGCGTTCGTGCTTTATTGTAATTATTACTTTTCGCCCGCCACAGCCAGCAACAAATTATGGTCGTGCCGGCAAGAGATAAGGAAAGAATACGATTGACGGAGTGACTAATGGGTTATCATTAAAATTCCTTTGTTGGGAAAAGTTTTCTAATTGCATGCATTTGCATTGCGCCGTAATTGAATGCATTTTAGTTTAGGAAACATTTGGTTGTCCAAATATGGTGCGATAAGTTTGGAGAGTGAACCTGCACTTCTACTCGATAGAGAAATTGATCATTAGCTCTTCCGCGATTCATTTTATATAATATAAATTATCGAACTGCAATTTTTCTTCCTTATACTTAGCTCAAGTGCGGCGTGCTGGTATGGTGGCCAGGACCTATAATGTTACAAATCAGAAAGGATCAATATACGACAAAAATAAGAGCACGGTGGGCTATAAGAGCATGCCCCCGAACGACCTGCATGTGACCTTGCACTTGATCCTTCCGACCTTTACATTAAATACCTAGCCTCGTGAAGTGCCTTTAGATCATTGTTTCTCAACCTTTTTTGTGTTGCGACCCCTGAGAAGCCAAAAAATGAAGTAACACGAACATTATGGTTCAAAGATAAAAATCCAAGCATTTGGAGTGATTTACTCGGTGAAGGAGCAACATTTTTCGGCAATGTGTGGCCGGCAATGATAGCTGAACAACATTGCTGAAAATTCAGCATTATCTTTAAACTTGCCCGCAATATATCCGTATAGCGCGCCGATTTGGCCATATTTGGCAATTACTGGCCGGCATGTTGCTGTTGATATAGTTCATAGAGCGAAAATCTTTAAACATTATTTTTTGGACTGAGTATGTAGTAGGCCCTAAAGATGGCATAGTTGTGGGTGTAGGAGTATATTTTACTTGTGCCCGGTATGCATAAACCCACAGCATCCATAGAACCAAGCCACACCCAAATACGTGCAGAGTTCGAGGAGATTTCCTTGAATGAGGTCATGCCCTCTCCCAGCAATAGGTTGCATTTTTTCTTCAATTTATAATTTGGCAAATTATTGTAGCACAACATCGTAAATGATAATATCCTGATAAGCTCGTCATCCTTTATCCTTAAGATCCTAGAACACATGTTAGTTACGTACCTTATATTCTATAACAGAGCACGCATATTGTAAAGGAACATTGATAGACACCATATCGGATGAAGTACCGCTTTCAACAATGCCAGCATTGTAGATGGCCCTGCCCTGGTGAAATTCGGGATCTATAATGCTTTAAGTTAGTGGCTCCTCCGCATTGCTATTCAACAACAGCTTTGATAAGCGTAGAGTGGTAAATACAGGGGCCTCTGCATACCGCGTATTGCATACTGACTTTTTAAAAAACCGGTTATCGATTTTTGTCTTTTCCATGAAACAACTTTAATATGTAGAAGGTTTATTTTTTTTATTTATAATTTAAAAATACAAAAAAAGGAAAAACTAGGTGCACATACGTACGTACATAATCACTCAATAAGTTCGTAGGATGACCAATAAAAAAACTTAATCCTTGATATATGTAGTTTCCTTCAAGATTGATATATTCATCCAAACGCTTCTCTAGCATTTTTATGCCTTTCTTATGGAACGATTTCGCCAACTCCTCATTTTTGGCAATTACGTCCTC